>OU612096.1:68846701-70046701 GCA_914767995.1 Thecocarcelia acutangulata | reverse complement strand
TGCAGGAAATGCTGAAAATGCAATCCACTATTTTGCAGGCAATTTAAAAAAAATGAGTTGGTTAAAAATATGTTTCTGGAACGCAAACGGCATCCGCCAACACAAAAATGAACTTGAGCACTTCCTTATGGAAAAGCAAATCGATATAATGTTGATTGCTGAAACTCATTTGACAACCAACAGTTTTTTCAAAATTAATGGCTACATACTGTACGACACAAAAGATCCCCGCGGAAGATCTTGCGGAGGATCGGCAATTCTAATAAAATCCAGAATTAAACACTTTTTAATGAACGAGACATGTGAGGAGTATCTCCAAGCAACTAATATATGCATCGAATATTTGCATAAAAAAAAATATTGAAAACCACGCTTTTCAATAACAGAAAGCCAATACTCAAATTTTTTCAAATCACTTGGTCCTCGATTTTTAGCGGCTCGTGAATATAAGCTCAACACACTTTTTGGAGATCACGTTTAATTACCCCGAAAGTCCGCGTGCTTTTTGACACTGTTTCCAAAACGGGCTTAGGTGTGATTTCAAGTGGACAGCCCACTTATTGGCCGTCAGACCAACGAAAGATCCCAGACGTTATAGATTTTGGAGTTACAAAAAATTTTCCCTCAGAATGGAAGCAAGTGGAACCTTCATTAGACTTGTCATCAGATCACTCACCAACTATAGTTTTTGTTTCGTTCCCCCAAGGGTTTGGTTCCCCGTTTTGTGACTTGGCGTGGACCGTCTCTCGAGTTAATTGGTTAAAATATAAAAAATATTTGAGTACTCATTGTACGGAAAACATTGCCTTGAGAACGCCTGAGGATATTGATACATAGATTAACGAATTTTCTGAACACCTTAATCAAGCCGTACAACATGCCACCACTAGCCATATAAGATCCAGAAATGTGAGAAATAGAACTTATTCATCTGAAATTGATCAACTTCTGTCAGAGAAAAGAAGAGTTAGAAGAGAGTGGCAACTTCGCAGGTCTCCCCAGCTTAAAACTAGGTTACGGGAATGCATAACTCAGTTAAGAAATCTGCTTGAATCCCAAAGAATGGCTTCCCTCAAAAATTATCTGGAAGGTCTTGATGGTACTCCTCAACCCTATTATTCGCTATGTAAAGCGACAAAAGGTCTGAAAAGACCCGTAATAGGTAAGCCACCTTTGCGAACTTCAACTGGAGATTGGGCAAGAAGCGAATATGAAAAGGAAATGTTGTATGTCGATCATTTGAGAAATGTTTTTACCACAAATGATGCAGCGAACAATTCAGCTGAACTCCCGTCACACGCTGTTAGACCGCCTATGCCTTTGAGACTTAGTTTTCAAGATGTTGAAAATGTTATTCGTAACACAAACCCCAGGAAAGCTCCAGGTATTGATAAAATTACTGGTAAAATGCTTGAGCAGCTACCTCGTGTAGCTCGTAGAATTCTTCTTTTCATTTTTAACGCTATTTTACGTCTCGAATATTATCCTGCAGACTGGAAGGTGTCCATGGTTACTATGATACCCAAACGAGGGAAGGATCCCACTAAGGTAGAATCATATAGACCAATAAGTCTACTGCCAACAATTTCAAAACTGTTCGAAAAATTTTTAATGGCAAAGTTGAGTCCAATGTTGAACAATGTGGGATGCATTCCTGATCATCAATTTGGCTTTCGGGCAAAACACAGCACCATAGAACAAACGCACAGACTAGTCAACGTCATAAGACAGCCTTTTGAAGACAAAAAGTATTGTTCAGCTTTATTCATTGACATTTCCCAAGCCTTTGATAAAGTGTGGCACGACGGCTTGATGCACAAAATAAAGTTAAACTTGCCTGCAAACACTCACAAGCTTCTGGAAAGCTACTTATGCGGCCGGAAGTTTGTTATCAGAGAAGGCGATTTTATAAGCCCCTTACAGCCAATCGAGGCAGGAGTTCCTCAAGGTAGCATTTTAGGACCTACTTTGTATTTGATTTACGCCTCAGATATGCCAACGAGATCCGGAATCCACACTTCAACTTTTGCGGATGACACAGCATTCTGCAGCGTACATGAAAACCATCAAGTAGCTTCGCGAAATTTGCAGGAGTATATGTATATCAATATTAGAGATATGGTTAAAATGTTGGACAATTAAAGTTAATGAACAAAAGTGTACTCACGTTACATTCACGCTGCGTAAACAAACTTTTTCAGCCATCCAAATTAACAATTCACCTATTCCGCAGCAAAATGAAGTCAAGTACCTTGGTATTCGTCTCGACCGTAGGTTAACGTGGAAGTCTCACATAGATGCGAAAGTTACTCAGTTAAAGTTAAAAGCAGCGCAACTGAATTGGCTTATGGGCAGAAATTCGACATTGAAGCTGGATTTTATTACACAACGCAATTCTAAAGCCTATATGGTGCTATGGAATTCAACTATGGGGCACCGCCTCCGCTTCAAACGTTGAAAAAATTCAGAGGCGACAAAACAAAATTCTTCGAATAATTACCGCAGCTACATGGTACGTAAAAAAACTCACGAATTCATAAGGATCTCTGTGTTCCTCTTGTAAAAGACGAATTTTGAAAGTACGCAACAAGGTATATCAGTAAATTGGAACTTCATCCAAATCGTCTTGCACGCAATATACTTAATTTTGAAGGCCACTCTCGGTTGAGAAGGAGGGATACCCTTGCCACCATCAGAACGTTAAATAGGTGATTTCACCGATATTGACTGTGCAAAATAAAACATTTTTGTCTAGCATTGGCTAGACTTAATTAATTTTATGTATTTAGTATTAAGATTTGAATACTTATTGTTAGTTCACTTTGTGAAGATTCAATAAATAAATGAATGAAAAAAAAGTTAGAGAGGAGGTGAAATTAAACAGATCTAATAATTTAACACGCAGCATACTGTGATTAACCATATCGAATGCTTTGGAATGGTCGAAAAGCACTAGCAAAGCAATTTTTCCACAATCTGTGTAGCCAAGAATTTCTTCGCTGACTTAAATTAATGCCATCTGCACTAACTTTGCTTGGGTCTAAGCCCTGATTGCATGTCAGTGAATAGATTATTTTCTTGAATGAAGTCAACAATTTGACTGTGTAGGATTCTTTCAAAAACTTTGGATAAATACGAAAGGATAGCAATTGGATGATACTCACTATTATTTTTGGGTGAAGGAACAATTTTTGCGTGTTTCCAATTTTGTGGAATGTATGTAATTTGTTACAGCATACATTTGCAATTTAATTTTTATTATTTATTTCATTTTTATTAAATAAATAGCTTTTATTAGGAGTCACCTAATGGAAGCTATTTAATTAAGACTTATTCCACATACTGGCTACAGAGACAACTTTTAACAACAAGGCCGGTGTTTGTTAATACCATAGAGAACAAAGTCCTTCCGCTCGGCCGAAGGTGGCCAACGCGGGTTAAATCCTTTCATCCGGCCGAAGGCCGGCTATACAGGCCGGGCTGGCTCTGTGATCTCTTTTGGTATATGGAACCCCGGCTTCGTTAGCAAAATATTGTCTGTATAGCCGGCCTTTGGTCATATATCTATGATATATGGTATGATATCAAAGTTAAGGCCCTCTTTCATCGAAAAGTTCCCTGTTATACCATAGAGTTTAAAACAGTTAAACAGTACCCGGGTGCATATATAATTTGTATTGTGAGTTATTTAATTTTTGTTGGGATTTATTTCATTGGGATTTATTTCACGGTACCTGAAATATGTAAACAAATACTATTTTTTCGTTCGGTGTTGGAAACAAAATAATATCATAAATGTTTGACATATACAATTTATGTAAGTTGCACTACACAATCGAGTCGCGTTTTATATACCCAATTTTTTACGAACTCGTCTATGAATTGGCTAGTCACGAGTGAGCTTATTCGTGTCCTATAAACAGGCTACTAATTTCATAAAAACACTACAAAATATATACGATATTTAAAAATTAAATATAGTCAAAGTAATAGATTCTGATAAAAAAAAATAAAATAAAATATAGTACTTACCCTCAGTATTAATATTCATCATAAAAACTTTCACAGCATTACATCATGTCATGATTGAAAAACTTGCCTTAAACTCTTTACCTGACTTCTGACCCTTATAACTCGCCACTTGCAAATTTGATAAACAACTTTTTCTTTGAGTTCGGAATTTGGTGAAGTTGTTTATATTTTGCAAATAAAATTTCCTGGAAACGATAAAGTGAATTTTCTCTACCTAGCATGATCTAGCCGACACACAGTGCGACGTTCTTTCCCAGTACAAAGTTTTTCAATAGAAATTATTGCAACAATTTATTGAAAATAATAAAATCAAATGGAAAATTCAAAATTGCCATTCTGGCTTTAATAAACCGAGAAAACAGAAGTATTTAGTTGGTTCTTGAAACCACTTTTCCGCCAATCAAACTATTGTCTAACTGAAGACATTTTCAATACTTGTTATCCCACTAAATATATACAATGATGAGTAAATGGTCCACATTACCATAAAAAATTATTTGCGGGAAACGGCAAACTCTCGAACATGTTATTTATATTAATTGGCTCCAAGTGTCTGTTGTTAATTTTTTTTGTCTGCCTCTTGCTGCTGCAACATGTCAGACTTATCTAATAAACCCTTATGTTGAGCAAGTTTTAACAAATGTTTTTTATACCCTTCAGCTTGGCAGAAAAAAAACTTTTACAATAAGTTGTAAAAGTATGAACTTTTATTCTCAATGGTATTATTATATATTTTTGCAACTTTTTTGTTGCCAGTTGAAAGTTCTATTATTTAGAGAGTTATTATATCTACCTGTTGTTGAATGATTTCTTTTTTGTTTTTGTTTTTTTTGCTCTTGTGTGTTTCAAAGTAACTTTTACAAGACAGAAAACAAAAAAGAAAAAGTTTCTATTGAGTTTTATTAACCTTTTGCTTCAAGCAATTTTTGTTGAAAAATGTTCTATTGTTTGTTGCTCTGTTTTCCTTTAATAAGTTGCAAAACAACTTTAAAATATATTTATGTTCGTTAGAGCAAAAACCAAGCGTGTCCTTTAGAGAAATTTCTTTCGGGGATCCTGTAAGCAGAGGAAACAAGCAGAGGAGGTTGAAGATATTTTTAGTTTTATATGTAAATATTAACATCGATATTTCATACAAGCTAACCTAATACATCATAGATCTTTAAAAAAAATATGTTCAAATATTCAACATTTTATAAATTAGATTATTGGTTTGTACATTTTGTACATCGGGCTTTTAGTTCAAGTTTTTCCTTTCTTAAGGGTTTTCTTAAGATGGACTACGAAACAGCTAGTTGTACCCCAGCTAAAGATTTGATTATTATTTTTCTTGTCTTCTTCAATCAAAAATTATTGATCACAGCATATTTGTATTGTAAAAAATCCTTCTGAAGAAAAAACTTAAGAAAGGAAAAACGATGTACATACGTATAAACCAAAAATCTAATTTTAAAAATGATAAAAAGTTCAACAAATATTCGATAAAATAATTCAACATTTTATTCAATAGTCAATCTTTCGAAAGATGACGGGAATCAACAAGTGAAATGTTCTAATAAAATTTTTCGAAAGCAGTCTTCTTATTTTTATTTTCTTTACAGTTTACTACTCTTACCATAATTTTTTTATTTTTTTTTCTCATTCAATTATTTATTGAATCTTCACAAAGTGAACTAACAATAAGTATTCAAATCTTAATATTAAATACATAAAATTAATTAAGTCCAGCCAATGCTAGACAAAAATGTTTTATTTTGCACGGTCAATATCGGTAAATTCACCTATTTAACGTTCTGATGGTGGCAAGGGTGTCCCTCCTTCTCAACCGAGAGTGGCCTTCGAAATTAAGTATATTGCGTGCAAGACGATTTGGATGATGTTCCAATTTACTGATATACCTTGTTGCGTACTTTGAAAATTCATCTTTTACAAGAGGAACACAGAGATCCTTATGAATTCGTGAGTTTTTTACGTACCATGGAGCTGCAGTAATTGTTCGAAGAATTTTGTTTTGGCGCCTTTGAATTTTTTCGACGTTTGAAGTGGAGGCGGTGCCCCATAGTTGAATTCCATAGCACCATATAGGCTTCAGAATTGCGTTGTATAATAAAAGTTTGCAATCCAGCTTCAATGTCGAATTTCTGCCCATAAGCCAATTCAGTTGCGCTGCTTTTAACTTTAACTGAGTGACTTTTGCATCAATGTGAGGCTTCCACGTTAGCCTACGGTCGAGGTAAATACCAAGGTATTTAACTTCATTATGCTACGGAATAGGTGTATTGTTAATTTGGAGAGCCGAACATGTTTGCTTACGCAGTGTGAATGTAACGTGGGTACATTTTTGTTCATTAACTTTTATTTTCCAAAGTTTCAACCATTTCTCTAATATTGAAATATACTCCTGCAAATTTCGCGAAGCTACTTGATGGTTTTCATGTACGCTGCAGAATGCTGTGTCATCCGCAAAAGTTGAAGTGTGGATTCCGGATAAATCAAATACAAAGTAGGTCCAAAAATGCTACCTTGAGGAACTCCTGCCTCGATTGGCTGTAAGGGGCTTATAAAATCGGCTTCTCTGATAACAAACTTCCGGCCGCATAAGTAGCTTTCCAGAAGCTTGTGAGTGTTTGCAGGCAAGTTTAACTTTATTTTGTGCATCAAGCCGTCGTGCCACACTTTATCAGAAGCTTGCGAAATGTCAATGAATAAAGCTGAACAATACTTTTTGTCTTCAAAAGTCTGTCTTATGACGTTGACTAGTCTGTGCGTTTGTTCTATGGTGCTGTGCTTAGCCCGAAAGCCAAATGGATGATCAGGAATGCATCCCACATTGTTCAACATTGGACTCAACTTTGCCATTAACAATTTTTCGAACAGTTTCGAATTGTTGGCAGTAGACTTATTGGTCTATATGATTATACCTTAGTGGGATCCTTCCCTCGTTTGGGTATCATAGTAATCATGGACACCTTCCACTCTGCAGGATAATATTCGAGACGCAAAATAGCGTTAAAAATGAAAAGAAGAACTCTACGAGCTACACGAGGTAGCTGCTCAAGCATTTTACCAGTAATTTTATCAATACCTGGAGCTTTCCTGGGGTTTGTGTTACGAATAACATTTTCAACATCTTGAAAACTAAGTCTCAAAGGCATAGGCGGTCTAACAGCGTATGACGGGAGTTTAGCTGAAATATTCGCTGTATCATTTGTGGTAAAAACATTTCTCAAATGATTAACATACAACATCCCCTTTTCAGAATCACTTCTTGTCCAATCTCCAGTTGAAGTTCGCAAAGGTGGCTTACCTATTACGGGTCTTTTCAAACCTTTTGTCGCTTTCCATAGAGAATAATCGGATTGAGGAGTACCATCAAGACCTTCCAGATAATTTTTGAGGGAAGCCATTCTTTGGGATTCAAGCAGATTTCTTAACTGAGTTATGCATTCCCGTAACCTAGTTTTAAGCTGGGGAGACCTGCGAAGTTGCCACTCTCTTCTAACTCTTCTTTTCTCTGACAGAAGTTGATCAATTTCAGATGAATAAGTTCTATTGCTCACATTTCTGGATCTTATATGGCTAGTGGTGGCATGTTGTACGGCTTGATTAAGGTGTTCAGAAAATTCGTTAATCTATGTATCAATATCCTCAGGCGTTCTCAAGGCAATGTTTTCCGTACAATGAGTACTCAAATATTTTTTATATTTTAACCAATTAACTCGAGAGACGGTCCACGCCAAGTCACAAAACGGGGAACCAAACCCTTGGGGGAACGAAACAAAAACTATAGTTGGTGAGTGATCTGATGACAAGTCTAATGAAGGTTCCACTTGCTTCCATTCTGAGGGAAAATTTTTTGTAACTCCAAAATCTATAACGTCTGGGATCTTTCGTTGGTCTGACGGCCAATAAGTGGGGTGTCCACTTGAAATCACACCTAAGCCCATTTTGGAAACGGTGTCAAAAACAACGCGGCCTTTGGGGGTAATTAAACGTGATCCCCAAAAAGTGTGTTTTGCGTTATGGTCGCCAGCCGCTAAAAATCGAGGACCAAGTGATTTGAAAAAATTTGAGTATTGGCTTTCTGTTATTGAAAAGCGTGGCGGTGAGTAGATCGAGGAAATAACGATTTTTTTATGCAAATATTCGATGCATATAAAGGGTGTTTTTTTAAGCTAGATAGAACTTTAAATTGTAAAAAGTAACACAAATAATTAAATTTTGATGAAACATTTTTTTTATTTGTTTCAGTATACTCTGACAAATCATCATGAATAGACTCACGCTTGAACAACGCTACGAAATTATCCAAATTTACATATGTACAACAGGTTTTTAGTTCAAGTTTTTCCTTTCTTAATTTTTTCCTTAAGAAGGATTTTTTACAATACAAATTTGCTGTGATCAATAATTTTGATTGAAGAAGACAAGAAAAATAATAATCAAATCTTTAGCTGGGGGACAATTAATTATGATCACAGCAAATTTGTATTGTAAAAAATCCTTCTTAAGGAAAAAATTAAGAAAGGAAAAACTTGAACTAAAAACCTGTTGTACATATGTACAAACCAAACAATTTTTAATTTAAAAAATTATAAAAGTTCAACAAAAATTTAACAAATTAATATCCAAATTTACTTTGAAAATCAGTCGTCGATTCGCGCAACTTATAGACGCAAAATTGTGTTCAGCGATGAGGCGCATTTTTGGCTTAACGGGTTTGTTAATAAGCAAAATTGCCGCATATGGAGTGAGACCAATCCACAAGAGACCCTACAGACTCCATTACATCCAGAAAAATGCACTGTTTGGTGCGGTTTTCATGCTGGTGGCATCATCGGACCTTATTTCTTCAAAAATGAGGCCGGAGCTCGCGTTACGGTCAATGGAGATCGTTACCGCACCATGATCAATGATTTTTTGTTTGAAAATATGGATGACATTGATCCGGAGGAGATGTGGTTTCAACAGGATGGCGCTACGTGCCATACGGCGAACGCAACCATCGACTTACTGAAATCAAAATTTGGCGATAAGTTGATTTCGAGAAATGGACCTGTCAATTGGCCTCCAAGGTCGTGCGATTTGACACCTCTCGATTATTTCCTGTGGGGCTACGTGAAGTCACTGGTTTATGCTGATAAACCAGCAACAATTGACGCCTTGGAGGCCAGCATTGTTCGTGTTGTTCGTGACATACGGCCAGCAGTGCTCGAAAAAGTGGCCCAAAATTGGACGTCCAGAATGCGCTTCGTCAAGAACAGCCGCGATGCCCATATGCCCGAAATCATTTTCAAATGTTAATGTCACGTATTGATCTTTCGAATAAAAAAAAATTTTGATTACAATTTAATTTTTTGTGTTATTTTTTACAATTTCAAGTTCTATCGGGCTTAAAAAAACACCCTATATTAGTTGCTTGGAGATACTCCTCACATGTCTCGTTCATTAAAAAGTGTTTAATTCTGGATTTTATTAGAATTGCCGATCCTCCGCAAGATCTTCCGCGGGGATCTTTTGTGTCGTACAGTATGTAGCCATTAATTTTGAAAAAACTGTTGGTTGTCAAATGAGTTTCAGCAATCAACATTATATCGATTTGCTTTTCCATAAGGAAGTGCTCAAGTTCATTTTTGTGTTGGCGGATGCCGTTTGCGTTCCAGAAACATATTTTTAACCAACTCATTTTTTTTAAATTGCCTGCAAAATAGTGGATTGCATTTTCAGCATTTCCTGCATTATGTTCGTCATGAAAACCGTAAATGTATTTATAGATTGAACAAGAGTCTGCAGAGTTGCCTCTAGATTGTTAAAATTTTTATCGGAATTTTGGGGCTTGGGCTCCTGATTCAAATTTGGTTTATCGGATTTTACCACATTGTTTTTATAAGTATGTAGCCATTAATTTTGAAAAAACTGTTGGTTGTCAAATGAGTTTCAGCAATCAACATTATATCGATTTGCTTTTCCATAAGGAAGTGCTCAAGTTCGTTTTTGTGATGGCGGATGCCGTTTGCGTTCCAGAAACATATTTTTAACCAATTCATTTGATTAAAATTGCCTGCAAAATAGTGGATTGCATTTTCAGCATTTCCTGCATCATGGTTGTCATGGAAGCCGTAAATGTATTTATGGATTGAACTAGAGTCTACAGAGTTGCCTCAAGATTACTAAAATTTGGATCGGATTTTGGAGGCTTGGGCTCCTGATTAAAATTTGGTTTATTGGATTTTTGCATAAGAAACTTCTTTGGGGGTTTGCACGATTATATGGCTGGCTGACTGACTCATCTGGGGAAAACTACTTTTAGAAATGATATTTGACTGCAGGGGTTGGTTAATGGGTATTGATGGCCTGTTTGTCATAGACCGCCTAAAGTGATTGTAGACAGGACAGCCCCTGTAATTTGCAGTATGATTACCTCCACAGTTACTGCACTTTTTAACACTTGCATCAGCCTTTGGCTTATTGCACTGAGTTGTGCCGTGAAGTTCACCACACACAACGCAAACTGTGGGCAACTTACCATAGGCTTTAGTATGGCCAAATTCTTGGCAGTTAAGTCATTGAACGGGTCCTAGACGCTTATGTGGCTCCTCAACGGTAACTTTACGATGCAAAAGAAATTTAAGGTTATAAATTGGATGAATTTCACCTTTTTTTAGAACAACATCCCTGGGTTCTAGTTCAACCCTAAACATGGGTTGAGGGATCTTTTCACGGTTCCTAATATTAACAACATTTTTTATTTTAAATCCTTTTTCTTCCAGTCCACTCTTAATGTCATCCGTATCTACACAAGGGTCAACACCTTTAATAACTACCTGAAGGCCTTTAGCACTTTTAAGTTGATAGGTGTAAAAATATCTTTTCTCCTTCTCCAGGACGTCCGACAACTTTCGGTATACATTTTCACTGTTTACCTGGATTTTCGTTTCATTGATGCTGCCATGCTTTACTGATGTAACATTGAAGGTGTCTTTTCCGATTGCCGTAATAAGTCCTTTCACCAGCTCATTAGAAGTAGGCTCTCTCAAATAAATTGGTGGCGGTATAAATGTTCTCTTAGATGTTGTTGGCTCATCTGTTTGGAGTATAGCAAATCCATTACCATCCGTTGCCGAAGTCCTATTATCATCTTTACAAATTTTTGGTTGAGATGATATTTGAGCTGATTTGGGGCTTCGCTGCCTTTTAACCACGGTTATGTACCTGTCCATGCCTACTTGTGTTTTCGGCTTATTAGCAATAATTAAACTGGAGGATGGTTTATCTTCAGTTGTAACAACAATATTTGGCGAACACGATCGCGGGCGTTTCCTATCTCTAAGAGACAGGAGATTTTCCAATGATTTTTTCACAGATTCTTCCTCTGAAATCCAAAGATAGGATAGGTACACTCATGCAATTAATTGATTCTATTTTTTTATTTACAAATTTATAACGGTAATAATAAAAATGTCAAAAAGTTTTTCTTTTAATTAAAATCACTCTGTTCCAGTATTACGGTTTTTACTTATTCCCGTTTTTTTTTTTTGCGATCAAAAACAAACACGTCTGTTCACTATCGAAGCTAAACTACGACGATAATTTTCTGAAAACCTTAAACTAGCCGTACAGCATGATACAATTAACCATATAAATTTCAGATATGAGAACAATAGAATATATTCGTCTTAAATTGAACAAAAGAAGAGTTAGAAAAGAATGGCAAGTTCGCAGGTCTCTCCAGCTTATAATTAGGCTACGGGAATACATAACTCAATTAAAAGATCTGATCGAAATCGAGAGAATGGCTTCCCTTAAGACATATTTGGAAAGTCTTGATGATACTTCTCAATCTGACTATTCCCTGGGGAAACCGACAAAATGTCTGAAAAGACTCGTAATAGTTAAGCCACCTTTGCGAACTTAAAATTTTTTTTTTTTTCGTTTTTATTTATTAAATCTTCAAAATGAACTAACAATAAGTATTCAAATCTTAATACTAAATATAAAAATAAAAGAATTAATAAAAAAAAAAATATGCTTTTTACTTACGTCCAGCCAATGCTAGACAAAAAGTTCTATTATGCGGGAGCAATATCGGTAGATTCACCTATTGAACGTTCTGATGGTGGCAACCGACTGTGGCCGCCAAAATTAAGTATATTACGCGCAAGAGGGTTTGGATGAAGTTCCAGTTTACTGACATACCTTGTCGCGTACTTAGAAAACTCCTCTTTTACTCCTCAAAGGTCTGTCTTATGACATTGACTAGTCTGTGCGTTTGTTCTATGGTGCTATGTTTAGCCCGAAACCCAAATTGATGATCAGGAATGCATCCCACACTGTTCAATATTGGACTCAACTTAACCATTAACAATTTTTCGAATAGTTTTGAAATTGTTGGTAGTAGACTTATTGGTCTATATGATTCTACCTTGGGCGGATCCTTCCCTGGCTTGGGTATCATAGTAATCATAGAGACCTTCCACTCTGCAGGGTAATACTCAAGGCGTAAAATAGCGTTGAAAATAAAAAGTAGAATTTTTTAGCTACACGAGGTATTTGTTCAAGCATTTTGCCAGTAATTTGATCAATACCTGGAGCTTTCCTGGGGTTTATGTTACTGATACCTTGTTATACATCTGGAAATGTGAATCGCAAAAACACAAGCGGTCTAACTGGATATGGTGGTAATTCAGATACATCATTTGTTATATCATTTGTAATAAAAACATTTCTCAAATGGTTAACATACACCACCCCTTTCTGAGTAGGTTCTTGCCCAGTCGCCAGTTGAAGTTCACAAAGGTGGCTTACCTATTACGCTTCTTTTCAGACCTTTTGTCGCTTTCCACAGAGAATAGTCAGATTGCGGAGTACCATCCAGGCTTTCCAAATATGTTTTAAGGGAAGCCATTCTGTGGATTTCAAGCAGATTTCTTAACTGAGTTATGCATTCCCGTAGCCTATTTTTAACTGGGAATACCTGCGAAGCTGCCACTCTCTTCTGACTCTTCTTTTTTCTGACAGAAGTTGCTCAATTTCAGACGAATAAGTTCTATTGTTCTCATTTCTGGATCTTATATGACTAGCGGTAGCATGCTGTACGGCCAATTTGAGGTTTTCAGAAAAGTCATTAATTGACACATCAATATCCTCAGGCGTTCTCAAGGCGTTATTTTCAGTACAATGTGTACTCAAAATTTTTTTGTATTTTAGCCAATTAACTCTATTGACGGTCAACGGGGAGCCAATCTTTATTTATTTTTTTTGTAGGAATAGTACTCAGGGGATGACCCCTACATATGCAGTGCATTATACCAGAACTAAGAAAATAGGTTGTGAGGAGGGGGAAAGAGAGTGTAGTGCTTGTGCACATTTGTCTTGAACCTTCCACCGTTATAACAGACAGGAAACACGTCTGCAGGCAACTTGTTCCACAGACGAAGCGTACGGCTGAAAAACGAATTCTCTCTGTAATGCGTAGTACGATTCCCCTGGCAATCAACCACAAACGGATGAGCTCTGGACGATGAACGCGTGGTACGTAAAAATGTGCTCGTTTCGGGAGCAAGATCCCTAATCTCGTCAGAGCAAAAGCCATTGTAGTAACGATAGAACAGAGTAACGCACCCCACACTGCGTCGATGCTCCAGTGAGTCAATAGAGTTGGATACCCTACTGTCACCGATAAGCTACTTCGCCCTCTCCTGCACACGGTCGGGTAACCCCAAAATAGACTTTGAGGCACCGGCCCAAACATGAGAGTTGTATTCCATTTTCGGTCCGATGTAGGTGGTATAAATAGTAAGGAGTTCGGATGGAGTAAAATACATCTTACACTGTTTCAAAACACCGAGACACTTGAATGCTTCTTTAGAGACATGAAAAATGTGTTCAGTCCAGCGAACATCACACTGTATCTTCATTCCAAGAACATCAAGAGCATCCGATTCCTCAATATTTATACCATCCATGAGTACAGATGAAGCAGCACTTGCGGTCGTTTGTTTCTGCGTTAATAAGCAACCTTGGGTCTTGCGAGCGTTAAAGGCGACCCTGTTCTTACGACCCCATTCGGAGATTAATAGAAGATCGCTATTCAGTGAATCATTAATATTTAACCTCTTGGCAGCGATCTCTGGGCCTATAACTAAAAGAGTACGAGTGACAAATGCTGCTGTCATCCACGAAAGAGTGGATAGGGTTGGAAGTTTGATAGAGAAGGTCGTTGAGGAAAATGAGAAATAGGGTAGGAGAAAGAACGGAGCCTTGCGATACCCCTGAATTAATCTTGAACTCGTTTGATGAGACCCCATCTATAACAACTCGTATATTGCGATCTCTGAGAAAGCTCGATATAAACCGAGAGAACTCGTCACCGACACCAAAAGCAGTTAGTTTTGCCAGTAGTGCACTCTGTCAAACGCTTTTGAAATATCCAGAGCCACCACCCTACTTTCACCGAAATGATGGATTGAGTGGCACCACTTCTCTGACAGATATGCCATAAGATCGCCAGTAGAACGACCCTTACGAAATCCATATTGACGATCACTAAGTAGTTTATGCGACTCTAGATACCTCATAAGGTGATGGTTAACCATGCTTTTCATTACTTTGGAGAGTGCAGAGCCAGTTGCAATTGGGCGGTAATTTTTAGGGTTGTTTGCTTCACCCTTTTTGGGTATTGGTGTTACATTAGCAACCTTCCAGCACGATGGAAACTCACCAAAATGTTAAATTATGCTGAAGAGGCGTGCAAATGGACGCGCAAGTGTAGAAGAACACTGCTTCAAGACCAGTGCTGGAATGCCATCCGGTCCAAGAGTCTTGTTTATGTCGAGGTCTGCCAAAACCCTTTTAACTGCTCTTTCGAGCTCGGGAAGTGGTTGACTGCTTTCCGGCAAATAGGAATTGCTTGCAAAAATTTCAGCCAACAGGTTAGCTATGTCAACCGGGTCGGTGAATGCTTGGTCATTCTTTAAGATAGTTGGGATTGATGAACTAGCACTGTTCTTTACTCTCTTCACGAAAAACCAAAAGGTCTTACTGCCCCGGGGAGCTGCAAGGACCTTGGCTCGAAGGCGCTGTTCGTGAAGAAACTTTTCGCGCCTAAGTACCTTGGCACATGAAGATCTTGCCTTTTTGCGTAGCAAATCAGTGTCTGGGGTTTTGTTTAAACGCAAGTTACTGAATGCTTCCTCTCTGGATCTGACTGCGTTTTTGCACGTCTGATTAAACCAAGAGTTTGCTTTTGGTTTAATCGAAATCTACTTGGAGGGGATGAATGATTTCATCCCTAGCAATATAATATTCTCGACCATTTTTGCTGTAGCATTTATGTCATTATCTAGAAAGCAAAGTTTCCAATTAAAATGCTCATAAAATTGGTTGAGCTCAGCCCAACTTGGGGAAACGAAGCAGAGATTATAGTGGGTGAGGGATCTGATATCAAATCTAATGAAGGCTCTACTTGCATCCACTCTAGAGGAAAATTTTTCGCAACTCCAAAATCTATAACATCTGGGATCAATAAGTGGGTTGTCCGCTTGAAACCACATCTAAGCCCATTTTGGAAACGGTATCAAAAAGCACACGGCCTTTCGAGGTAATTAAACGTGATCCCCAAAAAGTGTGTTTTGCGTTATAGTCGCCAGCCGCTAAAAATCGAGGCCCAAGTGAATTGAAAAAATGTGTATATTGATTTTCTGTTACTAAAAACCGGGGTGGGGAATAAATTGATGAAATAACAATTTTATGATGAAAATTTTCAATACATATGTTTGTTGCTTGAAGATACTCCTCACATGTCTCGTTTAGCAAATAGTGCTTAATTCTAGTTTTTATCAAAATTGCTGAGCCTCCGCAAGATCTGCCACGAGGATCTTTAGTATCATACAGCGTGTAACTATTAATTTTGAAAAAACAGTTAGTTGTCAAATGGGTTTCAGCTATCAGCATTATATCGATTTGTTTTTCCATAAGGACGTGCTCAAGTTCATTTTTGTGTTGGCGAATGCCGTTTGCGTTCAAGAAATATATTTTTAACCAGCTCATTTTTTTAAAATTGCCTGAAAAATAGTGGATTGCATTTTCAGCATTTCCTGCATCATGTTTGTCATAGAAACCGTAAATATGTTTATGGATTGAAAAAGAGTCTGCAGAGTTGCCTCAAGATTTTTAAAATCTTGATCGGAATTTTGGAGCATGGGCTCCTGATTCAAGCTTTGTATATCGGTTTTGACCACAGTAGCATATAAAACTTGTTTGGGGTTTTGCATGATTATGTGGCTGGTTGGCTGGCCTATCTGGGGAAAATTGTTTGCAGAAATAATATTTGACTGCTGCGATTGCTTGAAGGTAATTGATGACTTATTTGTCATTGATTGTTTAAAATGAGTGTAAACAGGACAGCCCCTGCAATTTGCCGTGTGGTTACCTCCACAGTTACTGCATTTTTTAGCGCTCGAATCCGTCTTTGGTTTTTTGCACTGCGAAGTGTCGTGTAGATCTCCACACACAACACAAACTGCGGGCAGTTTACAATAGGCCTTAGTATGGCCAAATTCCTGGCAGTTTAGGCATTGAACGGGACCTAAACGCTTATGAGGCTCCTTTACGGTAACTTTACGGTGCAAGAGAAATTTGAGGGTATAAATTGGGTGAGTTTCATTCCGTTTCAGGACAATATCTCTTGGTTCCAGTTCAACCCTAAACATGGGTTGAGGGATCTTCTCACGGCTACACATGGGTCAATACCTTTTATAACGACCTGAATACCTTTAGCACTTTTAAGCTGATAAGTGTAAAAAGATCTTTTCTCCTTTTCCAAAACTTCAGACAATTTTCGGTAATCATTTTCATGGTTTACCTGAATTTTTGTTTCATTGATGTTTCCACGCTTAACTGATGTCACGTTGAAATTGTCCTTACCGATTACCGTAATAAGTTGTTTTACCAGCTCATTAGAACTAGGTTCTCTCAAATATATTGGTGGCGGTTTAAAAGTTTTTTTTTCTGTATTTGGCCCATCAGTCTGGAGGATTGCAAATCTATTACTTTTCGTTGCTGTAGCGGTATTATCCTCTTTGGATATCTTTGGTTGTGATGATATCTGAGCGGATTTCGGGCTTCGCTGACGTTTAACCACGGCAACATACCTTTCCATGCCTACTTGTGTTTCGGCTTATCTGCAATAACTGAACTGGTGGATGGTTGGTCTTCTGTTGTAACAACAATGTTTGGCGAACACGAACGCGTGCGTTTTTTATCTCTTAGAGACAGGAGGTTATCCAATGACTTTTTCAAAGATTCTTCCTCAGAAATCCAGAGGTTTTTTCTAGTGGAGCTAAGCTCCCTCTCAGAATTGCATCTACTAGGTACACTCATGCAATTTTTGTTTTTTATTTATATTTTTTTTTTTTTTTTTACTTTAAAAGTATATAAAAATAATTGTCACAAAGTTTTTCTTGTGTATATGCACTCTTCCACTTATTGCGGTTTTCTACTTGTACCATTTCTTTTTTTTTATTTGTTTATTTATATTTTTTTTATAGCACTCCGGTTAAAAACAAATACGTCCGTTCACTGAAAAAAATCCTTGTTCAAATGGGGACTAGACGAGAACAGATTCTGAAAATACGAATAGATTCTCGTAAGATGGCGTATGTTATTGATACTTAGTTTTCAAGATGTAGAAAACATAATTAGTAACAAAAGCACCAGAAAAGCTCCAGGTATTTATAAAATGACTAGCAAAATGCTTGAGCAGTTACCTCAGGTGACTAGGAGAATTTCCCTTTTTATTTTTCACGCTATTCTACGTCTTGAGTACATCTTGTACAGTGGAAGATGTCTATGATTACTATGTTATAGAATCTAAAGACCAATAAATAGACAGTTTCAAAGCTGAAAGGCCGGCGAAGTGGAATCCAATATTGAATGGTGTGGAATGCATCCCTAATCATCAATTTGGCTTTCGGGGTAAACTTATCACCATAGAACAAACACACAGACTACTCAACGTCATAAGACAGAGTTTCGAAGCTCTATTAATTGACATTTCCCAAGCTTTCGATAACGTGCGGCACGACGGTTCGGTGCACAAAATAAAGTTAAATTTGCCTGCAAACACTCACAAGCTTATATGTATATATATATATATATATATATATATATATATATATATATATATATATATATATATATATATATATATATATAGATTTCCGGCTGAATAAGTAGCTTTCCAGAAGCTTGTGAGTGTTTGCAGGCAAATTTAACTTTATTTTGTGCACCGAATATATATATATATATTTTTTTTTTTTTTTTTTCAGCAATCAATGGAATTCAAGGCTTAATGAGTTGGTAGGACGAAGCCCACTAGCAGCATCAGCCCTTAAACCTACTCACCCTTCAACCATCACCACTGGTTCCTCGCAGTACAAGTATCTGTTGTAAATAAGACTCTCGGGAGTTTATTAGTCCCCGAAAAAAGCCAAGCCAAACAATTATTAAGGATACTAACATACTCTTCCTGCGTTTTAGGTTTTAACCACAGTCAGAACGTTTCAGCCAAGGTAGGCACTTCAACCATGATCTGCCCGGGTTGAACTGCAAACAGAACCACCCGGAGGCCATGATGACCGCCGTTCTGCCAATTTAAACCCTTGGTAAGGGTTTAGGAAGCCAACACAACATAAGTCATGCAGCGTCCTAGAGTTTTATTTGCAACAACAAACGGGGGACCCCTTCCCCACTATTCCTGAAAAACAGAAGGCTCTAGTTAGGAATACGCCAAGGCAAAACCTGTTCCCCGGGGGGAGCAACATTTGTGTAGTTAAAATTAAAAACAGCGCAACTAAAATAACTTTGATTTCAGTCTGCAATCTTTTTTGCAGGCGATCTATTTGCAAATTTACAGCCTGTTCATGGATCGCGTTTTAAATAAAGCAAAAACCTGCGACACGTTTGTGACTATATAAGAAATTGGGTCTGTGTAACGCGCTTCTCATTGTTCGCGTTCTGTTACGTTATACACGTATTAGTATACATATTTTCAATCCCCAGTATTGCCACATTATTATATGTATCTTGTTTATTATATGTATCTTGTTTACTCTTTTCGTGTAAAATATATTTTTGCATCGTGAATAACGGTAACAAATTATAGAATATTTGCTAGTCATACAAATTCTGTTGATGATCAGACAAATGCCTTTATGGATTGATCCTAATTTATTATTTTTTTTTTTAAATTATTTCCTTTTCTTAAATAATTAGCAAAAAAGGAAATTGTTTGCATATAAATATATGTATATGTATGTACGTGTTAACATGGATATGAACATTTATTTATGTATATATGTGTGAACATTTTTGCTGTTATTTCCATTTTTATATGTGTATTTGAATCTTTATTTTCGTTCAAGCTTCTTCTTTTTTCTTGCTCAACGAATAAAAATTTCCATTCGCGCAGCATTCGCCTCTTTGGCATGTAAAAACGCGATACACAGACAGAAAGCAGATGTCAATTGTTACGTTTTTCGTCCAAAAAGCTTTTTTTCGCGTTGCATGAACGCAAATAAGAAAAACGTCAAGAATTCTTCGCGTTTTTTGAGCACATTGTGTTCCATGAACAGGCTGTTAAACTTCAAGTTACAATTAATTTTGATGGTTTTACTTTAATTGCAATAAGTCGAATGAACAATTAGTATTTCAAAAACAGATTTAAGCTTAAACTATGATATTTCAATTGATCTTTACTAAATTATAAAAAAGAGACATTCAGCAAATTATATTTATGAACAATATAATAAAGAGAGCAAAAGGGAATTATTTGACGAAATGCCGTTTGCACGCATGTATGCTTGATGTAAATAATTTTGTACGCTTACAGTTAACTATTTAAAGCAAAAGTTAAGAAATACAATTTAGCGCAACTTTAAATATATATGTATCAATATTTAGCTGCGCGTACATATTACTAAATATACAAATGATTTAAACAATGCAGGAGCGTATCATGCGATTAACAAGCTTATTACAGATACTTTACACTGAAATTGGATTGCAAACTTTTAATATAGAGCGCCACCCCAAAGCCAACATAGAGTTATGGGATTCAGTTCTGTGACACTTCAGCACTATTTACATAAAAAATTCACGAATTAACAAAGATCTATGTGTGTCACACATAGATCTTTGTTGCACATAAAATTTGAATTTTCAATAAGCTATAATAGTAATAGTCAATATCAGAAATTTCACCCATAAAATCTTGCACGTTGAGAAGAAGAGATATCCTTGCCTGCATCAGAGCTTTAAATAGGTGATTTTACTGCACGTTTAACAGGAGATTTTCCTGCTAAATTTAATCGTTTGTCTAGCGTTGACGGGACTTATGTAAAAAAATATTTTTTAGTTAATTTTCTTTTCTTTTTTTAATATTAAAATTTGCCTACTTATTGATAGTTGAAGATTTATTAAATAAATGAACTGCTTAATAAAAAACTTATTGAGTGTAAGGTATTCGTTACTTCGTTCAATCTGTGCACTCTATGATATGCAAACTTTTTTTTGTATTAGTAGATTGAAATAAATAATTAAGTAACATATTTACAAATAGCTTTCAAAATATATGTATGTTAGGCCTTATTAACATGTTTCCTTGATTTTGAAAAGTCTGGTGATTAGAGGTGATAGTTCAGTTCAATTTCTAAGAGTTGGTATGAAAACGCTTTCCATATTTAGTGCTGCACATGTCTTCAACTTGGTTTAACTTGAAACCAACTTTAATTATGATTATGGTTCAAAAGAGCTGTCAACAGATATTAAAATTGAAGGTGTTTTTAATAATGCCGACTTTAGTATGTGACTATAAAAGCAAGTAGTTAGCCATTTGTAAAATCTCAGCATTTGCTTACTTATGCGCAATACTGCAATCGAAACTGAAGTAAATATAAAAGTCATAAACGTTTTACTTGCGCCTGCTGCATATTATTAACAATGTGCCATCGCAAAAATTATCTAATTAAAATGTGATAAATTACCCAATTTCAAAACAAGGGTGGCTTATATGCCATTAAATTAAAATGTCCTTGTAATTAAGCCTTCAAATATATTTATGCGGTCTAAAGCCATGCCACAATAAATGTGTTGCTGCACTTATGTTTTTTTGTTTTGCTTTCCTGTAATTAACTTCTTAAACACATAAATATTATTCAAAACGAAAGAGAACAAAACTACGGGTAACAATTGCAACTGCCACACACATAAAAATGGAGAAACGTGCAATGATCTCATTAACGCATTAACATCTGCTAAAATTCCACGCACATTAAAGATCATTGAGGGATGTTGAAATAAGATTCTTCGTGGTGTTCGATTCAGGGGGAAAATTCAAGTACGCAATACTCTTAATGAGGGATGGATGGGAGTCTCTTTGAATTTTGAACTGACAACTCTTTCTACGAAATAGGAAGCAAGTAGTTCGCAAAAAAAATCACAGAATTCTGGAATAAAAATTCGGTCATAAAAAAAATCACGATTTTTTCTAATTGTTTTTTTTTTTTTTATCGTAGGGCAAGGTAGACTGATTGTTTTTAAATAAAGATTTGGAAATAAAAAAAAAACCCTTGAGGGATCTACGGAGAAAAAAAACTAGTTTGTGTTTCACTAAAGGCCGGGACACATAGAATCCGTAGTACGTTATACGTTGCCTTTTTGAAGTGACAACTACTTTGAAATACATTTAGCCTTATGAGCTTTGTCATATTCCGAACTTCTGCGTCAACGCAAAGTATTAAAGTTGAGCAACTTTTAACGTACATTGAAAACTTCGACAAGTATCATTGTGTCAACTTTATACTTCGTATACGTTGATATCAGTTGAAAAAGGAGACGGACAAAGTACGACGGATTCTATGTGCCCCGGTCTTAAGAGTTAAACACGCGTTAATATACTTGAAATATTGTAAATCAAATAAAAATTATGAAAGTGAAATTTTTCTTATTTTTCTAAATTAAAAATTGTTTTTTATGTGTTAAAACACATATGGCTGTTCATAATACCTGTAGTTGCTTTTTGGTCTTTAAGTAAAACTAAACGACAAAGCATAAAAGTATTTTCATATCTTCCTCACTGTACTCCCATTACCCCACGAGGAACAGTTTTTGGCTTGGTGTATATCTAGCCCGGGCACTCTTCGCTCTGGGTTATGGAGGGGTAGTGAGACCTACATTTTTTGTAGCAAATAAAACTCTATGAAACCATATGACTCTTGTTGTGTTGGACTTCCAAAACCCCTCCCAAGGGTTAAATGGTTGAACGGAAATCAGGAAATCATTTGGGAGTTTTTGCTTGCAGACCATCTTGGCGCTAACCATGGCTCTTTATGGCTGCCAGCACATGTAGCCCCATCTTATATTTACTATTTATGGAATTGCGTTCGTGTAGGAGGGATTAGAAGTTCCGAGCTCTTCAGAAAGAGGCTATAAATATATGATAATATATTGTTATCTGTGGCAGCCTTGACAGACGCATGGCGGTGGTGATGTACCATGATTTAGTTCACCCCGTGGAATTAGTTTACCACCAGATTAAGCCGTAGTGGCGGGTAATGATGCAAATTCAATGCATATCTGTATTCTCATCACTATACGAAATCAAATATTTCGAACTTTTAGTTTTTTTTTTGTTAAAAACTGCCTTTCCTTTAATAGCTGACTTAAAAAAAACTTTCTGCCAAAAGCACGGCAACTTCTTTCATAATTTAAATTTAAATAATGGTTTTCAGTAAATAGTCGACTAATGTAGACATTAGAGCGATTAAGGTATAATGAGAAAATTTTATTAAACGCTTGTTATCTTGTGGACCAATAACACACGTGCAATATTCCGGATAAAATCCAATGCACTGACATCATAGAAGTAAATCAGTAGCTCTAGCTTTTAATGGTTTTACATATAATACTTGCATTATTTATACGAGTTTTTGTATTATTCGCTTGATATTTTATGATCGACCCTACATTTACGCAGCAATACCAGTGCTTAAGTCTGTCAAAAGATTGTGTATTCTACTCAATCTTTCCGTGGTCAACTAACAACGTTATTAATTTTAAGCCTTGAGCAGAAATTACCGCCTCTTACATATAAACTAATTCATAAGATATTTTTTGACTTTTTACAACCACCAACATTGGCAACTCAGAGCATTTCGCGCTGTTTTTGGAACTTTTGAAAATGTTTGGAGCGAAAAATTCTTTAGTCAGTGCGACGTGCACTTTTTTTTTAATTTTCGTTGCGTTTTTAACAACTTTTTGTTCCAGTATAAAAAACAACTTTTTGTACTTAGGGAAGAAACGATACGAGTAACTACAAGTAAATACTCCATACTTTTCTTTCGACACCCAGTACTTTTCGTATCGATGCTTTACTACAGAGTACCAAGTATCGGTAAGAAATACTTATTTCTTATTGACAGACAAAACAACTGAGTTGGTCACCATTTGCACCATAATTTTATTTGGTTTCAAAATTTTTATAAAATAAATCCAAGCAAGCCATGCATGCAAATGGGACGACTAAAATCGGGTGAATGGTTGCATTTCATAAAAAAAGACGATAAGATTTCGATCATGATACTAAAATAAATAATACAGTTACTAAAGACATTCGAAAAATTATTATGTGGCTTTATCGAAGATTATAACAACGATAAATTGTCTTACATCGAGGCTATAAAGTTTCTCTTCCTCCATTGAATGCGTCAGACAGTTACAAGGCAAACTATTGGGTGAATGTTGCAGAAGAATTGTTATGATAGAATTCTCTTCCAGGATCCTAACTAAGACACATCGATTTCAGCCAGTAGATCAGAAGATTAATTCCATAACGAAGATTTTGCTGTTTGGTTATATGTGTGTTTCCCTGCCGCTAATCGTAAGGAGAAATCGACCGATACAAGTAGTATCGATGCTTTTACTTCGATACCGAGCAGGTATCGATACACTGCGATCGATTCCGTATCGAGTATAAGTATCGATACAACTAGGTACCGTTTTATCCCTATTTGTACTATACACAGGGTGGCGCAAAAGTAATCCTCCTATCAGAAAATGCTATAAATTTTACGATTGGCCCGTAATGCCAGTTCTGTTTTGACATTTGTATAGTAAACAAATGCGAAATACACGTTAATAAACAATGTTACGCTACACCGCACCAGAACGCGGAATATTGGTGACCACCAAGAGGAAGATGATTTTTCATCAAAAGTAATCATGAGTGATGAGGCCCATTTCCATCTTAGCGGGTACGTAAATAAGCAAAATTTACGCTTCTGGGGCACTGAAAATCTGCGTGTAAGCCACGAAGAGCCATTACACAGGCTGAAAGTCACTGTATGGTGTGCTGTTTTCGCTGGAGGAGTCATCGGACCTTTTTTCTGTGAATGGTGAGCGCTACAGAGCAATGATCAACGAGTTGTTTTTGCCGCAACATCATGAATTGGGATTGGATAACATGTGGTTCTAACAGGACGGTGCTACGGCATAGGCTGCACGTTCCACAACCGATATGCTGAAGGATGCATTTCCCGGGCGCCTAATCTCCCGTTTTGATGATTTGCACTGGCCAGCAAGATCGCCTGATTTGACCGCTGCAGACTTCTTTTTGTTGGGCTTTTTGAAATCGCGGGTTTAAGTCAACAAGCCTCAGACTCTTGCAGCTCTTAAAGACAATATCCGTCAAGAACGTGAGGACCTATCGCCGAAAGTTTTGGCCAATGTGATGCTATAATGATGAAAATGCTATAAAAAGGGCTCAAATGACAATAAACTGTGGCGGCGGCCATTTACATGACATCATATTCTCGACTTGATGTAAAAAAATTAAAAGACCAAATAAAAACAAGTAAGAGTGTAGTATATTCGGCTGGGCCGAATCTAAAATACCCTTCACGATAGTCACGAATATGTATAGTATATTAAAAATGTGACCTAAATATGCTCGGTTATATATAAACCGATAGCGGAATTTTCTATGTTCTGTATTTTAGTAACCTTATTTTATAACGAGAATTGCTTTTCAGCAAAAAAAAAAAAAAAAATTTTAATGGAAAAATCGGTTCAGGCTATATCTCGGGTATATATGGACCGATATCGAAAATTTTAATTTTCCATATTTATATAACCTTATATCATTACCAGAACTGCTTTTGAGCACAACAAATTGTTTAAGTTCGCTTACGCGATATTTTCATGAAAAACCCGATTTAGGCTATATCTCGAGTATATATGGACCGATATCAGAAATTTTAATTTTCTCTATTTTCGTAACCTTCTTTTATAACAAGAACTGCTTTTCAGCAAAAAAAAAAAAAAATTTTTTATTGGAAAAACCGGTTCAGGCTATATCTCGAGTATATATGGACCGATATCGGATATTTTCTTTTTCCATATTTATATAACCTTATTTAATTACCAGAACTGATTTAAGGTGAAACAAGTAAGAGTGTAGTATATTCGGCTGGGCCGAATCTAAAATACCCTTCACGATAGTCACGAATATGTATAGTATATTAAAAATGTGACCTAAATATGCTCGGTTATATATGAACCGATATCGGATTTTTCTATTTTCTGTATTTTAGTAACCTTCTTTTATAACGAGAATTGCTTTCCAGCAAAAAAAAAAAAAAAAAAATTTTAATGGAAAAATCGGTTCAGGCTATATCTCGGGTATATATGGACCGATATCGAAAATTTTAATTTTCCATATTTATATAACCTTATATCATTACCAGAACTGCTTTTGAGCACAACAAATTGTTTAAGTTCGCTTACGCGATATTTTCATGAAAAACCCGATTTAGGCTATATCTCGGGTATATATGGGCCGATATCAGAAATTTTAATTTTCTCTATTTTCGTAACCTTCTTTTATAACAAGAACTGCTTTTCAGCAAAAAAAAATGTTATTGGAAAAATCGGTTCAGGCTATATCTCGAGTATATATGGACCGATATCGGATTTTTTCTTTTTCCATATTTATATAACCTTATTTCATTACCAGAACTGCTTTTGAGCACAAAAAAGTTGTTTACTCGGCATTTTCATCAAAAAACCTGTTAAGCTATATATCGGGTATATATGAACCGATATCGGAAATTTTAATTTTCCATATTTATATAACCTTATTTTATTACCAGAACTGCTTTAAGGTGAAAAAAGTTGTTTAAGTTTGCTTACGCGGCATTTTCATGAAAACCACGGTTTAGGCTATATCTCTGGTATATATGGACCGATATCGGAAATTTTCATTTTCCATATTTATATAACCTCATCTTATTACCAGAACTGTTTTAAGCAAAAAAAAGTTGTTTAAGTTCGCTTACGCGACATTTTCATGAAAAACCCGGTTTGCGCTATATCTCGGGTATATATGGACCGATATCGGAAATTTTCATTTTTCATACCTATATAACCTTATTTCATTACCAGAACTGCTTTAAGGTGAAAAAAGTTGTTTAAGTTCGCTTACGCGACATTTTCATGAAAAACCCGGTTTGGGCTATATCTCGGGTATATATAGACCGATATCGGAAATTTTCATTTTCCATATTTATATAACCTTATTTAATTACCAGAACTGCTTTAAGGCGAAAAAATTGTTTAAGTTCGCTGACGCGGCATTTTCATGAAAACCCCGGTTTAGGCTATATCTCGGGTATACTTATATGGACCGATATCGGAAATTTTTATCTTCCATATTTATATAAACTGATCTTATTACCAGAACTGTTTTTAATCAAAAAAAAGCTGTTAAAGTTCGCTTACGCGACATTTTCATGAAAAACCCGGTTTGGGCTATATCTCGGGTATATATAGACCGATATCGAAAATTTTCATTTTCCATACTTATACAACCTTATTTTATTACCAAAACTACTTTTAAGCAAAAAAAGTTGTTTAAGTTCGCTTACGCAGCAATTTCATGAAAAACCTGGTTTGGGCTATATCTCGGGTATATATGGACCGATATCGAAAATTTTCATTTTTCATATTTATATGACCCTATTTCATTACAAGAACTGCTTTTGAGCACAAAAAATTTGTTTAAGTTCGCTTACGCGACATTTTCATGAAAACCCCGATTTGGGCTATATCTCGGGTATATATGGACCGATATCGAAAATTTTCATTTTTCATATTTATATGACCCTATTTCATTACCAGAACTGCTTTTGAGTACAAAAAAGTTGTTTAAGTTCGCTTACGCGACATTTTCATGAAAACCCCGATTTGGGCTATATCTCGGGTATATATGGACCGATATCGAAAATTTTCATTTTTCATATTTATATGACCCCATTTCATTACCAGAACTTCTTTTGAGCACAAAAAAGTTGTTTAAGTTCGCTTACGCGGCATTTTCATGAAAACCCCGGTCTAGGCTATATCTCGGGTATATATGGACCGATATCGAAAATGTTCATTTTTCATATTTATATAACCCTTTTTCATTACCAGAACTGCTTTGAGCACAAAAAAGTTGTTTAAGTTCGCTTACGCGACATTTTCATGAAAAACCCGGATTGGGCTATATCTTGGGTATATATGGACCGATATCGGAAATTTTCATTTTCCATATTTATGTAACCTAATTTTTTTACCAGAACTGCTTTTGAGCAAAAAAAAGTTATTTAGCTTCGCCTATGCGACATTTTCATTAAAAATCCGATCTGGGCTATATCTCGGGTATATATGGACCGATATCTGAAAAAAAAAATTTTTGCCTTTTAGTCACCATGCTTAATAAGTGTGTGAAGTTTGAAGCAAAACGAAAAACTTTTGTTTTCAAAAATTTTCATACAAAACTGCAAAAAAAATGGCTTTTTTCGGAATTTTGAATATATCTCAGCTATACGTGGACCGATATTACTGAATTTCAATAGCAAACCCATGAATCGATGGGGTAAAAGAATGGTGAAAGAAAAAAGTTTCTAAGTCTAATGGTTTTCTCAGAAACGGTATTTCAACAGCGGACAGACGGACATCGCTTAATCGACTTTTCCATTAATTCTGATTCAGAATATATATACTTTATAGGGTCGCAAATTAAAACTGTAGAAATTACAAACGGAATCACAAACTTATATATACCCTTAACATTTTTGTGAAGGGTATAAAAAGTTGTTTAAGGTCGCTTACGCGGCATTTTCATGAAAACCACGGTTTAGGCTATATCTCTGGTATATATGGACCGATATCGGAAATTTTCATTTTCCATATTTATATAACCTCATGTTATTACCAGAACTGTTTTTAAGCAAAAAAAGTTGTTTAAGTTCGCTTACGCGGCATTTTCACGAAAACTCCGTTCCAGGCTATATCTACGGTATATATGGACCGATATCGGAAATTTTCATTTTTCATACCTATATAACCTTATTTTATTACCAGAACCGCTTTTAAGCAAAAAAGTTGGTTAATTTCGCTGACGCGGCATTTTCATGAAAAACCCGTTCTAGGCTATATCTCGGGTATATATGGACCGATATTATAAAATTTTCATTTTTCATATTTATATAACTTTATTTCATTACTAGAAGTGCTTTTGAGCACAAAAATGTTGTTTTAGTTTGCTTACGCTACACTTTTATGTAAAACCCGGTCTAGGCTATATCTCGGGTATATATGGACCGACATCGAAAATTTTCATTTTTCATATATATATGACCCTATTTCATTACCAGAACTGTTTTTAAGCAAAAAAAGATGTTTAAGTTCACTTACGCGACATTTTCATTAAAACCGCTGTTTAGGCTATATCTCGGGTATATATGAACCGATATCTGAAAAAAATACGTGCTTATACTGGTGGCGCAAAAATAACCTTTCGATGTTTTTTGGCTGTAATTGAACAAAATGAAAAACTTTAATTGTTCTTGTGGATTATTATACCCTTCACAAAAATGTAAAGGGTAATATAAGTTTGTGATTCCGTTTGTAATTTCTACAGTTTTTTTTTTTGCGACCCTATAAAGTATATATATTCTGATTCAGAATTAATGGAAAAGTCGATTAAGCGATGTCCGTTTGTCCGTCTGTCCGTCTGTCCGCTGTTGAAATACCGTTTCTGAGAAAACCATTAGACTTAGAAACTTTTTTCTTTCACCATTCTTTTACCCCATAGATTCATGGGTTTGCTATTGAAATTCAGTAATATCGGTCCACGTATAGCTGAGATATATTCAAAATTCCGAAAAAAGCCATTTTTTTTTGCAGTTTTGTATGAAAATTTTTGAAAACAAAAGTTGTTCGTTTTGCTTCAAACTTCACACACTTATTAAGCATGGTGACTAAAAGACAAAAAATTTTTTTTTCAGATATCGGTCCATATATACCCGAGATATAGCCCAAATCGGGGTTTTCATGAAAATGTCGCATAGGTGAAGCTAAATAACTTTTTTTTGCTCAAAAGCAGTTCTAGTACTTATATAAGGTTACATAAATATGGAAAATGAAAATTTCCGATATCGGTCCATATATACCCGAGATATAGCCCAAACCTGGTTTTTCATGAAAATGTCGCGTAAGCGAACCTAAACAACTTTTTGGTGCTCAAAAGCAGTTCTGGTAAGGAAATAGGGTCATATGAATATGAACAAGTAAGAGTGTAGTATATTCGGCTGGGCCGAATCTAAAATACCCTTCACGATAGTCACGAATATGTATAGTATATTAAAAATGTGACCTAAATATGCTCGGTTATATATGAACCGATATCGGATTTTTCTATTTTCTGTATTTTAGTAACCTTCTTTTATAACGAGAATTGCTTTCCAGCAAAAAAAAAAAAAAAAAATTTTTAATGGAAAAATCGGTTCAGGCTATATCTCGGGTATATATGGACCGATATCGAAAATTTTAATTTTCCATATTGATATAACCTTATATCATTACCAGAACTGCTTTTGAGCACAACAAATTGTTTAAGTTCGCTTACGCGATATTTTCATGAAAAACCCGATTTAGGCTATATCTCGGGTATATATGGACCGATATCAGAAATTTTAATTTTCTCTATTTTCTTAACCTTCTTTTATAACAAGAATTGCTTTTCAGTAAAAAAAAAATGTTATTGGAAAAATCGGTTCAGGCTATATCTCGAGTATATATGGACCGATATCGGATTTTTTCTTCTTCCATATTTATATAACCTTATTGCATTACCAGAACTGCTTTTGAGCACAAAAAAGTTGTTTACTCGGCATTTTCATCAAAAAACCTGTTAAGCTATATATCGGGTATATATGAACCGATATCGGAAATTTTAATTTTCCATATTTATATAACCTTATTTTATTACCAGAACTGCTTTAAGGTGAAAAAAGTTGTTTAAGTTCGCTTACGCGGCATTTTCATGAAAACCACGGTTTAGGCTATATCTCTGGTATATATGGACCGATATCGAAAATTTTCATTTTCCATATTTATATAACCTTATCTTATTACCAGAACTGTTTTAAGCGAAAAAAAAGTTGTTTAAGTTCGCTTACGCGACATTTTCATGAAAAACCCGGTTTGCGCTATGTCTCGGGTATATATAGACCGATATCGGAAATTTTCATTTTTCATACCTATATAACCTTATTTCATTACCAGAACTGCTTTAAGGTGAAAAAAGTTGTTTAAGTTCGCTTACGCGACATTTTCATGAAAAACCCGGTTTGGGCTATATCTCGGGTATATATGGACCGATATCGGAAATTTTCATTTTGCATATTTATATAACCTTATTTAATTACCAGAACTACTTTAAGGCGAAAAAATTGTTTAAGTTCGCTTACGCGGCATTTTCATGAAAACCCCGGTTTAGGCTATATCTCGGGTATATATGGACCGATATCGGAAATTTTTATCTTCCATATTTATACAACCTTATTTTATTACCAAAACTACTTTTAAGCAAAAAAAGTTGTTTAAGTTCGCTTACGCGGCAATTTCATGAAAACCCCGTTCCAGGCTATATCTGCGGTATATATGAACCGATATCGGAAATTTTCAATTTTCATATTTATATAACCTTATTTTGTTACCAGAACCGCTTTAAAGCAAAAAAAGTTGTTTAATTTCGCTGACGCGGCATTTTCATGAAAAACCCGTTCTAGGCTATATCTCGGGTATATATGGACCGATATCGAAAATTTTCATTTTTCATATATATGTAACCTAATTTCATTACCAGAACTGCTTTTGAGCACAAAAAAGTTGTTAAAGTTCGCTTACGCCACATTTTCATGAAAAACCCGGTTTGGGCTATATCTCGGGTATATATAGACCGATATCGAAAATTTTCATTTTCCATACTTATACAACCTTATTTTATTACCAAAACTACTTTTAAGCAAAAAAAGTTGTTTAAGTTCGCTTACGCCACATTTTCATGAAAAACCCGGTTTGGGCTATATCTCGGGTATATATGGACCGATATCGGAAATTTTCATTTTCCATATTTATGTAACCTTATTTTATTACCAAAACTACTTTTAAGCAAAAAAAGTTGTTTAAGTTCGCTTACGCGGCAATTTCATGAAAACCCCGTTCCAGGCTATATCTGCGGTATATATGAACCGATATCGGAAATTTTCAATTTTCATATTTATATAACCTTATTTTGTTACCAGAACCGCTTTAAAGCAAAAAAAGTTGTTTAATTTCGCTGACGCGGCATTTTCATGAAAAACCCGGTTTGGGCTATATCTCGGGTATATATAGACCGATATCGAAAATTTTCATTTTCCATACTTATACAACCTTATTTTATTACCAAAACTACTTTTAAGCAAAAAAAGTTGTTTAAGTTCGCTTACGCGGCAATTTCATGAAAACCCCGTTCCAGGCTATATCTGCGGTATATATGAACCGATATCGGAAATTTTCAATTTTCATATTTATATAACCTTATTTTGTTACCAGAACCGCTTTAAAGCAAAAAAAGTTGTTTAATTTCGCTGACGCGGCATTTTCATGAAAAACCCGTTCTAGGCTATATCTCGGGTATATATGGACCGATATCGAAAATTTTCATTTTTCATATATATGTAACCTAATTTCATTACCAGAACTGCTTTTGAGCACAAAAAAGTTGTTTAAGTTCGCTTACGCGGCATTTTCATGAAAAACCTGGTTTGGGCTATATCTCGGGTATATATGGACCGATATCGAAAATTTTCATTTTTCATATTTATATGACCCTATTTCATTACCAGAACTGCTTTTGAGCACAAAAAAGTTGTTTAAGTTCGCTTACGCGACATTTTCATGAAAACCCCGATTTGGGCTATATCTCGGGTATATATGGACCGATATCGAAAATTTTCATTTCTCATATTTATATGACCCTATTTCATTACCAGAACTGCTTTTGAGCACAAAAAAGTTGTTTAAGTTCGCTTACGCGACATTTTCATGAAAAACCCGGTCTAGGCTATATCTCGGGTATATATGGACCGATATCGGAAATTTTCATTTTCCATATTTATGTTACCTAATTTTATTACCAGAACTGCTTTTGAGCAAAAAAAAGTTATTTAGCTTCGCCTATGCGACATTTTCATTAAAAATCCGATTTGAGCTATATCTCGGGTATATATGGACCGATATCTGAAAAAAAAATTTTTTGCCTTTTAGTCACCATGCTTAATAAGTGTGTGAAGTTTGAAGCAAAACGAACAACTTTTGTTTTCAAAAATTTTCATACAAAACTGCAAAAAAAAATGGCTTTTTTCGGAATTTTGAATATATCTCAGCTATACGTGGACCGATATTACTGAATTTCAATAGCAAACCCATGAATCGATGGGGTAAAAGAATGGTGAAAGAAAAAAGTTTCTAAGTCTAATGGTTTTCTCAGAAACGGTATTTCAACAGCGGACAGACGGACAGACGGACATCGCTTAATCGACTTTTCCATTAATTCTGATTCAGAATATATATACTTTATAGGGTCGCAAAAAAAAACTGTAGAAATTACAAACGGAATCACAAACTTATATATACCCTTAACATTTTTGTGAAGGGTATAAAAATGAAAATTTTCGATATCGGTCCATATATACCCGAGATATAGCCTAGACCGGGGTTTTCATGAAAATGCCGCGTAAGCGAACTTAAACAACTTTTTTGTGGTCAAAAGCAGTTCTGGTATTGAAATTAGGTTACAAAAAATATGGAAAATGAAAATTTCCGATATCGGTCCATATATACCCGAGATATAGCCTAGACCGGGGTTTTCATGAAAATGGCGCGTAAGCGAACTTAAACAACTTTTTTGTGGTCAAAAGCGGTTCTGGTATTGAAATTAGGTTACATAAATATGGAAAATGGAAATTTCCGATGTCGGTCCATATATACCCGAGACATAGCCCAAATCGGGTTTTTCATGAAAATGTCGCGTAAGCGAACTTAAACAACTTTTTTGTGCTCAAAAGCAGTTCTGGTAATGAAATAGGGTCATATAAATATGAAAAATAAAAATTTTCGATTTAAGTCCATATATACCCGAGATATAGCCCAAATCGGGTTTTTCATGAAAATGTCGCGTAAGCGAACTTAAACAACTTTTTTGTTCTCAAAATCAGTTCTGGTACTGAAATAGGGTCATATAAATATGCAAAATGAAAATTTTCGATATCGGTCCATATATACCCGAGATATAGCCCAAATCGGGTTTTTCATAAAAATGTCGCGCAAGCGAACTTAAACAACTTTTTTGTGCTCAAAGCAGTTCTGATAATGAAATTAGGTTACATAAATATGGAAAATGAAAATTTCCGACATCGGTCCATATATACCCGAGATATAGCCCAAATCGGGTTTTTCATGAAAATATCTTAAACAACCTTTTTGTGCTCAAAGCAGTTCTGATAATGAAATTAGGTTACATAAATATGGAAAATGAAAATTTCCGATATCGGTCCATATATACCCGAGATATAGCCTAGACCGGGGTTTTCATGAAAATGCCGCGTAAGCGAACTTAAACAACTTTTTTGTGCTCAAAGCAGTTCTGGTAATGAAAAAGGGTTATATAAATATGAAAAATGAAAATTTTCGATGTCGGTCCATATACACCCGAGATATAGCCCAAATCGAGTTTTTCATGAAAATATCGCGTAAGCGAACTTAAACAGTTTTTTTGTGCTCAAAAGTAGTTCTGGTAATGAAATAGGGTCATATAAATATGAAAAATAAAAATTTTCGATATCGGGCCATATATACCCGGTGTATAGCCTAACAGGATTTTAGATGAAAATGCCGACTAAACAACTTTTTTGTGCTCAAAAGCAGTTCTGGTAATGAAATTAGGTTACATAAATATGAAAATTGAAAATTTCCGATATCGGTCCATATATACCCGAGATATAGCCCAAATCGGGTTTTTCATGAAAATGTCGCGTAAGCGAACTTAAACAACTTTTTTTGTGCTCAAAGCAGTTCTGGTAATGAAAAAGGGTTATATAAATATGAAAAATGAAAATTTTCGATGTCGGTCCATATATACCTGAGATATAGCCCAAATCGGGTTTTTCATAAAAATGTCGCGCAGGCGAACTTAAACAACCTTTTTGTGCTCAAAGCAGTTCTAATAATGAAATTAGGTTACATACATATGGAAAATGAAAATTTCCGATATCGGTCCATATATACCCGAGATATAGCCTAGACCGGGGTTTTCATGAAAATGCCGCGTAAGCGAACTTAAACAACTTTTTTGTGCTCAAAAGCAGTTCTGGTAATGAAATTAGGTTACATAAATACGAAAAATGAAAATTTCCGATATCGGTCCATATATACCCGAGATATAGCCCAAATCGGGTTTTTCATGAAAATGTCGCGTAAGCGAACTTAAACAACTTTTTTGTGCTCAAAGCAGTTCTGGTAATGAAAAAGGGTTATATAAATATGAAAAATGAAAATTTTCGATGTCGGTCCATATATACCCGAGATATAGCCCAAATCGGGTTTTTCATAAAAATGTCGCGCAAGCGAACTTAAACAACTTTTTTGTGCTCAAAGCAGTTCTGATAATGAAATTAGGTTACATAAATATGGAAAATGAAAATTTCCGATGTCGGTCCATATATACCCGAGATATAGCCTAGACCGGGGTTTTCATGAAAATGCCGCGTAAGCGAACTTAAACAACTTTTTTGGGCTCAAAAGCAATTCTGGTAATGAAATTAGGTTACATAAATATGGAAAATGAAAATTTCCGATATCGGTCCATATATACCCGAGATATAGCCCAAATCGGGTTTTTCATGAAAATGTCGCGTAAGCGAACTTAAACAACTTTTTTGTGCTCAAAGCAGTTCTGGTAATGAAAAAGGGTTATATAAATATGAAAAATGAAAATTTTCGATGTCGGTCCATATATACCCGAGATATAGCCCAAATCGGGTTTTTCATAAAAATGTCGCGCAAGCGAACTTAAACAACTTTTTTGTGCTCAAAGCAGTTCTGATAATGAAATTAGGTTACATAAATATGGAAAATGAAAATTTCCGATATCGGTTCATATATACCCGGTGTATAGCCTAACAGGTTTTTTGATGAAAATGCCGACTAAACAACTTTTTTGTGCTCAAAAGCAGTTCTGGTAATGAAATAAGGTTATATAAATATGGAAAAAGAAAATATCCGATATCGGTCCATATATACTCGAGATATAGCCTGAACCGATTTTTTCAATAACATTTTTTTTTGCTGAAAAGCAGTTCTTGTCATAAAAGATGGTTACGAAAATAGAGAAAATTAAAATTTCTGATATCGGTCCAGATATACCCGAGATATAGCCTAAATCGGGTTTTTCATGAAAATATCGCGTAAGCGAACTTAAACAATTTGTTGTACTCAAAAGCAGTTCTGGTAATGATATAAGGTTATATAAATATGGAAAATTAAAATTTTCGATATCGGGCCATATATACCCGAGATATAGCCTGAACCGATTTTTCCATTAAAAAAAATTTTATTTTTTTTTTTTTGCTGAAAAGCAATTCTCGTTATAAAAGAAGGTTACTAAAATACAGAAAATAGAAAATTCCCATATCGGTTCATATATATATAACCGAGCATATTTAGGTCACATTTTTAATATACTATACATATTCGTGACTATAGTGAAGGGTATTTTAGATTCGGCCCAGCCGAATATACTACACTCTTACTTGTTTTTTTTTGTTTTTTTTTTTTTATGTTGCGCTTTAAAATTTCAAAGTTGACAACGCTGGTAACCAATACTTTTGCATCTTTAAAACTGTACCTAAAGTAAAAAAGGAAATAGTATTACCCACAAATTTATATAAAAACATCACACACAAAAAATCACCGTAAGATTTTTACTTGAATTTATGTCGTAAACCGAAGAATTGAATGACTTAATAGTCGTTGGAGGTTGTGCGTATTTTTGAGGTGATAATTCAATTTTGACATTGAGTTTCATAATATACGTCCCAATTTATTTCGTTGACATTAAAAAACTACAAAGCGAAAAACAACCAAAACATTTTACGAAAATGTCTCGTGTGTCTGTTTAGTGCTGCTTTATTCAACTAGATGGTGGTGTCATAAAATTCTTATGTGCTTCACGCACACAACTCTGCACCAACATACATATGTATGAATGTATGTACATATTTGTGTTATGTTCTTAACAAAATGTTTTATATCCGTATCTCTTGGAACTGTGGGTGGTCTCCGTTTTTGATTTAAGTGATTTCCTTTTTTTACGATCACTATCAGAGCTGCCACAATCAAAAAATTATAACCCCGTATAACAAAAAATTAAAAAATAAAAAAAATTGCCAAATGTGCAATCAAATAATTAAATTTAAAATGCATATTTTACTTGGAACCAGGGACCTAACATAACCGTTATATTTTTATTTCAAAGCAAAAAGTTTGTTAGGCAAAAATGCCTTTTATCTGCATTTGGGAATTTTTAACCATTGTCGGGACTTTTATATTATATTGGTTGCTGTAACTAATTAATTGAAAAGATAAAAATTTTGGTCATAAATAACCATTATATCAACCAAAAAAATTTTTTTGTTAAAAATAACCATTAAATCAGCCGAAAAAAATTTGGTCAAAGTTAACATTATAGAAAAAATTTATTTTTTTGGTTATCATGTGCGAAAAAATTACAAAGATTTCAAAGGTTTACTATTGCTACCTGCAACTGTACGAGGGCGAATTGATATTGAAGCTACCTAAGTAGGAAAAAAACATTTTTTTTCAAAAAACATTTATTTCTCAACATAGTCTCCTTTTAGCTCAATACACTTAGTAAGACGATATTCCAACTTTTTTATACCATCTGAATAATAGGATTTTGGGAACCCCTCAAGATACGCGCTAGTTTCGGCGATCACTTCTACGTTTGAGGTGAATCAATTTCCTGCTAGCCGTTTTTACAAGTTTGGACACAGGAAAAGGCTATATCTGGAATACGAATTGGTTGGATAATCAACCAATTTGAAGTGTATTTCACGTAATTTTAGTATCGTGTCTAATGCTATGTAAACATGTGCGTTATCTTGAAGAAATACAACTCTTCAAATGTGATCGTTTTTAGTTGATTGTATCAATCAGTTGATCCAATAATGCACGATAATACTTTCCTGCGATTGTGAATCCTTTTTCAAGATAATCAGTGGGCAATATTCCGTGTGCATCCCAAAATACAGTGCGCCATAACCTTGCAGGCCAATTTCACAGTCTTCGCCTTCTTCGGAGCACATCTACCAGTTTCCACCTACTGTTTCGATTGATTTTTGCTTTCAGGTGTGTAGGTGGTGGATCTGGATCCACGTTTCATCAACAGTTATTAATCTACGCCAAAAATGAACAGGAATACGCTTTATCATGTCCAAACACCGCTGTGAAGTGGTCTGTCGAACACATTTTTGATCGACAATGAGCAAACGCGGTACCCATCTTTCCGATAGCTTATTCATATGCAAATAACTATGTTTCGCAGTGATCAATGATCGTAGTGATCAATAATTTTTGATTGGAGAAGATCAGAAACTAGCTGTTTCGTAGCTGCAACACTACTTATCGGCACCCATTTTCAGATTTGAATTCGGGTCATGACGCATCGTAAAAGGCGTCCTTGTTCTTCACTTCGGCACTAAGATTTTCAGGAAAGAAGTCAATAAGAGAATTTAGATAATGCAGTTTATGGAAGTGGTTGAGCATATTATTCATTATATTTTCATAATCTTGGCTTCTTCTATTTCCTAAAAATGTTTCACTGCCTCTTTAAATGGCTTTTAAGCGTTCTCTTCGGTTTTATTAATGATTGCTTTAAATTTATCATCTTGCATTAACTTTTTTGCCTCAGGCTTAAAAATGCTTTCTCTAATTTGTGCATTCGACAAATAATTAAATTTATCACAGAGGTACATGAAACGGGGACCGCCTTTTCATAGTGCCTTCACAATTTATTTCATAATAGCGAATTTAATGTGAAGTGGAGGTAGCAGAATTTTTAACGGATTAACTAGCACCTGTTTCATAATTTAATGATACTCGTTTGGCCGGATGTTTTGTATACTTTGCTCGTTGATCCAGAAGCATATTCGATATTTTTAGATCCAACCATGATTTGAGTATTTTATTGTTGTTAATGTGAATTCAAAATTTTCATAAAATTCTTTCAAATGAATGGAATGACCGTCCAGCAAAGAAACATACTTGCTACCATTTTGCAGAAATACTGATTTAAGACTTAGTTTAGAAGAATCTATGAAAAGTTTCTTATTATTTGTTCCACATTAAACATTTTAAATAATCCAGGCATATCAATGCAATAAACTAAATTTCCTTCTTGTGCAAAATGTGGAAGCAAATCTTTCTTTTTATTTCTATACCAATAAAAGGACGTTTTTTCTTTTAATCCTGAACCGAGTAATTCCGATGCATCTTTTGGAAGATATCTGTCACCAAATCATTTAGGTCACATTGAGAAAATGATCGATTCTGCAGAACAGCATTGCTCTTTGTCATCGCGATCTTGAGGTGTAGATCACAGAGTGAACACTAGAATAATCTGTATGGGTTTTATTTTCACCCTTAAAGCTTTTTGTGTTTGTACAACAAAAGCAACAATCGTCTATATGGGTTTTCGGTTCCACCCAAACCATTGGAGTTTTCAAAATAAAAGTGTGTTTATCTCCCCATGACCATTCACATATTTCACGATCGCGAGTAGATTACATTTTATGCGGCACTCATTTCTTGTCTTAGCTTACCATCTTATTTTTAAAATAACTCGAAAGTATGGCCCCAGCCAATAAATGTGAATCGTAGTATGACTTTAATTGTTTTTTAAGGGGAAAACCATCGCAGGGCTGCGTTATTGATCACAGTAAACTTGTATTGTAAACTTGAACTAAAGCCCGTTGTAAAAATGTACAAAAACCAAAATATTAACTTTTATAATTCAGTCGTAAAGCAGCTCTTCTGGACTGGGGAGCAGCTCTCGCGTCATCGTAATTATTTCTTAAGTACGGTCAGGCTTGTCGTTGTTGTTTGGCTTTCGAGAATTCTATGTCTCACTCTCATTGGTTACCTGTCTACCTCAACTAACTGTTATTAGTTTACAGTTTTTTGCAGGTATTTCGTTGTTAACCACGCACAACTCCCTATGCGAAGGCATAGGTCGGCACAGTTAGTCACAGCACCGCAAAAAATTACTGTTAATATCATCGTGGGCATACGGTCTACGTTATTCCGCCCATGTGCACCCTATACTTTGCAAATTTATTTGCAACTGCATAGTTACAAACACAATACAATACAACTTTTATAATTCTAACCATCGGGTGTAAGAAGTACCCAATATAATACTTGTATGATCCTGCATTATAATATTCTTGTGTTTTTAGTCATGAAGTATAACATGTATAACAACAGAACTTATTATTTTTTTATTAAATTTATTTTATTATTTAATTACAATTCATATATGTTTCCCCCAGGACATTTAACTACATAGGTGTATTCCAGTCTAAAGTGAATTGGCTAAAATGTATAAAATATTTAAGCACTCATTGTACGGAAAATATATCTTTGAGAACTCCAGAGGATATTGATGAGTCAATTAATGATTTTTCCCAAAATATTATAAAAGCCGTGCAACATGCTACCACTACAAATTTTAGAAATATGAATAGCAGAACTTGTTCTTCTGAAATTGAACACCTTGTCTCAGAAAAAAGAAGAATCAGAAGAGAATGACAACTTCGCAGGTCTCTCCGGGTTAAAGCTAGGCTTCGAGAATACGTAAGTCAACTAAGAAATTTGCTTGAAGTCCAAAGAGTGGCTTCCCTCACAACCTATTTGGAAAGCCTCGATGGTAGTCCTCAATCCGATTATTCTTTGTGGAAAGCAGCAAAAGGGTTAAAGAGATCCGCTAGATCTAAGCCACCCTTGCGTACTCCAACTGGGGACTGAGCCAGAACTGACCCCGAAAAGGGAATGCTGTACGCTAACCACTTGAGAAACGTGTTTGCTATTGACGAACTGAATGATGAAGCTGATATGCCGCCATATGCAGTTAGACCTCCCGTACCTTTTAGACTTCGGTTTCAAGATGTCGATAATGCTATTAGTAACTTAAACCCCAGAAAAGCTCCAGGTATTGATAAAATTACCAACAAAATGCTTGTGCAGTTACCCCGAGTAGCTACAAGACTCGTCCTTTTTATTTTAAATGCTATTTTACGTCTCGAGTATTTTCCTACTGAGTAGAAGGTGTCCGTCATTACTATGATACCCAAACCAGGAAAGGATCCTACAAAAGTTGAGTCATATAGGCCGATAAGTCTATTGCCAACAATTTAAAAACTGTTCGAGAAACTGCTAGTGACGAAGTTGATCCCAATCTTGAATGAAGTAGGATGTATTCCTAACTATCAATTCGGTTTTAGGGCTAAGCACAGCACCATAGAACAAACACACAGGCTGGTGAATGTAACCAGAAACGCATTCTAAGATAAAAAATATTGCTCAGCTCTATTCATTGACGTTTCCAAAGCTTTTGACAAAGTGTGGCACGAAGGCTTAACCCATAAAATAAAATTAAACTTGCCTGCAAACACGCACAAGGTGATTTCAAAAGCTCGGCTCAGCCAATCGAAGCTGGAGTTCCCCAGGGTAGCATATTGGGCCCAACTTTATATTTGGTTTATGCTTCAGACATGCCAACGAGCTGCAAAATTCACACTTCAACTTTTGCAGATGATACAGCATTCATCAGTGTCCATGAAGACTATAAATTAGCATCACAAAATTTGCAAGAACATATTCTTATATTGGAGAAATGGCTGAAACTTTGGAAAATCAAAGTAAATGAACAAAAATGTACCCATGTTACATTCACACTACGTAGAAAAACTTGTTCGACTATTAAAATCAACAACTACATTATTCCGCAGCACAGTGAAGTCAAATACCTTGGTATTCACCTCGACCATAGGCTCACGTAGAAGTCTCACATTGACGCGAAAGTCACCCAGATGAAATTAAAAGCGGTGCAACTAAATTGGCTCATCGGCAGAAATTCTATCTTGAAGTTAGATTGCAAACTTTTGTTGTATAACGCAATCCTAAAGCCAATATGGAGCTATGGAATTCAATTGTGGGGTACCGCCTCTGCATCTAATATTGAGAAAATTCAAAAGCGCCAGAATAAAATTCTCCTTATAATTATTGCAGCCCCATGGTATGTTAAAAACTCTCGAATTCACAAAGATCTAGGTGTACCCTTAGTGAAAGATGAATTTTTAAAACACGCGATAAGGTACATTAACAGACTGGAGTCTCACCCGAATCCTCTCGCACGTAGCACACTCGACTGAGAAGGAAGGACACCCTTGCAACCATCAGAGCGTTGAAAAGGTGATTTACCAACAAAATACACGCAAGAAACCACTTTTCGTCTAGCATTGGCTGGACCTAAGTAGATAAAATTTTTCAATATTAATTAATTTCTTTTCTGTATTAATTAATGAATTTTTAGTTTTAAGATTTGCATACTTATTGTTCGTTCTTTTAGAAGATACAATAAATAATTGACTTATTAAACAAAAAATACAATGCAATATAAGAAGAATAAATTAATTTATTCATTTGTTATCATATTTTGTATAGCGTTATTGCTGTAAGCCAGGTTGGCAGTGTACTCTTATGTCTAATACAGGTGCTAAGTATTTCACATAATAAAAAGAGATAGACTGATAATATAATACTTAAATGTTATGAGTTGGTATTAACAATAAAAAATTACAAATAGCTGGTTTTCTATGTTTCCCAGCTATCTATATGTCGACATTTCATAGGAACTACCCTAATCATCAGTAGACTTTGGAAATTTTTGAAAGATATTCTCAAACATTCAACTTTATATCCCAACAATCCAAATAAATTGCTGAGAATTGGGAATCCACGCTGGAGCAATGGAAATTGTTATCCCAGTAAGTTCACTGTTGTGAGCAGCCCGACATATGTCTCTACCTTTCTTTACACCTTTTATGCATGTGACATTGACGTAACAAAAATGAATTTTTAAAGTTGAGATGTTGATTTTGTTTATGTTATCAAGTTTTATTTTTGCGGCTTAGATTTTTTTTGGTTTTATATAAAGGATTCAACAGTGTTTGTTTTCGATATTTCGCTAGCGGTCTGTTCGCGTCGTCGAAATGATGAAATATTTTTCAAAACATATAATTTTCCTTAGGATACAAATAGGTTTTTAACGAAATATTGAGGATAAATACTGATGAGATTTTTGTGTAGAACTGATAGGGATATTTAGCTGCGGAAGTGAAGATCGATAGAATAAATAAACATAAATCTATATATTTTCATTTGTATGTACATGTACTGAGTACTATGCTGCAATATGAGACTTAGAGCATTATTCATGGAACATTGAAAACAGAATAAACAAATAAAACTAAATAAATAAAAGTTACCAAATGTGCTAAATTTAGATGTAGTTGGAGTTAAATCCAGTTTCTAAATATACTCATAGCATGAAGGTTGGCGTAGCATTACCGTTTTTTAATAAAGAAGCGGAATAATTGTTCGACATCGTCAAACCTTTCGTAACGCCAAACTTGTGCGGCATAAAATTTGATAGATTTTGAGCAAGAATTGAATATTTTAAGTTTGTTATTTTTCAATATTTTTGAAATTAAAAAATTAAATAAAGTGACTTAAAATTTAAATGGTTAAATATAGAAAATATTATATTAAGTATTATTGTTTGAGGAAAAAAAGTAAACACAATGAAAAAATCTCCACATTAAAAACAAAAATAATTTTTGCCTAAAAACGGCAACTCTGATCATTATGTTATATTAAAATTTTTTAATCTTCTTTAATTCTAGTTATCAGTTTTTTATGATTATGTTGGAAAGTTTTCAACTTAATAACAAGTGCTGTTGTAAATTATATTAAGATTATAAAATATGAAATACATATTTATTACATATCTCAACATGAGTGCCATTTTCATGTATGTAGGGTTGTAAGTTGTACTGGAAGTTCGTTTATATATCGCTCCTTTATTGCAACATAGTCATAACTAAAAAAAGCTTGTTTTGAGAGAAAAACACATTTAAAAGTTTTAGTTTCGATACAATTATTAGAAAATTTATTTAGAAATTATCTCCTAAAGAAACAGTTAAAAAGTGATTGGAATAAATTTTTATCACAAATATAACAATTCCGCATCGTTAACTCGAAAAGCTCATTTTTCGAGATATGACTATGTTGCAATAAAAGAGCGATATGTATACGAGTATGTACGTATGTTGGTTTGAAGAGCACTTTCCATTTTATTACACACTTTCGTTCACTTAGTAAATATGTGAATGATGTGTATGTGTAGTTTGGTGTGTTTATGTTTATAGCATTTTTATAATGTTTGCCGCTCATTTTCTTTTTCAGGAATTGTACTGTAATAAAATTTTCCAAGTTTTTCGGAAAGTGAAAAACAGGAAGGGATATGTTTCGTTTAGCTTCTTGTTAAAATTAAATACTAAATCTTTTATTTTTATTACAATACATTTTGATGGGAAAACGTAAGTATATGCAATATGTTCAAAACAACATTTTAGTTATAATAATTTTAAGATTTTTTTGCGGAAGTATTTCAAGACGAGAGAACAATTTTATTAATTTGTTAAATTTTGGTTGAACTTTATCATTTTTAAATAAAAATTTTTTGGTTTGTACATATGTACATCGGGTTCTAGTTCAATTGAACAATTTTATTGTTAATCAAATTTTGCTTTTATCTACTAATAATTTTGAAAGTGATAAAGAAATTATGAAACATACGCATGTTGCGTTGACCATGGACAAGAAGAGTTAATAATAAATATTTTTATATATTTCATGTTTACCAACGCAAAGAAAAATAGTTGATGTTCATTACAGGTATACATGTTCTGATCAAAAAATATCCGTTTTCTTCAAATTTCCTGAGTTACATATGTTCGATTTTAGCATTTTTTTCTGTTATGATGGTACACATGTCTGTTATATTTGTTGGCAATATCAGCCATTTCGGATTGTCAGTTTGTTTTTGACAGATAAACAAATTTTTCGTGTTTTGGTGTGAGCACCAGCTCATACATCCATACTTGTGCGCGGGTTTTTGGCCAAAAACTAAACCATTATAATGCCTCAACCATCGTATTTACCGGACTTGGCCCCCGCTGATTTTTCCTCTGCCTAAAACTTAAGACACGGATGAAGGGAAACCGTTTTGCTACGAATCGAGAAAGGAGCTGTTGGCGAGACCAAAAAAGCGTGTTTCAGAACTGTTTCGAGGATTGGAAAAAACGCTGGCATAAGTTTATTATATCTGAGGGGAATACTTTAAAGGGGACAAAGAAGATATTCATGAATAAATAAGTAATTTTTGAAAAAATTGAAAATAAAGGTTTGTTTTTTGATCAGCACTCGTATTTGTCAAATCTTTATACAAAATTTGATAGATAAAGCTATCATCAATATAAAATATTTTTATGATGACGAATGTTAAATATTGTATCATTTAATTTAAATGCTCGATTTTACGCATTAAGATAAAATAAGCAATTTTTTTAAAATATTTTAAACTTTGTAAACAAAAAAAAATTTTTTTTTAAATGTTTTGTTTATTTATAGGTCTTAAATTGAAACTAACGCAGCTATTCATTTGTACAAATTAATATAATTTTACTTAATATCATAAACCACTCACAAAACTTATTTTAGAGATATCAAAGTAGGCTTGCCACATCCCAAAAGCCAGCCAGCTTGACACTCACCTAAAATGAGCTTGATTTCAAAAAAATATCTTGACAATTAAAATAACGCATACGCATAAATGAGCAGAAAAACTGCTAAGTTTTATTTAAAAAAACAATAAAAACATAACAATTTATACAAAAACTTAAAAAAAAAACAAAAACGTATTACAATTCAGTCTACGTCAAATAATATAAACATCATACAATTAATTTACATTTAACTATGTTAATTTTTCCACATATACTTTGTACTTTTAGTAACGGACATCACTAGTTCTGTTCCTTTAGGCGTTAGTAAAAAATTTTGAAAATGTTTACAATTTTCATCAAAGTTTTGTCTTATTAACAGTTCAGCCTTTATAAGGTCAAATCCCATTCTATTCCTTTCTTTAGAATATATATTGTTTAATGTACTAAATGTTCCTTCACAAAAAGCATTACTGATTGGAATAGAAAAAATAAATGAGATCAAATTAAATATATTTATCAAGTTATTTTTGTCACATTTTTTGAAAAAGTAAGATCATATTTTGTCAATCGGAATATCTTTTGGCAATTGATCAAACACTTCTCGCAGACAGCAATAATCTGTATATAACATGTCATTATCAATAGAATTTGATATCTGCAAAATTTTTGGAAGCTCTGATAATGTCTCCCATGACAATAGAGATTGTTTCAGATTTAAAACTGATATGTGTTTGTAAATTGATTCATCTCCGAAATCATATCGTTGCTCCAAGTATGAAATAGCATTTGTTAAAAATTGATTTGCTTCTAATTTAAAAGCGTGAACATCATTATTTGAAATATTTTTAAAAATAACCAAAACTCTACTTCCATAAAAACAATCCTTTCTTCGGCTTTGAAGACTATTCATAAGTTTACTCATTATGCTGTGAAGTTCCATTATTGTACAAGAATCATTTTCAAGCGCTAATATAGCTGAATAGAATTCATGCATTATATTATGAATAAAATATAAATACGCCTCTGATAATCCTTCTGAAATGCATTCTTCATCCGCATTATTTAGTTCAGTATCTGACATTCCATATGATAAAAATTTCCAGATTTCTTTTCTGCAGCTGTTTTTCCCCTTTCGCAAAAAGTACCTTTTAACCGCAGGCCAAGAATGTAATAATCGGTCAATTGCGGGCAAAAGGGAAAGCCATCGAGTGGGAACATGCCGAAGTAGATGCTTGTATTCGATACATGCAAACTCAAAACATTCCTTTAACTTTTCATTTGACAAAGCTGATGAGCTAAATTCATTGAAGGTTTTAATCACAATGTTTTCTACGTCGACAGATAAAGCATTTAAAGCACTTTTTATGCAGTTATTTATTACATGGCAATTGCAATTTGCCTTTACAATTTTCTGGTTTACATCATTAAGTTTTTTAAACACGGAGTTATGAACACCGTAATTAACCGCCGCGTTATCAGCACTGTATGCTGCAATTTGCTGAATGTTAAGGTTATTTTCAGTAGTTATTCTTACGATATTGAAAAAATGTCTTTAGCAGCCTCTTTTGGGTCTTCATAAAAATCTAAAATTTTCTGATGTATTCATGTTTCAGCATCGAAATATTGAACGGCATATGGATACGTTTTCACGATTCCAATATTTGATGCGTCGCTGCTTACCGAAAAGTAAAAACTTTCTTTCAATGCATCAGCTACTTTTTCTTGTGCGTATGGTGCCAATACGTTTCGTGTTATAGCTGCTGCTTTGGTACGGCCACAACTTATTTTATTAGCAATTTTACTGTCGCAAAATATAGAAGAACTTAGTTTAAATTGACAGTCTAAGCTGTTATAACTAAGCCCGTGAACAACATTGTGAAAAACGCACATTAGTTAAGCCCTGGATACTTTATCATGCTGTGTGACAATTTTTGAGACAATGCTAATTTCATATGCCGTTTTGCTTGGTTATGTTTGTGTAATGCTTGACTTCCTTCGTATTTTATAGAAATATCAATTTGGCATAATTTGCAAAATGCGCTACAAGCATCTTTTTTTTTAATCCATTTGCAATATTCTGCTTCTTTAATCCATCTATCGCAGAAAGTTGTATATCTTCCTTTTTTCGAAGGTCGGGCATCTTCGTTATTTTCCATGGTAAATGGACCACACAATGCTCAATATATTGTAACAATATTATTTTAAATTCGTAAATGCATAAAAAATTAAACAATTTCAATTTACTATTCACATCAAAAAAATTTACACTTAATTTCAATCAGCTGTTTAATTTTGCAATTTTTTTTAGTGTTGGGCAAAAACAAGCAATAAGTTAATGATGAGTTAGGGGGGAAATTACAAGTGTTGATACTTTTTTGGTTATGGATTGCAATGAATTATTGATGTTGGCCAAAAAATAAATATTAGTTTTTGGGTTTGGTGTTTAACAAATGATAATTTTTTTTAATATTGAATTTTTTTTAATTTTAAAAATTAACTGGACATATTATATTTTATATTGACACTTGACAGGCCCTTACAAATCTTGACAATCAAGCTCATTCCGGACCATGTGGCAACCCTATATCAAAGATTTGTAATAGGGGTATAGTGCCAAACCCTGCATCATATAGTTTTAAGTTATTACTGTTTATAACATCCCTATACACATATACTACCTAGTTTTACAACTATATGAATATGGCTAGAAATAAGAACATGATAATAAAAGATAAAATAAAGAGAGTCATTTTCTGAATTGAATCATGAACATAACAAGTTGGTTTATTATTTGGTTCCACAGGGGTTCAAAATTAATAAAAGTCTGCAATATTTGTTTTTATTTAAATATTTTTGTAATTTTTTAAACAGAATAATATTTTTAGATTTACAATATAACAAAGAAGGCAATTCGGAGCATTGCACTACATCTGCCTCATTTTCCATCTCTGAACTTCGTAACGTTACGAAATCAGCTGCGAAACGGTTAAAATTTATTTACGAAAAGGCTCGTTGGGCTGTATCTTAATTCGAAATTTTCTAGATAATGACATAAAGGCTTCAGCAAAAATGGTCGAGAATATGATATTGCTGGGGATGAAATCATTCATCCCCTCCAAGCAGATTTCGGTTAAACCAAGAGACGTGCAACAACGCAGTCAGATCCAGAGAGGAGCCTTCAGTGATTGGCGTTTAGACAAACCCAGACACTGATTTGCAACGCAAAAAGGCAAGATCTTCGAGTGCCAGGGTACTAGGGCGTGAAAAGTTTCTTCACGAACAGCGTGTTCGTGCCAAGGTCCTTACAACTTCCCGGGGCAGTAAGACCTTCTGGTCTTTCGTTAAGAGAGAAAAGAACTGCACTAGTACATCAATTCCACCTCTCTTAAACAATGACCAAGCATTCACCGACCCGGTTGATAAAGCTAACCTGTTGGCTGAAATTTTTGCAAGCAATTCCTACTTGCGGAAAGCAGTCAACCAATTCCCGAGCTCGAAAGAGTATCTGTAACTATGCTAAAGGTATTTTTCCGGACTCGAGTAGTTAAAAGGGTTCTATCCGATCTCGCCATAAATAGGACTCCTGGACCGGATAGCATTCCTGCACTGGTCTTAGAGCAGTGTTTTTTACGCTTGCGCGTTCATTAGCACGCCTCTTCAGCATACTTTACCATTTTGGTGAGTTTCTAGCGTGCTGGAAGGTTGCTAATGTAACACCAATACCCAAAAAGGGTGAGGCAAATAACCCTGAAAATTACCGCCCAATTGAAATTTGTTCTGCACTTTCCAAAGTAATGGAAAGTATGGTCAATTACCATTTTGTAATCTAGAGTCGCATAAATTACTTTGTGACCGTCAATATGGATTTCGCAAGGGTAAGATGTACTTCACCCCATCCGACCTCCTTACTATTTATACCACCTACGTCCGACCAAAAATAGAATACAACTCTCATGTTTGGGTCGGTGCCTCAAGGTCTATTTTGCGGTTGCTCGACCGTGTGCAGGAGAGGGCGAAGAAGCTCATCGGTAACGATAGGGTATTGGATTTTGCTTTGACGAGATTAGGGATCTTGTTCCCGAAACTCGCACATTTTTACGTAGCATGCGTTCATCGTCCAGAGCTCATTTATTTGTGGTCGATTGCCAGGGGAATCGTACTACGCACTACAGAGAGAATTCGTTTTTCAGCCGTGCGCTTCGACAGTGGAATAAGTTGCTTGCAAATGTATTTCCTGTCTGTTATAACGTTCGAAAGTTCAAGTCAAATGTTCACAAACACTCACAACCTATTTTTCTAGTTCTGGTACAATGCACTGCATATGTAGGGGTCATCCGCTAAGTACTAGTCCAAGAAAAAAATTAAAATTAAAATAAAATAAATAAAATTGTTTATACAATTAAGTTTTTATTCGCTATTTTTAGCTTCTACCATTTATACCAAAAAAAATTATAAATAGCATGTTTTCTATGTTTCCCAGCTATCTATATGTCGACATTTCATAGGAAATACCCTAATCATCAGTAGACTTTGGAAATTTTTGAAAGATATTCTCAAACATTCAACTTTATATCCCAGCAATATAAATAAATTGTTGAGAATTTAAAAGAAAAATGCTCTAATAATACCTGTCTTTCAAAAATGTTCAAACTCTTCTGATGATTAGGGTAGTTCCTATGAAATGTCGACATATAGATAGCTGGGAAACATAGAAAACAGGCTATTTATAATTTTTATTGGTAAAATTGTTTATATTAAAAACAATTATGTACTGTGAAAAACTTAAAAAAGCAACAAATTTTATAAAAGAATAAGAAACATATTTCGATAGTGAACGGACGTGTTTGTCTTTGATCGGATAGTAATAAAACTGGAATAGTTAAAAAACCGGAATAAGTGAAAAGAATGGTATTTTATAAAAGAAAAATTTTGTGACATTATTTAATACTTTTTAAATTGTAAAGAAAAAAAAATTGCATGAGTCTTAGATCTAATTCTGAGAAAGACCTTAGATCCACTAGAAAACACCTTTAGATTTCTGAGACAGAATCTGTGAAAAGATAGTTGGAAAATCTCCTGTCTTTAAGAGATTGGAAACAACCGCGTTCTTGTTTGCTGAATATTTTTAATACAACAGAAGACAAAACATCTTCCAGTTTAATTATTCTAGATGAGCCGAAAACACAAGTAGGCATATATAGATATATAACCGAGGTTAAACGTCACCGAAGCCCCAATCCACTCAATTATCATCTCAATCGAAAATATTTAAAGTTGAAAATCGGGCAGTAATAGATTTGATATCCTTCAGATTGACGAGCCGGAATATTGCGCATCGATTATCTTGAAAAAGTATCCACAATCACGGGCAAGTATTATCGTGCATTATTGATGCAAGCAAGAAAAACCGTCCACATTTAAGGAAGAAAAACATGTTCTTTCTTCAAGACAACGCACCGGCTCACACAGCATTAGATACGATGTAAAATTCCATGAAATACACTTTGAATTTATTGATCATCCACCTTATAATCCAGATTTAGCTCCTAGTGACTTTTTCCTGTTTCCAAACTTGAACAAATGGCTCGCAGGAAAAATATTCATCTCAAACGTAGAAGTGATTACCGAAACTAGCGCGGTTCCAAAAATCGTATCATTCAGATGGTATAAAAAAGTTGGAATATCGTCTAACTAAGTGTATTAAGGTAAAAGAAGACTATGAAGAGAATATGTGTTTTCAATATATTGGTGTCACTTGTCACGCTTCAAGAGAAAAAATGATCTTTTGAAAGAAAATTTGGAAAATCACATTAGTTCTTGTAAAAGAGGACTAAACTAGTTACTAAGCTTATGCGTTATGAAGCATTTAGATTTTTTGAAATCGAAAGTGTGCGGAAATAATTCCACAATGGTTCATTATCGAGCAGATACGAAATATTGACGACAGTTTATTGAAAACCATGATTGATGATATCAGTAAAAGTTTGAGAGGCTTGTCAGACCGGCATAGTTTGTTTTAACCGGACCTAGTTGTAATAAAATGAAATAAAAATATTATTAATATTTGAAAAAAAGTAATTTTTTAAAACTAAAATGATGATCCGTGTTGGACACCCTATATGAATTGTGCTGAAAAGGTATCCAGAGAAAACTTGGCAATGTGTTGCACAGACCTAAGAACATACTTTTCAATATCATAGTATTTACCGCCTGCATTACTAGAAGTAATTAAGTAATGACTTGGCTAGTATATGTTGTTTATGTACGCATGTAATTAATTATTCTTGGTAAATATAAGTACATATACAATATTTACAATGATAATTTAATAAAAGAATTTGGGTAATAGCTGGGTTTGCTAAAATTTAAGATTAGGTGATAGAAACGGGATTAAAAGTGTTTACAAAATGAAAAATGTAGTAAATCAATATCTAATTTTATAAAACTTTGCTGTTCTAGCAACTTTACTATTCGTATCGTTTTTGTTGTTATTACGACTTACAGGTTATAAATACCCGGTGTAAAAGTGATATTGACATTACATTTGCGCTGTCAAGCACATTCAAACGAAATGGCTATAAATTTTTTTTAAATTAGAAAACACAGTGCTAGAAACCAGTGTAAGAGTACATTTATAAAGGTGGCATTTGTAACATGATTTAAAGTCATACCTTTTTTGTGTTATATAAAGTTAACCATTACTTTTTATATATTTATACAAAACATCCATAGTTTTTATCGACACCAACGTGTAAATTAATTAGCTTTTTTAATTCATTGTAAGCAACTAGAGTTTCTAATGAATTTTTTGTAATGTCGTTTTCAAATAGTTATTCGCAAGCGAGAATGGTAAGTACTTTCCTCCAATGACATCGTCATGTTAAAATAATGACTTAAAATGCCAAAGTAGAAGTAGTGAAGAATATGTTTATTAATATTTTAACACATTACTTTGGAATAGAAGTTTTCGCTGGGTAATGCTGGGTATAGACCTTACTACAAATCGTACAAGTACTCGTATGAAATTATTAATGTGTACAATGCTATCGTACGTGTGAAATATACTTTTTAGTATGAAAATGGAAAAGTTTTGATTTTCGTGGGCGAAGCTTTCATAAGTATTTTCTTTTTTTAAGCATTTTTTATTTATTGAATCTTCAAAATGAACTAACAATAAGTATTCAAATCTTAATACTAAATTTAAAATTAAAAAATGTGATTCTTAAGTCCGGCCAATGTTAGACAAAAAGTTTTATTATGCGGGAGCTATTTCGGTAAAATCACCTATTGAGCAATCTGATGGTGGCAGCGGTATCCCTTCTTTTAAGCCGAGTGTGGCCGCCAAAATTAAGTATATTGCGCGCAAGAGGGTTTGGATGAAGTTCCAGTTTACTGACATACCTTGTCGCGTACTTAGAAAATTCCTCTTTTACCAGCGGAACACTCAGATCGTTATGAATTCGTGAGTTTTTTACGTACCATGGAGCTGCAGTAATCGTTCGAAGAATTTTGTTTTGTCGCCTTTGGATTTTTTCAATGTTTGACGGTGAGGCGGTGCCTCATAATTGAATTCTGTAGCACCATATGGGCTTCAGAATTGCATTGTATAACAGAAGTTTGCAATCCAACTTCAATGTCGAGTTTCTGCCCATAAGCCAATTTAGTTGCGCAGCTTTGAGTTTCAACTGAGTGACTTTTGCTTCAATGTGAGACTTCCACGTTAGCCTACGGTCGAGGTGTATACCAAGGTACTTGATTTCACTGTGCTGCGGAACATGTTTGCTTACACAGAGTGAATGTGAAATGAGTACATTTCTGTTCATTAACTTTGTTTTTCCAAAGTTTTAGCCATTTCTTTAATATTGAAATAAATTCCTGTAAATTTCGTGAAGCTAATTGGTGGTTTTCATGAACATTCAAAAACGCTGTGTCATTTGCAAAGGTAGCAGTGTGGATTCCGGATGTCGTTGAAATGTCAGAGGCGTAAATCAAATATAAAGTAGGCCCCAGTATGCTGCCTTGGGGAACTCCTGCCTCGATTGGCTGAGCTGGGCTTATAAAGTCGCCTTCTCTGATAACAAACTTCCGCCCACATAAGTAGCTTTCCAGAAGCTTGTGTGTATTTGCAGGCAAGTTTAACTTTATTTTTTACATCAAGCCGTCGTGCCACACTTTATCAAAAGCTTGAGAAATATCAATGAATAGAGCTGACCAATGCTTCTTCTCCTCAAAGGTCTGTCTTATGACATTGACTAGTCTGTGCGTTTGTTCTATGGTGCTATGTTTAGCCCGAAAACCAAATTGGTGATCCAAATTGATGATACATCCCACATTGTTCAATACTGGACTCAACTTCGCCATCAACAATTTTTCGAATAGTTTTGAAATTGTTGGTCTATATAATTCTACCTTTGTCAGATCCTTCCCTGGCTTCAGAATCATGGTAATCATTGAGACCTTCCACTCTGCAGGATAATACTCAAGGTCAAGCGATTTTCAGTAACAGAAAATCAGTATTCACATTTTTTCAAAACACTTGGTCCTTGATTTTTAGCGGCTGGCGACTATAGCGCTAAACACACTTTATGGGGACCACGTTTAATTACCTCGAAAGGCCGTGTGCTTTTTGACACCGTTTCCAAAATGGGTTTAGATGTGGTTTCAAGTAGACACCTCATTTATTGGCCGTTAGACCGACGAAAAGTCCCAGACGTTATAGATTTTGGAGTTGTGAAAAAATTTCCTTTAGAGTGGATGCAAGTGGAACCTTCATTAGATTTGTCATCAGATCACTCACCCACTATAATCTCTGTCTCGTTTCCCCAAGAGATTGGCTCCCCGTTGACCGTCAATAGAGTTAATTGGTTAAAATACAAAAAAAATTTTGAGTACACATTGTACTGAAAATATCGCCTTGAGAACGCCTGAGAATATTGATGTTTCAATTACCGATTTTTCTGAAAACCTCAAACTAGCTGTACAGCATGCAACCGCTAGTCGTATAAGATCCAGAAATGAGAACAATAGAACTTATTCGTCTGAAATTGAGCAACTACTGTCAGAAATCAGAATAGTCAGAAGAGAGTGGCAACATCGCAGGTCTCCCCAGCTTAAGACTAGGCTACGGGAATGCATAACTCAACTTAGAAATCTGCTCAAAATCCACAGAATGGCTTCTCTTAAAACATATCTGGAAAGCCTTGATGGTACTCCTCAATCTGATTATTCCTTGTGGAAAGCGACAAAAGGTTTAAAAAGACCGGTAATAGGTAAGCCACCTTTGCGAACTTCAACTGGAGACTGGGCAATAACGGATGATGTATGTTAATGATTTGAGAAACGTTTTTATTGCAAATGACACAGCTGTTAGACCGCCTGTGCCTTTGGGTCTTAATTTTCAACATGTCGAAAACGTAATAAATAAAGTAAACTTAAAAAAAGCTCCAGGTTTTGATAAAATTACTGGCAAAGTGCTTGTACAGTTACCTCGTGTTGCTAGAAGAATTCTTCTTTTTATTTTTAATGCTATTTTGCGCCTAGAATACTATCCTGCAGAGTGGAAGGTGTCTATGGTTACTATGATATCCAAACCAGGGAAGGATCCCACTAAAGTAGAGTCATATAGACCAATAATTCTACTGCCAACAATTTCAAAACTTTTCGAAAAATTGTTAATGGCGAAGTTGACTCCAATATTGAATGATGTAGGATGCATCCCGGATCATCAATTTGGTTTTCGGGCTAAACACAGCACCATTGAACAAACGCATAAATTAGTTAATGTTATAAGAAAGACTTTTGAGGATAAAAAGTATTGCTCAGCTCTATTCATTGATGTTCCCCAAGCTTTTGATCAAGTGTGGCACGAGGGATTAATGCACAAAATAAAGTTGAGCTTGCCTGCAAACACTCATAAGCTTCTGGAAAGCTATTTATGCGGCCGGAAGTTTGTTATCAGAGAAGGCGACTTTATAAGCCCAACTTAGCCAATCGAGGCAGGAGTTCCCCAGGGTAGCATTCTGAGACCCACTTTATATTTAATTTACACTTCTGATATGTCAACCAGATCTGGTATTCACACTTCAACTTTTGCAGATGACACAGCATTCTGCAGCGTACATGAAAACCATGAAGTAGCTTCGCGAAATTTGCAGGAGTATATTTCAATATTAGAGATGTGGTTAAAACTTTGGAAAATTAAAGTTAATGAACAAAAGTGTACTCACGTTACATTCACACTGCGTAGACAAACATGTTCAGCGATCCAAATTAACAATTTACCTATTCCGCAGCAAAGTGAAGTCAAGTACCTTGGTATTCATCTCGACCGTAGGTTAACGTGGAAGTCTCACATTGATGCGAAAGTCACTCAGTTGAAATTAAAAGCAGCGCAATTAAATTGGCTTATGGGCAGAAATTCTACATTGAAATTAGATTACAAACTTTTGTTATACAACGCAATACTAAAGCCTATATGGCGCTACGGAATTCAATTATGGGGCACCGCCTCAGCGTAAAACATTGAAAAACTTCAAAGGCGACAAAACAAAATTCTTCGAACAATTACTGCAGCACCATGGTACGTAAAAAACTCCCGAATTCACAAGGATCTGTGTGTTCCACTGGTAAAAGATGAGTTTTCAAAGCATGCGACAAGGTATATCCGCAAATTGGAACTTCACCTAAACCCTCTTGCACGAAACATACTTAATTTTAGTGGTCACACTCGATTGAGAAGAAGGGATACCGTTGCCACCATCAGAGCGTTAAATAGGTGATTCTACCGATATAATTGGCGCAAAATAAAACTTTTTGTCTAGCATTGGCTGAACTTAGTTAATTTATTGTATTTAGTATTAAGATTTGAATACTTATTGTTAGTTCACATTGTGAAGATTCAATAAATAAAAAAAAAGCTAAAAAAAAAAAAAAAATTTAACTACTTAAATAGCGGCAGAAAGTTTTCGGTAATCATTTTCGCAGTTGACTTGGAATTTTGTTTCATTTATTTGTCCGTGCCTCACTGATGTTACATTGAAGGTGTTTTTACCAATTGCCGAAATAAGTGCTTTTACCAGCTCATTAGATGTAGGTTCTCTCAAGTATATTGGTGGCGGTTTAAATGTTTTTTTTTGATGTAGTTGGCTCGTCAGTCTGAAGGATAGCAAACCTATTACTATCCGTTGTCGCAGAGGTAATAACGCCCTTAGACATTTTTGGTTGCGATGATATTTGCGCGGATTTAGGGCTTCGCTGACGTTTAACCACGGTTATATACCTATACATACCCACTTGAGTTTTCGGCTTATCAACAATAGCTAGACTTGAAGATGGTTTGTCGTCTGTTGCAACAACAATGTTTGGCGAGCACGAACGCGTGCGTTTTTTATCTCTTAGAGACAGGAGATTGTCCAATGATTTTTTCAATGATTCCTCTTCAGAAATCCAGAGGTTTTTTCTAGTGGAGCTAAGCTCCCTCGCAGAATTGCATCTACTAGGTACACTCATGAAATTTTTTTTTTTTAATTTATATTTTTTTTTTTAATTTAAAAGTATATAAAAATAATTGTCATAAAGTTTTTCTTTTGTATAAATTCGCTCTTCCACTTATTGCGGTTTTGTAAGAAAACAAAAACTTTATTGTATAGTTTTTTCCCCACTGGGTAGGTAATCTTCACGCACAATAACAACAATAACAATGCACTGCCACCGCACTTGTTTTATTGAAATTGATTTTATTGTTTAGTTAATGAAATGTAAGGAATTTATTTTCACGTTGTTTTTTTAAAATAATTTGTTATTGTTTTTACAATTTAATTTTAAAAGCGTTTAAGCAATGATTTTATTTTATTTTTTTGTTCACTTTTTACGACCGTGCGGTTGGAGAGTCACAGGCAAGGCGAATTCATTACCAGGTGAACTTAACAGCACAGGTGATTATTTTTTGCTTCTCGCGTTTTTTCCAATGATACTGTCAAATTTTTTTCTTTTGTTTACAAACTTTTTCGCGCCATTTTATTCTGAAGGTTTTTTTGCATGATTTAGTGCAATTTCAAGAAATTTGTGTGAATTTAAAAGTGAAAAACTAATATAATCTGTGATTTTAATTACAAACAATTATAAAAGCTTATATTTAACGTTTATATAAAATTTTTTTTCTGCTGAGCAATCTTATGATATTCACGATATGTTTTACAATAACAAAATACATAGTACTGAATTCGCCTTTCCGCTTGCACTCACCTGTATAAAGTCGCCTTGGTCACAGGAGAACTGTAGTTAAATTTGTATACAAATTAATAAATAGTTCACGTTGCGTATTGATTTTGATGGAGCCGAAGAAAACATTGTAGAATCTATTATTTGATGTATTTGGTCGTATTCCAGGAAGTCCACAAAGATTGATTTTGTCGAATCAAAAGTTTTTTATTTTTCTTACAACTTTTTATTTAATCTCTTTGTTCGATATAAATAGTTTATTAAAACATATTAGATTTTAACTATTTGATTTTTGCTTTAAATATATTATTTTTAATGACTATCAGTCATTAACAACAATTCAGTTTATTCACTTTATTAAGTTTTATAGGTATTGGACCGTTTTCAAAATTACAATTTCTACTATGTAGAAGTTTTTCAGTTCATATGCAAATTTTTCAAACTTTTTATTTTAAACGTTTAATTTTCTATTTTACAAAGTTTATGTTCTTACTGGTTTAGCAAATTTTTAAATACATTTAGTTTGAAATTTTTAATTCTTAATTTTCCACTATGTAGAAATATTAAATTAAGATTAATTCTAAATTTTATTTATTTCCTTCTAGTTTTTAATGTTCCAATACGGTTCTAGGGTGTTTTTATTTAAAAAATAATTTTTAATAATTACAGCCAAGTCGTGCTGGGTAAAGATCAAACTTATCAATGAATTAGCGAAAAATTTTTTGAATGAATTCTTCTCATCAATGAAAAACAACGACCAAAGCAAAAAGGAACAACAAAGAGTAAATTCATAATTTACGTAACAAAGAGCACTGTAACGGTAAAGTAAATTTACAATTCAATCACATACATTACCGTTCATCTCTTTCTTTGTTTTTAAGTAATTGATAAAAATATTTAATATAAAAATCGACTTAGCAACAACTGAATAAAAACACTAATGCAGTTAACGAAAAAGGTATGCTACCACCCACGTTCGTTAACTTACACACATAATATATTTTAATCAGTTTAAGGCTTTTCTGTAAAATACGCAAATTGACATACATTGGTAGCATAATTTATACACTCCGCACAACTTTTGCCACTTTCACACTATTTGTAACTCCAACATTTATTGGCCCGATTTCCAAAATATATTCCTCAAACACAATCTTGCAACAGCAAAATGGTTTTTAATAATTGGTTCATAATATAGAGTTATTTATGCTGATGTAAATGTAAGAAAGCCATATAGTATTAAATTTAGGTCTGTGATGAAATGAAAATGTAATAATAAAAAATTTTTTATATTTTTTAAGTATAATAAACTAATAATATAATAATAATAATATACATAATTACTATTTTAGTATTGCTATAGATTAATATTGTTATATATTATAAGCTTCCTACATTGGTACCAATCAACAAATTATAAACAGCTTCTTTTTAATGTTTCCCAGCTGGAGCTCGTATAAAATGTCGGCATATAAACAGAAAAAATATATTAGAGATTTTAGGTACCATTTAAACCATTTTCGTACTTTTTGTATATGTACTGAATACTATGAAGTCTCATCACTGCTATGAACAGCTGTATTACTTTTATTTTATTTTTGTAACTTATTTGATATAATGATATGGACGATGAAAACTTAATTATTTTCTTTAACACACAATAATATAAAAATGAAAAACAGAGCACATTTTCTTCACATGCACTTTTGTTTTTTGTTTATGTCAAAAATACATGATACGGTTTTACGTGTTCTATACTGCATTTACATTTGCGTTACATTTACGTTACAGTTACAATTTCTATGGTCGGCTAAATGGGCCTTATAGCATATTGACCACAATAATTTAAATTATATATATTTTCAAATTGCTACAACTCATACTTCGTTAAGTACGAAAATTAGTATGGTCTATCACCTGCATAAGAATTCATCTTATTACAGAAGTCGAAATTCATTGTGTGTTTGAAAATAGTTTACACACTATTTGTTCGAATACTGGTTCTGGGTAAAAAAGTTAAAAAGGACTTCTCAAAGATCTTAAAATAGCGGCATAAAGTTATTATATTTCATTACCAAATCGGACCCAAGTGGGCTGGCTTTTCAGTGGTTAGCAGCCTGTTAAATATATAATATTCTGTTTAATAGCACGATTCGTCAACCATCCTTTATATTTTGGCTGAAAATTAAAAACAAAGCATCCAAAATCCATTACCAAAACTAAAGGTAACAAAGATCATTTAAATGGCAATCGCTGCAAAAACTTTAAAATAAACGACGAAATTTCCTTTTTTTAGAGCACATTTTAAAGCAAATAAGGACGCAGACACAAAAGTGTTGCTCGAATACATTGTTTGAACAAATTTTCGCTCCCAATAAAGTATGCATTGAAAATTACTTGATATTTGCATAAAGTTGTAAAAAATGCAATGATTATGATGTTGCATATGCTTATAAATAAAATTTCTTAGAAATTGTACTACGGTTCCACAAAAAATCACCAATAAAATAACAACAAGCAACAAAACTAATTAGATAATTGTGGTGCAAACTACACATGTTGATACACCAGGGTGTGTAACCAGCGAAAAGTTGTGTTGTACACTAATTACCTTGCATCCTTGTTAAATAAAATTTAAAAAAAAAAAAAAAACAAAAACAAAAAAAAAAACTTATAAAAACAGCTAAAACAAATATAAGACGAGTTATACAAGGTAAAACATTTTTTTAATTCAATATTATACCACAAAAATGTGCAAACTAATCTGCAATTTATTATGAATATTTTTTTGTTGGCTGGTTCTGCCCGAGAGTCTGTGTGTGTGTGTGTGTGTGTGTGAGTAGTTGTGTAATTGTGTTAAGTTGTCAGGTATAATTGTTGGCATACATAATCCAAAATTGTGGTTTTATGAACGATTTTTTTTCAGAGCGCACAAGATGTAGGTGCTCTGGTGTAGTTGACATCAGATTTTGCCTTCTGGGGGCTTATTTTAAAAAATAAATTAAGCTAAAAATGTGATGGTCGACTTAAGTGCTATAAATTTACATATTTCATTACAGCTTAGCACTCGTAATTTCAAAATTTTTCACTAAAGAGAAAATAAATATATTCGTTGTAACTGACTTATTTTTTTTTAATGCTTGACCTTTTATCAGATAGGAATAAAGGGAGGTCCAAAAAGTTTTCGGAGAAGTGGCTCAATATTTGCTGTAATCATTATCAATCAATTATATGTAAAACAAAATATTAGCCAACAGTTTGTCACGACTTCGATGGTGTGTCTCTATCCGATGATCACTTGTTCAAAGATACTGCGACACGATTCAGGTTCACTTTCCTTACGGCCCATTTAGCCGACTGTAGAAATTGTAAATGTAACGTAAATGTAAATGTAACGTAAATGTAAATGTAGGAGCACTTATAGAACACGTAAAACCGTATCATGTGTTTTTGATACAAACAAAAAAAAACACAAGTGCATGTGAAGAAAAAGTGTTCACTTATTATTGATTTACAGAAAAAGTGTTCTGTTTTTCATTTTTATATTATTGTATGTTAAAGAAAATAATTAATTTTTCATCATCCATATCTTTATATCAAATAATTTACAAGAATAAAATAAAAGCAATACAGCTGTTCATAGCAGTGATGAGAGCTCATAGTATTCAGTACATAAACAAAAAGTACGAAAATTGTTCAAATGGTACCTAAGATTTCTAATATTTCTTTTTCTGTCTATAAGTCAACATTTCATATGAGCTACAGTTGGGAAACATAGAAAAACAAGCTGTTTATAATTTTTTGATTAGTACCAATGTTGGAAGCTAATATAGCGAATAAATCTCAAATGTTTGAATTTTTGTTCTCTGCTCTTTGATACTTCTAAAAAAATAAATTTAATTGCTTATAATATATAATAATATTAATATATAACAGGAGCGTATTTAGACTCGGCCCAGCCTTCAAGATAGTCATCTATATAGTCATCTATATACATATATATAGTATATATTAAAAATTTGAACTAAATATGCTCGGATATATGTATATGAACCGACATCGGAGAAAAAATATGTTTCCCTTGTAATCACCATTCCAAAAAGGAAATCGTTCATGGAAATTATCATGCAAAATTGGTTTAGACTATATCTCGGTTAAATATGAACCGAGATATACCGAGTAATTACCTCGTTTTATAATCGGAGGTGATTTCAAGCAAAAGAAATTTTTCACAAAAAATCGGGTATATTTGGACCGATATCGAAAATTTTCATTTTCTCTATTTGGTAACCTCCTTATATTATCAGAACTTCTTTTAAGCCAAAAAATATATATATGGAAAAATCGGTTTAGGCTATATCTTGGGTATACGAGTATATGGACCGATATCGGAATTTCTCTTTTTCTGTATTTTAGTAACCTCCTTTTATTACTATAATAAGTGTGTAAAGTTTGAAGCAAAAAAATATTTTTTTTTTAAATTTTCATACAAAAATGCAAAAAATAATGGCCTTTTTCGGAATTTTGAACATATCTCAGCTATATGTGAAGCGATATTGCTGAATTTCAATAGCAATGCCATAACTCGATGGGGTAATAGAATGGTGAAAGAAAAACGTTTTTAAGTCTAATGGTTTTCTCTAAAATGCTAGTTATATATAATTATTAGCTTATTATACTTAAAAAATATTAAAAATTGTTTATTATTACATTTTCATTTCATCACAGACCTAAATTTATACTGTATTGCTTTCTTACATTTATATCAGCATAACTCTATAATATGAACCAATTTTTAAAATTCATTTTATCGTTGGAAGATTGTACTTAATAAATATATTTTTGGAAATCGGGCGAATAAATGTTGTGGTTACATATAATGTGACAGTTGCAAAAATTGTGTGCTGTGTATAAATTAAGCTACCATGTATATCCATTTTGCGTATTTTACAGAAAAGTCTTAAATTTATTAAAATATATTATATGTGTATGCAAACATAACTATTTAAATTATGCAATTATCAAATAAACAAAATGTACGAAAACAGGGTTTTTGGGCCATCCTGCCATTCACAATAATGTATACCATCACTGACTACATTTGTCACGTAAACACGTAATGAAATTCTATTTTCTACAGGTTGAGACGTTACGGTTACATTTTATTACAGTCAGATAAGCATTTTCATGGTTTCTCGTATAACAAAAACGATCAGCTGTTACGACTACATTTACATTTCTACATTTACGGTCGGCTAAATGGGCCTTTAATGTGCAGAATAATATTATCGTATAGCTGTTAAATTTTCCTTGGCTTATTGGCGTACATTTTTTCTTTTAAATATTCCCAAATCACATGATAGTGGCGGCCAATAAACATCGCATTACGTGAGGTAATACATTGAATTTCTTGCGCTAAAGATCCATTGTTTCGTTGGCACCATACTGTGGTAATCATAAATCGTGTAGGTACCTATCCCCAATTTCTGGTCACTAGAAGTCCGTTATAATCTCGCACGAGGATGAGACGAATTTGACTGCTCTTCTGTCAGACTATCGCGAACGACAGCAACGCTTTCCGAAGAATGAGCTAGGCGAGCATGTACAGATGTGCTGAAACTCACACACTATTATCTGATCAAATAATAACCCTTATTTTAAATTTGTTCAAAAAGTATTTATTTATTCATCAATAACTATCTTATCACCTTCAAAATAATCCCCTTATGCCAGCGTTTTTTCTAATCCTCGAAACACTTCTGAAACGTGTTTTTTGGTATCGCCAACAATCGTGGCAAAACGCTTTCCTTTCATCGATGTCTTCAGTTTTGGAAGAGGAAAAAGTCATCGTCGGCCAAGTCCGATGAATACGGTGATTGAGACATGATAACGGTTTTATTTTTGGCCAAAAACTCACGCACAAGCATCGATGTGCGATCTAGTGTGTTATCAAAGTGCAAAATCTATGATTGTTTTTTCCACAATTGAGTGCGTTTCTGACAAATTGCTTTGCACAAACGGCGCATAACTTTAAGGTAGTATTCCTAATTGACCGTAGGACCTTATGGGAAAAATTCATATAAACACTGAGCAAACCCTTCACATTTGACCGAACTTGACGTGTTTTTTCGGTCTTCGCTCTTGTGGAAGCTTCCAATGGGATGATTGTGCTGTGGTTTCAATGTCGTATCCATACACCTATGATTCATCGCCAGTTATGACCTCTTTGAGGAAATCTGGATCGTCGTTGACGATGTTCAACAGCTCTTGAGCGATTTTGAAGCAATCTTCACTGCCGCACGTTTCACGCGTAAAACATCCGTAAAAATTGCTTGGCATGCGTCGAACGATATGCCAACATCATTAGCAAGCTCTCTGATAGTGATTCGACGATTATCCAAAATCATGTTCTTTACTGCTTCAATGTTTTCATCGGTTGTTGCCGTGCTCGGGCGACCAGGACGAGTATCGTTATTAACATACTCTCGGCCTTCCTTAAACCGGTTATACCACAATTGAACTTGTTTTCTGCTCATAGCAGACTTGCCAAACTCCATAATCATCATTTCAAATGTCCTTGGCTATTTAACTTCATTCTTTATACAAAACTTAACACAGTTTCTTTGATCCGTTTTTTCGAATAGTAAAAAGTCAAAGAACACACCAAAACACGACTAACCTGCTTATCTGTCAAAAAGAAACTGACAATCCGAAATGGCTGATATTGGCAACATATATAACAGACATGAGTTTGGTACACATGTAATAGAAAAAATGCGAAAATTGAACATACGTGACTCACGAAATTTGAAAATAACGGTTATTTTTTATCAGACGTATGGTTGCTTATGTTGACGTATGGTTGCATATGTTGACGTAGTTATGCTGACCAAAAAATAACGACTTCGAAAATCTTGACGCGCTGGTCAAGTGTCTACCTCTTCATGGTGGAATTTGTTAAACATACAAACAAAGAAATGTCATATTAAATTGTTGGTCATAAAACTAGAGGTTAAGGCAGGGGTGTCCTAAAATTCTATATGGAAGAGTAAACACCAATACATTTAAGGAGAAACTACTTTTATTTAATATTTTTTGTTGTAAAAAGCATAACAATTTACAAAAACAAAATTCACACTGATAATCACTGTCGTCAATATTTACGAGCAAAGCATGCGAAGGTTTTGTTGCTTTACTCTTGTGTGTGTGCAGTGAAGAACTACAAAAAAATATATAAGACGAAGTTGTTTGATAGTTCTCATTGCTAGTGCTAGGCGCAGTATGTGTGTATTAAAGAGCACGGATAATATAGCTAAACGCTTTTACAATTTAACATCAAGCGCTTAGGCTTGGGCACATCTGGGTTAAGGTGGGATTCACAATTAACATCGTTCATTATAGTTGGATCACTCTTTATTATAAGACTAAATGATTCCTTTATGCAGGCGCTTTTGTTAAGCGTTTTCTATTTTAATTTCTTTAGTATTTGTGAATCTCAATACAATGCCCTCATATTTAACTTAGCCCAATTTTACGATTTCAATCGCCATCATAAGCGATTTTTATGACACCGAAATAATAGAGACCCTGAAGACAAAGCAGAGCTATGCTGAAGCATAAAAATTTTACAAGCGATGAGGGAGAATCATCTAATTTTTGCTTTGTTGTACAGAAGCAAGTATAAGTGTATGTGTTACATATGTTATTCTTTGCATCTGACCTATAAATTGAAGACTCAACTAGGAGTAACTAGACAAAGGATTTACCTACTCAACTCCCATTGTAAGGTACAAATACAAATAATTATGTTCTGCCCTCCGAAATGCAACAATGATGACTTTCTAAGGGATCCAAATATTTTTCCATTTTTTTTTTTTTCATTTGGAAGTTTACATAAAAAATCAATTAAATTGTTTGATACCCCGTCATGACATTCTGCCTACTTGACCGACCAATACCTTGTTTTATGCACGAGCTCATGTTTTTCGGAGTTGCAAATGTATTACGTATGTAGGATGACATTTTTTTAATCCAAACAAGCCATCATGCATTCAAGCAGCTCACATATCTGTCTCTCTGTCTGTCTTTCTGTCATTAGCACTTTTGCATAAGTACGTTCATCAGCGATTCACTTGCAACGTTGGTACTTGAGCACAGTTACACTTGCACGCTGAGGAAAGATGTCAACCAAGTTGAATTGCTGTGCAACGAAATAGAGAAGAACCACAGTAAAGCATTGCCAACTCATCAAAATGATTTATATTTGATAAATCGTTTTGCTATGCTGCATTTGCTGTGTAAATGTTTGTGAAATAGACATGCGACACATAATTTTCATTTAACGCAAAAATGAAGAAAAATTAAACGACTGAATTTAAATCGATGCCACAAAAATAAAAAGTGAATTAAAATGAAAAATCTTGTACACTTTGGGTGGTAAAACACGAAAATTGCACTTACAACATTATAAAATACAACAGAAACAAGAACAAAAACAACAACTTTTTTTAAGAGTATTTACACTCTATTATTACAACATCATAAATATACTTTGCAACCCATTTAAAAACACAGCACTCACATTTCATTTTGATTGCCATAATCCGCATTTCATACCACCGTTCTCCTTCCTCCTGGTCCGCTCAAAAGACAGAAGAGTAAGAAACATTATCCATCTAAAGGAATTTTTCTTTAAGAAATTTTCTTATTTTTAAGCGTTTGCTTTTCTTGATAAACAAAACGAGGAATAAAACTGTTTGCGTCACTCTATGACACTTTGCAATGTTGCATTTTGCATGCAAGTATTTTGTATAAATAAATTGTACTCATGCTTGTGTCTTACTGTGTTCTGGCCTGATCTGCTGGCGAATAAACTGGGGGCTGTGCTGGTTCTGTTATTGTCACACTCATCTTCATTTCATACATATGTACGTGTGTGTGTGTGTGTGTATGTGTGCTTTTCTGTAAGGAAATTATTAATTATGGTGGCACATCTTATCCGGAGCATTAAGCATGTGTTAAACTTGTAAATGGAAATGTTTAAATGCGCTGAAGAACTTGTCACATTAATTTTATCATGTGAATTATTGTTATTTTGTTTACATTTTCTTCTTTTTCTTGATTTCTTTAGCACAGAACATATCTCTTTTCAGCGACTCAAGAAAAACGAGCAAATTGTACGTACTTGCATTAAAGTGACCGAAGGAAAAGTTTGGTCTGTTCTCTTTTTACAAGGATGGCGAAAATTTTCTTCGTTTACTAAAATGTAATTTACCGCCAGTTTGTTCAAGAAAGTTTACCAACGATTTATTAGTGCTTCCTGCTTCAAACAATCAAATTTCCATTATTAAGTCTATGACTCCAACTTATTTAGACTCTAAAAACAGAACGGAATATCAGCTCAAAGACATTGTTTTTAAATAATCACAGACACGACGGCGGATTGATATTGAAGCTACCTAGCTCTAGATGACAGCACAAACACAAAAATTGAGATCTGTCAAACGTCAGCTGTTAAAATTTCACACAAATTCATCGTTTAGCTTATTTGTTGTAGTCGTTTGAAGTAAGCAACTTTTGTGTTTCTTAAAAACGGAAAAAACTAAATTTCGTGCAGTGATTTAAACACTATTATTTGAATGGGAAAACGGCGAAAGAAAAGCAAAGCTCGATAAACATTATGTTGAGTATGCTCCGTCAGATTACATAGTAAAATATTGGATCGCTGAATTTAAACGCGGCCGAACAAGCACTGCAACAATACCATTAGCAGGAAGGACTAAAGAGGTTGGAAAATCTTCGATATAGTTATGCATAATCGCCGGGTCAAGTTAAGTGAGATTGTTGAAATGATAAACATATTACATTTTTACCTTGGACCAGTACTTAGGGGATGACACCTGCATATGCAGTGCATTGAAAGAGGGAGTAGTATTTATGAACATTTGACTTGAACTTTCCAACGTTATAATATACGAGTTTCGGGAACAATATCCTTAATCTCGTCAGAGCAAACTCCTTTGGAGTAACGATACAGCAGAGTAACGTACCCCACACTGCGTCGATGCACCAGTGAGTCAATAGAGTTGGATACTCTACTGTCACCGATAAGTTTCTTCGTCTTCTCCTGCACACGGTCGATTAACCCCAAAATAGACTTTGAGACACCGGCCCAAACATGAGTGTTGTATTCCATTTTTGGTCGGATGTAGGTGGTATAAATAGTAAGGAGGCCGGATGGAGTGAAGTAAATCTTACACCTTTTCAAAAATCCAAGGCACTTGAATGCTCAGTCCAGCGTACGTCACACTGTATCTTCATTCCAAGAACATCAAGAGCATCCGATTCCTCAATATTTATACCATTCATGAATACGGACTATCAGAGCATCAGCGGTCGTGTGTTTGTGTGTTAATAAAAAACATCAGGATGTCATTTTTAATGGATGAAAAGGCGACACGTTGGCTCATCGAACATTTTTCCATAATAAATTTGTCATCTATCTACTTCACGACCGCCAAATATAATATGAACTGTTAAGACTAGTGTTTACCAAAATCGCGGCAAAACCCAGTAGTATAACTTTACTACAGACACCCCGTACATGCGATATGATTATCTATTGTTGTTCAAAAATCCATTAAAGACACGCCATTTTATCGTATAACGCTCGATATTTACCAACCCAAAACTGTTAGCTGTCAAATTATATTTTAGATTTGCCAATACTTTAATGCACACTGAAAAATGGCTTTAATTTATGGACACCTTATATACATCGATTTGATAATCTATAATGATGATGATATATACACGGAAACAATTTCTTTACACAAAAAATATCCAAATATTTTTATTTTGGATAATTACATAAGATTCCGAAACTGCATTACTTTTTATCTAAACTTCCCTACTTTTTGGTGATTTAGGAAAAGTAGTGCCCTGCTAACGATTACAGTATGTTGTTCCCGAAGCTTAACCAAATTACCGTAGCACATGTTGCTCACAGAATAACAAGACAAAATGTTACAGAATTTAATAATATCCTAACTCTCTGTTTTTATTATTGAAACATTTCCAACGTGGGTATAGTGATTTAATCTGGAGCAATGGGATGATAACGCTGTCATTTTAGAGTACTAAAAAGCGTCAAAAATTAACGCGAAAGGCCCTTAACTAGAATGAGACCCAAGGCGAATTTATACAGGTGAATGCAAGCGGAAAGGCGAATTCAGTAATATGTATTTGGTTATTGTAAAACATATCGTGAATGTCAAAATCTAAATTCGCCTAAGATTGTTCAGCTAATAAAAAAATTTTATATAAACGTTAAATATAAACTTTTATAATTGTTTGTAATTAAAATCACAGATTATATTAATTTTTCACTTTTAAATTCACACAAATTCCTTGAAATTGCACTAAATCATACAAAAAAATCTTCAAATTAAAATGGCGCGAAAAAATTTATAAACAAAAGAAAAAACATTTGACAGTCTCATTGGCAAAACGCGAGAAGCAAAAAATAATCACCTGTGCCGTTAAGTTCACCTAGTAATGAATTCGCCTTGGTGAGACCTTACTTCATTAAAGTTTAAAGAGCAAATAAGTTGATGATTTGTTGAAACGTAAACAAAGCGTCGCCCGAATGTACATCTTCGTGATTAAAACGAAGAATTTTATTCTGTACACAAACATTTTTAGTAGCAGCTGAAGTTTATGTGCCATACTCGTAAGTGTGGGATATTGAGATTGTGACCATCGTTGATTTAAATACATAACTATGCAAATTATTCCAAATATTAAACTTATATACGACAAACCTTCTTATTTACAGTTTTTTGTTTGTTTGTTTATCAATTCTTTTATTTTAAACATGAATCCCATTTTGTTATTCTTAAATATCAATTTCAACCAAACCGTGCGCCATTGATCGAAAGAAGTAATACCCCGAGGGAGCAACGTTCGGGTGGGATAGGACTTCCCGTTTCAACCTTTCCAAGTATGTCTTGCCCATTGTCGCTACATGGGGTCGAGCTGTATCATGCTGCAAAATCAGTTTATCATGTCTCTGTCGTTCTTCTTCCAATACTTGGCCTAAATGCATTAATTGCATTCGATAACGATCATCTGTTGCTGTTTTAGTCAGTTTTAATAATTCACTGAGCATGACTTTGAAGCCGTGAATATTCAGTTTGGCCGTCGGCGTGGAATGATGGCGGATATATCCCCATGATTTTCTGTTCTTTGGATTATCGTAATGAGTCCATTTTTCGCGCTCAGTCACAATGCAATGCAGAAATCCCTTCCGTTCTTGCTTTGCAAGCTGTTATTCACAAAGTAATAAACGCCGTTCAACATCTCGCGTTTTCAAATCGTACGTCACAGAATTTTCTTGTTTGTGAACTATCCCCATGACTTTTAGATTTTAGATGTTTTTGAAAGGCTTGTTCCATCACTTCGAATGATCCTGTCAATTCTTTTTGCATTCGATACAAGTCTTGATCAAGTAATGTCTCCAATTCTGAATTTTCGAAAACCTTCTCTCTTCCACTGGCTTGCTGGTCTACGACGTCAAAATCCCCGCCCTTGCAGCGTTTGAACCACGCTTGGCACGTCGTTGCACTAACCACTCCATAGGTATCTTCATATCAACGCATAAAATTAGAACCTTCCGCAAATGACAGTTATTTGGCTCGCAAGCTGACATTTTTAGTCGAGAATTACTCTATGATGCAGACTAATAATTCGATATGTTGACAAATACTTATGTTTATTGTATGATATCTACGATTTATTTATTTCCACTACTGCTAACTTCTGCAGCCATCTATTGCAATACAGCGGAAGCAAAGACGTACACCTAATATATGGCAAATCTTAGGAACTAGATTTGGATACGCTAGAGACTCTTATTTTGTGATAATGAAATGCATGAGCGAAAAAATTAGGGCGGTAGGATTGGGGTAAATGGCTTCTTATCGGGGTTAAAGGTAGGACAAAAGGGCTGTCTCTGAGTCGGTCTTAGGGGGGCAAAATGTAAGACCACTAATATTTCTTCATCATTGTTCTAGCGCATCCGAATCCAAAAATCGTGCACTAATTCACCCCTATTGTATATATGTTTATAATTAACAGTTTAACACTCGCGTTTATTATACATATGTATATGCAATTGCTACATAATAGTAACATAAACTGTTGTATCAAAGTTACTATGACATTTTTAGATGGCAACAACTTAAGCTACGTACACGCGGAAGTCAGATCTTACAATATTGCCAGTAAAATTGTCTGAAAATGTATTACAATCGTGTGAACTGCCAATTTTTAACTTACAACGTTGTCAGAAAAACCATTGTCAATCAATTGTAAGACGATAATGTTCTCAGACATCTAACAATCGTGAGAGCACTCTTCATCGGCATTGCCAGCTCAGTTTTAATTGTCAGATGTATAAAATTAATGCACCTGACAATGCCATCATTGTCAGAAAAAAGTTTGATGGGCAACACTGCCAAGCATATAGTTGTTGATATACATAAGTGGCAATGCCTTACAATATGTCTGGCAATTTTTTTCATCTAACAATCTGACAACAGTGTGAACTGGCAGTTTTTGTTGTCAGACGAATTATTTGTCAGACCATAGTGTGACAATGAAATTGTACGATTTTCTTACGATCGTCTGAACACACAATTTACTTCTGCGGTACAATTTTTCATTGCCACTACATTGTCAGCATATTGCCAGATCTTACAATATTGTAACATCTGACAACCGTGTGTACATAGCTTTAGTCACGTCGAAAGCTACTCTTTTTTGCATGTAGAAGCACACTACCTAAATATATGCCTAATGTCAAGAGCAATAAAGTGTACATTCCAGAATAATCAAATAAACAATCAGTTATTCCATATCTCAAAATAAATAGTTTGGCAAAATAAAATATTTATTAATTAACTGAAAAATAAATATAACTTAACAACAATTTTTGTTAAATGCCATTCTATTGATTTCCCTTCCATATCTGTAGAGAAAAATTCATGTGTTTCAAAAAAAAAGAACAAAATTAAAACGTTTGTGTAACAACTTCGTTTTATTGACCAAAATGTTATTTATGTTTATTTCATGTTGCATTTTTAATGCACTTTGCATCGTAAAGTTTAAAAGTCTACAACCACTTGACCCTTTTTTCAACTCGTAGTTCGAATTTGGCTATAAATTTCCTTTTTAACCAAATTGGCTATACGAGTACATACGTATTGCCAATTGCACAATTTTAAGTGCAAATGCAGAAGAGTAAAAAAAAAACAAAAGTTGCATCACATGTGTGTAAAATTGCGTAAATGAGTAAAAAGAGGGGCTGCACAATGAATGCAATTCACATTAAAACATTGCGAATGCAATTTTCGGAAGATGCAGAAAAAAAACACAACTGCAACGAATTGAATTTAATTATGCCAATACTACTGAAAAACATATCATGTTGCAAGCACCAGAGTGCTGCTGCATTTGCTCGTCATCTCTATTTCTGTACGAGTACACATTTATGCTTCAACAAATAAAGACCGAATTGAAAAATTGATAATACTTCCGTAAATTAACAAACAAAAAAAAAAAAAAAATTTACAAAATAAATTGCAAACAATACAAATGACCAGAGAAAGATAAACTAAAAATCTGTTGTAAAACAAGGCAAGCAAACAAATGCATCCATGCGTTCCTATTCATTTTCATTCACTTAGACTCGCAATTCTTTTCATTTCTCGACAAGAGGAGCATTTCAAATGTTTGGCATTTCGACTGCAGTTTTTCTTTTGGCTTGCAAACCAGAAAATGTTTCAAAGGTAAAACTGCACACAAATGCGACTACACTGCAAATAGATTATGTAGAAACAGATACGATGGTGTTTGTTGTTGGTGGATGGGTGTGATTTTCCGACCAAATCGCAATATGCTGGAAAACAAGTGAGCATAAATGGGTTTTAGCTACTTTCATACAGATCTAGTTTGTTTAAAATAGTCGTATGTCCCTCGATTTTTGGAAATTTTTATTCAAAAATTCGTATTTAGCAGCTGAAGTTGTCCCTGTCCATTGATGCATCAAATCTCTTCGATTTCTAGTTATAAGTAACTTCTTCTAATTGTACGACTAATAGTGATGAATAAATGCCTCTTAGTTCTAACCACTTACTGAATGTTGTTAGGTCAAAGTTTTTGGGGGTAAGGGATGGAGAAATAAACTGAATTTTACACTCTGAGTGGAAACTTGAGTTCTATTCAATTCGGTGAGTGTGGCGGTTAACTTCACATATATCTCAAAATCGGAACAATTGATGTAAAATGGTTTTCTATAGACCTGTCGATTTGCGTGATCTGTAGCTTGAGTTATAGTGTAGGCGTTTTATTGCAAACTCCTTTGCGTAAAATTCAAAACCGCAAAAAACTGTATATATGGATATACCTGAAAATAACTTCAGCATCTCGGTTGGTCCGCATTCAAAGACAAATTTGATTGAGCAATCGTTGTGGCCAGCAAAGCCAGAATAACGTTTTTAATATAGTTTTGATAATTGTAAAAGCAAAATCGGATTTTGCTTGTCTGCAATAACACTCAGACTCTGTGGCAGGAATCGAACCTACGACCTCGATACTATTGGTCGAGTACTCTACCAAAACGAGTCTCCCATTAGAAGATTTTTGTCTCAAAATTAAGATTTTGAAATTTTCTATTTCTAATAAATAAAATTTGAATTATTTGAAAGCATTTTATAATCATGCTTATAACAAGCTAACATTCTTAATATTTTTGTAAGCTTGTGAATATAAACAAATAATATTTGCACAGTAAACTAGGAAGGATTTTTTTTTCGTAAGATTTTTCTTTGTTTTTTACTTAATAAAATATTCTATTTATAAATAATTATTTTTGCCGCTTCGCAACATATTTCTTGCGAGACTCTTGTCTGTTTTTGGCGAACTGAAAAAAAAGATTTTGTGCTTTTCACTTATTCGTCATCTCCCACTCCAATAGAAATAGCAGCATCTGTAAAAATTAAAAAGTAAATGAATATGGTGAACACAATGTATGAAGTACTCACTTTACTTCTTATAGCTCTAGCTGAACTGAGGCTCTGCGCACTCTTCTTCTCAGCAGTTACCTGCCAGCATAAATGTTCTGCCAGCTCGTCTGTCAATAATTTACGCCAACAGTTTTTGGTATAATTTGTTTTGAGAATAGTAAAATGTTAAAAACAAATTTTGTAGCTAAATTTCGTAGCATAATACAATTAAAATTCAAATAATTACCTTCAAATGGCGCAGAATCTGCATATATTGCATTTTGGCCTTCGGAAAATGAATTATTTATTGTCAATTTATGGGGCATATTTACAATAAAATTCAATAATAATTTAATAATTTTTTATTAACATAATATTTTATTACTTTTTATCTTTTGCACACTTTTTTGTTGTTTCTTTTCACCTCTAAAAATGAACAACCGTTGAATGCTACGATTTGTTTTTTTTAATATTTATATCAAAAGATTAGAAAGTAAACATTCAAACAATCGAATTTGTTTATTTTACTAGCTTTTAATATTGATACCAATCATTGCAAAACTGTAGCGAGAATAAGTTGTTTGTAATCATACTTGTTAAACTGTTATCTAAACTAAGTATATAGCAAGTATTATTGTAAAAGGTTTGTCATCTAAAGCATTTTCAAACTTATAATAAGTAAGCTTATAAAAAGTTATAGGACATATATTATGATAAGCTTATTCTACAACTCATTTATATTTGGCTTGTGGAATGGTTTGTTGGGTCTTGAAATAATTTTTATAATACGAATTCAAGAAAATTTGAATGAACTGCATTTTTGTTGTAGTCTTCTCTTATAATTTGAGCAATCATTTCTATATAATAATTTACTACTTGACCAAAAAATGCTTTTTATTTGGGCACTAGAAGCAAAAGTTGATTTAACCAATTCCGCTTTAGTCACAGCAGAATTGGGATTATAATTAACTCGAAATGAGTTGATTATAATGAGTTGGGAGAAAAGAAAAGTAAATAAAAAAGGATTATTTCTTTTCAAATAAATAGTGGGTGTTTATTAATCACCTGTGACACAGTTTATGGTTGACAATTTCCTTTTTTTAAACTACACTTATATAAACCTCAGCTGCTGGCACTGCGTGATCGGATAAATAGATAACTCAGAAAAAACTAAAAACCGGTAAAGGTTAGATTTCGGCAATCTAACTTGACATTGAAAAATTTCCAATTGGATCAGATTGCCAATGCGAACAACTTTACAACAGAGGTGAGTACAACAATTCATGTAGTAAGTAAGTAAGTACAAATTTTAAATATAAGCAATATACACATTTACATTTTAAAATGCAACAGGTAAGTATACAAAAATAATAATAATGTAATGGTAAGAATACTTTCAATTAACAAATATATATTCCATTCAAACTTGCCATTGCATAATGGTTTTTTTCCATATAGTTCATTAATTGAACGTAAGAGATAAGTTCATATTTAATAAAATTGTTTAAAAAGTCAAAAGCAAAACATATTGTTGCCTTTAAAAAAGGTATGTGAATGATTCAATTGCAAATAAAATAATAAAGTAATTACACTGACACTTGTTCGTTGCACAATATCAAAATACTATACAACTTTATACTAGAGTTGTCTACTTTTCTGGCGCATGACTGCACAACGTTTAAAAATAAACTCGGTCTCTGGCAAACATCTGATTGTATTTTATACTTCTTTATTACCTACTCCAATCATCATGAACTTTCTAGTTATTGATAATTCCAGACTCAAATATACAAATATAATTGTTACGCATATATGCACACATGAATGTGAAACAATAAGAATGCAACAACAACAATAAAATCATTAGTGGTTGATTTACTTGGAATTTTACATTCGTTCGATCACGTAAGCTGTTTATTGATGTATTCAAGCAGATCAGCGGCTGCATAATGGACGAGAAGTAATGCAAATTCGTAACAGTATTAAGATTGGTTTCACCTAATATAAAGATTTTATTTAAAAGTGAAGATTTTTCCACAAAAATTTCAGGCACAACTGGTTGTGGCAAAAGAAATGAATGTGCATCGTTGTTGCGAAGAGTTAATCATCACATTCACAAATATATTTGGTTTCAAGTTAACAATGCAGAATTGTTAAAAGTACTACCTTTTATATTGTTCCAAAAATTTATTCAAATTATTTTTAAACTTTTTCTTTTAGGAGATATTTTCTAAAAACTTTATCTAAGACTTGTAAAAGTTTGAAATGCGTTCTTCTCGAAACAAGCTTTTTTTTAGTTATGACTATTTTGCAATAACGGAGCGATATTGGAGAAAAAAAAATCTTAAAATGTTTTCCTTTTGATTTTATTTATGCAAAACTCCAAAATAATGGTTGTTAATTAGTACAAAAGGATTATTATTCTAACATAATACTATGATAAGGTTAAAAGTTTTAAGCAAAAGTTCAATTCAATAAAATTTCCTTCCAAAATTAGTACACGTAGTATAGGACGAACGAAACGTACTACAGGAAGAAATTGAAATATGTCTTCATCAATCTACATATATATTTTTTTCAATATAAATTCAATTTAGTTTTATATATCTAATTAATAAGTAGATGATAAGGTGATAGACCGTACAGAACATTTATGCTCATCCACGCATATGCGATACCAGATCAGAAAGCCATTGATTGTGTCCAGGATTGCATCAGTTATAGTTTTAATGTACTGCTTCAATTCGATCACATTCTTTGGTTTCGTTTTCAAAACCTCTTGCTTGATAAGACTAAAAGCTATCCCGTGTAATCAGGTCAGCTGACCATAAGGGCCTGTGAAAAGTGTAGCTGACAGTTTTCGTTGAAGCTCCGTCATAACTTGTCTGACTATGTGTGCAGTTGCTCCACCTTGCTAGAACCAATTGCAGTTAAAACGGATAAAACGTGAACTTATCCAATATCTTTATAGAACATAACCGCATCAAGTTATTACATTTTGTTTTGTGGCACGGCTCATTAGTCACCCAGCATATGTAACTACACACCTTTGTATGCATGTAGTGTACAAAAGGTTAGGAACCAATAGGTAAAAAACTAAGTAAAATTTTGTGAAAATAGTTCATACATGTATCATTAAGCCGCAAAATTCTTATTTTGAGAAACATATTTTCAAATCTTATTTATTTGTAAAGTCTTCAAAATAAGGATAATATCTTCATTCTGGCAACGCTGGAATAGCAGAATTTTTTTCAGTTTTCTGATAATGATATTTTCTTTTAGAATACTAGATAACATTTTTGTGCGCGACAGAAGTTCAGTACTTGGGGTAAATTGTTCCAGCACTTAACGTTAGGAGCCCGCGAAATACTAATTTTACCGAAAACTGCTTTCGCAATTCGTATTCGTACAAAGTTCGTGCAAACGAGACAGACGTTGGGAGAAATATATCCATCTTTACCATTCCAGTTTTCTTTAGACAAAACAGTAAGCTGTATAAGAAAACCACGAATAATTAAATTTTGTTTAAAAGACTTCCGGAAAGTATATAAGTAGATATAAAAATTAATGAATAAATATTAAAATTTAATATTTCTAATATTACTTGATTCAATGAGTCAGAAAAGTTCAACTATTAATCATTAATACTTATACATACATATATATCAAAATTTAATATGAAAAAGGATCGACGTTCTTCTACTTACTGTCTTATCGTAACTTTACCGGAATAAACGATTTATTTACAGTATTACTAACATGGTCACCTAAATAAATATTGTTTAAAAAACTATAGAAAACGCTCCTACATCGCACTACACAAACTTGTACAAGTTTGTAGTAAAAACCGATAGAAACCGTTCCGAGTTTTTTTAGTATTTGCAAAATCAGCTTCACGAAACGGCAAAATCTCCCACTTTCCTGGGAACAATATTTCAACTTTCGCACTAAATCGGATGACCGTTAATAGTTCAGATACACGTTCTACGGCCAAACGCACCTAATATGAAAACCAGATTCCGAGCTGGTTAGCAAAGTGGTTCTGAGTTTTTTGGGAAATTTCTAAAATCGCCAAAATCTCACCACTTCTTTGGATGCAAAACGGCAACTTCAACTTTCGCACTAAACCGAATGACCGTTTGTAGTTCAGATGCATGTTCCACGGCTAAATTGCGTACCGAATATGAAAGACTGGATAGCGAAGTGGTTCCGGATTTTTTTTGATAACTCCCAAAGTCGGCTTCAAAGTTCCCCCGTTTCCCCGGAAGCAATGCGGCAACTCCCACTTTCGCATTTAAGCAGCAATTCTGTACATACAGCTTTATGTACACATACATATGTAATAATCACTATATGGCACGGGTTTCGAGTGTTGCAAACATACAAACAAACATACAAGTGTAACTAATATAAGCGTGTTAAAAATTACTAAAACTCAAAGAATGCACTTTACAAGCTTAAATTTCAAAACTGTGCTTGGCATGCTAAATATTAATATTATTGCAATTAAAAATTAACGCCTCCATAATAACGATCAAGCATTCTCACGAGAAAAATAATTAATATTCAGGTACACACACTCACGCGAAATTTCTTACACTCTCGTTCGTGTACGATCACGGCGTACGTTATTTTACGAGTTAAGAATATCATATTTTAATTTAAATAATTCTACATTGTTTCTTAAACTAAACTTACGGACTGAATTTTTTGTTTTATTCTATATTAAGCTTCCGATATCTTTCCAAACTATTTTTTCCTGCTTTTTGGAACTTCGAACTAAACGATTTATAATTCAAAACTTCTAAGAGCACGGTAAAAAAACTCACATTCTCTGTTTCAAATTACTTTATAATAAGTTATGTATATTAATAATTTTAATAAATAATTATTATAAAACAAATATATTTCACACTTTTTGCGAGACATCCTCATTAAAAGAAAAATATACCTGAACGGTATGTAGGTTTTGCCACATATCAAGCATGGCTGACGACGCCTGATTATCTAAAGTGATATGTTAGTATGTATTCACCAAGGAATAATCAAATTGTTATTATTAAGTTATGTACACACGGTTGTCAGATGTTACAATATTGTAAGATATGTCAATATGCTGACAATGTAGTGACAATGAAAAATTGTCCCGCAGAAGTAAATTGTGTGTTCAGACGATCGTAAGAAAATCTTACAATTTCATTGTCAGACTATGGTCTGACAAATAATTCATCTGACAACAAAAATTGCCAGGTCACACGCTTGTCAGATTGTTAGATGAAAAAAATTTCCAGATATGTTGTAAGGCATTGCCACTTATGTATATCAACAACGATTTGTTTGGCAGTGTTGCCCATCAAACTTTTTTCTGACAATGATGCCATTGTCAGGTGCATTAATTTTATACATCTGACAATTAAAACTGAGCTCACAATACCAACCAATTGTCTGGCAATTCCGACGAAGAGTGTTCTCACGATTGTTAGATGCCTGACAATATTCTCGTCTTACAATTGCTTGACAATGGTTTTTCTGACAACGTTGTAAGTTAAAAATTGGAAGTTCACACGATTGTAATACTTTTTCAGACAATTTTACTGGCAATATTGTAAGATCTTACAACCGTGTGTTCGTAGCTTTACGCGCTAGGCTGCTTTTTCTTCAGTTGCGTTAAGAAAATGAATATCTTTCACCTCAATATCTTCTATGCAAGAACTGTACGGCGATGGCGAAAGCTACTTACTGCTCAAAAATATTTTTATTCCAACAATATCTCGACCTAATAAATAAAGAAAAAATATGTTGACAACACAAGTGCAATAGAAGCTCTAAATAATGATTTTAATATTTTAAAAACAATTTCTGATTATGCCTTCAGTGATGACGCTCTATCGCAAAAACTGTAAAATAAATTTTCTGAACATATTTGATATTTTAGCAGTGAACAGAAAATAACGAACAGAATTCATGCATTTAAGTATAAAAAATATGGAAACACCGAAGACAGTAAGGAAGACCACACCGAGAATCAAATCATAAAAAAGAGTGTGATACTTTAACAATCAAGATCGTCCATCATCGGTTCCAACATTCGGATTGAAATGTGTAAAACGAATGTCAGTACGTAAAACTTGAAACAACCAAATTCTTCTGCGTTTTGGACTATCAATGTTGAAAACGTACCAAAATATTAATCAATATTAAAATTGCCTTATATATAACACAAGAAACTTACTTATTTTAAAAAAGAAATTGAAGAAATTTACAATTTTCTTTTCAGGAAAATAGAATAAATTCGTATATATAATAAGGGTGTGAAACGGAATATTCTTGCTGTAAAAATTATAATATTCCATCGATGTTAGTGGTAAAAATACTTATAAGAATTCGAAATATTATATTCAAGCAGTTTTATGGCTAGGATATAAGCATGATTGAAAAACTAACGACTTTAGTTAGATAATTTTTTTTTTTTTTTTTTTTATAATTCAATTATTTATTCAATTATGTATTGTATTGAAAAATTATAAATAGCTTGTTTTCTATGTTTCCCAGCTATCTATATGTCGACATTTCATAGGAACTACCCTAATCATCAGTAGACTTTGGAAATTTTTGAAAGATATTCTCAAACATTCAACTTTATATCCCAGCAATATAAATAAATTGTTGAGAATTTAAAAGAAAAATGCTCTAATAATACCTGTCAAAACACAAAAAACAAGCCTTTTCATTTATTCACCTCTCTAACATTTCTTTACACCTTTCAAACAAATGAACAACCGTTTGTTGCTACGATTTGCTTTTTGAAAGTATCGAAAAGCAGAGAATAAAAATTCAAACAATTAAGTTTTTTTATTCGCTATTTTTAGCTTCTACCATTTATACCAATAAAAATTATAAATAGCTTGTTTTCTATGTTTCCCAGCTATCTATATGTCGACATTTCATAGGAAATACCCTAATCATCAGTAGACTTTGGAAATTTTTGAAAGATATTCTCAAACATTCAACTTTATATCCGAGCAATATAAATAAATTGCTGAGAATTTAAAAGAAAAATGCTCTAATAATATCTGTCAAAACACAAAAAACAAGCCTTTTCATTTATTCACCTCTCTAACATTTCTTTACACCTTTCAAACAAATGCACAACCGTTGGTTGCTACGATTTGCTTTTTGAAAGTATCGAAAAGCAGAGAATAAAAATTCAAACAATTAAGTTTTTTTATTCGCTATTTTTAGCTTCTACCATTTATACCAATAAAAATTATAAATAGCTTGTTTTCTATGTTTCCCAGCTATCTATATGTCGACATTTCATAGGAAATACCCTAATCATCAGTAGACTTTGGAAATTTTTGAAAGATATTCTCAAACATTCAACTTTATATCCCAGCAATATAAATAAATTGCTGAGAATTTAAAAGAAAAATGCTCTAATAATATCTGTCAAAACACAAAAAACAAGCCTTTTCATTTATTCACCTCTCTAACATTTCTTTACACCTTTCAAACAAATGAACAACCGTTGGTTGCTACGATTTGCTTTTTGAAAGTATCGAAAAGCAGAGAATAAAAATTCAAACAATTAAGTTTTTTTATTCGCTATTTTTAGCTTCTACCATTTATACCAATAAAAATTATAAATAGCTTGTTTTCTATGTTTCCCAGCTATCTATATGTCGACATTTCATAGGAACTACCCTAATCATCAGTAGACTTTGGAAATTTTTGAAAGATATTCTCAAACATTCAACTTGATATCCCAACAACATAAATAAATTGCTGAGAATTTAAAAGAAAAATGCTCTAATAATATCCGTCAAAACACAAAAAACAAGCTTTTCTATTTATAAACGTCTCTAACATTTCTTTACACCTTTCAAACAAATGAACAACCGTTGGTTGCTACGATTTGCTTTTTGAAAGTATCGAAAAGCAGAGAACAAAAATTCAAACAATTAAGTTTAGAAAAGCTTGTTTTTTGTGTTTTGATGGATATTATTAAAGCATTTTTCTTTTCAAATTCTCAGCAATTTATTTGGATTGTTGGGATATAAAGTTGAATGTTTGAGAATATCTTTCAAAAATTTCCAAAGTCTACTGATGATTAGAGCAGTTCCTATGAAATGTCGACATATAGATAGCTAGGAAACATAGAAGACAAGCTATTTATAATTTTTTTACTGGTATAAATGTTAGAAGCTTAAATAGCGAATAAAAAACTTAATTGTTTGAATATTGAAAAATTTTATTTACTTAGGTCCAGCCAATGCTAGACGAAAAGTAGTTTCTTGCGTGTATTTTGTTGGTAAATCACCTTTCCAACGCTCTGATAGTTGCAAGGGTGTCCATCCTTCTCAGTCGAGTGTGGCCACCAGAGTTAAGGATGCTACATGCAAGAGGATTCGGGTGAGACTCCAGTCTGTTAATGTAACTTATCGCGTGTTTGAAAAGTTATATTATGATTTAACATCTCATGTTCCAAAATATAGCTTAACTGGTGCTACTACGTATTTTAGAAAGTAAACACTAAATATCTTAGATTATTTTTAAATGGCTCAACTTCAGATATATAAAAGAGAATATCAATTTTAAGATTGTTTTTATAACGTTGTTTCTGTTATTTCAACGAGGCCTTAAAATTTTGCCTGTTTATTTTATTTTTTTGTTGAATATTTAGTTTAGGGGTTTATAGCGCTTTTTGGGTAAGCTTACTGCGCGTTTTGGTTGTAAATTGTTGACAGCCCTGAATTCAAGTCTTTGCAAAGTAGACTTTCCGTGTGTGAAAGCGGTGTTATTGTGCCCTGGGGCCAAATTCCGCAACGATGAATTTTGAAATGTTCACCAATTTCAGTGTTCACTTTTGATTTTTGAGCCCGCAATGGTGAGAATGAATAATTTTGACATTTAAAGTGTGCACTTAATAATAATTTTTTCACTCAAAAATCTTCGGTGAATTTTAGTTTTTTGTAAAATATTTTGAACTTGAAAAAAAATAAACAAAAGGATTATGTATGTAAATTAAAATTATCTATTCAACAACTTGTGTGACACAGTTAATTTGACAAATCAGCACATCATTCGGCCTGAAGAAACACATTCAGCCCAATAAAATTCATTGTTTTTTACGGAATCGCTTTTTAATGAAAAGTGAACACTGTGTCTGTCAGTGAATTTTATTTTGAGTGTTCACTGGTAAAAAAAATTCATAGTTGCGGAATCTGGCCCCTGTAAAATGAACGAAAAGTTATGTTGAAATTGAAATAAGCGCACTGCGCATCGACTTGAGAATTTTTCACACCAAAAAGTTGATATGTATTACGTTTTTCAAAATTTTAAAAATTACATATTTCAAATTCTACAAAATACGAGTATGCATCACTTGTATTGTAGTTATTTATAGATCAATTGCGAAATTTTTGTTAGTGAAGTTGTTTTATTCCGACGTATATGATCTGTTCATTTCGCCTTCTGTTAACACGTTATTCGAAGTTGTTGCGAGTACAAACAATCCAACGTGCGTAAGTTTGGATGGAATTGAATAAAGGAATTGTGTTTGTCTTCATTTATTGTTGCCACCAATAAATGCAAATAATTATTTATTAAGTTTATGGTCATTTTGTTTTTTGTTTGTATTTTTATTGTTGTCATGTTGTTATTGAGTGTTCGGAACCATCTACTGGTAGTTTGTAGTACTTGTATGGAAGTGTGTGTGATAGAGTTTCAGTGCGCGTATATAAAATGCGTGCCTGTGTATGCAGTGTTTGTGTTTGTACCATTTCATTCTACATCTGCATATACATACGTACTCGTACATACTTATTCGAACATACCGTTCAACAGCAGATATTCTCTGCTTTTGTGTAAAAGTTTTTTCTGTTGGCCCAAGAGATGCATTTATAAAAACGCATATTTTTAAGCAGTATTATTGCGTGTGTTTGTGCGTGTGCATTTGTAATGTTGTTGTTGTTGGTTTTATTTTCAATACACATACAAGTGGGCATGCGTTTAATTGTCATTTAGCTGACATTTGAAATGGCAAATTGGTGTGAAGTATTAACATTAAATTACGGCTTAAAAAGGAATTGTATTGTTATCTGTAACAATACTACTGCTTCATTTTCAACTCGTTTAAATGAGTGAAAATAACATTTTTTATCTCCTTGTTGTTGTTGTTGTTGCTGTTATTCATTAAAACGTTTTCGCCTTTCTGTTTATAGACTTCGAGAGCGAGTGGAGTATGATGTTAATAATGATAAACTTTAAAGCTTATTAAGTTTAAAATATTTTGTAGAAAATGGTGATAAATTTAACATTTTACGGTTTAATTAATATTTTATTGAAATAATTGGTTGCTTAAAGCAACATCTGTGTCTAGAGAAATTTTTGCAGATGTGTAAAAGAGAGTTTAAGGTAAATTTAATTTTACAACCAGGAATTTAAAGTCTTTATGTGTGACAATGTAGAATAAAATGAAATTTTTGTAGGATTTCATTTAGAGCGTTTTGCTACTGATTGTCTTTCAGGTCTTCTTTCGCATGGTTAATTTTTCAGGGACGACGTTGAATGTGAACCACTAGTAAACGTCAAGTTTCTTCTGCATTTCATTCAACATTTCTCAATTTCAAATTAATTCAATTTGAACCATGTAAAGTAGCACAATCGAGCAGCGTGTTAAAGTTATTTAGGCAACGGCAATAGTGGATTATAAATTTTCTTAGAAAATCATCTTTAGTGATGAGGCACATTTTCACCTCAGTGGATTCGTCAATAAACACAACTGGCGCATTTGGGCGAATGATAATCCAGGATTGACTAACGAAAAACCAATACACCCACAAAGACTAGCTGTTTGGTGCGGTTTATGGGTTGGCGCCATCATCGGGGTGTATTTTTTCCAAACTGTAAATGGTGCTCGCTATCGTGAGATGATAACAAACTTTTTATGGCGGTGCCACTTGCTACTCAGCTTACGAAGCAATGGCTTCTTTGTGCGACAAATTCAATGGCTGTGTTATCTCATGTGGTGGCGATGTCAACGCCACCACATGAGGTGACACACAACGTTGGATTTCTTTCTTTGCGGTTATTAGAATGAAGATGTGCACGTCGATAAGCCAGCAACAATTCAAGAGCTAAAGGGTGAGATAATTCGGCACATGACTGGCATAGAACCTCAGTTATGCTCCAGCGTCATCGAAAATCGCGCCGAACATTTGGCCGATTGGGCACTTTTTTAAATTCGTCGTGTAATTTTGTATACCAGTTTAACTGTCCACGTATGGAAAAAGCAACAAAAGTGCTGCTTCGAAGTAATCATTTCGAACGAACTTATCAGCCATGTCACAGAGCTTAATTCCGTTTGGAAACGGAATTGAATTCTCTAAAATTAGTTTGCATCAGCATCTTATATTATGAGAGTTGCTCCATCATCAGATAAAGATGATGGAACATGATAGGTGAACTATTCACGACACACCAGTGTTCCCGTGAGGCTTGTAAGGCTCACACAGGCCGCAACCTTTTACAATTAGTTTGAAGCCATATGAACAAATCCCTAGCTGAAGACCTCATTCTCGTACCCTCCTGTATGCAATTATGCAATTTCCTAGAAGGCAACCGAAGATAATGCTTAATGAGATCTAGACGGTTGGCCGAAGCCCACTCATAGCCAACTCACCCATCTAACCATTACTACTAGTTTTTTACATTACACATATCTGTTACAAGACAACAGCACCACGAGGGTTATTAAGTCCCGAAATCTTTCCCTTCCTGCGATTTGGTCTGCAAGCAGAACCTTCCTCGTTCCGACAGTTAACCTTTGATTTTAGAAGTCCAACACAACATAAACTGCGTCTTCCTAGAGTTTTGCTACAAGAAACGAGGAACTCCTACTCCTCTCCGTCCCAGGAAACAGAGTGCCCTGGTTAAGTGTTCACCTGCTCCCCGAGGAGTCCTAATGGAACAGGAAAAACTTTTTTAATCACTTTGATTTTAGCAATGTAATGCTCACAGAATGATTCATCTGGAATCGCAGGGGCATTTTTGAAAAGCGGCCGAACTGCTCATTCTATGTTCAAGTTGCCATACAATATACACGTTAATGAAAATGCAGCATTACCAAGAACTGTGCGAAAAACAAAGGGAGCATGAGTTTTAGACTGAAAAATTACTACAACGTAGTGCAGGGGGAAATTTCGGCCATAATGAGAGCAGCTAACTGGTTAAGATACTACAGAAAATACGGGGAGAATAGGGACGATAATCGAATGTGTACTGATAGTAAGGCTGCGCTGTGTATACTAGCTGGGATCTATACGACATCCAGATTGGCTTGTGAATGCAGGAACTGTAAACAATATATCAAGACATTCGAACCTGGAGTTTTTCTAGGTGCGAAGGTACAGTGAAATGCCAGGAAATATTGTAGCGGATGAATTGGCAAAGGACGGTGTTCAGCTACAGCAAAGGGATATAAATAGGATCGTTAGGGTCCCACTTAGGGGCTGTAAGAAACAAGTACAGTTGTGAAAAAGATTTACATCAGCACCTGCCTTGCGGCCTTATCTGATGATGGAGTAGTTCCACGGAGTGAATTATTCATGATTCAACAGCGCCCCCGAGTGGCTTGCTAGGCTCACACAGGTAACAATTTATTCCATATGTTTGTAGCCATATGAGCAACTTCTTTTTGAGGAGTTCAGGCCTTCTAATCCCTCGTGTATGCAATTTCCCAGCAATCGATGGAAGACAAGGCTTAATGAGTTGGTAGGCCGAAGTCCACTAGCAGCATCAGCCCTTAAACCAACTCAACCGTGCAGACCGATGCTGTATTATTTGGCAGAACTATCGAAACGCGATAAAAGTGGATTTGACTCTTTATCCGATCTCCGGCTTGGTTCTGAATCAGTAATATGAGGAGCTTATGAGATACATCAGATCCACATTTGATCCCGTTGTGTTACACCCTAGGGAACACAACGGGACCAAATTAGACCAAAGTGGGTTGGCTTTTCAATGGCTGGCTAGGCTGCCAGCATATTAGGATAGATAGATCTTATCTATCCTAATTTGATTGGATAGTTAATTTGATTGGATAGTGCATAAAAGACTTCGATGGCATGTTACAAAACGTTGCAAGATTTAAAAAGCAATATTTTGTGGTACGATGATACTGCAGACAGATAATTTCCGGTAAGCATTATCAATATCAACGTCAGCCGATTACGTCCATTTCTTGGAAACACGCCAACAAACTCACTCTGACTACAAAAATGCGTGTCGAGCTGCAGAGTGACGTGGATAACTATTTTCACTTTCGGTTGGGCTGTATTCAGTTTCGCGATGGGCCTGAGAAATAACGACATGAATTAATTTGAAAATCAATAACTTATTATTTCTTTATTTCGACCTTTGTTTTCTTCTTCTTAATATTGTGTAATTGATCGAGCTTAAGGTATTTTTGGAAGTTTTCGGTTTTTTTGGTTCTTTATTATCTGGCAATATTTCGTTTTCCTTTGGATATTTGGCCTGAAGAAGGAAAGCGAAATATTGCCAGATAATAAAGAACCAAAAAAACCGAAAACATCCAAAAAGACCTTAAGCACGATCAATTACGCAATATTAAGAAGAAACTCAATAACAATAATTTACTAAAAACTTTCTAAATATACAAACATAATTTTATAATAAACACTGCACAACCAATTTCAACGAATTCAAAAAAATGTCTAAGGTAAAACATTTGTCATATACCAGTTTATATTTGTTTTTTTTTTTTTTTTTTTTTGGTTTGCCATTATTTACCTCAAGCGGTACGCTACGTAATAATATACCAAATTTATTGAAAACGCAAATATTAACAAAACTAACAGAGAACCAGCTTTTTATATTTCCCACCAATATTTTATATATTCTACAATTTATATATTCTACAATAATATCTAAAACAGAGAAACAATTTACGCTGAAGATATATCATATTTTTATAGTGTGGGTAATATATACTATTTGGGTATCAATCAAATCCATTAAGTAGCTTTTGCTTTATTGTGAAACAGGCATTCAAGCTCACAAACTATAATTTGCATCAAATTTAAACGAGTTAAATCTTGTTTTTGTCGCATTTTTTTATGTATTTTTTTCAACTTAAAATACAAAAAGTGCTATCGATCAAAGATTTTGTGAATTAAAATTGCTCATTAGATTTTTGGAAAGATTCTTGTTTTACTGCACAGATAGCTAGTGATCTGCTCAAAGACACATTTAATTATTTTTTACATCTACTCCTCAAGTTCTATTTGCTTCATACCAGATGGTGTTCTTGCCAGAAAATGACTGCTGCTAATAGACCATGACATGACTGAAATAAAACCTAATGAAATACTCGTATATGTTAAAAAACATTTGTTTACATTAATTAATTTTAAACAATTAGTAAAACTGTCGCGCTTTTTATATATTCTTTATGAATGAGGTCCGACTATCTGTGTTGTTATACTACTTCTAATATTGATAGTTTTCATTTTCTTTCCTTTGTTTTCAATTATGACTCACATGAAAAATTTGTAAACATCAAAACTTGTTCAACATGTTTAAAAACAATTTTTATATTTATTTAAAACTTGTGCAAACAGGGAATAAAAAAAATACTGTTGCACATGAGGATGAGCTGGGAAGCTCTTTAAAACAAAAGTATGTCATTAGAATTTAGATGATCACTTACAAGCTTACAGCGATATAGAGTTATCATTTTACAATATTGCTACCACGCTCACTAAACGAGTGCGTGTCAAAGAAAAATAATGTAGGTCCTACCCTGCGCAATTAATTGCGCAATAATTCAATTATAAAATTAAAAAGTTAATATGCAGCTGCATCATATGCTGGTAGGTAAAGTGAACAAAAAAATCGTCAAAAATCGAATAATTAGTCTGAACCGCATTTCCGGCTCGAAGGACCATGAACAAAAATAGTACCAACTTAAAGGGTTTAAGTATCTGAGTGAAGAAAACTTGGACTACTTTGCTTAAACCTTTCCTCGTAGATTGACAAATAGAATTTTGGAGATGTTGAATCGACCAGAAAGGTGACTTTAATTCTCGCGGGATGGAAGAATTATAATAGGGGATGGGTGGAAGTAATAAAAGGTGTAGTTAAAGGTTTGACTTCAGGGGTTTATTTCATTAATTTGATCAACAATGTTAGCTTAGGATAGCTGGTCATAGATAGCAGATAGGTCACACTGAGGATGGCAGAGCCAATTGAATGTTGATCGATCACAGGTTAGAAAAGCAATAATAATTTGAGTTCCATGTAATGGCGACCTTCAGCCATGATATTCGGCCTTGGGAAAAATTTTGGGTCTGGAAGATTTCCAAATTTCCCATCATCAGTGTGGTCAACTTTACATTTTCTCTAGGGTGCTACATTTTAGGTAAGTATAAAAATAGATAATAAATAAGGTGAGTATAATTCTAAGGTAAATATGGACGTTTAAGGTAAATATAAAAATGCATGCCAAATATAATTCAAAAATATAATATTTCTTTTTTAAACTGAAAATTCAAACTATGGTTAAACGAAACATAACTAATTTAGATTGTCCAAATTACTTTGGACAATATATATATTCAGAAGCTCCAATTTATTTGCATTTTCGAAACGTATAACTGTGTATAATACTCGCATGTGTGCAGATATTAGGGTGACTGATTATTCTAAAGCCGGTTTTCGATTAGTTCAAATAATGCCGACTTAAAAAAAATGTTTCCGGCTAATAATTAGAGAAAACTCGGGTTAACTGAGATTTTTACAATAAAATAATTAAAGGCAAATTTGTTAGTAAAATACTTATTAGTAAAACAAAGTAATTCACAACAAGAAATAATGCTTAGGAATACAAGGATATATATCCCATTTTTGTGAAGATAAATGGTTTAATTTTTAAAAACAGAAATTTCAAGCTGCATTCGCCTCAGACTTGTGGTACGGATGACATCACTAACCTCCTTTAAACCCCATCATAACATACAGCCCAATTATGAATACTCCCAAGGAATTTATTTCTCTCGGAATTTATTCCTCACGGAATTTATTTCTTACATAAAGTACTTTTTTCAATTAAAATTAAAGAAAAAACACAGTTTTTGGCCGTAAGAATTGAAGATTTAATCTCCCTGTAATGTTTTTAACGAATAGAGAGAAGAAGAAAAAAATAAAAACCTCATACTTAATTATTGTTCATAATTGGAGGAAGGGGAAAATTGATAAAATTCCTATGGAGTTTTTATTTATAATTGGGCTGGTAATATAAATATCACCAATGTTTTTCTACATGGCTTAAATATCCGACACAAAATTTAAAATCTGCAAGTTAGATTCAGTCTAATATATATATATATATATATATATATATATATATATATATATATATATATATATATATATATATATATATATATATATATATATATATATATATATATATATATATATATATATATATATATATATATATATATATATATATAATGGGTGATTTTATAAGAACTATCGGAAATTAAAAAAAAAAAAACACATAAAATTCAGAAAAATGCATGAAATATTTATTTGGATCGATAATTGGGTCGATATAATTTAATGTTTGAAGATTATTTCATGCAAATGTTGGCCGCGGCTACGCCTCAAATGGTCCATCCGCTTAGTCCAATTTTGGCATACTCTTTCCAACATTTCGGCCGGTATCTCACGAATAATGTTGGCTTCCAGTGCGTCAATCGAAGCGGGCTTGTCGCTATAGACATTAGCCTTAACATAGCCCCACAAAAAATAGTCTAGGGGCGTTAAATCGCACGATCTGGGCGGCCAATTGACTGGTCCCAAGCGTGAAATAAACTGTTCACCGAACTCGCCTCTCAATTGGTCCATTGTTTCGCATGTTGTGTTTGTTATCATCGCACGGTAGCGCTCACCATTCACAGTAACGTTGTGATTCGCATCATCTTTAAAGAAATACGGCCCAATGATGCCGCCAGCCCATAATCCGCACCAAACGGTTGTTTTTTGTGGATGCATTTGTAGCTCTTGCAATGCTTCTGGCTGCTCTTCACTTCAAATACGGCAGTTTTGCTTGTTCACGTATCCATTCAACCAGAAATGAGCCTCGTCGCTGAACACAATTCTTCGATAAAAAAGTGGATCTTCATCTTCAACTTTTCAAGAGCCCATTCACCAAAAATTTGGCGTTGTGGTAGGTCGTTTGGCTTCAATTCTTGCACCAGCTGTATCTTATAAGGCTTCACACCCAAATCCTTCCGCAAAATTTTCCACGTAGTGGATTAACAGAGGCCCAATTGCTGCGAACGGCGCCGAATCGATAATTCACGGTCATCACCAACACTGGCCGATACGGCTACGATATTTTCTTCAGTTCGCACTCTACGTAAGCGTGTTGGTGGTTTAATGTCCAACAATGTAAATTTGGTGCGAAATTTTTTTACAATAGCCCGAATAGAAGCCTCAGTAGGTCGATTAAACTGACCATAAAATGGAAGAAGCCCGCGATGAACTTTCTTAACAGAGCACGCATTTTGGTAATAAAATTCAATAATTTGCAAGCGTTGTTCGTTTGTAAGACGATTCATGATTAAATTATAGACCAAACTGAAGATGTTTGACAGTGACACAAAATACAAAACGTGCGTGAACTGTCAAAACTAGTGTTGCCAAAAAGATAATAGCAAAACAATCACTCGTTATATATATATATATATATATATATACATATATATATATATATATATATATATATATATATATATATATATATATATATATATATATATATATATATATATATATATATATATATATATATATATATATATATATATATATATATATATATATATATATATATATATATATATATATATATATATATATATATATATATATATATATATATATATATATATATATATATATATATATATATATATATATATATATATATATATTTTTTTTTTTTTTTTTTTTTGTATGTAAAAACTAATTGTAATATTCCCAAGCCGATAGCCTCTGTTGCTAGGCTGTATTTTATTGAAATGCTTATATCTGGAATATTAACGGCAGTACCAGCACTGGATGGGACTTCATTGGGAGATTTTTATGATTTTTCGGGGAAAATACTACCCTCAAAAAACGGAATTTTCGAATAGTTGCTAGTGTACCGACGAACCGCAGTACGGTATAAGATAAATACATAAAAAAAATTATATCCCATAAGATTTGGCCACATAGAAGCAATATGCATTTTAATATACTATGTATGTAATATCAGTTTTTTTGAAAACTCCCACGTACGAGTAACGAAGCACGGCTTTCATACGCGGAAACTTTACTTTTCAAAGTATTGAGTTTGGAGATGGCAAGGGAAACGAGAGTTCTTCGCTCTTTATTTTTCCTTACCACCTCCAAACTCAAGATCTTACAAAGTAAACCTTTCATGTGTGAAATCCGTGTTTATGATGAGTCGCAGGACAAAGCGTACCTATTTGATTATTTGAAAATGTTGGAAAATCAAAGATTATTTTTTTCACCTCATTGTTTTGTAGCATGAGTCATGAATATCAAGAAAGTTCATTTCTTATTTTAAAATGCATCGTAGGGTAATAAGTCGCCCCAATAAATGATAACGCTGTAGGGAATTAAAGGGCTTTTAATATGCAAATAGTACGTTTTGCTTAAAATAAAATGGAAATACAACATTATGATGTGGGTGTTTTTGAAGTGTAAATATTTTTTTATAAGGTATGTATGAATGTATATGAAACTATTTTTGTTACTTGAGCTGGAATGTAAAAAAATTTGAAATCTTATTCAAATTGCACCATATATATTTTTGAGCTGAATTAAACTTTACAAATTGGGCTCAATTAATTAATATTTTAGTTCTATTTAGTATAAGGTTGTTTAATTTAAATCAATTTCAATTTCGTTTGTCTTAAAAAATATAAACTTTTCAAACTTTTGTTGGAATATCTTCTTCAATGCAACTGCATTCGATAGCTATATGTGACAGTAGCTGTCTTACCCTCACATATACTTAGAAAGATGCGCGTGTGTGAGTGTTTTTTGCATCGTCATCACGCACACTCGTTCAAACTATGATTATGCGTAATTCGAGAAAATTACAACATTTTCCCATCTCTGCATTTAATGAAACAAACACAAAAGAAAAAAAAACTAATAAAAAACTACGTTTTGTTAAAATAGCAGAAAAAAACACGTTTTGCTCTGCATCAATTTTTAAAAAACAAAATTTTTTATGAGAAGGAAAGAAATTTTATGCAAATAAAAATTTTTCCAGTAGAACTTAGCCAAAGTAATGCAAATACATCAAAAAAGCATTAAAAAAAAAATTCAAAAAGCACATTTTGTTATGCGACTCCTAATATGTGACACCGAGTGGCGAATTTATTAAACATAACAGAAGATGCGAACAATTTATATTGAGTGCACTCAGAGTTGGATTGCTTATGCGTATATATGTGTTTCGATATAATCGTATATTCGTAAAACCTACTGCAAAAGTCGTCGGTTATTCATTGCATCTTTCAAAATAGTTTTTCAAATCTGAACGTTCCAAAATGTTTTCCTTACGATTAATTTAAATAGAGGTATTTGTTTTTTTCACAGTACTTATAGAACTTTTTAGTTCATTTTCAGAATCCGTCACAGAGTCATATTTATCAGTACATAAACGATTATATAACTGTGAACAAAGGGCCTCTTTCACGATTTTGCAAGTTAGTGTTCGTAAACATTCAAGAAACATATTTGAAGCCCAAAAGTTGAATAATTTTTTTGCAACGTTTTCTACACTATGTACCTTCAGCTCAAAAGTGGATAGAAAATAGGAGTTAACCTACGAAATCGTGAAACACAGAATAAATTCTGACTTTTGACTTTCATAAAAATACTTCAGTTACGAGAATTTTTTGAATTAAAATAGATACAAAAATATAACATTTATATTTGAAACTCATGGTTAACTGTGTCACAAAAACCCGGTTTATTTGATTTTCAAAAAACAAACATTTTAAATCCCCCGGTTTTAGTAAAACCGGTGAAAAGCGGCGAATAATAATTGTTCAATCACCTTAGTAGATAATTTGGCAACACTTTAATAACAAGAAAAGGTGGAAAGATCCTTCAGTTCTTCGACTCTTGGTTAGGGTGAACTAGAACCAGCGGATGTTATCTTAAAAAAGAATGCAATTCGTCGAACTTTTAGATTTATAACCTCTTTGACGTAAAGTTATCGTTGAGAAGCCTAATAGCTATTTAGGCCTCATTCAGTGTCTAAACTTCCAGGAATTTCACCACACTAAAGCTTATTGAAAATTGCACCGTGATCTTCACGGTACATCACTGGGCAATAATTTTAAAGCTGATTCAAATTTTAAAAATACCGTAATTAGGAAGGTACCATGCTGCATACCATACTGAGATTATCCTGTCTATACTCTCGTCAACCGCATAATGGCAAATAAATCATAATTTTCTGTAGTAGCTCGCAAGATAGTCAGCTTCGTCAAAGTTCCTCTTGAATTCATATCTTAATATTTTGTTCCATATGTGCTTGATACAATGCAACTGAGTTGTTTTCAGACTATAAACTCTCTTAAGACCCCTATCGGAATTATGACGTAGGAAATGTGGAACTTGAACACTTCCTGAGGCAAAAACAAATCAATGTAATGATGATTGCTGACTTGATGTCGTTATGCAACTTCAATATTAATGATTACGAGTATGTGTACGTGATACTAAGGATCTCCTTAGGCAGCTACCGATTATAATGCCAAGCACACACTTTTTGAGACTCATTGTTAAATTCCCCAAAAAGTCGTACCATTTTTTGGTACTGTATAGGAAATTAACCGGGATGTATTTTCTAGAGAGGAACCCACTTAAAAAGTGGCCATTAGACTGGAAAAATATTAAAAATGCTGTAAGAAGCTTTCCTTCAGAATGAAAGAAAGTGGAACCTGTGTTTCTTATAGGAGTTTGGATCCCCGTTCACCAACTTCGGTGTAACTGTCACTAAAGACAATTGGCGAAAATATAAAAATTATGTGAAAGCTTATTGTATGAAAAATATTGTGCTATGAACACCTGAAGACACTGAATTGACGATTTTTCTATTAACCATAAGCCATCCAGTATGTTGTCAGCAATCACATAGCGGACAGAAATATAAGCAATAACAGAAATTCCGATTCTTCATAAATCTTGCATATTTTATTAGAACAGTGAAGAATTAGAGGAGAACTGCCCACCCAGCTTAAAGCTTGACTAAAATAAGAAATTTGCTTGAAATGCAAAGAATAGCTTCTTTAAATCTTATTTAGAAATTTGGAATGGAATTTACTTTTCAATTCAATTAATCTTAATGTACAGGAAGTGATTCGGAAGAGGAAATATTATAAGTTCACCATTTGAGAAATGTTTTTCCCATAAGCAGATGAAATTAAATAATTAGAGATTTTTTTGTCTTTAAGACTTAATTTTTTTGGCATAAAATTACTTACAAAGGGCTTGTGCTGTTTCTTCATACAGCTAGAAAAATCATTTTTACGTCTAGAGTAATATCATGTAGAGTGAAAGGGTCTGTGATTATTAGATACCTAAGCCAACGAAGGCACGACCGATTAAAACAGGAGTTCTCAAAGTGTGCATATTGGGTCCTGTCTTGCATTTGATTTATGCCTTTGATTCTAAAATTCACACATCTACTTCTGCGGATGATACAGCATTTCTTGGCGTTGGTAAATGCTATTAATTGGCTTCACAAATCTTGCGGTAAAATATTTTCATGTTAGGTAAACGGCTGAAGCTTTGGAAAGGTAATAAACTAAAATATATTCATGCTAGAGAAACATGCCTGCCGTTCAAACTAGATTATAAAATAACTCCGCAAGAAAGTGTAGTCTAATATCTTGACACGCAGTGTCAAAGTAAGTGTCACATTCACACGCAGGTAAAAATGCCAGCACCGTATATAAATTGGCTCTTATTATATAATTTCTACTTTTGTAAAATCCGCATAAAAATAAAGTTCTCAGTACAATTATTGCAGCTTCATGACAAGTAAAAAAATCACGAACTCCATATGACTTGAGTGTACTTTAAGTAAATGATGAACTTTCAAAGTAGGCGACAAAGTATGCCAGTAATCTGAAACTTTTCCCAAACCCTCTTGCAAGTAGCATGCTTAGTTTTTATGCGCATACTCGAATAAGAACGAGTAAACATTGGATAGGTAATTTTACCGAAATAATACTCGCAAAATAACTTTTTGGGTAGTATTGGATCACCTTAAGTAAAAAATTTGTCTTTGAAGGATATTATTAGAATATATAATATAAACTGATTGAAAATTTTCCAAGTTTACTAATAATTAGGGTACAACCTATGAAATGTCCACCGCTAGGAAACATACGAAACAAGCTGTTTGTATTTTTTGATTAGTAAAAAATCATTTTACATATCTTATTGAAGTTTAGTTGCTTACTTATTACATGATCACATTTTGAAAATACAGTAAACAAATTAGATTAAAAAAAATTTTAAAATAATAATATAAAGGAATACAACAAAAGTAGTTAAGCAGCAAAAAAGCTTTGTTGGCTTCAAAATAAGGGTTTTGATATTGACATGCCAGTTTGAAGTTGTTAGATATCGATCGTTATAAAAATATTATAATGATGTACAATTTGATTTAACCATTCTATGCAAATTCGTACAAAAATAAAAAGATTAGACCTATCTACTCCCTACAAAATATATACGTATATATTAAGGTCATTATTACACATGAAAAATAGTAAAAATTAAGATTTTATCTTACAGATAAATTGTTTTTTTTTTTATTTTTTTTTTTTTTTATTACAAGTTAACATTAACCTAAAAAGCTACTCATTACTTAACAACAGGGTTATCTTCATGATCAATTTCAAAGTACGCATATGAAGTTATTTCAGCAGAAAATATGGTAACTTTAGTTGTAAAAATGGGGAGATTTAATGGTGACTTAACGTTCTATCGTAACTATCAGGAACTTTTGCTGTTAGGTTATAACAGTAATTATAAGAAACACAATATCCAAAAGTTATAGGTCAGCTTAGTTTCATAGAGATCAGACACGAGTCACGACGCCAAAATTTTCATCAAATGAGTTCAATTTTAGTTTAGGGGTACCGCAAGCATTGTTTCTTTCTCCTACCCTATTGCATATTTTTCTTAATAGGTTTCTTTATAGAACTTCTAGCCCTATCCACATTTTTGCGGCTTTGCCATTCGCAAAGAAAAAATTATAGTAAAAATAAAACCAACAAAATTTTTGTCTGAAAAAATAATTTGTATGCATATACAAAAATATCAAAAAAAAAATATACTTGGATATCGTATTTTGCTGTTGTTTAAACAAATTTATGATTTCGATCAATAATTATTTTCACTAAACTTTTGTTTGAATACCCGAATTACTTTACAGGTCCGCATTCAAACAATTCATTAATTGACTCAACGAATTTCGTTATTGAACACTAAAAAAAATTTTTTTCTGTGCGTTGTCATTCAGTAGACAGGGTCTATTGTCTATTTTCATCTCGGAATAGAGTCTTAAAAACATGATTGATTTCATCGTTCGAAAATCCCAGTGTTGTTTATTTATACTCTAGCACATGACCGTGAATGCTATATCTTCTGTAACCTTGATGTTCCTGAAATGAAAATTTAGTACTCTTTGAACTGAAGACATTTTTAATGCTTCTAAAGCATTCAAGTGTTTGGGTACTTAACTGTATCCGATCATCTTTACTGCTACTTATACCACCTAGATCCTACCGAAAATGAAATATAATTCTCATGCTGGTTCTACAAAGTCTATTTTCGGAGAGCGAAGAAGGTTATCAGTAACAGTAGGGCATACAACTCTATTGACTCACTGGAGTATCGCCGGAGAGTGGGATGTGTTACTCTGATTTTACGTTGCTTCAATGGATTTCGCTCTGACGAGATTAGGGATCTTATTCCCGAAACCCACCATGTAAGAAAAAGGTTTATTCAAGCGTCCAAAATTTTAAAAATCGTTTTATGGATTACAATCAGAATATAACAAGTAATAATCCGAAAAACGTACCATATCAGATGCACAAAGTAAGACAATCTTGCTGTTATATATTAAATCTATTCTCCAGAGAAAAATAGATATTTAGTTTTATAAAATTTGCCGTTTTTAGAAAGCGGTTTGCTATTGAGCGATCAAGCCAAGTTTCTCAAATGACATATTACAATAAATACAATGTTGCAATAAATGCAGACATTGAATAGTGAAGTCCTTATTTATGATGACGCGTGAATTAGTTACTGCTTTGGTAGTTGCTACTTTAGCAAATTATTAATAAAATTATTAAATTTAAAATTTTCTCCCCTTTATTATAGAAATCTTCACCTTTTATTTGTTACAATTCTGACAAATTTTCGTATATTTCAATAAATTGTTTATAAGACACCCACTCTTGCAAACTGATTTTCATTGTTCGCTTGCGAAAACAGAAATGAAATTTACACTGTGTTTGACAAAATTGCTATTATATGAGATCGATGGCTTGTAGTGAAATTCTGTAACTTTTAATAATCCGATAATTGTAAATTTGTTCGACATATTTCATCTAGTAATGATTGTATGTTCCTGCAATATAATTTTAACGACGAATAGGCAATAAACTAACAGCTGATTTCGGTTGACAGTGAATATAACTAAATAATGTTGCTGCCTAAAAAATTTGTTAAAATATCGTTATAATTATTGTAAAGATTGTCGTAATAAAAGTTCCAGAATTGAACTAGGGGCCAAGTTTGATAAACACGAGTTCTAGTATTTGAGAGAATTTGATAGCGTGCCATCAGTCGGTGCTGTCAGACCCAGTATTATGCTTTTTATAATAAAAAAAAAGGTTTTTAAAAATTCTAAACTTGTTGGGTTTTTATTGAATTAACGCGCCTTTTTCCCCATTTTGGTGCGTTTTTAAATTTCGAAGTTGACAACGGTGCTTGTAGCCGATTGCCCCGTGTATCGCATAACATATTACAAAGAGTAGCTTGCAGATGTGTTTTCTGTCACTTGTAACATGAATGTAACCAAACATTCACACACACTACTCCCTCTCTCTCTCCCTCTTTCCTACTCCTCATACCCTATGTATTTTTTTAGTTCCAGTATAATGCACTACTTATGTGGGGGTCATCCTCTGTGCAGTGTCTAAGGTAAAAAATATAAATAAATAAATAGTTGTGGTCTGGTAAAGGGCACTTCAGACTATCGCACTTGTTATTAAGACTTGCCAAAAATTCAAATAATACGGGCAAGTGTGATAGTGTGAATGTAAAGCGTTTTGAAAATGAGAAATAATACAGTAGAGATTTGACATCCCATAACACTTCACTATTTTTTGAAATTTGTTTAAACAATAAGATTTTTCCTTGGATCAGGGTTGCATTTCATGCACACGTTGAACAAATTGGCTGTTTATTTTCAAATCATATTTCTTATTTTACTTTAGGTGTGATGGTGTGAACACAAAATGTAATGGTACGTTAGATTTTTTGACAAGTATCATTAGATTTTTGTCTTAAGGATTGTATGATAGTCGGAAACTCCCTTAAATAGTGAGCTATCGTGCGCGATCACTTTTTTATGATTAAATTCAGCTGACAATCTAAATGCACTTTTGAAAGCGTCCTATCTTGGGAAACATGTTAAGAATTTTTCATTGTCGACTATTATATGTGTTCATTTAGTTTCCGATCCTGCTGATCATATAATTACCAAACAGCTTTTGGATATTGGCAATGAAGAACTCTTGTTGGACCCATTATAAGCAAAATATCTCTTCCGCTAAACTTTTGCCAACTTAAAATGCAATTTAAAACGCTTAACTGTTGCAAAGTTAACCTCATGGTAATAAATCTAAGTAAATGCAAATCGATGTCTTTCACACGATATTCACCTCTTTCAACTAAGTATTTCATTAATGGTACAGAACTTTCAACTGTTGACACTACTTTAGATCTTGGAGTTTACTTCGACAAAAAACTTAATTTTAACTCTCACATCACTTTTGCTGTCAACAAAGCAAACAATATTTTATAAATTATTATTAAAGGCTGGGCGAAGGAGTTTAAATCACAAAAAATCTATTTATTACACTGGTGAGACCCGTTCTTGAATATTGCTCAGTAATTTTGGATCCGCAGTATAGCTTTTAGTGGAGTCAGTCCGAAAACAATTCTTGCTGTTCTGTCTTAATCATCTCCATTGGAACCCAACAGTAAATTTACCATCATACCGCAGCCGACTAGCTCTTATAAACCTACATTGAAAAGTCGAAGAATTACATGAAATATATTATTCTTATTATTACAAGAGGATATTGGTTCAATTCATCTTCGCGATAGAATAAACATCAATATACCTAACAGACAGTTAAGATCATACGTTCTACTATATCTTCAATTTCATCGATCAAACTTCCTAAATTTTAATCGTTTGCGTAGAGTTTATGACGAAGTAAACAAATTTTATGATCTCATCGACTTATCTGACAATATTCATGTTACTAAGAGAATACTTCTTTTGTATTTAAACTCTAGTGATTATATTTATAACTGTTTGTAGTTTTCTAATGTATTTTTTGTTAAATCAATTCTATCTATTTCCTTGTTATACTGGTTTCTCAGCTGTTAAACATAAAGCGGAAATAAATAAATTAAGCGATATTCCTAAACTGTTTGAAAAATGTATAATGGACTTTCTTACTCATCAAGTCTCTGTGTTATTGTCACCAGTTCAACATATCTTTCGGAAAGGATTTTCTACTATGACTAATATGCTACACTTAACAACGTTAGTTAATAAAGCGTTTGCTGACGGGCAGCATACTGATGTTATATACACCGATTTCAGCAAGACGTTTGACAAAGTTAGTCATGCGCTAATACTAAAAAATTAGATGTAATGGGTTTCAACTATAATTTCCTGGGTTGGATTAAGTGTTATGGGTTTGGTAGAACTCAGTCTGTAAAATTTAACGCTGCTATTTCAAATAAAATTAATGTTACATCTGATGTCCCGCAGAGTAGTCACATTGGTCCGATTCTGTTCCTTTTTTTTATCAATGCTTCAGCCTGAAGCAATTAAACATTGTAATATATTGATGTTAGCAGATGATATAGAACTATTCGTAAATATTAAAAATCCTATCAATCAGCAACATTTAAAAAATGATCTGAACAGTTTTTATAAGTGGTGCCATTTTAATTTGATAGAATTGAATTTAAGCAAATGCAAATATATGCAATTCTCAAGAGTAAATCAATGCGCTTACTCCTACGTTCTCGATAGATGTAATTTACAATCTATAGGCTCTGTAATGGATTTACAGCCATCCCTAAACAAGAGCGGCAAGCGTTTTTTAGCTGTCAAAAGTTCTCAAGTCCGTAAATTTTGTATGGAGCTTACCGAAACAACGCTGCGGCAACGCTTTGCAATTGGAAACTCCAATTTTGACAATGCGTTTCACAGTGAAGTAAGCTGCAAAACAAAAAAATAATTGTAAACAAAAGAGTGAACAAAAAATTTAAGAAAGGAAAATAAATAAGCAAATAAAAAATATTTTTATTTCTTATTGAAAAATAGAGGTAGAAACTATTTTCAATATGCTATAGTAACCATCCAACTTATCTAAATAACTCATTTTTAAAACTTTAATTATTTTATTTTAATATAATAAAAAAGTCACAAACAATAATGCTGTCCGTCCAGCTGTTAAGATAATCAGGGTTGTTTTATTTATTTGTTTGATAGCCCTGCTTTTATCGTTTTAACAAAACGTTGCCGCTTTTGTTTAGGGATGGTGTTTCAGCGTTAAAGCTCAGCAGAAAAAAACGTTCCGCTTGCCGCTCTTCTTTAGGGATGGCAGTTAGGAATATTGCTAGATGCGAAGCTTAATTTCGTTCAATATATAACGACTGCTGTAAACAAATCTCGCTTTTATTAAAAGATGGGCAAAGGAATTTAATGATGCCGTTATCACAAAAAGTCTTTTCATCTAGCTCGTTAGACCAATTTTAGAATACGGCAGCATTATTTGGTACCCGATATATAACATGCACAATAATCGTATCGAGTCTGTTCAAAAATAATTTCTTATTTTCTGCCTAAGAAACGTTTATAGAGGTTACTTTAAAAAGCCAAAGAACTATGCTTAATGTATCTTTTATGGTGAATCTTTTATATGGTAACATCCAATCTAAGTTTTTATTGAGTAATGTTCCTCAACGCTCGTTACGTTATTTTAATCCACTTTATGTTACGACATGCCGAACATATTGTTTTTACTATGTTGCATCCAGTTAGGAAATTATGTTGCTGTTTCAATTAAATGTATTACTTTATTGATTTTTCTCTTAATTTTTAAATCAGTAATGTTCATTTTGTAAAATATCATCTACTGTATTCAAATATTAAAGTAGTCTGTAAGGAATTTGTCCATAGACTTAAGTAAATAAACTAAAACTAAATAAATAAGCATATAAATTATCATATTTGAATGAAGTTACCCGAGGAGGCACTAAAGTACGAAACCGCTGATACAGTTTTAAATGAGAGACATTCCGTTAACTCTTAAATAGATTCTTAACTCGTTCTGATACCGCTAACGCCATTGACTTCAACCGGTTTGCGCGCAGTTCCCACTACGAGTATATACACAACAGTAAAAAGTCGATTCTTCCAGAGAACTTTTGTTTCCTTCTTCGTATATTCAAAGAACAAACGTATGTATATACATATGTACGTGTGTACTTAAGTATGTTTATATATGAATGTACATATGTATGTACATTCCCATTCGAGCAATCATCATACATACAATTTAACATTTAAACATTTGTATTAAATGTTTTATTAATGATTGCTTTTAAATTGCGTTGACAAGCGACACTTTGTTGTTTAGTTTTTTTTTTCCTTTCGATTTTGTTGTATATATTTTTAACTGTGTTTTCGCATATTACTTTGTGTTTGTTTGTGTGTATGTGTGTTTTTTTTTCTCTGAGTGTATTTTGAACTAATTTTTCAGACATGCTTACAGTTGTTCGCAATTTGTTTCACATGCTTTACATTACTAAACAAATACAATCATACTAACATTCATGCCCATTCACAGCCATTCGTATTAAAAGCAACTCACATCTACATAGATACATATTAATTTATATAAAATTATAAAAACAACAATACAAATAAGTATGTTGAACAAGATTTTTAACAAAAATCTCAAGTATTATGTTGAAAATATGTTTTAATTTGTTATCTGCTTGTTTGCTTTTACTCGTAGTTGTCTTCTTTTATGTCGCTCTCCCTCCTTAGTTTTATTTTTTGCTGGAAATTTTAATTTTATTAAATTGATTTTATGATTTCAAAGCATCAATCAACTTATTAGGACATACAAATAAATCATCGAGTTTTTATGTGCAATTAATAGTTTTAATCAAAAATTAGACATCGACATCTTTTGAGTTTTTCTTCATAAAATGCCGGAAGATTTCATGAATTAAAAAAAAGCAAAGAGGTCTTCTCCTACTGATGATAGACAGCCAGAAAACACACAAAAACAGTTATAATTTTTTTAAATTAATCTATATTTTAGAGGCTTTAAAGTAAATAATACGAAGCTTAGTTGTTTTTAGTTATTGTTCTATACAGTAAATTTCATATGAAAGCATACAAAAGTTCGGAATTGATATACGAGTATCGTGTATTATACGCAAAGTGCGTAAATTAAATCACACGTGTATTTTGCAATGGCCGCAGAGCATGCGATGGTAAAAAAGGGGGAAACAAATGTTTGCTGATCTAGGTAAGAGACACACACCAATGATTTTTATTTTGTTTTCTTATAAGTGCATCACTTTAACCTACTTGTACGAAATTTCGAAAACATATGTGCAATAATGTTTAATGGAGCACAGAACATGTTTATCTGTTTTTTATTAATAATATTTTTCTTAATACAATCAATATCTTTTTAAAATTCTTTGTTTAAATATAAAAACTTTAAAACGGTAAAAAATTTGATTGAAGGCAATGCTTACGACTGTTCCCAGTTTCCTTTATAAAAAGATAAGGAAGTTGGTATCATAAAATTATAAACCAAATCTGTACTAGTCTTGTCAACTCGGTGCATTTCGCGCCGTTTCTGGTGTTTTTTAAAACTTTTTGCGCTTTTTAAATTTCGGTGGCATCCCCAATCATGTTCACACTTAGTAGTTTTTAACTTGCGTTTTTAGTTAACTTTTTTTTAAGCTAATGTAAATTAAAAAAACTTTATTTACATTTTTCCCTAACGTTTCAGGGGAATATGTTTAATAAATATTATTAAAATCAATGCATTCTAAATAATATCTGTGCCAATATGGAAGATTAGCTTATGTCAGATATTGTAGTTTCGAAATATTCCCATATTTGTTGAACTTCGAGAACTTTTGCTATTGAACTCTATATTACCTTATTAATAAAAAGTTCAGGAAATGTTTAAAGCAAATGTTTTAAAAAATTATAAGTCAAAAACGATGCCTCGATGGTTGATTTGGTAGGGTACTCGACCAACAGTCTTGTGGTCGCAGGTTCGATTCCTGCCTCAGACTTTGGGTGTTACTGCAGACAAGCAAAAAAGCTTCGCAGTTTTTGTGTTTGTTTCTTTAAAAAAAAATAAAAACAATTTAAATTGAAAAGATTCTATATCTTTTAAGCACCCCATACACGTTTCAACTCAGTTGGCAACTGAGTAGGTTGTGGTCCAAATCAAAACGTGTATGGCTTTGACTATCAAGTCTGTTTTAAATTTTTTTTTATTTAGTTCATTTATTATCTTCTAAATATTACAATTATAGTTTGCTGCCTCAGCCCCAATAAGGCATTAGAGAGGCTAGTTGGCAAATTAATTAAGTACATATTTTAATATTAAAAGCGTTATTGTTTATATAAGTTCTAGTAAGTTACTTTATTTAAGTAATATTTTAAATCTTGGAAGTGTAGGACATAATTTTATATTGAGAGGTAAGTTGTTAAATTCTTTACTCCCTGAGTGTTCTATTCGTTGTTTTGTTGTCTCCGTACGGCAAAATGCTACTCATAATTGTTCATTGTTGCGAGTGTTAAAACAGTTTTGATTTTACATAAAATCAATTCGATTGTGTTGTGTGTGTTCGAGTCTCTTGATCAGGTCGCAAAATTTATATTTGTAGTGAACGTTATGTATTTTTAAAATTCTCTATAATTTCATTGAATTTAATAGTTGAATTAAAATCTTTCAATTCAGTTTATGAAGTGTGATGGGCAATAATCAATTCAGTTGAAAGACTCAATTCACAATTGAGTTGAAACGTAAATGCACCGCTTTATACCTAAACGCTGAAAGTGATTTTATTATAGTAGCATAAGTAGCTTTTTATTTAAACTTAAGCTATTTTGAAGCATTTGGTTTTTACTTATTTCATTAAATTTCACGTTATTATAAAAACTTAACTTAATTTAGAGAACCCTGTGCAATAATGGAATTTATTTAAAAAAAACTAATAAGAACTTAATAAATAATAATACTTTAATACTTTAATAAATGACTTTACTCCCTCTATGTGAACTATAAATAAAGTTTATGTCACTATAAGATTCATTGTCGTCCGTGTTTTCTATACATATAATTATGTTCATTATTAATTTGTAAAAAACGAAGTTATACCGGCATAGATAGCGTTTTGTTTTGCCTACAGAAAAATTTTCTTTTTCGTGTTCAATAACGAAATTTGTTGAATCAATTGATAAATTGTTTGAATGCGGACCTATAAAGAAATTTTTGGATTCTAACAAAAGTTTAGTAAAAGTAATTATTGATCGAAAACAACTATTTTTTTAAACAACAACAAAATACGTTATCCAAGGTTATTTTTTTTGATATTTATGTATATGCATACAAATTATTTTTTCAGACAAAAATTTTATTGATTTTATTTATCAAGCTTTTGCACTTTTTCTTCTTAGTATTTATTCCCTATTTGTTATTATTAATTTGTTTTTTATGTTCCTGCTATGTATTTTATTACCTTGCAGTGTGCGCGGTGTTGAACTAATTTTTGTTAGTCTGAGCAGTGTCGAAGGTATATACACCGGACACTGATCAGTTTTAATTAATTTAATTCCAACACTTTAAATGCTGTGATAACGTTTGTTTTGGTTCACAGGCATTACTCCGGCTTTCTTTCTTCACATAATCTATTTTCCTAGTTCCAGTACAATGCACTGCATATGTAGGGCTAGCCCCTGAGTACTGTTCCAAGACAAAAAAAAGATGTTTTGATAAATGTATTATTATAATAATAAAAAGTAATTGCTCACAACATCGTCAAAAAAGAAGAGATCTGTAAACGACTAAAAAGCATTTAAACGTGTTGACTTTCGTAAAGCTTCCAATGTTTATTACATTCTCCCTTAAGTCGACTTAAGCTACTCTTCCATATGAACACAAATATGTTTACAAATTTTACATACATTAAAACGGACTTTTTAACAACCAAATATATATAATATCACAATTTTCAATTTATTATCACACTGTAGTTTTTACTTATGTTGTCTGTATCTTCTTTTTGAGTTATGGTTAGGTCTCTGCTTTTCTGAAATATGTAAGCTCTTTGTGTGTATTTTCTTGTATGTGTTCTCTTTGTCTAAAATTTTATTCTGCGTTTCAATTCGTATCATATATTGCACAGCATATTTTTGGGTTTTCCATGCCCTGAGTACTGGTACAATATAAAGAAAAAAAAAACTTACATTTTTGCTAAAGCCACATTTTTGGTGTCCAAGTCAAACAACTTTATAATGGTGGACCTTAGCACCCGTTACTGATGTGTTTCGCACACATTGGTCGTTTCTGGATTTCATGTGGAATTGTATCGTTTTCAGTTCGATAGTTTTGATTATTGGTCTCATCGTTGAGAGCGCCTTTTTATAATAATTACAGTTTTATAAAATTTTTCTTAAATGCCAATAATTTTCAAACTGCATGGGATAGATTTTTTTTCGAATTTTTCTCACGATGGTTAAAATCCATCCTATCATTCTATTTCGGCTTGACTTTGAGTTATGGCATACGCTGTATAAGTCATTGATTAGTTTTGTTTCTGCTTAACAATTTTAGTTTTAGTTGTGGGACTGTCCATATTGATTTTTAAAAACTGTAATGAACCTCACGCACTTCTAATTAATGTCCTTTGGCGAATACAATAAGGTTGTTCCTTTCTGCGGGTTGGATCTTTCAAAAATGTTCTTATTTTTACTATTAAACCGGAGTGCGTTCCTTTCGTATTGCTTAATTCTCACAACCTGAACCGCAAGTTCACATACATAGATATATGTGCTATTTTATAAAATGCACATTTATACGTACATACTAGAAGGCTGCTTAAGCACAAGAAAAATGTCTTACAAGACATCGTAATATTTTCCAGTTCGATCCACCGTCTTTTTTCACATTTCAAAGCAAACACTTCAGTGCCGAAATGTTCTAAGCACATAAATGAATACTGCCTTACAGTCGTTTACAACAAACAGAGTCCAATACAAGTAGAACCAAAATTGAAGTAGAACTTCAAGCACTGAAATAATGTTTAACTTCAGTTTTTGACAAAATTTGTTGCTGTCAGTGTGGCTTAACCAAAAATAGTGCTGAAAAATGGTAAAAGAATCCAAAACTGCCAAAAAATAATGCTAAAATGCTAATTGCCTATAAATAATTTATTTTTTGTAATTCTTGTCCACATCATTTCAATACAACAAACTGATTAAAAAATTGCAATAGTTTATTCGCCGGCTGGCTTCGTTCATCTAGATAATCCGCTTAATTTAACCCGATCGATCGCGAGCGCCACAGCTCTGATTTTTAACTTTTGCTGGCACTTGGATGGGATAAGTTTTCTTTATTCACTTCTTCTGAAATATAATTACAATCAACTATAACAGTATGTTTTGTAATACTTGTGGTGTGGAAGGTGTTGGAATAAATTTTGTTAATCTGAGCAGTGTCGAAGGAAGTACGATACACTGGGCACTGATCAGTTTTAACTAATTTAATTGCAACATTTTAAATGTTGCAATAGAGTTTGTTTTAGTCTTTCGTGTTGTTATTGTTTAAGTTAAACCTCGAAAAATACTACTCCCTCTTTCCTCTTCATCTCAACCTATTTTCCTAGTTCCAGTACAATGCACTGCATATGTAGGGGTTATCCCCTGAGTACTGGTCCCAGATAATAAATAAATAAATAAAAAAAATGGATTTTATTATATTTGTTATATTCTAACATTTCTCTTTATGATGGCAGATGACAGAAAACGTATAAGTGTGTATGCACGTATGTTAGTATTTCTGTGGTAATATAAGTAGTTTATTTATTGACGTTTTACCTTAAATTAATACTTTTTTAATTTTTTGTCATATAATTGAATATTATTGTACTTGGCTCTTTATTATAAAACATGAATGTATATATGATAAGCCCAGCCAATATGAAGCTTCCCCTTCCAATGTTTCATTTGAAAGGCGCTGGAGCTTTTTGTAACAACTACGAAAACTAATAGTTTTGCATTCATGTACTGTCAAACACAATGAGAAAAATTAACTCTCCGACAGTTGTAGCAAGTACACAGTTCTTTCTGACATATGAATATGCAATCAGGAACAAATTGTGGTAGATTTTCCAATTAATATTACTATTTTGAACATTCTTAAATAAAACAAGTAAGAGTGTGGTATATTCGGCTGGGCCAAGTCTGAAATACCCTTCACGATAGTCACGTATATGTAAAGTATACACAAGGTGGCGCAAAAGTAATCCTCTTATCAGAAAGTGTTATAAATTTTGCGATTGGCCCCTAATGTCATATCTGTTTTGACATTTTTGTAGTAAACAGAACGCGGAATATTGGTGACTATTTATTTGACCCCAAGAGGAAGATGATTTTTCATCAAAAATAATCATGAGTGATGAGGCCCATTTCCATCTTAGCGGGTACGTAAATAATCAAGATTTACGCTTCTGGGGCACTGTAAATCCGCGTGTAACCCACGAAGAGCCATTACACCCGCTCAAAGTCACTGTATGGTGTGCCGTTTTCGCTGGAGGAGTCATCGGACCTTTTTCTTCGAAGACATCGCGGGCCAAAGGGTTACTGTGAATGGTGAGCCCTACAGAGCAATGATCAACGAGTTCATTTTGCTGCAACTTGATGAATTGGGAAACATGTGGTTCCAACAGGACGGTGCCACGTCACACACTGCACGTGCCACAATCGATATGCTGAAGGATGCATTTCCCGGGCGTCTAATCTCCCGTTTTGATGATTTGCACTGGCCAGCAAGATCGCCTGATTTGACCGCAGCAGACTTCTTTTTGTTGGGCTTTTTGAAATAGCGGGTTTAAGTCAACAAGCCTCAGACTCTTGCAGCTCTTAAAGACAATATCCGTCAAGAACGTGAGGACCTATCGCCGAAAGTTTTGGCCAATGTGATGCTATAATGATGAAAATGCTGTAAAAAGGGCTCAAATGACAATAAACTGTGGCGGCGGCCATTTACATGACATCATATTCTCGACTTGATGTAAAAAAATTAAAATACCAAATAAAAATAATCCACAAAAAGAATCAAAGTTTTTATTTTTTTTTAATTACAGCCAAATATCATCGGAAGGTTATTTTTGCGCCACCCTGTATTACAAATTTGAACTGAATATGCTTGGATATACATGGACCGATATCGGGGAAAAAACATTTTTGCCCTGTAATCTGTAAAATAAATCTTTCATGGACATTTTCATGGAAAAGTTTGTTTAAGCTATATCTCGGTTATATATGAACCGATATCGGAATTTTCTATTTTCTGTACTTTAGTAACCTTCTTTTATAACGAGAACTGCTTTTCAGCAAAAAAAAAAAAAAAATTAATGGAAAAATCGGTTTAGGCTATATCTCGGGTATATATGGACCTTCTTCTATTACGAGAACTGCTTTTAAGCAAAAAAAAAAGTTGTTTAAGTGCGCTTACGCGACATTTTCATGATAAACCCCATTTGTGCTATATCTCGGGTATATATGGACCGATATCGGAACTTTTAATTTTCCATATTTATATAACCTTCTTTTATTCGAGAACTGCTTTTAAGCAAAAAAAAAAGTTGTTTAAGTGCGCTTACGCGACATTTTCATGAAAAACCCCATTTGGGCTATATCTCGGGTATATATGTACCGATATCTGCCTTCTACTCACCATGCCTAATAATTGTGTGAAGTGTGAAGCAAAACTAACAACTTTTGTTTTCAAAAATTTTCATACAAAATTGCAAAAATTAATGACTTTTTTCGGAATTTTAAATATATCTCAGCTATACGTGAACCGATACTACTCAATTTCAATATCAAACACATGGCACGATGGGGTAATAGAATGGTGAAAGAAAAAAGTTTCTATGTCTAATGGTTTTCTCAGAAACGGTATTTCAACGACCGACAGACGGGCAGACGGACATCGCTTAATCGAATTTTCTATCAACGCTGATTCTGAATACTCGTATGTATACTTTACAGGGTCGCAAATGAAAATTGTAGAGATTACAAATGAAATCAGAAACTTATATATACCCTTAACATTTTTGTGGAGGGTATAATAATGCTGAAAAATGCTAAATATATTTATTATTATTAATAGATTTTTCTTAAATATTAACCAAATTCATATTTACAAAATTCAATTGCTATTAAAAATCTAATTATGGCTTAACATGATAGTTGTTAGCCAGAATGGCAAAAATATCTAAATATATATATAATTGAGTGATTTTATATATCCCAATATGTATATACAAATAGTTAACATATTAACCATATACAAATAATAATCGTAGTCTGATTAAGTGTTTTATGTTACATCCATAACTAAACATATTCGTCCATGATAGGACGACGATACTTTAATTCTAATTCAGCATATTTGTAAAGGGAATGCAAGTTAGTACCATTTAATATATTAATAACTTCATCTACAGGTAGATTACTTTCTCCAAGGTATTGTCTCCTAATAGCTTTGTATATGGGGCACACGCCTATAAAATGGTATGTATTTTCAATTTGGTTTTGGTTGCATATTGTGCATGTGAGTGTTGTGCTGTTACTAAAAGCCCTGCCATTCAATTTTAGTAAGCCACCCCTCACTTTAATGAGCAAAGAAGTAGTATGTGACGAAAAGTTTGATGCGAGTGCTGGCATAACATCATAATTAAGCACAGGGTACAAATCGTGATGTTCAGATTCTAAAGCCTTAAAAATATTTTCATCGTATTCCTTTTTCTTCAATAAGTTAATTACAGTTTTCCACTGAGTACAAAGAATCTCATTAGGTGGAGGTGGAAACTGCAATTTGTGAGATAGCTCAGACCATTCCTTGGCCCAAAAAATATTATTTGTTATGATAGCTTCAGCTAAAATTCTAGGTAATCTTGTAGCTTTCATGCTAAGCACTTTATTTACATAACATAGGTGAAGTTTCAACGTTGAAATGTACATGGAGTCTAGACCAGTTTCAATATACAACATATAATTAGTTGGGAGTTGTGGTAGGTAAATAGAGCATTTTTTTAATAAAGAATCTAAAAAGATTCTCAGCCGTATCATGTTTCATATAACCCCAGACTTGTGCTGCATAAAACATTATTGACCGTGAAGCTGCGTAAAAGATTTTAAGCTTGTTTCTTTTTGAGATATGTGGGTTGTTTATATATTTAAGCCACGTTGTATTAATTGCTAATTTCGAAGTAGCTAGCTTATTTTTTAGATACGTTTTCCAAGGCAAATTAAAAGTAATATCAAAGCCCAGATATTTGTAACTATTTACTATTTCTATATTTTCTTCTCCATAGTGCCAGTTTAAACGGCTAGATATCCTAGACCCAGTACGCATTATTATTATTTACTAAGATTAACTTTTAATCTCCAAGTATCACAATAACTGTGTAAGGCATCGATCATTTCTTGTAATTCACTTGCAGTGTCAGATAATATGACTATATCATCAGCATAAAGTAAGACTTTAATGGTTGTGATAGCAACTGCAACTCCTCCAGGTACAGCATCAACTAAATTATTAATATACAAGGAAAATAAAAGAGGGCTTAATATACAGCCTTGTTTTACGCCAACGTCACAGTTAAATGAATTAGAAAAACAGCAACCATCCCAGATACGGCAACTAGTATTTTTGTATAAGTTTTGCAAAACTTTTATTATTTTAGTTGATAGTTCAATGGACGAGAGTTTATAGAAAAGACTATTTCTAGAAATCGTGTCGAAAGCACTAGAGAAGTCCACAAAAAATGCGTAAGTATTTTTACCAGATTCTTTATTGAGTTGAACAATATTGACAAGATTAAATATGTTGTCAACTGTTGAGTAGTTTTTTCTAAAACCGGCTTGGTATTCATTTAACACATTTTTCTGTTCTAAGCAGTCTGTTATTCTGTTTAATAGAATTGAGCTAAAAATTTTGCAGATTGAATCTATTAAGGATAAGCCACGATAATTTGCTGCCACATATGCATCGCCTTTTTTGTACAATGGTACCAATATTGATTTCTGGAAACTTGTGGGAACTTCCTCAGACAAGAAAATTTTATTATAGAGAGCTAATAGCTCTTTGATAAAACAAGTAGGAGCATATCTACAAAATTCATACGGAGTTCCATCTTGACCAGGAGATTTATTAAGCTTCAGCTTTTTAACTACATTCATCATTTCGATTGGAGAATCTAGAAAGGGATCAACATTATACGGCATACACCACATTATTAAGTTTTGGTTTTCGCGATGACATAACAACGAGCTAAAATAAATTAAAAAATCATCAGCACTCACATTTCCTTTAACATTATTATTACGAGATTTCAATGTATTGGCTAGGCTCCACTTAAATACATATATTGGTAAAATATATTGGTAAAAAATTCTAAAAATAATGTTAACTGCTAAATGGAAAATTTGCAGCTAAATTAGAAAAAATAATGCTAAATTTAGCAGCAGAAATGCCAAAGTGGCCTCACTGGTTGCTGTTGTTCATGGTGTTTGTTTTTGGATTAGTGCACAAGTGCTGTATACACAGTAGGTTCATGTGCTAATGTGTTAGCGGCAATGTCTTATTGTACCCGCTATGTTTTGCTATGAATCATCGTTTATTTGCTTCACTCTGATGTTTTGTTTGGTTTTTGCTATGAAACAGAATTCAGAACAGACCGTCAAAGACGGTCGTATAGTGTTTCAAAACTATGAAATGTTTGTTCTGTTTTGAAATGTTCTCCCGCTTGTTTGTTTTGTTTTAAAGATTGTTCTAAGCTACAGTGCTTGGAATTACTGCATAGTAGATGTGGAGATGTGTTCTTTAGAACAATCTATGCAGCCTTTTAGTACATACATATGTATACATGATGTATGTATGTTTCTGCAAAGTAGACTTTCAGCGTTATTATTTGGAATACAATTTTTAAAGTTGGTTTCTCTTAATTCGTTTCTTTATCTTGTAACCGATTTTTTAATACATTCGAAAGAGATTATGCATTTTGTCAGTTGATTGAAGTTATCTTTACGACGGTATTGTCGTTTATTTTTTATTGCTTTTTTTAAGGTTTTTTTGAGATGTTTTCTTTTTTATTTTTTTGTTTTGGATATTCATATATTTTATTGAATACCTTTGCACAAGATGTTATTAGTTTTAACCTCTACTGGGATGGTTTTTTATTTTGTTTTTAAGCGCATAACATTTTACGCGGTGAGTCTGTAGGTTGGATTCCTGCTTTTGTATAGTGGCCATTTAAAGTGGAGACACCATGTCTGCCCAGGTTCAAGACTATTTCTCATGCTTAATGGAATTTTCATGTTTCTTAGTTTTTATATAAAAATTATGTTTTTTTCTTTAAGAAAGGTTAAGTCAATTCTTATACTGCGTTTTTGCTGCATTTTTTTCCATTATTTTTATTTTATTCATTTTTGACTTGTTTGTTATTTTAAAGGCTTTTCTTTCTTCTTTTTTAAATTTAAATTATTCGTTCATTTTATTTTCGTTTTGATGATGGTGATGATGATTTAAAAATTGTAAGCATATGTTTGATCATGCTATAACATGGATCGGAATGATAATGAAATGTGTTAAATGATCAAATTTGTTGTAATACTTGTTGCAATGGTTTTCTCATTTATTTATCTGTTTTAATTTTTGGAACAATGTTATTTATTTCAAAAGAAACATTTAGTTTAAAGTTAACATGAAATCAATCATTTCCTGTATTTAAAACAACAACAGAAACACAAAAACTACATCAAATATCAAATGTAAAATGCATACACATACAATTATATATCGTTGGTATCATTTAGAAAGGGTCTAACTAATATATTGACAGCTTTACAAGAGAAAGAAGACACATGTAATTTGTTTTGTATAATAAGCCCGTGTTTTTGACAAAATCAAAGAGTGCTCCAACCGTAACGCAGGTTGTAACTTGTGAGTCTTACCTTGACCAACTTAATTTGACGTTTCTTCGTTTCAGTGTAGAGCATCGCGTTAAGATTGCTGAAGCTTTGTATGAAAAGAGGCCTTCAAATCAAAATGCATAATTAACCAAATGATCCCAACTGAGCCCAAAATCGAGTGAATTATGCTAAAATTTCTGCAAAGTGGGTCGGATTGTGAAATTGATTTACATCAACCTTGTTGGCATAATCTCCACAGGGTAAACTTTTCTCGAATCGCGTAGCTTGCATGAATCACGCAGATCGCACCTTTTGCTATAAGCTTCTAGCCGTATAGACAATTCCTTTGCTTAATCCCTGCTGTATGCCGTTTCTCTGATGTCAATGGAACACAAGGCTTAATAAGTTGGTAGGTCAAAGTCCATTAAGAGCATCAGCCCGTAACAAATTCACTCGTCTAACCATCACCCCTTACATTACAGGTATCTGTTGCAAGACAATAATACCTAGGAGTGTTATTTGCCCCCCGAAAACTGGTATTGTGCGATTGTCCTCAGAAACTAATTCCCCTTCCTGCTATTTTAGGTTTAAACCACAGCCGGAACATTTCAGTCAAGGTAGGCACCTCAACCATGATCAGCGCCGGGATGGTCTGCAAGCAGAAACTCAGATTGTTAAATTGATTTACTACACCAGCGCCTGCGCTGTCGGCGTAACCTGATGATGGACCAGCTATACGGGTGAATTATTCACGATGCACTAGAGCCCCCCGTGTCGCTTGCCAGACTCACACAGGTCGCATCTTTTTGTCCTAAGTTTGTAGCCATATAGACAAAGCCCTTGCTTAAGAGTTCGGGCCTTTTAATCCCTCCTGTATGTAATTTTCCAGCAGTTAATGGAACACAAGACTTAAACCCGGTAAGTTGGAAATGTAAATGCGTGCTCACCCTGTTATTCACGATAGTATGGCAGAATAGCCATCGACTACGATAACGGACTTCTTGTGGTCATAAATTGAAGATATAGGGTAAGTGTGCCTAAGTTCGGTATGTACCAGTAGTCGGCATTTTTTTTTATTTGAACTCAAATAACTAAAAATAACGGTAATAATATATTAATATAATTACATAAAAATGTTAGATATATTCTCAACTCTCTATATGCAGTAACAAATTCCAGCTTAGATGAGTATTTTAAGAGTTTTATACCTTTCTTCGTGAAGAGGTCTTCAATACATTAGGTAGTGCTTGTTTTCTTAGGAAAAAATTAGTGGCAAAGCCAATTTTGTAAGACAAGTAGCTATTTACATTTCTTAAAAATTTTAATAGAAGATGGTGTTTAATGATAGAAAACTGTTCAAATTATGTTATAAATGTGAAAAACCAAAAAGAAATATAAATTTTCTCCGATTTTTAATGATGCCGATATTAGGAACATAAAAATGTCCATTTCCAGTAATCGGCATGAGGGTGCCAACAACTGCAATTTACTTCAAATTTTGGAGAATTGTTTAATATTCAATGTACATACAACTGAGAATATAAAAAATAAGTTTAAAGTCAGTTTACCCAGTAGTTGGCACTGTTTAAAATGAGTGCTTTACACTTGTCGAGAACTAGAACAAGTGCTGTCTTAAAGTCGGCAGTGGTTTCCATTACTAGTTCTTTCTTAACTTTAATGAATAAAGATGGAAAATTTTTAGAAACAATGCTTTTTTGAACTCAAAACTACAATATAATTGTGTACAGATTTGTTGAACAATGAGGGGCTATTATATTGTTTCTAAAAGATCGCAACTCTTATATATTGGACAATAATCGGATTATATTTTATCCTCCAAACTCAATTCGTTAATACAGCTGGGCGATGTAAGCATTTTAAAATCAGAATGAAAAAAAGCGTCAGAAAATGGCAAACTACGCCAAAACTCGACCTTTTGCCCACTACTTCTCTGATAATAACATGGAAACAACGATTAAGAATGGCTTCCGAAAGTGTGGCCTTTTTGGATTTCGTGGATTGGTCGAAATCACATAGGATAAATGGTAAGAAGCGATACTGGGAATTGTTAGTGGGTTATTTGCAATAAGTTTTCACAAAGTGGTTGAAATATTCAATCTGATAACGCCAAAATGAATACATCGTAAAATAAGCTAGTTGCTGGAGATATAAACGCATTCACTTTTTTATTTTATAACTAGTATAACAATCAATTGTTTGTACCTAAGTTGCATTATTAGAAGCGTAAATGCGTTTATTTAAAACAATAAAAGTTTGAATTCCTTCATTGTCTGATGTTTTCTTCACTGAAAACTGATATGTCGACAATAGGTACATAAAATACCGAAAACTGGAAAATTGATGCCGACTACTGGTAAATGTGTTCTTTTTTTAATAATCGTAAAATTTTTAAATGTTTATAAACAACTATTAAAATATAACTTACTTAAACTGCAAGAAGGCAAATTAATGAAACGGAATAATTAATATTCAATTCAATAGTTATATCACATAAGCCATAAGGTTATTTAAAAAAAATCAAAAGTCTTAAACTGCCGACTACTGGTATACATACCCTAGATCTAAAAGATATCGGGTTCCAACAGGTATAATGAGATAGTCAATGGCCGTGCTATCTCACGCCGTGGCGATGTTAATTTGCCGCCTCGATCATATGATATTACACCCTTAGACTTCTTTCTTTGGAGAATTTAATAGAAATGGTGTACGTTAATAAGCCAAGAAGAATTCAATGGCTAAAGTATTTATTTTTTAACTTCATTGTTTTATTTATTGAATCTGCATAAAAAAATGTAATGACAATAAGTATTCAAATCTTAATACTAAAAAAAAATTGTAATTAATATCCTGCCAGTGCTGGACAAAAAATTATTTTTATGCGAATATTATTTCAGAATTCAGTCATCTGTTTAGAGCTCTAATGGTAGCGAAAGTATCCCTCCTTCTCAGACGGGTATGACCACCAAAGTTAAGAGCATTAACTGCGAGAGGATTTGGATGGAATTCAAGTTTGTTAATATATCTTGTCGCGTACTTCACAAATTCAGATTTCACAAAAGGTACGTTCAGATCTGCGTGGATTCGTGAGTTTTTAACGTACCATGGAGCATCTGTAATTCTACGGAGAATTTTATTTTGACTTCTTTGAATTTTTTCAACGTTGGATGCCGAGGCTGTGCCTCATAATTGAATGCCATAGCACCATATTGGCTTTAGAATCGAGTTGTACAGCAAAAGTTTACAATCAAGCTTCAAGGTCGAATTTCTGTCTATTAGCCAGTTAATTTGCACTGCTTTCAATTTCATCTGCGTTACTTTTGCCTCGATATGCGACTTCCATGTTAGTCTACGGTCAAGATGAATACCGAGGTATTTGACTTCACTGTGTTGAGGTATTACTTTATTATTAATAGCAATGGGTGAGCATGTTCCTAGACGCAGTGCAAATGTAACATGGGTACACTTTTGTTCATTAACCTTGATTTTCCAAACCTTGAGCCATTTCTCTAGTTTGTGGAATGCTGTATCATCTGCAAATGTTGAAGTGTGAATGTTGGTGCTTGTTGGGATGTCAGATGCGTAGATCAAATATAAGATAGGCCCTAATATGCTGCCTTGGGGAACTCCAGCTTCAATAGACTGGGCGGCTTATGAAATCGCCTTCTTTTACTATAAATTGGCGGCAATATAAATGGCTTTCCAAAAGGTTATAAAGGCAGGTAAGTTAAACTTTATTTTATGCATTAGGCCATCGTGCCACACTTTATCAAAAGCCTGTGAGACGTCGATGAATAAGGCAGAGCAATATTTTTTATCTTTAAATGCTTTTCTTATGACGTTAACTAACCTGTGTGTTTGCTCAATGTTGCCACGTTTCGCTCCAAACCCAAATTGGTGATCAGGAATACATTCAACCTTATGAAGAATTGGATCCAACTTCGCCTTTAAGGCCCAATCAGACTATTATACAAGTATAAATACTTTCATTAGATTTTGTGAGATAAAAGTCTAAATACATTTCTTGCGACTGTCAAAAAGTCTAACGTAAATTACAATTTGCATTCACACCATCACACTTGATATAAACCAACATAGATGTGCCATCATAAAACTTTTCACGGCGGTAGGTGCGCTATTCGTCGTAGGCGATAGACGTGCCGGCGCGTGAAATTCTTCATCAGTTAAAATAATAATTATGTATAACACATCCAAATTCAATAGCACAAACATATTTTATGTTCTAAATATAGCATGAGCAAAATACATTTATAAATGACAGCTAAATTCCTAATTTCGAGATTTTTTATAACGACAAAAAATACTATCAGTGACGGCACCCCATGGGCTACGAAGCCGACTACAAAATTTTTAATTAGTTGGTTTGCTAAAAAACACGACCCTGATCCAATGTAAACTATTATCGTTTTGAAAAGTTTCAAAAAACAACAAAGTCGTATGGGATGTCAAGTTTTTATCGTATTATTTTTCGTATGTATGACGGATTACATTCAGACTATCAGACTTGCACGTATTATTTGAATATTTGACAAGTATTAATACAAAGTATAATAGTCTGAACTGGACTTTAGCAATTTTTCGAAAAGTTTTGAAATTATTGTCAGTAGACTTATTGGACGATATGATTTTACGTTCGTGTGATCCTTTCCTGGCTTAGGAACCATTGTTATCATGGACACCTTCCACTCTGCAGGGTAATACTCAAGTCGTAAAATAGCATTAAAAATAAAAAGAACAATTCTTTTAGCTACACGAGGCAGCTCTACGAGCATTTTGTTGCTGATTTTGTCCATACCTGGAGCTTTTTTAAGGTTTAGATTACCAATAGCATTTTCAACTTCTTCAAAATTGAATCTTAAGGGCACAGGAGGTCTACTAACAATAGGTGGCAACTCGTTTGCATTATCAGACCTATTTGTGGTAAAAACGTTTTTCAAATGGTTAGCTAAAGTATGAGATAACTATCCATATTAACCATATTGAACCTAAATTATTTCATAGAATCATTGAAAATATACAATAAAAAGCATTAAAATAATTATCTGAGAACTTTTTTTATTAACTACTAACTAGCCCTCGATCTTTAGCGGCTGGCGACTATAACGCTAAACAAACTTTTTGGGGATCACGTTTAATTTCCCCGAAAGGCCGTGTGCTTTTTGACAACGTTTCCAAAACGGGCTTAGATGTGGTTTCAAGCGGACATCCCACTTATTGGCCGTCAGACCGACGAAAGATCCCTGATGTTATAGATTTAGGAGTTGTAAAAAATTTTCCTTTAGAGAGGATGCAAGTGGAGCCTTCATTAGATTTGTCATCAGATCACTCACCCACTATAATCTCTCTTTCGTTCCCCCAAAAGATTGGCTCTCCCATGACCGTCACTAGAGTTAATTGACTAAAATACAGAAAATATTTGAGTACACATTGTAGGGAAAATATCACCTGGAGAACTCATGAGGATATTGATGTGTCAATTAACGATTTTTCTGAAAACCTCAAGCTGGCCCTACAGCATGTACCGCTAGACATTTAAGATCCAGAAATGAGAACAATAGAACTTATTCGTCTGAAGTTGAGCAACTTCAGGTTTCCCCAGCTTAAAACTAGGCTACGGGAATGCATGACTCAGTTAAGAAATCTGCTTGAAATCCACAGAATGACTTTCCTTGATGGCACTCCTCAATCTGACTATTCTTTGTGAAAACCGAAAAAAGGTCTGAAAAGACCCGTAGTAGGTAAGCCTCCTTTGTGAACTTCAACTGGCAACCGGGCACTAAGCGATTCTGAAAAGGGAATGGTGTATGTTAATCATTTGAGAAATGTTTTTACGACAAATGATTCAGCGGATGCTGCAGCAGAATTTCCGCCGTATGCTGTTAAACAGCCTGTGTCTTTGAGACTTAACTTTCAAGATGTTGAAAACGTTATCAATGACGTAAACCCCAGGAAAGCTCCAGATATTGATAAAATTACTGGTAAAATGCTTGAGCAGTTATCTCGTGTAGCTAGAAGAGTTCTACTTTTTATATCTAACGCTATTTTTCGCCTTGAGTATTATCCTGCAGAGTGGAAGGTCTCTATGATTACTATGATACCCAAGCCAGGGAAAGATCCCACTAAAGTAGAGTCATATAGACCAATAAGTCTACTACCAACAATTTCAAAACTGTTCGAAAAATTGTTAATGGCGAAGTTGTCTCCAATACTGAATGATGTGGGATGTATCCCTAATCATCAATTTGACTTTCGGGCTAAACATGACGCCATAGAACAAATACACAGACTAGTCAATGTCATAAGACAGACTTTTGAAGACAAAAAGTATTGTTCAGCTCTATTCACCGACATTTCCCAAGCTTTTGATAAAGTGTGGCACGCAAACACTCACAAGCTTCTGGAAAGCTACTTATACAACCGGAAATTTGTTATCAAAGAAGATGACGTTATAAGTCTCTCACAGCCAATCGGAGCAGGAGTTCCGCAAGGTAGCATTCTAGTACCCACTCTATATTTGATTTACGCATCTGACATGCCAACGAGATCCGGAATCCATACTTCAACTTTTGCAGATGACACAGCTTTTTTCAGCGTTCATGAAAACCATCAAGAAGCTTCACGAAATTTGCAGCAGTATATTTCAATATTAGAGAAATGGTTGAAACTTTGGAAAATAAAAGTTAATGAACAAAAATGTACTCACGTTACATTCACACTGCGTAAGCAAACATGTTCGGCTCTCCAAATTAACAATACACCTATTCAGCAGCATAATGAAGTTAAATACCTTGAGATTTACCTCGACCGTAGGCTAACGTGGAAGCCCCACATTGATGCGAAAGTCATTCAGTTGAAATTAAAAGCAGCGCAACTAAATTGGCTTATGGGCAGAAATTCAACATTGAAGTTGGATTGCAAACTTCTGTTATACAATGCAGTTCTAAAGCCCATATTGTGCTACGGAATTCAATTATGGAGCACCGCCTCAACATCTAACATTGAAAAAATTCAAAGACGACAAAACCAAATTCTTCGAACGATTACTGCAGCTCCACGGTACGTAAAAAATTCACGAATTCATAAGGATCTGTGTTTACCGTTGGAAAAAGACGAACTCTCTAAGTACGCGACAAGGTATATCAGTAAACTGGAACTTTTGGCGGCTATACTCAATTGAGAAGAAGAGATACATTTGCCACCATCAGAACATCAGGGTCAACATACTAAGGTATTAAAATTAAGTTTGACGAATTATTGTTGTGTTGTACCACTTTTTTAATAATTTATGTGATATCGAGTTTTTTAGATTAATATAAGTAATATGAAAAAGAAACAAAGAATCTGCCTGATTAAATATATTATATTCCCGAAGATGTTCCAAAAGAGCGGACGAAACGTGGGGGAAAAAACTCGTAAAAATTGTTTTTAATATATTTCAAATTTAAAACAAAAATTTGACCATGATTATCCTATAGAAAACCCCTTTTTGCAACGAATCAATAAATACCGATAAAGTTCGCAAAATTAAACCGGCTGGACTTAAGTAAAAACCACATCCCTTTTTGTTTTTTATGGTTAGTATTAAAATTTGAATACTTATAGTTTTTTTCCAACGACATATTCACATTATTTATAATTTATATACAATTCTTGTTGATTATAAGCCTCAGCGCCTTTACAGACATTATGGAGGCGTGTTGGCAAGGGACTGCTCAATTAATTAACAACTAATTCCTGTGAGAAGTTCATGTATACTAGACAAAATGTATCTTTTTAAGGAACGTTTGAATAACGAAACTCTGTTTTCATTTTGAAGATTCAGTAAATATTTAAATGCTTGAAAAGTCTACAATTAAGCAAATTATTTTGGCGACTCCGTATGATATCGAGAATTTGGCTCCACGCAAAATATCTAAATGAAATGGTCAAATAAAGCCCAACTAGCCAGAATCAACACCACTATAGTGTTTTGGTAAAATAAAAAGTTTTAGGCTTCTTACCACCATCTTTGTTGTTTAACTATATAAAAGGAGCTAACAGAGATGCAAACAAATGCAGTTTCGTAAGAATTTGTTTCGTCTCCCAACAGTCTGCTTAAATAAATAGTCAATATTCATTCACAACGAATGGTGACATTTTCTGTATATATGTATGCACGTACATATGTATGCTTGGATGCACCTTTGTACAGGTCTGTATTTATGTAAGTTTCCACAAAAAAGAGAAGAGATATCAATGCGGGTTAATGATCTACCGCATCTTCAAGATCTCTAAATGTTGGTTAGATAAGTTATCAAAAACAAATATCTTCGAAAATTTCAACATTACAAATCTTTATGGTGAACAATTTACAGAATTCTTAGTGTTGTTAAACATTTATTTAGAGTTTTTATTTCAACTTTGTTTCATTCGTTGCATATAAATGTCAGTAAAATAATAAAATTAGCTGCCTTTAATGATCAGTTGAAATTGAATTCATTCTTTAACGTTGTCAAGCATTTGTTGGTGCACTGCAGCTTGATATTATTTTTAAGTTCTCTTAATAAAATATCAAATCTATTTTATCTGTTTCAGGGATTTGTTTCTGGATGCACACCAAAGTGTATTCATGTCCGTCCGTCCGTCCGTCCGGACCGGTTGTGCAATGATCAACAAGTTAAACCATGTAAACTGGTACAAATAAATGTCGTAAATATTGTTGCTCATTTGATTTGAATGGCTGGCTCAATGTGTTGATTGGAGAACCTTTTCTTCTGCTCTGCTCTGCTCTTCTTTTATATAATTTTTATTTTCGTTTCTTATTCATGGTGGAGAAGTTGGAGTTGGAGTACGAGTATTTAATAAATTTTCAATTTGACATTTCTTTGTTATGTTAATTACACCGCTTTTAAGTTTTTTTTTTTCGTTGACATTTCTGTTTTATTTTATTTGTTTGTTCTTTTATTCTTATAGTTTATTTATTTATATTTATTTCATTGTCACATTCTCCTTAGCGTGTTTTAAGGAAATTTGATCGTACTTCTAAACGGTTTGATCGGCGATATCCGACATCTACTTCTTCTTTTTTTTTTTTTTTTTTGTGAGTGTGTGGAAAATAAAGGGTTTCTTTTTATGGGCTAAACATATAAAACTTTAAGTTAATTAGATAGTCGTTTGTCGTTTAGATGGGGTTTTTGTATTGATTTTAGTTCTGTCAGCGGTTTGATTTTTTTCTTTTTGTTTAGGTAGACAGTTTGGAGACTCTTGGTTATGTTGAAGGTTGTTAAGTAAATAAATATGTAAATAAAAGAGTGCATTTTATTAATTAAAAAAAATATATATTTTTTTCTTTTATTAAAAAGGGTTAATATCATTTGAATATTTAATGATACAAAGAAGTTTTTCCGCTTTGTTTATATTTTCTTGTAGTTCTAATTAACGAAATTGTAATTAGACTTATTATATTAATTCCACCGCTTTCACAAACTGAAGTTTATTTCGCAAAGTCTTGTTAAGAGTAAGTGGATCATATTTTTCTCGCTACCGCTAAACTCAAGACTTTGCAAAGAAAAATTTCCATGTGCGGAAGCTCTACTCACAATCTTGAGCGCTTAAAATTGCACATTTCTGCACGCCCAAGCCATTAAACGGATCGAGCTGAAATTTGGCAAGCAGGTAGGCATCCGCTGAAACAGAATTTTGATTAATTTTATTCCTAAGGGAATAAAAATGAAGATGAAAGATTGTACAAAACCTGTTGGCGAGCGAAGCCGCAGGCAAAAGTTTAGTATAATATATTTTGGTGTATTTAGTTAGCGTAAAGTAAATATATACTGCACTATGCACCTGCAAAATGCGGCTTATAAAATACCCAGTGGCTGTGTTCTGTAACTTTGGCGAGAAGTTCTCGCGTCGAAAAATTCTGAAACAAATTATTTCATCGTTTCTCGAAAAGTGAGAAAAAACTGCGTCTGTAACTCTGTCTGTCTGTCGAAAACTATCCAAAGCGATTCCGTCGTTACGTTAAAAATGTCTGAAAATATAAAACGATGCCGACATGCAATTTTAAAAAGGAAAGCGCCAGCCACAATTAGTAGCGCCGCCGACCAAAAATTACTAAAGCTAAGAAATTTTGTTCGACGGCGTCATATTATAACCGCCGGCTGTTCTAGAAAATGTATGGTATGACCCTAACGTTTACATTTTATTTACAAATACATACATACATACTTATGCACAAAATTTTGTAACATTAAAAAACAATTGCAATTTGTGAATTCTGGAAAAAAAAACATTATAAAAGTATTACAATATACTTTGTTGGGTCGGAAATTAAAATTGTAGAAATTGCAAACTTAAGTATTCCCTTAAAACTTGTGTGAATGGTATAAAATTTAATTAAAAAGTTAAAATAAAAAAAAAAAAAACAATCATTCTAAAGTGTGTAAATATATATGTGAAACTTAATTTAACTGCAAAATACTTATTTTTCAGCATTATTATTCATTTAATGATGATTATTGTTATTTGAAATAGTATCTCAAAGCCTTTTTATTTGCGAGAAACAATGACAGTTGAAAGCGGGAAATTTTTTCGCAAAAGTTTTACAGACACAGTTTTTCTGTAAAATGGCGAGTAATTTCCTTACGTGACAGCTATTACTCACCAAGAAAAGTTATAGATACAGTTTAGTGAGAAAAGCAGCTGTTTGTTTCAACTTTGTTGCATTTCACACGTTTCAGTCGAAAAGTTTCTTGTGGCGAGAGGTACAGAACACAGCCACAGGTGACCAAAGTGTCAAGAAACACCTGCACAGATTGCTTTTCGATTCCAATGGATTTATATTTGTTGAAGCAATTTAAAACGATTTGTGTTCTTAGTATAAGTAATTACTCAGTTATGGTTTATCAGTTTCCAGATTAATGTAAGTTTCATAATTATGGATAATTATACTAATAACAATTTTTTTCTAGATTTGGAAATTATATTAATAATATAACTGCAGTCGTAAAGCAGCTCTGGGCTGAAGAACAGCTCTCGCGTCATCGTAATTATTTTTTAAGTGCGGTCAGGCTTGTGTTTGTTGTTCGGTCTTCGAAAGTTTTGCGTCTCACTCGCACTGGTTAACGGTTTGCCTCAACTATCTGTATTGGTTTACAGTTTTTTAGAAGTTATTCATTGTTAACCACGTGAAAACTTCCTATGTGAAGGCTTAGGTCGTTACAGTTAGTCACAGCGATGCTACAACAGTACTGTTAATTCCATCTTGGGCATTATGGTATTTGTCACCCCGCCCATGCTGTGCATCCTATACTTTGCAAATTTACTTTGCAACTGTGCAGTTACTAAATAAATAAATAAAAATAATATAACTGCCTTAAAGTTTTCGTTTTTAAATATTTTTCAAACATTGAAAAAATTCAAAGGCGACAAAACAAAGTAAAAGTAAAAGATGAATTTTCAAAGTATGCGTCAAGGTATGTCAGTAAACTGGTACGTCATCCAAACCCTCTTGCGTGAAACATACATAATTTTAGCGGTCACACTCGGTTGAGAAGACGGGATACTCTTGACACCATCAGAGCGTTAAATAGGTGATTCTACCGATATTATTCGCGCAACATAAAACTTTTTTGTCTAGCATTGGCTGCACTTTGTTAATTTTTTGTATTTAGTATTACGATTTGAGTACTTATTGTTAGTTCACATTGTGAAGATTCAATAAATAAATAAAAACTAAAAAAAATATATTGACTCTCAATGCGAGAAGCATTTCGTTAACATATAAATTTAATGATTTGAAAACATTAATTTCTCAATTTCATCAACTACCCAATATTTTAACAACTCATGAGACATGGTTTGATAAAAATTCAGTCCAAATTTATTAAATATCTGTTTATAATAGTGTTAATTGTTGTAGTGATGGATATGGGTAAGTTCCGATATATTTAAGGGAAGGTATTCAGTACAACGTTGAGATATATGTAAGTAATTGATATATTATTAGGTAATATCATTTAAATTTTTATACCAATTAACAAAGTATTGGTTGCAACAACTTCTTTCATATCTTTCCAATATTTGAAAATGTTGTTAAAGCCAAGATGGTTTTTGTAATAAAAGGTTATATTTGTAATTAACAGCATGGATTTTTCATCGTGGTTCTACTTCTCCCAACTGTGCGGTTTTCAATAATTTCTGCATATCTGTCTTTGAAAAACATACAGATCTGTTCTGAGAACCATGTGCTTTCAAATCACGAACCGTTTTGAAAGCACGAAAACAAGTTGAAGCTGTTCTGCAAATCACGCGATTTTTCGGTTTCCGTCGCGCGTTTAATTGTTCGAAAGCACAAGTAAACAATTGTTGGTTTATATTTGTGCTGTGTTTGTTTGTATTTTTAAATTCTTAATTACAATGAAGAGTAAAATATTAAGTAAAAAATATGCCGAAGCTAGTAGATTGCTTTCAGAAAACTGCATTTAAAATATGGATACAAGTGAACCCTTACAACTAACCAAAAGTTAATTGATGCAAAAGGTCTAGTCCAATTGTTTTCTAGCTTTACATTTTAGCGACTTATTAAAAGACCTTTCCAAATGGTATTCGAAGATCTAGTTCCAAACTTAACCCGAAGCAGTATTCCTGCAAATATTCAAATAGCGGCAGTGCTTAGATTCTTAACCGTTGGTAATGATGTGAATATAAGTAGAAGGCGGTCCATATTTTGTAAGATCTTGTAGAACGCCATGCCCGCATTGGAGGCACACTTGTGTCCAGCAGGGAGAAAAAGTAAATCACGAGCTTTGATAAACAAAGCAAAGCAATTTTTCACAAAACAAGCACATAGAAAAAATTATAGTCAAAATAAAATCAACAAACTTTTTGTTTGAAAAAATATTTTGTATGCATATACATAAATATCAAAAAATAACCTTGGATATCGTATTTTGTTGTTGTTTAAAAAAATGTTTGTTTTCGTTCAATAATTATTTTGACTATACTTTTGTTTGAATCCACGAATTCCTATACAGATCCGCACTTAAGCAATTTGTTAATTGATTTAACGAAATTCTTTATTGAGCACAAGTTTCTTAATATTTATATTTCTGTGTGAATAAAACTTAATTTTATTTCAAAAATAACCAAACAACACATTATTTTAAATATATAATAACAGTTTTATACAGTAATGAAAAAACAAACAAGTGATATTAAAAAGCCAGACATTTTGCTGACCGGCTTAAAATCACGTGTTTCCAATATTTTTGTGCGGAGAACACCTGTTGAATGATTTGAAATCACTTTGACAAAAAGTGATTTTTGGTAACGTTGATTAGAATATACTGTGCCTCAAACAAAATCAAATTGGTTTTTATGGAAAGTTTCGTAATTGGTTTAGGTAGAAAGGTAATAAGAGAATATATTCTGTAAGTTTAGAATATTTTGTTTCGTCAACATATACTGCTACCCCTAGTGTGCCACACGCTAGTGTATAAGGTCCGTTGTTGTCTATTTTAATACATTTCTTTTTAAGCATTTTTTATTTATTGAATCTATAAAATAAACTAACAATAAATGTTCAAATCTTAATACTAAACACAAACATTAAAGAGATGTGCTTTCTACTTAAGACGGCCAATTAATTTTTTTTTTTAACTAATTCGGTAGTCACCTAATTGACGCTCTGATGACAGCAAACCGAGTATGGCCGCAAAATTAAGTACGTTGCGTGCAAGAGGATTTGGGTGATAATCCAGCTTCATAAAGTTAATTTTTTTATCAGCGGAACATGCAGATACTTATGAAGTCGTGAGTTTCATGGAGCTGCAATAATCGTTCGAAGTATTTTGTATTGTCCCCTTTAAATTTTTTTCAATAACTCAATTAAATAGTACCATATAGGCTTTAGAATTTCACAGTATAATAAAAGTTTGCAATCTAACTCTCCGCCCATAAGACATCTACAAAAGGGTAAGCGTGGATTCCGGATCTCGTTGGCACGTCAGGGGCGTAAATCATTGCTACATTGGGGAAATGCTGCTTTGAATGGCTATGAAGGGCTTATAAAATCACCACAAATTTTCGCAAATTTAGTAACAAATTTGCTGCCTTAAGATAGATCTTACCCTGGCTTGGGTATCATAGTAATCATAGACACCTTCCACTGCAGGATAATACTCGAGATGTAAAATAGTGTTAATGGATTATGCTCTGACGAGATTAGCGATCTTGTTCCCGAAACTCGCACATTTTTACGTATCACGCGCTCATCGTCTAGAGCTCATCCATTTCTGATCGATTGCCCTGGGAATCGCACTACGCATTACAGAGAGAATTCGTTTTTCAGCCGTACGCTTCGTCTGTGGAATAAGTTGCTTGCAGACGTGTTTCCTGTCTGTTATAACATTGGAAGGTTCAAGCCAAATGTTCACAAACACTACTCCCTCTTTCCCCCTCCTCGCAACCTATTTGCCTAGTTCTGGTACAATGCACTGCATATGTAGGGGTCATCCCCTGAGTACTGGTCCAATATAAAAAAAAAGAATAAATAAATAAAAAATAAAAAAAATTAAAAGGAGAATTCTTCTATCTACATGAGGTAACTGTTGAAGCAAACTATCAGTAATTCTATCAATACCTGGAGCTTTCCTATTGTTTGTGTAATTGATCACGTCTTCGATGTCTTGAAAATTAAATCTCAAAGGCACAAGCGGCTTAACAGCATATGACGGTAGTTCAGCTGCATCATTTTTAATAACAACATATCTCAAATGGTTAACATACACCATCCCCTTTTCAGAATCGGTTCTTGCCCAGCCCCAGTTTAAGTTCGCAAAGGTGGCTTACCTCTAATGTGTCTTTTCAATACTTTTTGTCGCTTTCCACAAGGAATAGTCAGACTACGAAGTATCATCAAGACTTTCCAAATATGTTTTAAGGGAAGCTATTCTCTCAACTTCAAGCAGATTTCGCAATTGATTTATACATTCCCGTAGCCTAAATTTAAGCTGGGGAGACCTGCAAAGTTGCCACTTTCTTCTGACTCTTATTTTTTTCTGACAGAAGTTGCTCAATTTCAGACGAATAAGTTCTATTGGTTTAATTTCTGGATCTTATATGACTAGTGGTAGCATGTTGTACGGGCAGTTTTAGGTTTTCAGAAAAATCGTTAATTGACAAGTCAGTATCTCAGGCGTTCTCAAGGCAATATTTTCCGTACAATGTGTTCAATTATTTTTATTTTATTTTAGCCAAATAACTATAGTAACGGTCAATACCAAGTCACTAAACGGAGAGCCAACCTCCTGTGGGAACGAAACAGAGATTATAGTTATAGAATAGTGATCCGATGACAAATGAGGACCCCACTTGCATCAACTCTAAAGGAAAACTTTTCGCAACTCCTAAATCTAGAATTTTTTGTTGGTCTGACGGCCATTAATAGGATGTTACTTTGTATTTACATCTGAGCCCATTTTAGATGTGTCAAAAAGCACACAACTTTTCGGGGAAATTAGGCGTGATCCCCAAAAGGTGTGTTTAGCGTTATAGACGCCAACTGCTAAAAATCGAGGACCGGGAAGTGATTTAAAAACATGTAAATATTGATTTTCATTTAAAGAACGGTGAAAAAATTGAGGAAATAGCTATTTTTTCATGAAAATGTTCAATGCATATATTTGTTGATTGGAAATACTCCTCATGTGTCTTATTCAGTAAATAGTGCCTAATTCTGGAATTTAATAGAATTGCTGAGCCTCCACAAAACCTTCCACGGGGATTTTTAGTGTCATGTAGCCATTAATTTTGATATAACTGTTGGTTGTCAAGTTCATTTTTGGATGAATTTTACCTTATTTTTGAACAACATCCCTAAACGTGGGTTGAGAGATCTCCTCTAGGTTCCTAATGGGAATTACAATTTTTATTTTAAGTTATTTTTCTTCTAATCCAGCCCTAATATCACCCGTATCTACGCAAGTGTATTGGCCTTTAATAACGACCTGAATACCTTTAGTACATTTAAGCTGATAAGTGTAAAAAGATTTTCTCTCGTTCTCCTGCACGTCAGACGATTTTCGGTATTCATTTTCACTGTTTACCTGGATTTTCGATTCACCGATGCTGCCGTGCTTTACGGATATTACGTTGAGCGTCTTAATCGTTTGCCGTGATAAGTGCATTTACCAGCTAACTAGAAGTAGGCTATCTCAAATATATTATTATTATTATTATTTATAAAAAATGTACATCACATACAACAAGATATAAATCTCTTGAATTACAGTATGTGGTTTAAAATAGCACAATATATATTTAAAAGTTATTTTACGTAGAAGTTATAATAGATAAAATTTAAATTTTAATCCATTGAGGTTCTTCCTTAATAGTAGATGTTTATATGTTTTTCGGACAGAGTATGCTCGTCAGTCTGAAGGAAAGTAAATCTATTATTATCCTTTGTCATAGTTATCATATTTAGATATTTTCGATTGAGATGAAATTTGAGCGGAGTTGGGGCTTCGCTGACGTTTAACCACGGTTACATTCCTATCCATGCCTACTTTTGTTTTCGACTTATCTGCAGAAATTAAACTGGAAGATGGTTTGTCGTTTGCTGTAACAACTATATGTGGCGGTTCCTATCTCGTAGATAAAGAAGATTGTCGAATGATTTTTTCAAAGATTCTTCCTCAAAAATTCAAAGGTTTCACCAGTGGAGTTGAGGTCTTCTCAGAATTACATCTGCTAGGTATACTCATGCAGTTTTTTCATTTTTTTACAATTTGTATTAAAAAAATGTAACAACATTTTTCTTTCCTATTTCCAGTTTTCTGCTTCTTCCGGTTTTATTCCTTTCCGACTCCGAATGTTAATAGTTCTCAATCACAATTTTTATTGCATGCTGATGACCTCAAAAGTTTTAAAGAATTAATTTCTAATAGCGATGCTTTTGATCTGGAATATGTTTTTGCTGTAATATTAAAAAAGTGTTCATAAATTTTAAAAATAATGTTGCAAATGGCTCAGAGTAAGAGAAATATTCGCATTGCTAATTTTCTCTTTGCAATACTTCAGTCAATGTTTGTTAATCGTTTTCATTGTTAAACAGAATTTTCGTTTCACCGATGCTGCAGTGCTTGACAGAAGTTACATTAAAAGTGTTTCACCGGTTTCTGCAATAATTTTTCTTACCAGTTCACAGGATTTGTTTTTTAAAGTGTTGGCTCAAGCGTTTGAAGGATAACAAATCTTTTACTATTAGCTGGAGTGTTGATGCAACACTCCAGGCAGTGATGAGTAACTTTTTGATAAGATATCCTACATGTGTCACCGAGGTTGGAGGCCATTTGAATTGAGATATTCTCAAAACTTAATGAATTGCTTTAATAAAAATGTTGTAGTGTGCCTGGTGCAAAAATAAAAAATCCAAATGCTAAACATTTTGGTGTTGTTGTGCTGGATCACCGGCTGTGCTGGCATGCTCGCGGATGCTCCGGCTTTGGCTCGCCGATCGGGGGTGGTTCTTGCCGGCTAATCCAGCTAACTGCAAATACAAAAAAAAACATACCAGCCTTTTTTTCCAATTGCCAAACAAAATTCTATTTAAGTGGTGAGGCCCGAAAGTGAGTGTATGAATAATAAAACCAAAATATAAACCAAAATAAAAAAAAACTCTCCCACGGTTGTTGACTTTCACCATCCCGTCACACCGCCGACTGTTGTTCTGTTGGCACGCCTGCCCTCCCCTGAAATCAAAACTGACTTCACCTATGTGGTTTCTGGCGCTTTTGTTTCGGAAACCACCCCAAATACGTTCAGCCGGTCTCTCCTCTACTCACCGTCCCATAATTTTAGTTTCTCACTCCATTAAAAAATCTTAACGCTCATTTTCAAAAACACGTTATAATTTCAATTTATTTACATAAGCACATATGTGCAACCAAAACTGTTGTTTTTTTACAAGGCAATAATAAATGACCAAAAAAATCTCAGCTTCTTCAAGGCAAATGTTTAGCTTAGCCTAGCGTGAGCTCACCCTATTCGGAGTACTAATAACAATACTTCTAATTTGAAGTCACAAAAAACGGTAAGCTGAGTTGCTTTTCCTCCTAAAAGCAACTAAAATAATTTGGTTTAACAAATCAAAAAAAAAAAAAAAAAAAAAAACAAGAGTTAGAAATAGGTAATGTTATAAAAAAAAACACAAATGAAAATATGACTAATCAGAAACGATCCAAAAAGAAAATGCATGAAATGCAAATAGTTTTCTAATTTGAAAAAAAAAAAAAAAAAAAAATATATATATATATATATATATATATATATATATATATATATATATATATATATATATATATATATATATATATATATATATATATATATATATATATATATATATATATATATATATATATATATATATATATATATATATATATATATATGTATCAAAATTGAAAGAAATAAAATTCCATTAAGAAAAAGTAATAAAAAAAAATCCAAAACGCTACTGCAAATTATTATTACAAATTATAATAAAATCATAAAAATTACAGTCAATAAAACTTTCAAGCAAGATAGATGTTGACTGGGCCCCTTTTCGGCCGGTTTACATACCAGATATATTCCTCCGGTTTTACCAAGGCCTCTTTAAAATTTCCTTCCCGGCAGCCAGATATAAAAGTCTGCTGAACTCTTACCAAATTGCAGTTTTGTCAGCTTCACTCCCTGTTTGGCCTCGAGACATTGTTGCAAAAATTATGATTGAAGTTGGATCTTTTGTAGCCGGGCTGGCCAGATTTTCCCTCCACCGTATAATCTTTTGAACCCGAATCACCGGCTTGTTCTCTTCCTTTTCCTAATTCTTAAATGAATTCGCCTTGAATTTATCTTTAGAAAATTTTATCTCTAAAACGCTGCACCGACTATTGTTTTCTTCTATTCATTTTTTTCTTCTTTTAATAATTCGCCATCAAATTTTCTTTAAAAAAAAAACCAAATAAAATTCATCACAGCACCAAATTACAAACATCCATCATCTCTCGCGTTCTTCTTCTTTTTTTTTTCTTTTTCTCAACAACTCCATATTTCTTTAATATTTTTGGCATACAACTTAAAGCCAATGTTCAGCGTTGTCAACTTTGAAATTTCAAAACGCACCAAAATGGGGAAAAAAGCGCGTTTTTTCAACGAAAACGCACCGAATTTTGAATTTTTTCCTTTCATTTTCAAATCCCTATTTTGTATTAAAAAATTAAATTTTTATATTAAAAACACGATAATGAAATAGCCTTTTAAACGACTACCTATTATACAATCAAACTGGGTGTGATATCACTGCCTGGTAGCATGCCATCAAATTCGTTCAACAGCAACAGCAACAGAATTCGTGTTTGTCAAACTTAGCCTCTAGTACAACTCTGTTAGTTTTTTAAGATAATATTACCTTTACAATAATTATAACGATATATTATCATATTTATTATTAAGCAATATCATTTAATTATATTTGCTGTCAACCGAAATCAGCTGATATTTTTATTGCCAATTATCAGGGACACTAAAATACAGCTGATTACCCTCGTCAAAATTATATTGCAGGAGCATGCAACTATTACTGTCGAAAGAATTTACTATTATCGGATCATTAAAAGTTACAGAATCGCACTACAAGCCTTGAAGGCTTGATTCAATCAATGGCAATTCTACCAAACACAGTGTACATTTCACATGTGTTTGTGTCTATAAAAAAATTTATTATAATAAACGAAAATTTGCCAGAATTATAATATATAGAAGATGAAGTTTACTATAATCAATATAATAATTTGGTCATTTTTCACTTACCAAAACCGTAAAAAATCAGAGACTGCATTTATCGCAATATTAAACAAACTTGGCTTGATCGATTAATAGCGAAACACTCCCTAAAAGCAGTAAATTTTATAAAACGAAATGTTTCTTTTTCTTTCGACAGTGTGTAGGAGTATAATATATAGCAGCAAGATTGTCTTACTTTGTGCATATAACACCGTACGTTTTTCACGCAAAATGACACGAAAAAATTTAGGACACTTGATTATAAACTTTTTTTACATTGAAGTAAAAAGTTCAGTTGAATTGGATTTTGTGACACCGAAATTTAAAAAACGCACCGAAAATGTAAAAAAAGCGCACCACGCACCGACTAAACATTTTTCGCACAAAAAGTTTTAAAAAGCACCAACGCTGTAAACGACAACGCTGCCAATGTTGCATACGTTCCTTTCCTACAACCTTGTGTCAGCCCACCCAACAAAACGGCTTTGCCGACACACAGGGTGCACACGACAATGTACTATTTTTCACAAAAATAAATTACATAAACTTTGAAAATTTTTGAAAGATATTCTCAAACATTTAACTTTATATCCCAACAATCTAAATAAATTATTGAGAATTTAAAAGAAAAATGGTCTAATAATTCCTGTAAAAACACAAAAAACAACTTTTTTCTCTTACATTCTTTTACACCTTTCATACAAATGAAAAGCAGAGAACAAAAGTGCAAACAATTGAGTTTTGTTAACAGCTTGTTTCTATGATTCCCAGCTGTCTATATGTCGACATTTTATAGGAGTTTGTTTTCTGTATTTTGACAGGTGTTGTTAAAACATTTTTCTCTTAAATTCTCAATTTTTCTAAATTTTTGAATTTAAACCGAATATAGTTATTGAGCAATGAAAATTAAAATATTGTCGTTCCACAATGGCATGATATGCCATTTATATCGATCGGACTTTTTGGTTGGGCTCTACAAGGGTTTGAGTCGGACCATACACCGAAAAACACAAAAGTACCGTTATCTAAAAAACAGTACTTAGAAAAAAATACAGCGTTTTTCACGTTCAGGAGGTCCCAATTAACTTATCCAGGAATGTGGCGTTCTTGGTATTTTTTCCAAATTTAAAATTTGTAAAGCTGTGTAATTTATTTATACTACGTTTATACGTGCAGGTTATTTATGAATAAAAATATTGTAAATAGCGAAAATTGCCGCATAAACAGTGAGTTAAATTTTTATTTGCGAATAGCTAACTCACGAAAACAATTACTGATTGAAAACTTATTTGCAAATAAGACAAAAAATGTTGCCACTTTATTTCACAATTTCAAATATTTCGTCGATGTGGCACACACTTGAAATATGGTAAAAATTACGTGCAGCAACAAATATTCACAATTATTCATTTTTATTATTATTTGCTTTAAATGAATTACAAGAAACATTTAATTTTTTGATTTTTCTTTTATTTTTTTAGTAATCAAAATGCTGCTTACACTAACAGTGCTTCCAATTATTTAGATTTTCAACATATCGCTCCTTTATCGCAACATAGTCATATCGCAAAAAATTAGCTTTTCGAGTTAACAATGCAGAATTGTTAACAGTACTACTACCTTTTATATTGTGCCAAAAATTTATTCAAATTACTTTTAAACTCTTTCCTTTACGATAAATTTTCCAAAAACTTTTTCTAAGACGTGTATGGAAACGAAAAATTTGAAATGTGCTTTTCTCGAAACAAGCTTTTTTGCATTATGATTATGTTGCAATAAAGGAGCGATATACCATATCACAAAAATCAAACTTTTTCCTGGACAAATTGACGCATAAACAGTGAGTTAGTTATTTGCAAATAGTTTTTATTTGCGAATAGGCTGCGTATAAACGTAGTGTTAGATTGTTGGGATATAAAGTTGAATGTTCGAGTATATCGTTCAAAAATTTCCAAAATCATGATTAGGGTAGCTCCTATAAAATGTCGACATATAGACAGCTGGAAAACATAATAAACAAGCTGTTTATAATATATTTTACGTATATAAACAGAAAACACATGCCAAAAGTAATAATAATAATCTTTTAACTTTTACAGAATTAACCATTAAACACTTTTGGACATCAGTTATTTAATCACAAAAAAATACTTTTAACACTAATTTTAAGAAAGAGTAGTGGTCCCAAAACTAAAATTAATTAGATAAAACAAAATATCAATCAGGCAAATAACGGTGACAAACGCCTACCGATTCCATTAGACCACCATAAGAGAATTTCATAGAAAACCACAAAATAATAGATGAAAAAACAATATAACAAACACGAAATACCACACATAGTTCATAGAAACATTAAATATATGTTGTGTATATACATATGTATGTCGATTCAACATTTCATTGTTAGACATTAAACATTTCGTTGGTAAATTTTTTTGACATGTTACGTTTGATAACATTGAATAAAAATAATTGCAGCCATTAGTTAAAAATAAAAAGTTTAAAAGGCAGAGTATTCAAATGGTTTGCACACAAATGCCGAAAAACTGATTTAACCGGACCGAAAAGTGTTTTAAAAATACAGGACTATTTTTGATGATGTCAACGTATCGTACATATCTTGTGTGGTCTCGATCTCATAGTGACGTTGTGGTATATATTATTGGTTCACGGCTTCAAGAGATTCAGCATCTGTGAGTCCTTGGAATCGCATTGCATTTTGGTTAATACCATTACCAGAAAAAACTTTATGTTCCGGTTTTCATACATCTGATAAAATTTTATATATAAATCGCTCCTTTATTGCAACATAGTTATATCTCAAAAAAAAAAAAAAGATTTTCGAGTAAACACTGTAGTATTGTTAAGAGTACTACTTTTTATATTCAGCCAAAAATTTGTCCAAATTACTTTTAAACTTTTTTCTCTAAGTGATATTTTGTAAAAAAAAATTCTAAGACATGTATGGAAACTAAAAATTTTATATGTGTTTTCCCGAAACAAGCTTTCGTTTAGTTAGGACTATGTTGCAACAAAGGATTTGGTTTACGAGTATTAAAAAGGCAAGTAACAAATTCAAGAGTTTGTTTGGTCGCAGTCCTGAGAAATTCAATTTCGTACCAATTTCAACTATTTCAATTATTTTGATCTGTGCGAGCTTCAATACTTTGGGCAGCAAATAATATGTATAAGTCTAAACTTTCAACATATTGTCCAAAACCTGTTTTCCAACGATTTTTAACCATCGGTTTTTACATTACACTTTGTACGTCACCATAATATACTCGTACATTAGGTACGTCAAGTTTATCTATTTCTCTTTGGTTTTACTAAATCAATTATATAAAGTATTGTGTGGCCTAGAATTTTTGAGTTTCTTCATCTTTCTAGTACATACCAAGGCGAATGCAAGCGAGAAGGGAGAACCCAGTGCTATATATTTTGTTATTGTAAGACATATCGTGAATGTCAAAATCTAAATTCGCCTAAGATTGTTCAGCTGGGAAAAAATTTTATATAAACGTTATATATAAACATTTATATGTACTATATTAGCTAATTGGTTGTGAATTCGAGTCCAACTTCAGTCAAGAAGAAGGACTATTTTTAATCATAACGTTAATTGCTGTGAAACGATAAGACCAAAGAAGAAGAGAAAAAATAATTTAATACCATTAGCTGGAAGACAACTAGCTGTTTCGTAGTCGCTATACTACTCATCAGCACCCACTGAGATTCGAACTCGGTATCATGTGAACATCATGTATTTCTAATACGGCCGCTTAACCAACTCAGCAACCGAGCTCTTTAATTAATAAACGTTTATAATTGTTTGTAATTAAAATCACAGATTATATTAGTTTTTCACTTTTAAATTCACACAAATTTCTTGGAATTGCACTAAATCATACAAAAAAATCTTCAGATTAAAATGGCGTGAAAATGTTTGTAAGCAAACGAAAAAATATTTGACAGTCCAGTTGGAAAAAACGCGAGATGCAAAAAATAATCACCTGAGCTGTCAAGTTCACCTAGTAATGAATTCGCCTTGGTACGTACTCGTATGTTATAGACCTGTGTATTTTTGGAACAGCTGTTTTATATTTTCTTGGCTTATTAGGATTTTCAGTTTGTCTAATAAGATTATTTATTATATGTGCTGGTTAGCTGCGACCTTTTAAGCGCACCCTTTCCAAGTAGATTGACAACACCACGCACAAACAATGAGTTTTAACAAGAACAGTTTATTAAACAGTTTATTATAATAGTTTTCACAATTTATGTCGTAATTCCTATAACAGAAAATACAAATGAAATAGAAAATTGCAATTATATAAACAAATATCAACAAATAGCGCAGCGGTTTTATATAGGGTGTTTTTTTAAGCTAGATAGAACTTTAAATTGTAAAAAGTAACACAAAAAATTAAATTTTGATGAAACATTTTTTTTATTTGTTTCAGTATACTCTGACAAATCATTGAATTGAAGCCACGAGACCATTGTATGCGTCGTTCTTTCGCCGATTGGGCTCTAGAGCAGTTGGCAACTGACCCGTTGTTTTATCGCAAAATTGTGTTCAGCGATGAGGCGCATTTTTGGCTTAACGGGTTTGTTAATAAGCAAAATTGCCGCATATGGAGTGAGACCAATCCACAAGAGACCCTACAGACTCCATTACATCCAGAGAAATGCACTGTTTGGTGCGGTTTTCATGCTGGACCTTATTTCTTCAAAAATGAGGCCGGAGCTCGCGTTACGGTCAATGGAGATCGTTACCGCACCATGATCAATGATTTTTTGTTTGAAAATATGGATGACATTGATCCGGAGGAGATGTGGTTTCAACAGGATGGCGCTACGTGCCATACGGCGAACGCAACCATCGACTTACTGAAATCAAAATTTGGCGATAAATTGATTTCGAGAAATGGACCTGTCAATTGGCCTCCAAGGTCGTGCGATTTGACACCTCTCGATTATTTCCTGTGGGGCTACGTGAAGTCACTGGTTTATGCTGATAAACCAGCAACAATTGACGCCTTGGAGGCCAGCATTGTTCGTGTTGTTCGTGACATACGGCCAGCAGTGCTCGAAAAAGTGACCCAAAATTGGACGTCCAGAATGCGCTTCGTCAAGAACAGCCGCGGTGCCCATATGCCCGAAATCATTTTCAAGTGTTAATGTCACGTATTGATCTTTCGAATAACAAAAAAATTTTGATTACAATTTAATTTTTTGTGTTATTTTTTACAATTTCAAGTTCTATCGGGCTTAAAAAAACACCCTATAGTTATAAAAATCCTTGTACTTAAATACGAAAATGCTTCAATATAATAAATATGGCTCTTGAATACTTTTTCGCGTGGAAAGTTACAAATAAACATCAAATGTACATAAAGCCGAAAAGAATCAGATACAAACGAAAATACAAAGTGATATAAATGTAAACAAACTTAATTAATTCGCAATAACGGTTAGGCAGTGGTGTGTACTATGGAGAATTTCTTTGATTCTTATTCTATTCTTCGTATGGAAATCTTTATCGGTAATTTTTAAAACTCTTTTTATGAAGGTTTTGGATATTTGGACAATTTGTTATCCTCCCAGAGGCTGTGGGCTTTAGATACTATAGTATACAAATATGCAAGTATGGAATCCTTTTTCTTTTCTATTGTGAATTTAATACTAGAGTGAAAGCCATTTAGTGTTGTCAAGGTATTATTTATCGCACTTTAAACAATAATACAAAACAAGTTAGCAACATATTTCATTAAACTCTTGGGCTTTGTAGTGAAATTCTCCATACAGGCGTCAAGCAATTGTTCCATAGTAATATCAGCTATTATTGATAAAGAGATATTAAAAAAATTGTATACTTATTTATTGTTTTTTATTTGATATTAGCCCCGATGTTGCTACCTCGTGGTACCATGTCGAAAAACAAGCAGGAATTCTAAAGCTTTATTCTCCATGTCTTTCTAATAGACCTTCTGCACAAAAGTAAGGCGATAGCTGCCCTTGACTGGACATTTCGCTGCCAGGATAGTTTGGAATCAAGGTAGACACCCAGATATTTCACACTACCTGACAGCTGCAGCTCGACCCCACTTACGGTTGCTAGAGCGAACAATAGAGTCTTGTAGTTAAGAGAACCTGCTACGTTTTCTGTATGTTTATACTTAGAAAACCATTCGCGCATCATCCATCTAAAACCCTTAGAGCAGAGCTCAGTTGCTGTCAAATAATATCAGAGTACTTACCCGACACAGCCACATCCAGGGCTGGGCAGTATTTGAAATACATGTATTTGAAATACGTATTTGAAATACAAATACGTATTTTGTATCTGTATTTCAAATACCCGATCTGAAAGTATTTAGTATTTTGTATTTCAAATACATAACTCAAAAGTATTTTGTATCTTGTATTTCAAATACATATGGCTTAAAAATACACTTTTACAAAATACATTTATTTATTATAAGTTCAACATAAGTTTTTTCACACAAAAGCTAAAATTGCTAGAAACTGCGACCACTAAAATTTTTATTATTTTGCAATACCGCAATTCAGCTTTCAATTGTCTTGTCCAGAGCAAAGACATTTTACAGTAATCAGGTGATATCAATAGGAATTTTCACATATTCGCCACCAGCCTTTTCCCAACGCTTTGTATTATATACAGGTGTTGAAACTCCTCTAACAAAATTAAACAATATACTTTTTATTTCTCAACTTCTTTCTTAACTCTTTATTATTTGACTCTAAGTTATACTCTGTTCAGTAAAAAAAACATTTACAGCTTTTTACAAATTATAGTGGTAAAATTCAAGGTCACATCAATGTTAATTCCATGAAGTGTTTTTAATAAAAGTAGGGAAATAAAGGTAGGGTTTGCAATATGCATTTGCATATAATAATTAAAACTAGCAATGTTTACACAGGGAAATAATTTTTATTATGAAAACTTGCCTACCTTAATGTCCGTGAGAACCAGATTATATCGATTGCAAATATAATAATTTGAGGTATTTCAGTTGTATTTTAACAAAACTAATGGAGAGCTTAGAAAGGACATATAACGACACCTGAAGCAAATAGAGCCATATTGGCGTCCACCCTAGTTTCAAAAAACAGTTGTCACCAGAAATCATCTCATTTAAAGAGATGCAGCGAATTCAAAACTTTGCAATAGATACCTTAGAGAAAGATTAAAAAAAAACGTGAAACCGAACACGGATGCAATAGAAGAAGTAGTAGTTGCAGTAAAGATGATGAGAGTTTTATTGTTTTTTTGCATTTATAGAATTTGGCAGCAGGTTCCGCAGAACCTGTAGGAATATTTTTTTCCTCGGCAGATTTTATTCACTCCCCAACTAGAGGTTGTTTGTCGGATAAATTATTAAATTATCTTGTTTTATTAAAGGAAATACTTGTTTTGCCGAATGCATCTTTTATTTGCTATTTATTAAATCCTAAATATTAGCTTTGTTTTTTTTTTTAATTTCCCAGCTGGCGAGCTTAGAACAATCATATGAATATACAGGGCTGGGCAGTATTTGAAATACTTGTATTTGAAATACGTAGTTGAAATACAAATACGTATTTTGTATCTGTATTTCAAATACACGATCTGAAAGTATTTAGTATTTTGTATTTCAAATACATCTGGCTCAAAAATACATTTTTACAAAATACATTTATTTATTATAATAAATTGAAAATAAGTTATTTCACACAAAAGCTTAAATGTTAATATTTACCATTTTGCAATACTGCAACTCAGCTTTCATTTGTTTTGTCCAGAGCAAATACATTTTGCACTGATCAGGTGATAGCTTTTCTCTCACGCTTTAGATAATTAGAGGGGAATAATTTTTATTATGGAAAACTTTAGGCTGCGAGAACCAGATTAGATCCACTGCAATACAATACTTGGAGGCATTTCAGTTGTATTTTAACAAAATTAATGGAGAGCTTGGAAAGAAGATTTAATGAGTTCCTCATGCTGACACCTGGAGCAAATACAGCCATATTGGTGTCAATTTCCAGCCTAGTTTCAAAATTAGCTGGTTGCCAGAAAGTATCTCAATAAAATAGAGGCAAAAAAATCAAAATCTTGCAATAGATACCTTGGAGAAAAATTACAAAAAACGTGAAACCATGACTGGATGCAGAAGAAGTAGTAGTTGAGGTAAAGATGATGACGATTTTATTGTTGTTTTTGACAATACAGTGTTCAACCTTGTAAATCAAATTTGGAACTTGAGTTGATCAGTTTTCTAAATGATAAAAGCAAGGAGCTTCTCATTTACATATATAATTTGACAGCAGCTTGTTCTCCTCAGAACCTGTAGAAAGATTATTGTTTGTCAGATGACTCATTGAAGTATCTAGTTTTTATAAAAGGAAATACTTGTTTTGCCGAATGAATCTCTTATTTACTATCTATCAAATGCTAAATATTAGGTTTGTTAATTTAATTTCCTAGCAAGTTTAGAATGATCATGTGAATATACATATGTATAAAGTACGTGTATATATGTAAAATGTATGTGTATATATTATATGTATATAATAAAAAAATAGAAAATTTTTATATAATATTAGACAACTTTATTTCTAATATTTGAATACATAGATAAATATGCAGTTGTAAGTATGAACATATATACTGTCGCCTAAAACGCAAAAGAGCGTAGCTGTCAAAAATTTTCTAGTCCAAAATTATTATTAACTGAGGTGTTATTATCAATGATAAAACTATCCATAAATTTTAATGGGCTTACAATATCTTGCCAGTTACGTCCTTTTGGGTTTTAGGTGACAATACACAACTTACACACGTATGTCATACACGTATATATGTAAAATGCATAGAATGTTAAATATATATAATAAAAAAAATATAAAACATTTTATATAATATTACACAGCTTTATTTCTAGTATTTGAATACATAATAAGTGTATATGCAGTTATAAGTATGAACATATCGCTCCTTTATTGCAACATAGTCATAACGCAAAAAAGCTTGTTTCGAGAAAAACACGTTTCCAATTTTTAGTTTCCATACAAGTCTTCGAAAAATTGTTTAGAAAATATCTCATAAAGGGAACAGTTTAAAAGTAATTTAAATTAAAATTTGGCACAATATAAAAGGTAGTACTGTTAACAATTCTGCGTTGTTAACTCAAAAAGTTCTTTTTTTGAGATATGATTATGTTGCTATAAAGGAGCGATATGCGTGTATTGTCGCTTAAAAATAAATAACTGACAAAAAAAAAAATCTAGTCTAGTCTAGTTATTATCAATAATACAACTATCCACAATTTTTAATAGGCTTTCAATTCTTTGCCAGTTACGCCCTTTTAAGTTGTGTGTGACAATACACAACTTAGTTTAAGTGCATATATAAAATAAAATATGTATCTAAAGCCAGAGAGGTATATTCTTATGAGATCGAAAGACAAGAAAGTATTTGTAGTTTTTAGTTGTATTTTGTATTTAAAATACACAGCTGGAAAGTATTTTGTATTTAAAATACACAACTTGAAAGTATTTTGTATCTTGTATTTGAAATACTTAAAGTGAGTATTTTGCCCAGCCCTGGCCACATCAATATCATCGGCATATCCACTGTCCGAAACAACCTGAAATCTAATTCCATCAGTAACCGGTTCAGAGCTAAATTTCATGGGAGAGGGGACAGAATTCCTCCCTGTGGAGTGCACTTATTAGCCGCTCTGCAAATAGTGGTTCGTCGTATTTAGGAACTAATTATTCTAGTTCTCCCAATGAAACTCACAATGGACTGATGAACGTTCAGTCTCCCTAAGGCCATTATTACGATATTGATATCACATTATTGAATGCCCCTCTATGCGTACTGCCCTTGCACTAGGGTCTTCTCTATATACCGTGAGAGCGAATGCAATCTTAACAGATTTGCCCTTGGTATAGATATGATGAGATATTGAATAAATGGCCCGGATCTATTGACATCTTAAGATGTAAATCAAGTGCCCGTTTCAAAGTTCTAAATAAGTACGATTACAAGCTTATGCGCCTAAATTATTTCGGAGAGATGTGTGAACTCTTCCCTCCTACGCTCTGATTGTGGTATGTAGGATCACCTGAAGCAGGCATAAAAATGGGTAAAAGCAATGCAATGACTAAAGAATTCTATATCGATCAAGAGATAAACAGATCTCCTCTTGACTGTTGTATATATCGGTCATGCAAGCTCTTATATAAGGCATGCATCGGGGAAAATGCGTGTCCACGATCACCTTTATGGTTTCTTGTCCACTGGTAGTCCAGCTACCACCGTGTTTCTTAAAAAAAATTATTAGGCTGAATACTAGATAGGATTTTGCGAAGCATACTCATCCCAGAGGCTCCATTCACTCCACTGTGGAAGGAACTCAATGAACTCTACTTTATAGCGTGACCACTTGACAAGTTTTCTAGCCTCATTAAAAAGTCTGCGAGACTCTTTTTGAGTCTTCGCTATGTCAAAATTCTACCGCAGCGGTTTACTCTTACACCGACATATACTAGGGCTGTTTCAACCTGAGATGCGTGTTTCGAAAAACCCCGTCAATGTTCCCACAATCAAGTAATGATCGCAGGATCCGAAAGAATATCTGAGAAGTTCCACCAATATGTTTTCCTCTTGTCTTTCGACAAGACAAGAAGAAAAATGTTTTAATAATATCCGTATTATTATAATAATGACGGATATTATTAAAACATTTTTCTTTTCAAATTCTCAGCAATTTATTTGGATCGTTGGGATATAAAGTTGAATGTTTGGGAATATCTTTCAAAAATTTCCAAAGTCTACTGATGATTACGGTAGTTCCTATGAAATGTCGACATATAGATAGCTGGGAAACATAGAAAACAAGCTATTTATAATGTTTTTTTTAACTTTATTATATTATTTATTGAATCTACATAAGAAATGTAATGACAATAAATATTCTTAATATTAAAAAAAAATTGTGATTAAAGTCCTGCCAGTGCTGGACAAAAATTTATTTTTATGCGAACATTATTTCAGAATTCAGTCATCTGTTCAGAGCTCTAATGGTAGCCAAAGTATCCCTCTATCTCAGACGGGTATGACCACCAAAATTAAGAATATTAACTGCAAGAGGATTTGGATGGAATTCAAGTTTGTTAATATATCTTGTCGTGTACTTGACAAATTCAGATTTCACAAAAGGTACGTTCAGATCTGCGTGGATTCGTGAGTTTTTAACGTACCATGGAGCATCTGTAATTCTACGGAGAATTTTATTTTGACTTCTTTCAATTTTTTCAATGTTAGCTGCCTAGGCTGTGCCCCATAATTGTTAAAATGAATAAATTTTCGTTAATTTTCCGATAGACAAGAAAATATTAGTTTACATTTTTCATATAGCAACCACCCTCAAGGACCTTTTACTTCGCACTTCGCAACTCACTTATACACACAAGTTGTTTTCTATTACCCAACCAATTCTTAAGTTTCTTTCACAAAAATATTTGATAGGATAAATGAGCTCAGAACTTTTGAATTTGTATTTTCGTCAGTATGTTTGTATACGAGTGAGTGAGTAGACAGAAGAACTTGAATCAGTAAGAAGAAAATAATTCAACAGCCTTTTAACAAAAAGGTCAGTAGCTGAATCATGTGGGGAAAGAGAAATGAATGAAAAGATTCAAAAGACACTTTACACAAAATGTTCAAGTCATTTTTCATAATGACCACAACAACAAAAATAGCAAAACAACAATAACAACAACAAGAAAGAGAATGATCATATATTCAAACAATATTGAAGTCGACGTTGTAGAAGATGCAAAAGAAAATGTGGTCATATTTGAACGATATGAGATGATAATTTGTGGTAAATGGAAAATGACAAATCAAACGCCAAAGGTGGTATTTTTGTATTTTGAATCAGGGAGAAATTATTACTACAAGCCAAATAAAAGGAATAGAAAACTGTGTATTTAGTTTCTGAAAAATGAAAAATTGATTTGATGTTTATTAAAAAATGTCTAAGAGGGATATTCACACAGTTCATGAGCCTTATAAATTAATTTAATGTACTTAGTACGCGTACATCATACAATAAATTCTTTTTCGGAATATGTTTGATCAAGTATTTTAAGTGATGCAAAACGTTTTGCTCCATTATTTAGAAAATTTTGACCACATTGCATATATTCACGTATAAGGTTCAGCTTATCCAAGAGCTGAAACCGATACCTAACGAACAGCGTCTTAATTATGGCATTGCATTTCAACTATAAAGGCAATTTTTCTATTTCATAGGAGCGATGTGTAAAACTCAATTAAAATACATATTCGTAAGGGTCGTTCTACTGGCGATCTTATGGCATATCCGCGGAGAAATGGTGCCACTCAATCCATCCTTTCGGTGAAAGTAGGGCGGTGGCTCTGAATATTTCCTAAGCGTTTGACAGAGTGAGGTATGCAGCACTACTGGCAAAACTTACTGCTTTTGCTGTCGGTGGCGATGACTTTTCTCGGTTTATATCGAGCTTTCTCAAAGACCGCACTGTACGAGTTGTTTTAGATGGGGTCCCATCAAACGAGTTCAAGATTAATTCAGGGGTACCGCAGAGCTCCGTTCTTTCTCCTACCCTAATTCTTATTTTCCTCAACAACCTTCTATATCAAAACTCCAACCCTATTCACTATTTCGCGGATGACAGCAGTATTTGCCAAACGTAATCTTTCAGTTATAGGCCCAGCTCATCCTAGATCGTTGCCAAACGGTAAAATATAAATGGCTTACTGAATAGTGACCTTCTGTTAATTTCCGAATGGGGTTGTAAAAACAGGATCGCCTCTAACGCTCGTAAGACCCAGTGTTGTTTATTAACAAACAAACAAACGACCGCAAGTTCTGCTTCAACTGTACTCATGGATGGTATAAATACTGAGGAATCGGATGCTCTTGATGTTCTGGGAATGAAGATACAGTGTGATGTTCGCTGGACTGAACACATTTTTCATGTCTCTAAAGAAGTATTTAAGTGCCTTGCCTGCTTACTATTTATATCACCTACTTCCGACCGAAAGTGGAATACACGTCCCATGTTTGGGCCAGTGCCCCAAAGTCTATTTTGAGGTTACTCGACCGTGTGCAGGAGAGGGCGAAGAAGCTCATCGGTGACAGAAAGGTATCCACCTCTGCTCACTGCCTGGCGCATGGACGCAGTGTAGGGTGCGTTACTCTGTTCTATCGTTGCTACAATGGATTTTGCTCTGACGAGATTAGGGATCTTCTTCCTGAAACTCGCACATTTCTACGTAGCACGCACAAGTTGCCTACAGACGTGTTTCCTGTCTGTTATAACGTTGGAAAGTTCAAGTCAAATGTTCACAAACACGACTCCCTCTTTCCCCCTCCTCATAACCTATTTTCCTAGTTCTGGTACGATGCACTGCATATTTAGGGGTTATCCCCTGAGTACTGGTCCTAGATAAAAAGAAACATACACTCACATTGATTCGAAAGTGAGTGAATGGTTTTATTTCGTGTGCGTTCACTTTCGAGATTGATAAAATGGCTATAAGTAAGACACAAACGAAAAATATTCAGCCGGTTGCTTTTTGTTCGGTTTCGATGTACAACTTTCATCCGCCGTTTTGCAACAGACGGCAGTAGCGGTAAGTGGTAGTCGAAATAAAAAGGTAGATGTCATTCAATAAGTTTAGGTGTTTGTAAAGATGACGCCATCGAAAGTCGATTTATAGCTGCGTCATAAAGTTATTCTCGAATAAATACCTTAAATACGCATATGGTATTTGTGGGAAGTTTTTATTTTATGCTCTAATAGGAAAAAGTTTGCGGCACAGGCGTATCGAATGCTCTGAAACACGCATGGTGAGGCCGTTGTTAAAGAAAGATGTTGCCGAAGGTAGTTTCAATGTTTTAAGAACGCTGCTTTTGACATCGTGGCCTTGCATGGCAGCGGAAGAGAGAAAGTTTTCGAAGATGCAGTGTTAGAGGCATTACTTGATCAAAAGTCGTCTCAAATGCAACAAGAATTCGTCGGATCATTGGAAGTGACACAACAAACCATTTATTTTCTGCTTGAAAATAATAGAAGTGACTCAGAAAAAAGGAAATCGGGTGCCGTTCGAGATGAAGCAGAGAGATCTTGGGCGTAGGTTTGATTGTGAAGAGCTGCTTGCAAGATAAAGACGGGAAGGATTTCTGCATCGCATTTGGACTGGAAACGAAAAATGGGTTCATTACGATATTCCAAGTGCAGAAAACTATGGGGATGTCCCGGTTATATTCACGGTTCCAAGGAAATGTTTATTATGAGTTGTTAAACCCGACTGAAACAATTACAAGCGATAGTTTTCGAACGCAATTAATGCGTTTGAGCTGAGAATCGAAAGACAAACGGCGGCAGCACAACGAGAGACAAGATAAGATGATTTTACAGCATGACAATGCTCGACCCAATGTTGGAGAAGCGGTCAGGATATACTTGGAAACGCTGAAATGTGTCTCTGAATATGGACACGGCTTGGCAGTCCAGTACTTCAGGTCTTATGAAGAAGTAAAAAATTGGGTCGATTTGTGGCTCGCTGGCCAGCTTTCCCAACTCGGGACTCGTACGCTTCCCGAAAGATAACAGAAAGTGGCCAAAGTTGGAAAATATTTTGAGTCTCACAAGTTAAACAAAAAAAAAACCGTGAATTTCGAAAAATCGGCAGAAGCAAAGTTGTGCATCGACGCGTGCTTGCAAGGAGTGTGCGATTCCTAAAAGATAAAAAGGCTGGGTATATTTGAACTCTGCCGTTTATGAAGAGAAATAGTGTTCACATTGCAAGAAAAATAGTAAAAACAATCCCTTTATATTCTAGTGCAATCCAAAAATATAACTTAAAACAAGTAAGAGTGTAGTATATTCCCTTCACGATAGTCACGAATATGTATAGTATATTAAAAATGTGGCCTGAATATGCTCGGTTATATATGAACCGATATCGGAATTTTCTATTTTCTGTATTTTAGTAACCTTCTTTTATAACGAGAATTGCTTTTCAGCAAAACAAAAAAATTTTTTTAATGGAAAAATCGGTTCAGGCTATATCTCGGGTATATATGGACCAATATCGAAAATTTTAATTTTCCATATTTATATAACCTTATTTCATTACCAGAACTGCTTTTGAGCACAACAAATTGTTTAAGTTCGCTTACGCGACATTTTCATGAAAAACCCGGTTTAGGCTATATCTCGGGAATATATGGACCGATATCGGAAATTTTTATCTTCCATATTAATATAACTTTACTTCACTACCAAAACTGCCTTTGAGCACAAAAAAGTTGTTTAAATTCGCTTACGCGATATTTTCATGAAAACCCCGGTTTAAGCTATATCTCGGGTACATATGGACCGATATCAGAAATTTTAATTTTCTCTATTTTCGTTACCTTCTTTTATAACAAGATTTGCTTTTCAGCAAAAAAAAAATGTTATTGGAAAAATCGGTTCAGGCTATATCTCGAGTATATATGGACCGATATCGGATATTTTCTTTTTCCATATTTATACAACCTTATTTCATTACCAGAACTGCTTTTGAGCACAAAGAAGTTGTTTAAATTCGCTTACTCGGCATTTTCATCAAAAAAACCGGTTAGGCTATATATGGGGTATATATGGGCCGATATCGGAAATTTTAATTTTCCATATTTATATAACCTTATTTTATTACCAGAACTGCTTTAAGGTGAAAAAAGTGGTTTAAGTTCGCTTACGCGACATTTTCATGAAAAACCCGGTTTGGGCTATATCTCGGGTATATATGGACCGATATCGGAAATTTTCATTTTCCATATTTATATAACCCCATCTTATTACCAGAACTGTTTTTAAGCAAAAAAAGTTGTTTAAGTTCGCTTACGCGACATTTTCATGAAAACCCCGGTTTAAGCTATATCTCGGGTATATATGGACCGATATCAGAAATTTTAATTTTCTCTATTTTCGTTACCTTCTTTTATAACAAGATTTGCTTTTCAGCAAAAAAAATGTTATTGCAAAAATCGGTTCAGGCTATATCTCGAGTATATATGGACCGATATCGGATATTTTCTTTTTCCATATTTATACAACCTTATTTCATTACCAGAACTGCTTTTGAGCACAAAGAAGTTGTTTAAATTCGCTTACTCGGCATTTTCATCAAAAAACCGGTTTAGGCTATATCTCGGGTATATATGGACCGATATCGGAAATTTTTATCTTCCATATTTATATAACCTCATCTTATTACCAAAACTGTTTTTAATCAAAAAAAAGTTGTTAAAGTTCGCTTACGCGACATTTTCATGAAAAACCCGGTTTGGGCTATATCTCGGGTATATATAGACCGATATCGAAAATTTTCATTTTTCATATTTATATAACCTTATTTTATTACCAGAACCGCTTTTAAGCAAAAAAAGGTGTTTAATTTCGCTGACGCGGCATTTTCATGAAAAACCCGTTCTAGGCTATATCTCGGGTATATATGGACCGATATCGGAAATTTTCATTTTCCATATTTATGTAACCTAATTTCATTACCAGAACTGCTTTTGAGCAAAAAAAAAAGTTGCTTAAGTTCGCTTACGCGACATTTTCATGAAAAACGCGGTTTGGGCTATATCTCCGGTATATATGGACCGATATCGGAAATTTTCATTTCCTATATTTATGTAACCTAATTTCATTACCAAAACTGCTTCTTAGTACAAAAAAGTTGTTTAAGTTCGCTTACGCGACATTTTCATTAAAAATCCGGTTCGGGCTATATCTCGGGTATATATGGACCGATATCGGAAATTTTCATTTTCCATATTTATATAACCTTATTTTATTACCAGAACTACTTTTAAGCAAAACAAGTTGTTTAGCTTCGCCTATGCGACATTTTCATTAAAAATCCGATTTGGGCTATATCTCGGGTATATATGGACCGATATCTGAAAATAAAAAAAATTTTTGTCTTTTAGTCACCATGCTTAATAAGTGTGTGAAGTTTGAAGCAAAACGAACAACTTTTGTTTTCAAAAATTTTCATACAAAACTGCAAAAAAAAATGGCTTTTTTCGGAATTTTAAATATATCTCAGCGATACGTGGACTGATATTACTGAATTTCAATAGCAAACCCATGAATCGATGGGGTAAAAGAATGGTGAAAGAAAAAAGTTTCTAAGTCTAATGGTTTTCTCAGAAACGGTATTTCAACAGCGGACAGACGGACATCGCTTAATCGACTTTTCCATTAATTCTGATTCAGAATATATATACTTTATAGGGTCGCAAAAAAAACTGTAGAAATTACAAACGGAATCACAAACTTATATATACCCTTTACATTTTTGTGAAGGGTATAACTAGAATAGCTTTAATTTTCTTGGCTTTTAAATTACTTTCTGGTATGTACTCGTATGAATAACGTTTAGCTTTTTCTGTTCGACTGAGACTACATTATGACGTTTGGTGATGACAATAACTTAGTTGGCCATATTAAAAAATTGTTACCTGCGACCAATCAGGACTAGCTTGTTATACGAATATGTATATATACGTTTACTTTGGTGAATGTTTGCTCTTACTCTAAAACAAATAATTTCATTTGCATGATTTGATTGTATTCAGCTTTAAAATTCATTCCTTTAATGTTCTGAATTTTTAAGTCTTAATCTTCAAGATTCTTATAGTATTTAGTAATGATAACAAGCATTGTATTTTTTTTTTACAAATTTTCCATAATTTAATTATTTCTAAGTCACAAGAGAATATTTAACAAATTTTCATAAATGCAACACAAAAAAGGAAAGAACGCTAACACACATGTGAACAAATGGGGGCACATGTGTTTCTTAAAGATGAATATTTGGAAATTTTATGAAACATGCAATAAATAAATATTCACACTCAATTATAAAATTCCAAAGGAATAAATACCAAATTTGTTGAAAATAATTAAAAAGGAAATTCCTTAAGATGCATAAAACAAAAACTTAAGCTCCTTCATATAATAGTTTTAAGTTTAACAAGACAAACAACTCTGACAGCATAAAAAGCAATGACAGGATAAAGCAGACATTTGGCAAAAGACAAAAGGAAATTTAGAAATTCTATAATATAAAGGATTCTATTTAATTTTCACAATCAAGTGAAGAAAAGTGATAAAATTTCACAGAACCTGTTTGTTTGCGTGTGTCTTGCGTAAAAAGAATTTAAGAAATATTGTTCAGCACCATAAAAAATCCAACGTATTGTACTTGTATGGGTATGTTTGTATATACATATGTTTATTTTTTTATAGGTCCAGTACTCAGGGGATGACCCCTACAAATGCAGTGCATTGTACCAGAACTAGGAAAATAGGAGGGGGAAAGAGGGCGTAGTGTTTGTGAACATTTGACTTGAACTTTCCAACGGTATAACAGACAGGAAACACGACTGCAGAAAACTTGTTCCACAGACGAAGCGTACGGCTGAAAAACGAGTTCTCTCTGTAATGCGTAGTACGATTCCCCGGGCAATCAACCACAAATGGATGAGCTCTGGACGATGAACGCGTGCTACGTAAAAATGTACGAGTTTCGGGAACAGAGCAAACCCCATTGTAGTAACGATAGAACAGAGTAACGCACCCCACACTGCGTCGATGCTCCAGTGAATCAATAGAGTTGGATACCCTACTGTCACTGATGAGCTTCTTCGCCCTCTTCTGCACACGGTCGAGTAACCCCAAAATAGACTTTGAGGCACCGGCCCAAACATGAGAGTTGTTTTCCATTTTTGGTCAGATGTAGGTGGTATAAATAGTAAGGAGGTCGGATGGAGTGAAGTACATCTTACACTGTTTCAAAAACCGATGCACTTGAATGCTTCTTTAGAGATATGAAAAATGTGTTCAGTCCAGCGAACATCACACTGTATCTTCATTCCCAGAACATCAAGAGCATCCGATTCCTCAGTATTTATACCATCCATGAGTACAGCTGAAGCAGCATTTGCGGTCGTTTGTTTGTGCGTTAATAAACAACACTGGTCTTACGAGCGTTAGAGGCTACCCTGTTTTTACGACCGCATTCGGAGATTAATAGAAGATCACTATTCAGTGAATCATTCATATTTAACCTCTTGGCAGCGATCTCTGGTAGGCTGGGCTTATAACTAAAAGAGTACGAGTGACAAATTCTGCTGTCATCCGCGAAAAGTGGACATATACATATGTATTTTGTAACATAAGTAATTTTACGGTAATTATTTCTTTCTAATATTATATGATGGGTTGGTATCATTCGTCTGGCTCAAGCCAAGAAATATTTTTATTTATTTTTAATTAAATGCTTAGTATTTCTTTATTTCGACCATTTTTTTTCCTTTCTTAATATGTGTAATTGTTCGAGCTTAAGGTCTTTTTTGGAATTTTTTGGTTTTTTTTTTTTGCTTTTATTTTTAATTATAATAATAATTGCCGCGATCAATAACTCTTGATCAAAAAAGACAGGAAAAAACAAGTAAGAGTGTAGTATATTCGGCTGGGCCGAATCTAAAATACCCTTCACGATAGTCACGAATATGTATAGTATATTAAAAATGTGACCTAAATATGCTCGGTTATATATGAACCGATATGGGAATTTTCTATTTTCTGTATTTTAGTAACCTTCTTTTATAACGAGAATTGCTTTTCAGCAAAAAAAAAACAAAAATTTTTTTAATGGAAAAATCGGTTCAGGCTATATCTCGGGTATATATGGCCCGATATCGAAAATTTTAATTTTCCATATTTATATAACCTTATATCATTACCAGAACTGCTTTTGAGTACAACAAATTGTTTAAGTTCGCTTACGCGATATTTTCATGAAAAACCCGATTTAGGCTATATCTCGGGTATATCTGGACCGATATCAGAAATTTTAATTTTCTCTATTTTCGTAACCTTCTTTTATGACAAGAACTGCTTTTCAGCAAAAAAAAAATGTTATTGGAAAAATCGGTTCAGGCTATATCTCGAGTATATATGGACCGATATCGGATATTTTCTTTTTCCATATTTATATAACCTTATTTCATTACCAGAACTGCTTCTGAGCACAAAAAAGTTGTTTAGTCGGCATTTTCATCAAAAAACCTGTTAGGCTATACACTGGGTATATATGAACCGATATCGGAAATTTTCATTTTCCATATTTATGTAACCTAATTTCATTAGCAGAGCTGCTTTTGAGCACAAAAAGTTGTTTAAGTTCGCTTACGCTGCATTTTCATGAAAACCCCGGTCTATGCTATATCTCGGGTATATATGGCCCGATATCGAAAATTTTTATTTTTCATATTTATATGACCCTATTTCATTACCAGAACTGCTTTGAGCACAAAAAAGTTGTTTAAGTTCGCTTACGCGACATTTTCATGAAAAACCCGATTTGGGCTATATCTCGGGTATATATGGACCGACATCGGAAATTTTCATTTTCCATATTTATGTAACCTAATTTCAATACAAGAACTGCTTTTGACCACAAAAAAGTTGTTTAAGTTCGCTTACGCGGCATTTTCATGAAAACCCCGGTCTAGGCTATATCTCGGGTATATATGGAGCGCTATCGGAAATTTTCATTTTCCATATTTATGTAACCTAATTTCAATACCAGAACTGCTTTTGACCACAAAAAAGTTGTTTAAGTTCGCTTACGCGGCATTTTCATGAAAACCCCGGTCTAGGCTATATCTCGGGTATATATGGACCGATATCGAAAACTTTCATTTTTCATATTCATATGACCCTATTTCCTTACCAGAACTGCTTTTGAGTACCAAAAAGTTGTTTAGGTTCGCTTACGCGACATTTTCATGAAAACCCCGGTCTATGCTATATCTCGGGTATATATGGCCCGATATCGAAAATTTTTATTTTTCATATTTATATGACCCTATTTCATTACCAGAACTGCTTTTGAGCACAAAAAAACGGTTAAAGTTCGCTTACGCGATATTTTCATGAAAAACCCGATTTGGGCTATATCTCGGGTGTATATGGACCGATATCGGAAGTTTTAATTTTTCATATTTATGTAACCTAATTTCATTACCAGAACTGCTTTTGAGCACAAAAAAGTTGTTTAAGTTCGCTTACGCGGCATTTTCATGAAAACCCCGGTCTAGGCTATATCTCGGGTATATATGGACCGATATCGGATATTTTCATTTTCCATATTTATGTAACCTAATTTCATTACCAGAATTGCTTTTGAGCACAAAAAAGTTGTTTAAGTTCGCTTACGCGGCATTTTCATGAAAACCCCGGTCTAGGCTATATCTCGGGTATATATGGACCGATATCGGAAATTTTCATTTTTCATATTTATATAAGCCTTTTTCATTACCAGAACTGCTTTTGAGCACAAAAAAGTTGTTTAAGTTCGCTTACGCGACATTTTCATGAAAAACCCGATTTGGGCTATATCTCGGGTATATATGGACCGACATCGGAAATTTTCATTTTCCATATTTATGTAACCTAATTTCAATACAAGAACTGCTTTTGACCACAAAAAAGTTGTTTAAGTTCGCTTACGCGGCATTTTCATGAAAACCCCGGTCTAGGCTATATCTCGGGTATATATGGAGCGCTATCGGAAATTTTCATTTTCCATATTTATGTAACCTAATTTCAATACCAGAACTGCTTTTGACCACAAAAAAGTTGTTTAAGTTCGCTTACGCGGCATTTTCATGAAAACCCCGGTCTAGGCTATATCTCGGGTATATATGGACCGATATCGAAAACTTTCATTTCTCATATTCATATGACCCTATTTCCTTACCAGAACTGCTTTTGAGTACCAAAAAGTTGTTTAGGTTCGCTTACGCGACATTTTCATGAAAAACCAGGTTTGGGCTATATCTCGGGTATATATGGACCGATATCGGAAATTTTCATTTTCCATATTTATGTAACCTTATATAATTACCAGAACTGCTTTTGAGCAAAAAAAAGTTATTTAGCTTCACCTATGCGACATTTTCATTAAAAATCCGATTTGGGCTATATCTCGGGTATATATAGACCGATATCTGAAAAAAAAATTTTTTGTCTTTTAGTCACCATGCTTAATAAGTGTGTGAAGTTTGAAGCAAAACGAACAACTTTTGTTTTCAAAAATTTTCATACAAAACTGCAAAAAAAAATGGCTTTTTTCGGAATTTTGAATATATCTCAGCTATACGTGGACCGATATTACTGAATTTCAATAGCAAACCCATGAATCGATGGGGTAAAAGAATGGTGAAAGAAAAAAGTTTCTAAGTCTAATGGTTTTCTCAGAAACGGTATTTCAACAGCGGACAGACGGACAGACGGACATCGCTTAATCGACTTTTCCATTAATTCTGATTCAGAATATATATACTTTATAGGGTCGCAAAAAAAAACTGTAGAAATTACAAACGGAATCACAAACTTATATATACCCTTTACATTTTTGTGAAGGGTATAATAATTGAATACACTAAAGCTGGGGTACACTGACTAGCTGTTTCGCGGTCGCTACGCTGCTCATCAGCACCCACTAGGATTCGATCTCTGTACCATGTAAACATGATGTATTTTTAATACGGCTGCTTAACCAACTCAGCCACTGAGCTCTTATTTATTTTTTCGTCTATATTTGGCTCATATTGATCACATATGCAATTTGTTATAATCCCAGTAGTCTGTACTGTAGTTTGCTGTCACTGATTCAATTAATTGTTTTAAATTAAAAGCGAAATATGTGAATTTCTTCTGCTTTTAATTTTAAAGAAATTCTTCCCAGCGGCGAACACTGCCTATCACATTACTTCTTTTCGATGATGTGTGCAACACTTTGTAAACAATGAATGCTAACTTACAAAGTGTATGACAGTAGTATATGCAGTTTCCAAAAGTTAATTACGTTCATCTTTAGTATCACATTTATATATAGATGTATTTTATTTTTTAGTTGTAAATCTAAAGTTCGCCGTCCTTGTCAAACTACGTTGCAGAAATTTTAATTAATAAAATCAGTGCTAAAGGTAAGAGTGCCTAGAAAACATTATAAGAAAGAAAGACTGCAGTAAAAAAAACAGGACATATTTATTAGATGGAATATTTCCAAAAAGTGCGCAGTACGTCTTCGACCTACTTACAAAGTAAACGAGATTGAATTCAAGCTTCCTATTGCCGCCATACAAAGTAAGCGAGATTGTATTCAAGCTGTCTACTGCCGACTTACAAAGTAAGCGAGATTGTATTCAAGCTGTCTACTGATAAATTACAATGCATGTTAGGAAGTAATGAGATTTTGTTGAATGAACACCTCAGGACCTAGTAGTAGGCGTTCACTCTACAAATGCGGCAATGTGTATATCGTTGCTCTCATGTAGAAAGGCCCTAACTAAAATAATTACAATTTTATAGGAGAAGGAAATATCGTAATTGAAACTGTATAAATGGGTACATCTAAAAGTAAATTTTTTTGCTCAATTGCTTGTAAGAGAGATATGTATGAAATTATATAATCAAATCCTTGTGGCACTGTGTACTTGTGTGAAACGTAGTAGAATCCCGAAAAGAGCTCAACTCAGGGAAAATACGAGTTAGGGCCTTTCTACGTGAGACTAACGATATGTGTATATGAAATGGTGTGCATTACTGACTTACGAGTGTGCATCGGATCATCGCTGTAAACGAAACTTTGGCCGCTGGGTAATCTTGCTCGTAAAACTGTTGCTTGTTTATTCATTCTGATTTTTCTTTCGTGAGATCGTTTCTTTCACACGTAGAAAGCGTTGCCAACATTGAAATATTAAAGCAGACCAAAAGGAGAAGACGCGTTATTTAAAAAAAAAAGCGCACAAAAATTTTCTTTTTATTTACAGCTTTTATAAAACTCGTTTTGTACAAAAAATATAATATTATATAGGGTGTAGCGTCAAGCTGAAACTGGGCAACAGGATTGATTGTAATCATCATGAGAAAAATCAGAAAAAATATCTAAAAGGCACTTTACTCAGTTCAAATAATTTTTATTCGCACCTTATTTTTTTCTGATTTGTCTCATGATGGTTCCAAGCATCATGTTTCAGTTTGACATTGAGTTCTGGGACACCCTGTATATAATGAAACAGGCACACAATTCAGGTTATAGTTAAAACACTTTAAAAACCGGCTGCGATATCAAATTTAAATAATTATCCATTTAAACAGATAATTATTCATTTAGCGCGGTCCGAGTTTTTTTTTAATTTTTATTTGGAATTCCTAAAGTTTGCTTAAGGAATAACCAAAAGCCTCCACTTCCCCAGAAGCAATATGTTAACTTCAATTTTCGCACTAAATGACCGTTAAAAGTTCAGATATACGTTCCAAGGCCAGAACGCGCAACAATATGAAAAACTGGAATTGGTTAGCAAAGCGGTACCGAGTTTTTTGTCGGCTTTAGAAAACATCAAAATCCATATAACCAGATAATTATCCATAAAACGTGTTCCGAGTTTTTTTTTAAATTTTTATTTGGAGTTCCTGAAATTGGCTTCAGGAATCGCCAAAATCTCCCGGAAACAATACGGCAGCTTCAATTCTCGCACTTAAGCGAATGTCCATTTATAGTTCAGATGCATGTTTTACGGGAAAAACGCGCACCGAATTTTGATGGGAGTTCTCAAAATCACCCGACTTCCCCGCAAGGTACAACTCCAACTTGTTCACTGCACCAGCGACAGCATATACAGCTTTATATACTTGCATATGTAATAGTTACACATATGCCATGGATTTCGAGTGTTGCAAACATGCAAACAAACAAACATACATACAAGTGAAACTAATATAAGTGTTTTAAAAAAATGAATCGTATATAAAAAATAACCATTCTTGATCCTAGAAGGGTAAAATGTAAAACCGACCCACACTAATTTTTCCGGCCAACATTTTTTCTGAACACGTCAACACGTGTACGTCATTATTTTTAATGAATTTTATTAGCTTGTAGTGTGGAAGGTGTTGGACTAAATTTTGCTGATCTGAGCAGTGTCGAAGGTATATACACTCGGCACTGATCATTTTTAACTAATTTAATTCCAACATTTTAATTGCTGCAATAGAGCTTGTTTCAGTCTTTCGTGTTGTTATCGTTAATATTTCGCGAACACTACTCCCTCTTTCCTCATCATCATACCCTATTTTCCCAGTTCCAGTACAATGCGCTGCATATGTAGGGGCCATCCCCTGAGTACTGGTCCCAGATAAAAAAAAAAAACACCCTACTTTGCCTTTTTAGAGGTGTTTCCATACAAATATAGTACAATAACTAGTCTCAGGCTGCCTATGGAGTCGATTATATCACCCTTGACAATTTTTTTTTTTGGATATTCGTAGCGAATGTATTCGTGACAAATGAAATTTGGGCCTGCATTAAATATAGCTGCAAATTGTACAAATCTAGACCAAAGACTCACACGGCGTTTGATGCATTGCTTGAATACGAGATTGGATAAAATATTTAAACAAATTTAGTGCCAATTAATCAGCATTGATATTTCAAGATGAGCAATTATGTTATTTTGCGTTTCAGCAGTTTTGGGTAAAATTGGCAAATTTAGAGAGCACTTTGCTTCTCATTCTTATTAGTCCGAATTTGTCCGTGATCTTGTGTAGCACACTTATATATAGTATTCGATCTTTTCGTTTGTAGAATGTATTTTAAGAAATGAAAAGGATATTCTAATACTACGCTCTAACTCTTTTGCAAATCTTTAAAAACGAATCAACTTTTTTAGCTTCTTGCAAAATGAGTCCCTTTACTACGAGCGCAATAATATTCATACTTTCTTTTCTGTTCACATCTTACAATCAAGTATTCTTTAACACATTTGCTGGTGCTTCGTATAAATTTGTACATTTAAGATGTTCTTAATGAAGATGTATGTGCGTTTGTACTGAGATGTGCTTGAAACAAAAGGCGTTCACAATAAATTATTGCCTGTGCTTGTCATGTCTTGTAGCTTGTCTACGAAAATCCTTGTGTCATTGTTACCAGTCTTATTTAAAATACACACACACTAACACACATGCACACGCCAGTATGCAGTATTAAAACATCCATTTATAGAAACTAATATTGTAAAGCCTAAAGAAAATTGCAACAATATACAAAGTTCTAAATGAAATCTGACATTTCTGGAAATGGCAGAGTGCTACAATTTCAACAAGGTTCTCAATATGTCTTATTCACAGTATCAGCTCTTAGAATGCTACACAAAATGCACTAATACCATTACAAATAGTACAACTACTCGTATATCATGCTAAATAACAACTGCAAGGAGCAATATTTCTATCAATTCGCTTAACTTCCTTCATTTACAAGAAATACGAAAGTTTAAATAGTTTAAGGAGACAACTGAGACGAAGATGTGCAATCATCTTTTTAGAAGGAAGTGGCATATAATCTAACATCCACATAAATTTATTTACGAACATTTTAACATACTTGTTTATTTATTTATTTCTTCGTATGTCTAAGAACAGCAAATGTCTCAAGATCCATTCGAGCATACATTTTAACTACACATACACACACACATATGCACAGCCTTAGTACATACCGTTATTAACCCATTAAGGCCCGAGCTATGATCTCGTTAAGCTATAGTAATGAAACTTTTAGAAATTGATTGTTTATGGCAAAGCATAATAGAAAACAATTTTTACACAAATCGGAGCAGTGGGAGCAGATAACCCCCGTTGCGAAAACGCAACGTTGGGCCTTAACGACATAAAAATTAAACGGATTTTTAAAGACTTTAAAATAATTTGTTCATGTTTCTGAAAGAAAAAGTATTGATTATAAATACATATGTAAAGAAATATGTGCCTGATATATTTTAATTAAACATGGTAGGTTGCAAAGCACTTAGGATGAACCGCTACGTCACATTTCACACATTTGTAAATGTTTTGGCTACTACAATGCCGACATCTTAACCGTTTTTCTTGGCGAACTACTTTATCATCAATTCGATCAGTTCGAGTTACTGAAATAGTGGCACTACAAGTAGGAGCTATAATTCTCTCAATGTTGTCTGTTCTTAAAAGACATTCCATTATAAATATTCTAAATCGAGTAGTGTTTTATCTCTCATTCTGCACACACGTCTTTTGTTACTGCTGTCCGTATTGTGTATATATGTATGTATGCTTAATTAAATTCGTATGCAACCAAATTGCACCGGAATAGGTAGCAGGCTTGTTACCTATTCCGTTTGTTTCTTTTTTTCTTCTCTTTTTTACCGTTGTTCGTATTTTCTATACATATATTCTCTATTAATTTGGTATGAATTCAAAGTGTATCGGAATAGGTAGCAAGATGTGTACATGTTTTTTTTTTTATTTTTTTCACCGTTGTCCGTGTTTTTTCTATATGTAAATATGTTCATTATTAATTTTTTTCAACGCATTTCATTAAAGACTTTAAAATAATTTTTTCATGTTTCTGGGCATTGGTCAGTTTTAACTAATTTAACTCCAACATTTTAAATGCTGTAATAGAGTTTCTTTTAATCTTTCATGTTGTTATTGTTAAAGTTTAACTTCCACAAACACTATTCCCTCTTTCCTCCCCATCAATCTATTTTCCTAGTTCCAGTACAATGCACTGTATATGTAAGGGTTATCCCCTGAGTACTGGTCCAAGATAAAAAAAAAATTCCAGTTGAGGCATTGGAGCTTGCTCCTGCTTTTTCAGCAGGTAGTGCAATTTCCAGGAATTAACCAAACATGCATCAAGAGCAACAGTGAAAAGTGGCCAGTACCATTTTCCCCCCTTATTTGAATTCTGTAATTATTCATAGCGTGATTGCGCTTCCTGTTCACTTTCTTTGTAGGAATATAATAACTCAACTAACCCTGCTACTTCAGTTGGCAGCGTTCCTTGGTTATTTAAAACTGGCTTTTCCTTAATATCTTCCGTATCACTCATTTCATCTACTTTTGATGGTGGCAAAGTTGCAATGTCTATTTCGCAAGCATTTTTTAAATTGTTTTCATCTTCATCTGCGCTATCATTTAAAATATCACTGATTTCTTTTAATTTGAAAAATTTTGTTCAAAACATTTTATTAATTTTTGTTTTTGATCTACTCTGCTTAAGCTCATCTCACCAACTGATTATAATCTTCAAATATGTATTATACCAACTGAAAATTGCACATAACTTAAATACCATTACTTAACCATGGCGTCATTTAAAGTTTCACAACACTTAAATGACAACAACGAAAAATTTGTACGCATGTATGTACGAATTTGAAAATTAATCGTATATATAATTTGTATATCGTTTAGAAACCAATCGTTAAAAAACTAGGAAATGTCTAAAATAACTGAATTTTTCACCAAAAATAATAATGTTCTTATGTTGGCTACATGCATCAAAAGTTTCCGATAGATTTATTCCATATTTCTATATATTGTTTAAATTTTTACAAAAGTGCCCAAAAAATAAGAAAAATAATAAATATTTGAAATTAAATTTTTTACAAAAAAAAGCTATTTATGATAGATATCTTAAAACAGGTCGATTAGATATTGAATTAAATTTTATTTTTTTGTTCTTTTCTTCAAAATCACGTAATCACACAAAGCGTGAGCGGCTGTTAAAGTGGACGTTGCGAAAACGCAACGCTGGGTCTTAATGGGTTAATACAATGAATACGAAAAAAACTTCCGACTTTATCAATTAAAATAAAGTAATGTCAGTCTATGTGTGCATGTACATATACGAGTCCACACACACACACATACGTAATTTCCTCATTTAGTTGCTTAAATACATCACATTATATCATGGTTAAAAATCTGTTCGGGTGGGATTTGCTTCTAGGATTACTTTGTTTTGTCTTCCTTTGAGCAAGTTTTATTTTCAGTAAATTACATGAATCTAATTTTCATTTAAACAAAACGTTTATTGCGCCATTTGAGCTTTTCGTTTTCGTTCGACAAATTGTCACTTCACTAATTAAAATACTCACTTGTAGATGATATTCCCCTTATACGAGTAGTGGTTTAGAACAATAATAACGAAACATGGGTGGGTGTGTGGCCTTGTTAGTATTTGCATTGTGGATTAGGCAAATAAAATAATCCTATAAGAATTTGTGAATTTCTTCCAGCACGTAAAAGGAGTATAATTATTAGGAAATAATTTGTGTTCAATAAACCTCTTTTAAAAAGTTGTATTCATAAATCAACAAGAACAGCTCTGTAGCTATTAAAGGTGTTTGGTGTTTTTTACTACCGTCTCTTCGATAAGGGCACGTCTCTTTCATTATCTGGAAGCCCCTATTGAAAGCTTTTTTTAGTACATGGTCTATTAATTTTTAAGCAGAGTTATCAAAACGAGACAAGCAAGTGCATGAGCTAATGAAATATCTTTCTATTTTGTTTAAATGACGCTTTCAAAACGTTTTAAAATCGCTCGATTTAATTAGAAACAGCTAAAGTTATCATCATACATTGTGATGTTAGTGACATCTATAATTGGGGGATTCCCCGTCAAATTTCAAATCATTTTACAAGTTGACTTGATTTTTTAACAAGTTTTTTTTTTTTTTTAAAGAATATTAGTTAACAATTAATTGTTTTTTATACTTAATACTATATAAAATACGGGTACACTGTTCAAAATCTAATTTCACAATGCCAAAAAGAACATATTTATGTGGCTCACATAAAAGAAAGAAAAAAGAACGGAAGGTAAAGACAAACTCCCAAAATTTATATAATTTTTCACGGTTCAAGAAACAAACAAGCTTACTGACTCTTTACCCTCATCAGCTCAAGAAACTTCTTGAATTCAAAAGGGAACAGAGTTTATTTGTGTTGAAAATTTTAATATGTATAAGTATGCGAGTTAAGTGGAAAGAACAGTCGCAACTCCATCAGGTGAAGAACCATCCACCTCCGCATGTTGGGGTTTAATAACTACAAGTAGGGAAAATATATCTTCTGATCCTGGATTTTGTTCAATATCTGGAGCCTCACTCCAGATATCAAAGACACAGGTAGTCTGGAAGCATGTGGCGGTAATTCACCCGAGTCATTTAAACTGTTTGTAGTAAAACCGGTTTCCTCCACCATCTTTTTTTGGAATGGATTTTTGCCCAGTCCACAGCTGAATTTCGCAAGGGTGGCTTACATCTAATGGGCCTTTTCAAGCTGTTTATCGCTTCCCATAGACACTAATCCAACTGACAAGTACACTCAAGACTTTCCAAGTAATTTTTAAAAGAAGCCATCCTTTGAAGAACAAGGAGATTTTTGAGATGCGTAATGCATTCCTGTAGCCTGATTTTAAGCTGTGGAGGCCTGTTGCCACTCTCCTGCCACAACTTGCATCTACTCCAAAGGAACATTCTTTACAACGCCAAAGTCTATAACATCCTGAGTCTTTTGCCGTCTGTAGGGTGTCCGCTAGAAGTTGTATTAAAAATCACACGACCAACCCCAAACTTGTTTGGGTTTATTCATGCAAACAAAAGTGAGATTCATGGGAAACAAAATTCGTTTATGAACCAAATAAATTTGTACAGTTTGGAAGTGTTGTTCAAGCATTAGTCTATTCACGTTAAAATGCCAAACCAACCTAACCATAAACAGCTGATAACATGGCCGCCAGTAAAAATGTGCTGCCAACTTGAAGTTTTATACCACCCTCTTTAAACAGAAAACACAAATCTTTTACTAACAATAAAAATCCAACACTATATAATTAGATGATTAGACAACGCATTACACGTTAATACGAACTTGTGAATTGATTATACGGCAGATAATTCAATAAGCTTGTGAATTGATTATACGAGAGGTAATTCACTTGTTTTCATAAAGACCAAATTTAATTATTCAACACTTCCTTTTTACGAGTATGTTTATACTTAAGTTTTTATTTGAATTTCGTGTGGAAATATGAATGTTACTTAATTTATTTCCCTTATCGTAGCGTAAAATTTATACCAGAGCAACATTTGTATCTGTGGTCAAATCGTATGTCTTAAATTTCAACAATTTGTTAAGCAACACTTGTGTTTTATTTCAATTTGTATGAAAAATGAAAAGTATACAAATAAATACTTATTCCGAAAGAAACAAGGGCGAAGTCAAATGATGTACTCGTATAATAAAACTAAAACGCGTGCATTTTATAGTCGAAATTTTAAAGTACTTAAACTCATATTTCATATATGCTAAATGAGGTCTGCTTTCATTACGAATTAGTGAATTTTACTACTTCAAGTTTATTTTAAGCTAATTTATTTTCCATGATAACATTTTTTTTTTTGTTTTCTTTAATATATTAATGCAATTGTGACAATTGCAACCAAGTGGAAATGCATGTTTTACACGTTTAATACACACATGCATGCACCACTACATATATATGTACATACAAAAATATTTATACAAGTGTTCGTACATGTGTCCAACAACCATGGTCATTTAATAATAACACGCAAACTAGGACAACATTTAACCCGCAGAAAATATATTAAGAGCATAAGTATAACAGCAGCAATTAAAAAACAAAAAATGCTGCAGACAACTTTGCAACAACATCAACATTCAAAGTGCGCCAACAACAATTGCAAAACATGTGCAACACATTATACGAGTATAAGGGTAGCAAACAGCATGATTTTCACCCATCCGCATTCTGTTGTTTCATCCATTCATTCGCCTGCAATTCTGGCTGTCTGCCTGTCTGTCCGTCTGTTTTTTAGCCTGTCTGCCTGCGTGCACTTGCTTACTAATAAGAAATTAGACATTGCATTTTTATAAATTCTGATAAGGTTTTAATCTAGTTTTGAAATGCTTTGCTGCTTTAACTCATAACAAGGTATGTAGATAAAGGATTCTTCTAATGTGCTTTGATATTCCTGATGCTAACTGAGCCAATAAAACTATAATGAACACTGTGTAAAATGAATCAGCACAAACCAGAAAATACGATTCTTACTTAACGCAAAAAGTTTTATTAAGCGAAAACAATGCAGGTAAAAAAAAAATGGTAATAATAATAATAATAACTCTGATTCATTTCAAATATTCAAACATGATAATTCTACCACATATTGGCCCATCATCAACTGGAAAGAAAGCCTTTTAAATGCGCTCTGTTATTAATCAAATCAAGTTTTCAACGACATATCGTTTGATATACAGAAAGGATATATCACACGATAATCAACTTAATAAAGGATAATTGTTATTGCACCAAAGGCTATAAAATGTAAAACTTCTTTCCTGCTCACTTACTTTTATAATATGTACATGGTCTGATCAAAAAATAACTGTTATTTTTAAATTTCGAGAGTTATGTTGGTGCACATGTCTGTTTTATATGTTGGCAATATCAGTCATTTCGGATTTTCAGATTGTTTGTGACATATAAAAAGGTTAAGCGTGTTTTGGTGCGCTCTTCGATTTTTTACTAAATTTGCTAAATTTTTAGCAAAAACAACGTCGCATGGAGATCGCTCAGAAGCTGTTGAACATCGTCAACGACGGCCCAGATTTCATCAAAAAGGTCATAACTGGTGACGAATCATGGGTTCCAAAGCCCAATCATCCCAATGGAAGCGTTCAGAAGAGCCAAGACCAAAAAGCACGTCAAGTTCGGTCATATGTGAAGGTTTTGCTCACTGTTTTCTTCACCTTCAATGGACTATTACCTTGAAGTAATCTGCCGCTTGTAGCACGTAGAAAAAAATATATGGTTGAGCTGACAATATTCTAAGGGCAACAAACTATTGTTGAACTAAATGGTTGGTGCTGATAATTTTATATTCTTATATTTGAAACGCCATTGATATGATTCACTATAGTTTTTGAAAAAATTGCTATAAATAATCACAATATATTTTGGTTTAACATTGTTATAATTGTGAATAACCACAGCTCTAGTAAAAGTTATGATATTAATGTCGTACCCAAACATGTTGTCCAAACTTGGTTTGGAACTTAAAAATGTGCATATGCAGAACTAATGAATTAAAATATTTAAACTGTGCATATGCACAACTGAGAACACCTTTTATAGTTAAAATTGACATTGGATTTTATATATTTTATATTAATTATTTATTTAATACACTTAAATTGTAACGTATATTTTTTGTATGAATTTGGTACCACAGAAATTTTAGTACCGTCAGATTTGAATTGTCAATTTTTATTTGTTCTACAAAGCAGCAGAAAATGTAGCTTTTAAAGTTTCTTTAACAGTAAACATAATGAATTTTTGTCACTTGCATTCTAACTCTTTACTCAATCATTTCATTTTTTATAGAACAGCAGTTTGCAACCTCTGGACCACATGCTCTTATTGAAATACTAGTAACCATTTTGAAACCTAATAACCAACTGGAAATTAATAAACCTATAGTTTAAGTAAAATCTGTATGTGGAGTTGTTTCTTACAAAATTGCTAAATTCGGTGAGTTATACGAGCGTGCTATTTATGTTCCCCATTTTACTTATTATCTAATTAATTATAATTACTTCCCACCAAGTGGTTATAGTTAATTCCTCTCATCTAGATTGGCCCCTAGTCCACTCAGACTTTGCCAACCCGCAAGCCAATCAGAAGAGAGCAGTTTATAATAAAGTCACCCAACTTTATTCACATGTTATTATGCCAACCGTTACATCATATAACCATATTAATTTCATTAAACAACCATACTAATGTCATAAATAGCTTTATTGACATAAAATCATATTTTGGTCACCCTTCACTATAATAATTAAATAAACAATATTCCTGGATAAACGATACTATTTTATTTATTTGCAACTAACTACATATGCCACATATTTCACATACGCATAATAATTTAAAGCAAGATTATAAATGATTACATTATGTATCTTAAAATAGTTCGGCAAAATAACCAGTTTTCACAATTGCAAATGATTCCGACTTAAACGTCATCTATTAGCTGAAATAAAAATATTTTTTTTATTTTGTTATTATTTTATTAACAATTGCATATTAAAAATTATATACATAACTATATTAATATGGTTGGATATAACATAGTATGGTTGTTATCAACAATAGTATGGCTCGCTATTAAAATTATTTTGGTTATGACATAGCATAGTTGGGCAGGACCATATTATGGTTGGCTGATAATATGCTTGTCTTCGTCGCAGTATTGTTGATTGCAACATACATACAAATGTTAACATTTCAACATACCTTTTGACTTCTGCATACGCCCAAAATGGATTTTTGCACAAGTTTAATTTTCAGGCTTTTCCACTTTTTGGTTATTTAGATCAACAACATTTTTTTTGGTAATTAAAAACCAAAAACACATTCTTTTTATAATAAAATATAAAAACTAAAAGAATAATATATGTAAACGACTAATATAAACAAATCGTTATCTAATGTCGACAATTGCAAGTTTATTCCGTGAAATTATATTTGCTGCATGTGAGTAAGCGTATCATATATTGTTGGGTGCCCTAAAAGCTATTGCCATTTTTAAAAAAATTACGCACAACACCAACATTGCATGCAAACATATTCTGAAATTGATAGACGGTAACAATAAATTTACAGAAATGCAAACGACTACATTTTTATGGGGAAATAAACAATAATTAAATCGATAATACACAATATTGTGCTGTATATACTGATGTAGCTGTAACCATATTTCAAACTGTCTCTTCTTTGTGTGTGCGTGAAGCAATTCGTCAGAAACGCACAGAATTGTGGAATAAACAATCATGAATTTGACACCATGATAACAAACCTTGTGCGTGAGTTTTTGGCCAAAAACAAAACCACTATCATGCCTCAACCACCGAATTTACCGGACTTGACCGCCGCTGACTTTTTTCTCTAACCAAAACTGAAGCCACCGATTAAAGGAAAGCGTATTGCGTATTGCGAAACAGGAGCTGTTGGCCATACCAAAGAAGAGCGTTTCAGAAGTGTTTCGAGGATTGGAAAAACGCTGGCATAAGTGTATTACATCTGAGGGAGATTATTTTGAAGGAAATAAGATAATTATTGATGAATAAATAAATACTTTTTGAAAAAATTTAAAATAACAGATATTTTTTTATCAGCCCTCGTACATATAAATATTTTTTTTTTTTTTTTTGCAAACACTACATAAATTTTGTTTTCTTAGTTTGTAAAAATTGCTTCAAAATCTAATAATACTGGGTGGCCCAGAAAGACCGAAGTGGTGTGAATTCCTTATAACTTTTTTATTATAATTTTTTTTTCTTTTCTTTTCAGTATTTTGTAAAGAAGACTTGGATAATTTATAATGGAGCAATACACAATTGAACAACGTGCCCAAATTGTTGAAATTTACTTTTCAAATCAACGGTCCATTGTGTTGACTCAGCGTGCATACCGTCGTCAATTTAATGTGCGGGTTGCACCCTCTCAGTCAACAATAAACCGTCTGGTTGCAAATTTTCGAGAACAAGGAGCAGTAAGGAACCTTCCTGGTCCCGGCAGACACCGAACTGTCCACACGACTGACAATATTCAAGTGGTACAGGAGAGTATTCGGGAGGATCCAGAAACATCAACCAGGAGACGTTCGTCACAACTGGGCCTCTCAAGGACGTCGCTGCAGCGAATTTTGCACACCATAGGATTGTTTCCATACAAAATTCAACTTGTCCAAGAATTGAAACCAACAGATTACCAGCAACGACTTGACTATGCAATTTATTTCCAGCAAAAAGCACAAGAGAATCCAAATTTTATTCATAACTTAATAATGAGTGACGAAGCCCATTTTCAATTAAATGGGTTCGTTAACAAGCAAAACTGTAGGATATGGGCTACGGAAAACCCGAGAGTACTTCATCAACGACAATTGCACCCAGTTAAGTGTACCATTTGGTGCGGTGTTTCTTCAGAAAGGATCATTGGCCCATTTTTTTTTGAAAATGAACAAGGTGTCGCCATTTCCGTCAATGGTGATCGATATCGGGCCATGTTGCAAAATTTTGTAAGGCCAGCCGTGGAAAACCATCCGCAAATATGGTTCCAACAGGATGGAGCCACAGCGCACACTGCGAGGGCCACAATGACTCTTTTACGCGACATCTTTGGTGAAAGAATAATTTCTCGTAACAGCAATTTTAATTGGCCTCCGCGTTCCCCGGATTTAACCGCTCCAGACTGTTTTCTTTGGGGCTATTTAAAAGGAAAAGTTTATGTTAATAAGCCTAGGACTATTGAGGAGTTAAAAACCAATATTCGAGAAGAAATTAACAACATACCACCGGAAGTTTTGCGAAAGGTCATGGAAAATGTGTTGGAAAGAGCACATTTGTGCGAAGCAGAATATGGCCACCACTTGCGGGATATCATTTTTAATAACTAATCCAAAAATATTCCCCATAAATTTAATGTATTTAAAAAAAAAAAAATTAAAAAAATATCTCTTAAATAAAAAGTTATAAGCAATTCACACCACTTCGGTCTTTCTGGGCCACCCTGTATGAACTCTTGATACGGGGAATTCAGGTTTTGTTTCCCATATTTATAACTAAAATGAGAAAATTTCAGAATTCCTAAAAGAGATTTGCTGTTTTTATTGGCAATATTATCGGGTGCTTTTTTTTAAATCAAGGTTAGGTTAAGTTAGGCGGGCAGGCCGCTGGATACTCCGCGATAACCTAGGTTTTCTAGCTCACTAGGCTCCTGAAGTTGTTCCTTTTGTGATTGCCTGAAAAGTGGGATAGTGGAGTGAAGAACAGAAGTTAGAAGAATATAGTGAGAGTGGAGGAAAGGAAAGGCGGGAACCTCTTAGTGTGGCGTTCCATTCTGCTGCATTAGCCTTCCGCTGCTTCTTAGTAAAGAGGCTAGCGCGGTCGGTTTGACCGTGGCCAGACAAGATAGGCTGTTGAAGTTCCGCTCACCTAAGTATCTTAGACGATGATGCTCCAATGCCGGGCATGTGCTGAGGCGATAAAGGATCGTCTCCTCCTCCTACTGGTCTTGGCAACTTACAGAAGTCGTTATGGGGTAGGCCTATTCTCCTGGCATGGTTCCCAAACGGGCAATGTCCAGTGATGACAGCTACAGTCACTCTTAGTTGAGATCTGGGCAGTTTTAATAGCTCCCACGTTCTCTTTGGGTTAATATGCGGCCACAGGTTCCTTGATATAAGGCATGTGGGCTCTGTGTGCCACTTTTCTTGTGCACGTTCCAGTGTGTGGAGTTTTATTATTTTCCAACACGCTGATAAAGTTGTCCGCAAAAGGGATCTATATCCCTATTTTCTAGGCCTGCCCCTTTTCTGGCTAAGTCTTCAGCGATGTTGTTGCCATTGATCCATTGGATCCATGTTCACGTGCCCAGTTTAGGGTTAGGTTAGAATGTCTCGCCATCCTATTTATATATATATATATATATATATATATATATATATATATATATATATATATATATATATATATATATATATATATATATATATATATATATATATATATATATATATATATATATATATATATATATATATATATATATATATATATATATATATTTGTTTTTTTTCTCTCTTTTTTACAGTTTTGGATGTTTTCTCCTTCATTACTTTGTAGTGTGGAAGATGTTGGACTAAATTTATACGTCTGAGTAATGCCGAAGGTATACACACTAGGTACTGATCAGTTTTAACTAATTTATTTCTAACATTTCAAATTCTGCAATAGAGATTGTTTAAGTCTTTCGTGTTGTTGTTGTTTCACAAACACTACTCCCTCTTTCCTAATCCTCACAACCTATTTTCCTAATTCCAGTACTCTGAGTATTGGTCCCAAATAAAAAATAAAGATTCCTAGACTAGACTAGAATTAGTGTATATTCCAATCAGTGATGGCGTTCTTGTTGTCCGTTACTATCACGATATCCTTACCGAATATCTTGTGAAACGTCAGCCATTTGGCCGCTTTATTTATAGTTGATATTTCAGCTTGAAGAACAGTGCATCCGTCTGATAGTCTGAAGGATATTTTAGTGTTAAATTTTTTTATGTAAAAGCCACCCCCAACTCTTTCTCCCCTTTTAAAGCCATCCGTGTAAACTTAGAAGGGCCTGCTTCCTCAATTTGGTAACCGAAGCCCTTTGAGAGGAATGGTTTTGTGATGCAGTAGTCAATTAGATCCGGTGCTAGGTCCCTTCTTATTTTCGTATTCAACTATTATGGAAATTTGATTACACAATTCAATGAAAAATTTACACAAGTTTACATTTTTACACTGCTTTTGATATCACTTTATGCATACTTTTTAATTTTTGTTGCCAATTACTTTCGTCTCAAGCACATACCAAATGTCTGCTTTTTTATATTCATGTCCTTCATGCATTTACTTATACGTTGTGTCTTACAAAACACTTAATGTAGCTATTCCTTTTGTATATCGAAAATCGTAATTTTTGGGACAAAAAACGTCAAATCGTCATTTTGCTTAATTTGAGCATGAAAATCGTTAAAATGACGATTTATCGTCAAATCTGGCAGCTGTGTATACCGCACTCAAGAGTTTGAGTCCTTTTCATATACAATTTTTTTACAAGTCGCTTGCTTGTCTTTTGGATAAATCACATCAATTGTACGAAAAATTATGTAAAAATCGAAGCAATATTCAATTTTTTATAATCGCAAATGGAAAGAAGAGGCTTTTTTTTATCTGAGACCAGTACTCAGGGGATGGCCCCTACATATGCAGCGCATTCTACTGGAACTAGGAATATAGGTTATGATGAGGAGGAAAGAGGGAGTAGCGTTCGTGGAGGTTTAACTTTAACAATAACAACATGAAAAACTAAAACAACCCCTATTGCAGCATATAAAATGTTGGAATTAAATTAATTAAAACTGATCAGTGACCTTCGACGCTGCTCAGATTACTAAAATTTAGTACAACACCTTCCATACTACGACGTAATGAAATGCATTAACAAGAAATTAATATTGAACATATAAAGAAAACACGGACAACGGTGAAAAAAGAAAAAAAAAATCACGTGTGCACTTTGATTTTATATGAAATTAACAATGAACATATATACTCGTATATATGTAGGAAATACGGACAACGCGCGGTTTGTGTGTATCTGAGCAGGGATAGCATTTTTTTTTTTTTGCCATTCATTTATTTATTGAATCTTCACAAAGTGAACTAACAATAAGTATTCAAAACTTAAAACTAAATACATAAAATTAATTAAGTCCAGCCAATGCTAGACAAAATTTTTTATTTTGCACGGTCAGTATCGGTAAAATCACCTATTGAACGTTCTGATGGTGGCAAGGGTATCCCACCTTCTCAACCGAGAGTGGCCTTCAAAATTAAGTATATTGCGTGCAAGACGATTTGGGTGAAGCTCCAATTTACTGATATACCTTGTTGCGTACTTTGAAAATTCGTCTTTTACAAGAGGAACACAGATATCCTTATGAATTCGTGAGTTTTTTACGTACCATGGAGCCTTTGAATTTTTTCAATGTTAGAAGTTGAGGCGGTGCCCCATAGTTGAATTCCATAGCACCATATAGGCTTTAGAATTGCGTTGTATAATAAAAGTTTGCAATCCAGCTTCAATGTCGAATTTCTGCCCATAAGCCAATTCAGTTGCGCTGCTTTTAATTTCAACTAAGTGACTTTCGCGTCAATGTGAGACTTCCACGTTAACCTACGGTCGAGACGAATACCAAGGTACTTGACTTCATTTTGCTGCGGAATAGGTGAATTGTTAATTTGGATGGCTGAACATGTTTGTTTACGCAGCGTGAATGTAACGTGAGTACACTTTTGTTCATTAACTTTAATTTTCCAAAGTTTTAACCATTTCTCTAATATTGAAATATACTGCAAATTGCGCGAAGCTACTTGATGGTTTTCATGTACGCTGCAGAATGCTGTGTCATCTGCAAAAGTTGAAGTGTGGATTCCGGCTCTCGTTGGCATGTCAGAGGCGTAAATCAAGTATAAAGTAGGCCCCAGTATGCTGCCTTGAGGAACTCCTGTCTCGATTGGTTGAGTTGGGCTTGGGATAACATGTAAAAACATTTAGGTTTTAACTAAGCATCAAACTGGAACGAACATATGTATCAGATTTACTAATAAAAAAAAATAATCGGACAATTCTATTACAACAGTGAGCTTAATCGCACAAAACTTCTTGGCACACACATATTTGTTATTAAAGTAATTATATAGAACGCTGTAAGTGCTTTTTTACGTAAACACACTTGTATTTAGGCAACTCAAGCCTCCGCAAAATAGTCTTGTGCTTGTGCAGTTCCTCAGTTATACTTAATATCAAGATATTTTTATGAGCCACCTGTAGCAATTTGTGACTTTAACCCCATTATTAATTTCAACAGCACTGCATTAAAATTAGTTCCTTTTTTCTTTTTTGCAACTCAGCAGCAACTCAAGAAAAAAACAAAAACAAAAATAAACAAACAAAAAATTCGTCTATAAATACACAAAAGGATAAATACCAGAAACAACAAACATTTTATCAGCACAGTTTGAGACAAGTTATGAAACAACATTCAGGTAATTAATAAATTAAATAAAAAAGGGCCATTTACTTGTATGCCGTGGCAGCATAGCAAAGTATGTATGTACATATCTACTCGAATACGAAGGCAACAAATCCAACAACTACAATATTTGTATTTAAAACATGAAAACAGCTTCATGCAATTTGTTAATACCACTTTAAAAATTTAATTTTTGCCATAAAAATGTAAAAGTTCGGTCAATTCAGCTTAAAGAATCTGATAAATATGCAACATGAAAAAAGCAAAGGAAAAAAGGATCATAGTACGAACGAAAGTTGTTACAACTCTTGAGTGAAAATGAGAAAAAAGGAATTGAAAGCTTCGCATAAACCAACACAGCTCAAATAAAACTGCTGCTAAAGTGTGGTTTGCACGAAAACCCATTTGGTTGCACTTTAGGGCAACATACTCTTATTAACAGCTACAAAAAGCAACAGCAGCAGAAAAAATTAACGAAATTAACAACTGCAGGATTAAAAAGGAACAGAACAACAGCATAAAAGACAACGACACAAAGAAAATTAAAAAAAAAAAAAAAAAAAACACAAAAACAAAACAGAAAAAATGCCTGTAGTGCTAAAATGTTGCCGGGCACCTACCAACGTGGTCTACATAATAATATTCTTTTATTCTCACAATTCAGCATATTGGGGATATTTGGTTGGAAACAGGAAAAAACGAGTACAAGTGAAGTACCCACCAACAGGACTGCCGACCAGCCAGCTAACTGTCCAACCAGCCAGTCATTGCGCCGAACACGCTGTTTAGCATGTTTTAATTATTATTTTTTTCAAGTTGTTATTATTATTGTTGTTGTTGTTGTTGTTGCTGCTGCTGCTGTTAGTGGTTTTCATTCCATCTTAATGTTATTGCTCCCAAAAGCTTAGAGCGCGAAAAAACTTATTAAAAACTTTTATTTTTAAAACATATGCTAAGTTACATATGTACGTGTATATGTTTTCCTAAACGACTTTAAGAAGTTAAACATAATGAGGAGCACAAACTTCTATACATGGTGTTCCTTTAGAGTTACACAAGCATGTATTACCATAAAACAAAATATTGAGAAATTTATGTTTGAATATGAGATCAGCGATCGCATTTACAAGTCGTAATAAATTTTCACAACTGTTCGCATCATTAGCGGGCGCATTTCACCAACAGCAACTCTGCGAATGCAATTTTTTTTTTTTTTTTTTTTTTTTTAATAAGCGTTTTTATTTATTGAAGCTTCAAAATGAACTAACAATAAGTATTCAAATCTTAATACTAAATATTAAAAAAAAAATAAAATAAAATGTGCTTTTTACTTACGTCCAGCCAATGCTAGACAAAAAGTTCTATTATGCGGGAGCAATATCGGAAGAATCACCAATTGAACGTTCTGATGGTGGCAACGGTATCCCTTCTTCTCAACCGACTGTGGCCGCCAAAATTAAGTATATTACGCGCAAGAGGGTTTGGATGAAGTTCCAGTTTACTGACATACCTTGTCGCGTACTTAGAAAATTCCTCTTTTACCAGCGGAACACTCAGATCTTTATGAATTCGTGAATTTACGTAAAATGGAGCCGCTGTAATTGTTCGAAGAACTTGGTTTTGTCGCCTTTGAATTTTTTCAATATTTGACGCTGAGGCAGTGCCCCATAATTGAGAATATCTTTCAAAAATTTCCAGAGTCTACTGATGATTAGGGTAGTTCCTATGAAATGTCGACATATAGATAGCTGGGAAACATAGAAAGCAAACTATTTATAATTTTTTATAGGTACAAATTTTTTAATTTTAAATCACATTTTTTTTAACTTTAAATTTAGTATTAAGATTTGAATACTTATAGTTAGTTCATTTTGAAGATTCAATAAATAAAAAAAAAATGCTAAAAAAAATCTTCTTCTACTTGGATTACAAGTAACAACATATCCAATGAGTACTTTCTTGTCTGTTTGTTTGTATGGTTGCAAGTCTCGAAACTCTTGCCGTATGAGTGGTTATTACATACTCGTATGAACGTATTAGAGGGCTACTCAAGTACATTAAAAATGTCTTACAAAACAGCGTAGTATTTTCAAGTACTATTCATCGTCTTCTTTCATATTTCAAAACAAATGTTCTAAACACATCAACGAATACTGTCTGATAAGCATTTAGAACAAACGGAACCAAACGCAAGTAGAACCAAATGAAATAGAACAAAATTGAAGTAGAACTTCAAGCATTGAAGCAATGGTCTACTTCAGTTTTGTTTATAAAATTTGTAGTTTTTGTTTATGCTTTTTTTCTTTGTATTAGTGGACAAGTGCTTTGTATTAGTGGACTGTATGCTCATGCGTGTGGGTTGTTGTTGTTCATGTTTTGTCTTTGTATTAAGCACAAATATTTAAGACGCAGTATACTCAAATGCCAATGTGCTTGCTGTGACTCATCGTATATTTGCGTTATTGTGATGTTTTGTTTTGGATTTTGCTGTGATACAGAATTCAAGTACAGTCAAGCACTGTCGTGAAGGCGTTGCAAAAGTATGAAGTGCTTGTTCTGTTTCTTAATGAGCAGTGTTCTTTAGAACATTCTGTGCGGCCTTTTAGTACGAATAAAATTTGGGTTATTCACGATGAACTAGTATAATTGAACTATGCACATGAGAGAGCTAAGTAAACCGGTCAGTCCTGCGATCTGTTTTAGCACAGTAGTTCATGTTTCTTCCTTTTGACTTTCTGCAAATTTTATTTTTCGTTTATATTTCAGGTATAATCAGAAAGTAGTGACACACAATTTGACATAGAGAAATTTTAACTGCTCTTTTTTTAAAGCTTGTATTAAAAAAACGAATTTGGTTTTTGATTAAATCGTCGTATTTAGAAGTTTACAGCCATTTTGTCTTCTTCATTGCGGTGTAATAATTGCTGTTTTCATCTGTTTATAATCATTTTGTTTTTTTTACATCTTTTACATGTAGTAAACAGAAACAGAGTGATGCACTGATATTCTTTCATATATAGAGTTCTGAACTATTGGGCTAAAAGGAAAACATATTTCAGTGAAAAGAGGGAAATTCCAGAAAAACCCGGAACCGTTGATTGAAACCGGGTTTAATATTTGTTGCGCATTCTTGCCGTGGAACGTGTATGTGAACTCTTAACGGTCATTCGCTGTAGTGCGAAAATTGAAGTTGCCGTATTGCTTCCGGGGAAGGGGGAGTATTGTGGTGAATTCCAATGCCAATTTTGGGAATTTCCAAAAACTCGAAACCACTTCGCTACTCGGTTCGGAATCAGTTTTTCATATTCGGTGCGCGTTCTTGCCATGGAACACGTATCTGAACTATTAACGCTCATTCGCTTTGGTGTGAAAATTTAATTCGACGTATTGCTTCTATGGAAGTGGGAGAATTTGGCAATTCCTGAACCCGATTATGGGAATTGCCAAAAACTGTGTGCCGCTACGCTAAATGATAACGAACTCTAAAATAAAACAATAAATATAGTTTAAAAAACTAAAAAGCAGGTTTCATATCAAACCAAAAAGTTAGAAATTATTTTAAGATAAGATTGAACAATAGTGAATGAGCAAATACTAGCATTATTGTGAATTAGCCATCTCCTTGATATACGAAGAATATGCCACAAAGCGGCTCACGCTTAATTCACAATAATACTAGTATTTTTCATTAACTATTGTTTAAGCTTATTTCTTAACTTTTTCAAGTTCGACACTGAAGCGTAGTTTTTAGTTTTTTAAATTATATTTATTTATTTAAAAATTTTTTCTATCAATCACTTAATAAAACATGCGGCCCTTTTTATGTCTTTAATGCAGAAACTACTTAATTCGTTTAAATTTAAATTTTTACCTCAGAAAAGTTTGAAAATGCAATAAATAATTTTAATAACATTTGCCAATCGGAATTTATGAAACGACAAGTGTTTAAAAACTTATTTGTTTTTTTGGTTTTTTATGCACATACATACACACATATGTGTTTAAAAGGCACGGAATATCATCAAAATGATTAATTTGTTACTTGTGTCTTTTATGGCTGTACATTTCTTTTTTTTTTCTCAAATAAAAAACAAAAAATGATGAAAAGAAATAAACAATTGAATTGATTTATGGCAACGAGACGCTAAGTAGACATAAGATTATGTAGTTAATGTTTAAGAGGATATTGTGACCACAAATGCACTCAACACATTTTACATTCATTCTCCTTAAGACCCATTCAAATTAACAATATGGCCAAGTTAATGCTCCAGCAGCCAACGGGAAGAAATATTATTTGTTTGTTTTTTTTTTTAAAAAGGTATTAATGTTGTTGTTTATGATCATACAAAAGGAGGTCTGTGTGATCTGCAATTTAACATTTTTTTTTCCTTTTTCAAAAAGTTTTTAATTTTTTAGCTCTCACGGCAATGTTACAGAGCTATGCTGGCTTTGGCATCATCATGACGTATGCATTGAAATTTTGAGTGCTGCATGCAGAGTATGGACTTCTTCAGTCGCTGTTAAAAGATTGTCTTACAGACACATACCTACATATAATAAATATAAATAAATAAACCGTTAAATAAAAGCTAAAAGTTGTAAAGGAGGATTAGTTTGTATGTTCTTGTGTGGCAGTTATTAAATGACGCTGCACAGTGTTTTGGCGCTAGCCAATAATAAAATTTATTAGTTTTACTTCTATGTAGGCAAACTGTTCGATTAGCTAAGAGCTTTTTGGAATTTGAAACGTTGTACTCTGCATAATTGAAGGATTTAGAATACGTCACTGAGCTCACAACAAATTCCCATCGATGATGAAACTCAATAGTGATTTCTGTTTAAATAAGTAAAGTTATAACTTCATTTGTTCTGGAGAATGAAAAATGGTCTTGCCAGTATAATGATAAAATTAATTATTCTAAGATATTGAAATTTTTGGGCGTAAATAAAATCTAAAAAAAAAGAAAAGTTAGTACCTGCTGAACATTGGGGTATGATGCCAATGTTTTGGGATCTACTGAGCACATAGTTTTGGCCTCCAAGTGTAGCCAAACGTAACTTCTACATCAGCTTATTAGATATTCCTCTAAAGACAGAATCTGAATGTAATAAATATTTGGCTTCACGATAACATTTCCCACAGGAAGCACAACCACCTAATTTTGATGATGATGCGAGAATATGCGAGGAAGAAGCCGACTTAGGACTATTCCGACTTTACTTGGAAGCTTTGTGGAATGATCTTGGAGGTATTCGCCTCGACGACATAATGCAGACATTGTAGAACTTAGAGAAAGCGAATGTGATCTTTTAACCATTTATTGCAATGCTTGCATCATTTCTTTGAAAAACATTTGTCATGGGAATGCTCGTATACTTAACAAGACTCATGTGTGCGAACCGCAAGAATGTATTCCATCATAATCATCCCTCGAAATGTAGACAAGTGTATAGCGGTTGCGAATAGTTACATAATATAAACAAAGGCAGGGTAGTGACTTTTAAGCTGAAAACAATTCCTGGAAATTTTTCAGTGTACGTCAGGGTTCAATTTCAGATGTTATGTTGTTTTTCTTTTTTATATAGTAATGACATGTAAAATTAAAAACAGATATGTATAAAATTAATGGCTGGCTAAATATGAATAAATTAAATGAAAATAATACCAAAGTAATGGAAATATATACGAATAATTATAAAAAAATAAGCTTAATAAAAAACTAGATGAAATCAAATATCTGGGGGTTTTTATAGATCAAAAACAAAAGTTTAAAGAACACTTACCGTGTAATTCATAAATACATTATAACACGGTGATATCCAAATTATAAGGAAAAATTTAAAAAAGTGTATTCATAAACGAGTGATAGCTCGTACTGCTTATAACCTTCCTTAACATTCAAGATTTTTATTGTGGCCTCTACCCAACTATAAGCGTTTAATAAAGTGACACTTGTTAAATTGACAAAAGTTTGTTTACACAAAAATTTATTGGTTGTGTGCATATTTTTTTCTTTTCTACCACAAATTATATAAAAAAAAAGTAAAAATGGCAGTTGTAATTTTGCGTACGATAAATACATAAATACGCATATTGCAAAGCAAATGTAATGAGACACTTTTAGGTTCAAGATGGTTCAACTGATCTTCATGGTTTGTCTCAAGTAACGGTCTGCCGAATTGCGAGCCACTCTGGCTTTTGCATGAAGTTACCTAAATAATCAGTTTTTGTTATATGCAGGCCCAGTTTTTGAGTTCGTATTTAAATGTTATTTAGCTTTAAGTTCCATTTAAATACGAAAATCAGGGAGCTAATTCCCTTGTTCGCTTACGTTCGAGTTCTTACACGAACGTGCGACTTTTTGCACTTTTGGGATTCTGTTATTGGATATCTAGTAAAAAGTATCGAAATTTCTAATGATGGCATTCGATAGCGAGTAATTAACCGACTTTTAACTCGCAAAACACCATTCGAAATCGCAGCAAACAGTAAATGGAAAAGAAAATGTTAATGACATTTTTTTTTTCATATAAAATTACATGTGTAAATTTTTTTTTTTTTTTGAGGTCAACAGTAACAAAAATTTGTATTGCACGAAATAATATATTGGCGAACATTAAAATTAAATGCGTCTACCTACAAAGGACTCAAATATATGGCGCAACGTAAGCTAATGATTTCATTTGTATAGGTAAATACTCAGGAGTATGTTGACCAAATGCAATATGTGAAGCAAATAATTTCTTTCAATAAATCCTCGCTAAAACACCGACGGTGGGCCATTTAACCTCTCACAGGCTGAAGAAGAGATAGTTGCTGCAGCAGGCCTTGAAGTTATTGTTCAGGAGTTGAAAAATGTAAAAACTTCTGGCTCAATTTTGCCATCAGAAGTACAAGACATGACGTAACTCGACGATTCTGAAAGATGTTTTAGTGTATCTACGACATTACAGGAAACAAATAATGAGTTTTTTCTTTCATTTGACGACAACATCGTTTTCTTAATAGTAATTGATGATGAGGTAGAAGAAAAAATGTTCCAACAGCTCCTATGTGAGAAGAGCTTCCAAAAATATAAACTTTAAAAAATATCTGTGATGATGAGAAATTTATAGTTTTTCTTTTTTTAGCTAAATTTGCTTTAAGTGTTTCTTTTTGAATTAAAATGTTATCTATTTTTTTACTATTTTCTTTATTAAGAAATAAAAAAAAAAGTATTTGTTGTTTTTAAATGTAATAATTATGGTCCATTTTTATTATTATTTAATTTGCTAAAGAAAAATTATACATTTTCCAACTTTGAGTTTGTGCAAAAATATGGTTTAAAGGCGAATTCATTATACCAGGTGAAACTGGGATTACAATAAATACAACCCTGAAGGAAGTATGGGGTTAAGTGTATCCATGTCAACATTTATGGTGTCTTTCTGGTGACACAGCAAATAAATTTTTTTCCTTGTCTTTTTGATAGATAGGGAATATTTTTTGTTAATAATTTAATTTGTTTTAAAAATTTATCTGTGGCCGCAAGAAAATAGCTAATTCTAATAAAAAATAATAATAATAAATAGTGATATAAAAAGGTAAAGGTGAGTAAAAAGTGCGAAACTAGTTAAATATTTTATAATTATAAGCAATCACTATATGTTTTACTATTGACATTTTTTTCACGTGGTGACAGCGTCTATAGGGAATCAATACAGTTTTACTATGAACCTTTCCCACAGTGCGGTAATGTCGTTAATAGTACGTCAGTACAATCTTACTATTGACATTTACTCTATATGACCCCACAAGAACTACCTAGTCAGAATTGACGCAGTCTACTGGTAGATTTCGTAGGACAAGCCTGTGTTAAATGTCAATAGTAGTTAGCATTAGTACAATTTGTCAGTAGTACTGGTGACATCGTCAATAGGTAATCACTATAGTTTTACTACTGACATTTCCTGCAGGGTATGTACATGCATACACACACTTACACACTTTACTTGCAGATGTACATGTATGTGAGCAAACCGGAAACAACTTTTGACACTTGGCGTTTTACAATTAGAGAAAAAGTAGAGCATCTGTTTTTTCAGTTTCACCTGGTAAAATGAATTCGCCTTGATATGGTTTTTGTTCACAATTTCACTAGTGTTCTAAAACACATTTTTTGAGTATTTTTCAACACTATGACAAAAACTCGACTTGTTTCGCAACGAATAACGTCATTAGAAAATTATACGATATCGAAATTGTTTTCTATTCGGAAGTAATTTCGATCACGAATGCCAGAATTAGCCCCCAGTTTTTCACTACAAGTTTCGACAAAATTTAAATGCCCAAACTTCTTCATTTAAGTTTGCCGCATATGCCATATGGTTTTTGTGTGCTTCCATTTGTATTAGTGCAAAAAAGGTAAATAAAACACACATACGAGCTATTGCCTGTAGAAGATATTTGGAAATTAGTTGCTAATTTTGCACTAAACAACAGCACAATATGATAATTAATTAAAAATAAAATCGCATGAAATAAAATTATTTAGTTGTTATATGCCGTTAATAAATTTAATATTATTCTTTAAGAATTTTTCTATTCTTCCACTAACAAACAGCTGTTCTATGGAACACTTTCCATAATATTTGGAATCTAAGTAAAGCTGCCACATTTTCATCACATTTAAATAAGAATAATTATTTCAGACTGATAAACGGAACTTGCATTTAAATACAACTTAAACTTAGATGCAAATTAGCTAATTTTGTATTTAAATACGCAGTCAAAAACTGGGCCTAAGTACCTACTAAGTAATGACAATAAAAATACCAAGGTATTGCCAGCACTAAAGTACAAAAGTAATAAAAGTGTTGAACAGTTATTTGCTGGGTATTATGTGTTTGTGAGTCAAACTTGTTATAAGTTGCTTATAACACAGTGAGAGTATGATAACTATTACCAGCTTATAAACTGAAATATGAAATTTTTATGAATTAGACTGTTAGAATATATGTGCAAGAAAATTGAACAAATATAGAATTTTTAAAGCGCATAAAAAAGAAAGTGTCTATTATTATAAACATTTATAATACGAGTACGGATTGATATTGAAGCTACCTAGCGATAGATGGTAACTCAAACACAATTTCTTTTTTAATTGTAATCTGTCAACGTCAGCTGTTAAAATTTCACCACAACTCATCGATTAGTTTATATATTGTAGTCGTTTGAAGTAAGCAACTTTTGCGTTTCTTGAAAAATGAGAAAAAGCGAATTTCGCGCAGTGATTAAACACTATTATTTGAAAGGGAAAACGGTGAACGAGATAAAAGAAAAGCTTGATAAACATTACGGTGATTCTCCTACGGCAGATTACATAGCAAAATATTGGATTACTGAATTAAATGCGGCCGAACAAGCACTGCAACAATACCGTCAACAGGAAGGCTAAAAGAGATGGTTACTGAATAATATATCATGAAAATTATCGATATCGTGATCGCCGAGTCAAGTTACGTGAGATTTTTGCAATGCTAGACATATCATATGAACGTGTGTTCAGCATTTTGTCTGAACATTTGCATATGAAAAATCTATCGGCAAGATGGGTGTCGCGTTTGCTCAGTGCTGAACAAAAACCGGCTCGATAGACAACTTCACACCGGTGTTTGGTATCCTTGGAATGAAGATACAGTGTGATGTTCGCTGGACAGAACACATTTTTCATGTCTCTAAAGAAGCATTCAAGTGCCTGGGTTTTTTGAAACGGTGTAAGATGTACTTCACTCCATCCGACCTCCTTACTATTTATACCACCTACATCCGACCGAAAATGGAATGCAACTCTCATGTTTGGGCCGGTGCCTCAAAGTATATTTTGGTGTTACTCTACCGTGTGCAGGAGAGGGTGAAGAAGCTCATCGGTGACAGTAGGGTATCCAACTCTATTGACTCACTGGAGCATCGACGCAGTGTGGAGCAGAGACCTGCTCCGAAGCGGCTATAGCCGACTAAGTCGAGCCGCCGATGATATTCGATAGCCGCCGCCGCCGAAATTTTTACGGCTAATTTCGGCTAAAAATGACGCCGATGCTAGGTCACGAAATTATGAAATATAAGCCAAATTGTACGTTTTGTAGCTATAAATGCCAAACTTAGCTTAAAAAATAAATTAGTATCGCGTAACATAATGGATAAACATTTTTTGCGCAAACATTTTATCGCTTCTTGTTCGTCAGAACAAAATAACGATGCTCTAGCGATTTTTGAGATTATCGTAATGTTTTCATCGAAAGAAATTAAAAAAAAACCTTGTTTACTTGGAATTTGATACGATAACAATGATAAAGTTAGTTTTTAATACGGTAACTCTATCAAGTGCAGTGATGCAAACTCTATGATAATTACCGCTTTTTACGGTAATACGGTAAAAATAGTTATTAGCTATTGTACTGAATCTCTTTTTGTTTATATGTTTTCCATTTTATCTACATACACATATACATATATATAAAAATCTTAAAAATATTATATGAGCTCTAGGTTATAAAACAATAATTAAAAGCTTTTTATTCAATATTTCGTTTTTCTTTAGAAATTTCTTTAGAAAACTTCTCAAGGATTGTATTTGTTGATTAATTATAAAATCGAAAAATTTTTGTGACAGAAAATAAAACAACATCAAAAGCTTTAACATACATACACACATAATTACATTTAACTTAAAAATAATGTTATTTTATTACCTATCAAAACATGTTTGATTTTATAATTCATTAATACTTTCCTTAAGAAGTTTTCTAAAGGAAAACGAAATACATATTCAATTAAAAACTTTTTAATTGTTGTTTATAAATAGAAAAGCTTGTTTTTTGTGTTTTGACGGATATTATTAGAGCATTTTTCTTTTTAAATTCTCAGCAATTTATTTGGATTGTTGGGATATAAAGTTGAATGTTTGAGAATATCTTTCAAAAATTTCCAAAGTCTACTGATGATTGGGGTAGCTCCTATGAAATGTCGACATATAGATAGCTGGGAAGCCTAGAAAACAAGCTATTTATAATTTTTTATTGTTTTATATAAAAATATTATTTTTAAGATTTATTTTTGTTGTTTACTAACTTTTATTGCTTTTTGTTATTAAATAAATAGTTTATTAGATAAATTTAATAAAATAAATATGTAATACAAAAAAAAGAAAAAAAAAAAAAAAAAAAATATATATATATATATATATATATATATATATATATATATATATATATATATATATATATATATATATATATATATATATATATATATATATATATATATATATATATATATATATATATATATATATATATATATATATATATATATATATATTAATAGCTTTGTCTATACTAAGCATTTTATATTGGGTTGGCTAAATATTTTCGGTGTTTGTGCTCAAAAATTTTTAAAGTTATACATTAATTTAAAAATAAAAGTTAGCGACACTTTTCAAGCGTACGTTACGATAAGAGTGAAAATTAGTCAAAAAAAATCATGGAAAATTCAAATATTACACATTTTTCCATATAAAACCACAATCAAATAATAATGAAGATTCCGACTCTGAGGAGGACTCGTTATATATGATGGAACACAAAAATGACGTTTTAAAGTATGAAGAGCTCTTAAATTCTAAAAGACACCTTCAGGAAAAACCCAATATTATTTTGAACAAAAGAAACGCCGGTGGATCTAACTTTTTTGGCCAAATGGTGATTACAAAAAAGGCCGTTTTGAAAAACTGTAATATATGTATGTTAATATAATATAATATTGTTTTGATGGGATAGGTGCGTCTTAAAGGGTAAGCTTAAAATCTGGTTTTAAGATTTTCCGTATAACCCTAATTCAACCTAATATATATATACAAATAATAATTTAGACTTGTACGATGAGCTGACAATTGATGACCCTCATGGGGGTATAGTCCGAACCCAAGCTATTTATATGGAATTGCAGAAAATTACCACTATTGAAAATATTACTATGCCAACGTCATTATCAGTTGTTTCAAAACAAAAAGTAAGTTACATATGCATATCTAATTACTAAATTAATTTTTATTAATTTTATTTTTTAGAAAAAAGAAAAAAATGTCATTGCTGCTTATGTTTTAGCCGCATCTCAAGATAAACAGACAGACGACCCATTGAAGAATGAAATTTCGAAATACTTTGCAGCAACTCATGAAGATACAGAAACTTTTCTCTGGTGGCAAAGTAATGAAAAGGTAATAAACTTTGTTATTCAACAAAAATTTTTTTTAACAAAATTTTTTTTTTTTTTTTAATTTTTTAAAATAGGAGTACCCCACAATTTCAAAGCTAGCGTCTAGAATATTAAGTATACCGTCTACAAGTGCATCAGCTGGAGAAGACTTTTCTAGTGCTGGATCGCTAGTCACTTCAAAGAGATCTAGTTTAAATGCGTGGACGGTAAAAAAAAGTTCTTTTTATTCACGACAACTATGATTTAGTTAAAGAAATCTTAAAAAAGTAGAATTGCGTTTAGTTGTTCTTTGAGAATCGGCCATAGATACATACGTATTTGTTTTTTAATTTTAAATATTTTCATATAAAGAAATGAAAAACCTTATTATTAAACTCTTACATATATTGTGTAGTTTCTAATTGTATAACATGTCGATATATCATAGGAAACACAAAACCAGTTAAACTTTTTTAATTTGTATAAGCTTTTAAAGTAAACGCATTCAACTCAAAATACATACAGTATTTTGATTCATATATATGTACACTTGTACATACGTATATTCTTTTTTGTACATACATATATTTGTATATGTAAATAACTTTGTGTATGTGTAAATATCTTAAAAGAAGAGAATTCTATTTAATATGAAAAAAAATTGTTTTCGTATATTTACTTTTTCTTATTTCAAGTGAATTAACGTATTAAAATAAAATATCAAAATACAAATTAAGATAATGCTGCTTGCTTTAACTACCAAAAATATTGAGTTAATTATATTAAATATAACAGTGCAAATGTGTTATTAAAACGTAAGGCACTAAACGTGCAAAATAGGAGTTGCGGAATTTAAAATTTTTTTATTGATTTTTTATAAGAGCCGATGGGAAAAAGGCTAGCCGGTCAAATCCTCGCTATAGCCGGCTTTGAGCTGCCGCCGAGTAATATATCATTAGCCGCCGCCGCCGATAAAAATGGACGGCGCAGGTCTCTGGTGTGGAGTGCGTTACTCTGTTCTATCGTTACTACAATGGATTTTGCTCTGACGAGATTAGGGATCTTGTTCGCGAAACTCGCACATTTTTACGCGCTCATCGTCTAGAGCTCATCCATTTGTGGTCGATTGCCCGGGGAATCGTACTACGCATTACAGAGAGAATTCGTTTTTCAGCCGTCCGCTTCGTCTGTGGAAGAAGTTGCCTGCAGAGGTGTTTCCTGTCTATTATAACGTTGGAAAGTTCAAGTCAAACGTTCACAAACACTACTTCCTCTTTCCCCCTCCTCATAACCTATTTTCCTAGTTCTGGTACAATGCACTGCATATGTCTGTCCAAGCTAAAAAAAAAAAATGATAAAGCGTAATCCTGTTGATTTTTGGCGATTAAACCTGAAACCAAAAATCAATCGAAACAATATGTGAAAGCTGCTGGAAGAGCTCAGAAGAAGGTGAATGTAGACAGTGAAATCGGCTGACAAGGTTGTGGCCACTGTGGTTTGCGATGCACATGGAATATCCAAATTAACAACTCACCTATTCCGCAACACAACGAAGTCAAGTACCTTGGTATTCACCTGGACCGTAGGCTAACATGGAAGTCTCACATTGAAGCAAAGGTCACTCAGTTAAAACTAAAAGCAGCGCAGCTAAATTGGCTTATGGGCAGAAATTCGACACTGAAATTAGATTGCAAACTTTTGTTATACAACGCAATACTAAAGCCTATCTGGTGCTACGGAATTCAGTTATGGGGCACCGCCTCAGCGTCAAACATTGAAAAAATCCAAAGGCGACAAAACAAAATTCTACGAACGATTACTGCAGCTCCATGGTACGTCAAAAATTCACGAATTCATAACGATCTGAGTGTTCCGCTGGTAAAAGAAGAATTTTCTAAGTACGCGACAAGGTATATCAGTAAACTGGAACTTCATCCAAACCCTCTTGCTCGCAATATACTTAATTTTGGCGGCCACACTCGGCTTAAAAGAAGGGATACCGCTGCCACCATCAGATTGCTCAATAGGTGATTTTACCGAAATAGCTCCCGCATAATAAAACTTTTTGTCTAGCATTGGCCGGACTTTAGAATCACATTTTTTAATTTTAAATTTAGTATTAAGATTTGAATACTTATTGTTAGTTCATTTTGAAGTTTCAATAAATAAAAAAATGCTTAAAAAAAAAAAAAAAAAATGATAGAACAACTGAGATGTGTTGGAGATGTTCGGCTGTATAATCTACGAAATAATCAAAATTTCAGAAGCGATCAAAGACTAGTGATACACAACAATCATTATTTTACATAGGACTAAGAAAAAGTTGTCGATTTTATTAAAAATATTAATGCAAATTAGAGCTTAAAAAAAATATGGTGATATATAATTTAAATGAAATGTAAAGAAAAAGTTTTAAAAATACTATTAATAAATAAGTAATAATAACTAAAATAATAATTTCTTAGTTAAGGTTCAACCAACATGAAATACGATAAATTTCTAGAAAATAAGTTAATGAGAATCCGTAGGTAAACATCTTAGTTTTGTAATAGACGTTTCAAAAACACCTCGTTTCAGTAAGCACACACATATCTGAACCAAAATATGTTCTTTTGTTTCTACCAAGTTGCCATCAGTTGGAAGCATAGATGCCAGATAAATCTGGTTTAAAATCGGCAAATTCTATGAAACAAATCGTCAATATGATTATTGCAAATCGTCAAAAAATCGTCGGCTAGTAAAATTAATTATTTTGGAATAAATGATTTATTTCAACGGCGTAATGTATAGAAAAACAAATCATGGTTGCATTTAATAAAAAACTACCGCATTTAAAGTTATATCAACAGATATATCCTCCTAATTGTTTTCATAAGTATACCATTCACTACTTTTTGTAACAAATATTTTTAAAATAAGACTTCATATAATAAAATGTACTGTTATTATACAAAACACATCTATTAAATCTAGCATTTCTAAGTCATAACAACCACAGTAGCAAAGTTTGAGATGGTCTTTAGTATACAACATTTTTTCCAAAAATGGTCTCTTCAACAAATTTCTCAGTTCCACGTACCTGGATGCAAACTCACATATTTGCAAAAGATGATAAGACTAATATTTTTCCTGTAAACTTAGTCAAGGAGGGATAATTTATTCCAAAAATTTTGCATTTTCATATTTATAGCGTAAAAGAAATTTTTCAATTTTAATAGTTTTATTTTAACTCGTATCAAATTTCTCGTCTTTCTACGATGAAATAAGATAACTTTTTCATTATGTTAGAAAAGACTCTTTCTTCTTTTATAATATTGTAAGAATTTATAGAAGTTACAGTTTTGAGTTCAAATTTAGTCTCCTTAAAATATGAGCACAGGCTTTTAGAAGCAAATAACGAATTTTCTTTGTGGAAGGCAACAAAATATATAAAACGATCAACGAAAAGAAATGTCGCAATAAAAGATGCTAACAATATATGGTGTAAAAGTGACAAATCCAAGGCTGAAGCATTCACTTGTCACCTACAAAACACTTTCCAACCTCACTCAAATATTTACAAATGCTTTTATGGATGAAATCGTTAATTTTTTTAAATAGTCCTTGTCCTATGGATTGGCCGATAAAGCACATATCTCCGCATGAAGTAACATATGAAATTAAAAAGTTAAATTGTAAAAAATCTCCTGGCCACGATAATATCAATGGAAAAGTAGTTCAAGCATTGCCAAAAAAAGGTATTGTCTACTTAACATATATATATCGCTCCTTTATTTCAACATAGTCATAACTCAAAAAAGCCTGTTTGGAGAAAAACACATTTCAAATTTTTAGCTTCCATACAAGTCTAAGGAAAATTTTTTTAGAAAATATCTCCTAAAGGAAACAGTTTAAAAGTAATTTAAATAAATTTTTGGCACAAAATAAAAGGTGGTACTCTTAACAATTCTGCATTGTTAACTCGAAAAGCTCATATTTTGAGATATGACTATGCTGCAATAAAGGAGCGATATAATGCTATTTTAAGACTAAGTCACTTTCCTGCACAATGGAAGTGTGCAGAACTGGTAATGATCAACAAACCCAACAAACCTGAGAACGTTGTCTCATCGTACCGTCCGATTAGCTTACTGGTTTTATTCTCTAAAAAAAAATATTTGAAAAAATATTCCTGAAGATATTTCTACCTGAAGATATTTCTAGAAAAATTTAACATCATTCCTGAATACCAATTTGGTTTCAGGAGTAAACATGGGACTCCAGAACAGTGCCATCGTATCACTGCACATATAAGGGATACTTTGGAAACTAAAAAATATTGCTCAGGAGTTTTGTTAGATGTACAGAATTCGTTTGATAAATATGGCACATTGGATTAAATTATAAATTAAAAAACTGCTTCCTTTTTATCTTTTATTAAGCTCATATTTATTAAGATAGGAGCTTTTATGTTAAAGTTAACCACGAATTTTACCAGTTAACCACGAAAATTTACGTCAGATATGCCAATTACAGAAAAAGCCTTACTTGCAAATTACGCAGATGACACTGCGATTTTGACATCTGACAGTTGCCCAATCAATGCTTCAAGTTTGATGCAAAACCAACTTGAGGAACTTGAAAAATGGCTATCTAAATGGAATATTAAAGTAAATACCGAAAAATCTGAGCATGTTACGTTTTCATTACGACGCAGCAATTGTCCCGAAGTTAAATAGTAATCCAATTCCCCACAGCAATTGTGTTAAATATTTGGGAATACATATTGACAGAAGGTTAACATGGAAATCACACATAAAGGCAAAACAACAACAATTAAATATAAAAACCAAACGCCTGTATTGGTTATTAGGGCCAAATTCAAAATTAAATTTGAGAAACAAATTAACAATTCATAAAGCTATTCTTAAACCTGTTTGGACTTATGGAATACAGCTGTGGGGCACATCCAGCAACTCAAACTTAGAAATTTTGCAAAGATACCAATCAAAAACTTTAAGGTTAATTGTCAACGCACCTGGGTGTATATCGAATAACTCAATACACCACGATCTTTCTGTACCGAAAGTTATTGATGAAATAAAAAGATTTAACGAAAATTACTTGGAGAGGTTAAGTCATCATAACAATCCATTGGCAGTAGTTTTTTTTTTTTTTTGATAACACTGAAGAAATTAGACGACTTAAAAGATATCATATCCTGGATTTACCATTCAGAAAATAAAAAAATGTAAAGCCGTATTTTAAATGCAAACATTTTCATTTATATATTTTAAATTTTCATTAAACATAATATTTTAAATATTTGTCCGTATACACTGATGTAGCTATTAAATTTTATAAAGAATTTATCAATATTAGTTGCACACGCCTGTTGTTGTTCTCAGTGGAGTTCAACAACCTAAATTATTATTATTTTTTCTAATATAAATAAATTTAATTATTATCCTTAAATGGATAGATTGTAAACAGAAAAATCATTAAAAAAAAAAAAATCTTCAAATTAAGTCTCTTTAAAATATGAGCACACGATTTTACACATAAAAATTTGCAAAAATTTTGGCATATAATTATTTTAAGCGATATTCACATATGATATTTTCACTCTCTCACTCATCTCTAACACATACAGTATATGTATACTCTAAAATAACTACCGCATAATATTTCAGTACTCGTATTTACGTACCATAAATATGAATGAAAGTCCTACATAAATTAACTAAAAAAAAAGAAAGTATGCTTGTAGTTGCTTGAAAGATATGACAGTAAAAATGTGATCTGAAAAAATCGTCAAAAACAGGCCTTCAATCGTCAAAGTGTTATTTTCAAAATCCAAAATCGTCAAAATTACGATAAATCGTCAAATATGGCAGCTATGGTTGGGAGACTGATTTACTTCGCAGTAAAAGTCTGCGTGATACTAAGTGACCAGCGTTGTCAACTCGGTGCGTTTCGCACCGTTTTTGGTGCTTTTTAAGATTTTTTATGCGAAATATTCTTTAGTCGGTGCGCAGTGCGCTTTTTTCTAATTTTCGGTGCGCTTTTTAAATTTCGGTGGCACCAAATAATATTCAATGCAATGCATTTATTACACAAAATTTTTACATTTCATTTTACACTATTTGTTGTTTTATAAAAATTGCTGTTTTGCTATTAAACGATCAAGAGAAGTTTTTCAAATATTACAATAAAAGCAGACACTGAATAGTGAAGTTCGTGTTTATGATGGCGCTTGTGTTCACAGCCTTTTAAGTAATTAATAAATTATGAATATATTATTATATTAAAATTTTCTAAAACGATTGCATTTAATTTTGATTATGATAAATTTAATTTTCTATTTGTTAAAATTCTGGCAAATTTTCGTATATTTCAATAAATTATTTTACGGACACCCACTGTAGCCAACGGGTTTTCACTGTTGGCTTGCGAAAACAAAAATGCAATTCACACTATGTTTGATAGACTTTGATTGCTTATTGTGCGATTCTGTAGCTTTTAATGATCCGATAATCGTAAATTTTTTCGATAATCTTTTATCCCTTGTAGTAACGATTGTATGCTCCTGCAATATAATTTTAACGACGGTAACCAGGCAGTAAAACTAACAGCTGATTTCGGTCGACATCGGATATAATTAAATATTGTTGCTGAATACCAAATTTGATTATCGTTATCGCAATACTGAATACGGTGGTAATTATTGATCATTGTCTTCACAAAAGTACCAGAATCACACTGGAGGTTAAGTCTGACAAAAACGAGTTCTAGCTATTGAACGAATTTGATGGCACGCCCAGTGCTATCAGACGAAGTTTGATCGTATAATAGCTACTTAAAAGGCTGTTTCATGATCGTTTTTTAATGTAAAAATATTATATTTTTTTGGTACAAAATGGGTTTAAAAAAAAGTCTAAACTTGGTGCGTTTTTGCAGAAATAACGCGCTTTTTTCTTCCTTTTGGTGCGTTTTGAAATTTCAAAGTTGACAACGCTGTAAGTGACTTATATATTATATTTTAATTAAAACAAATGAATGAATACACAAGTCGAATGAATAAAGACAATAACTCTACTCGCGGAGAAACAAATGCAAGCCCACTGAAATAATATTTGTAGTATTCATATTTGTAGTATTCTATTAGTAAATTATTTACTAATTTTTTCGTGTTTAAGATTTTGATTTTTCCTTTCTTAAGTTTCTTAAGAAGGATTTTTTACAATACAAATTTCTGTGATCAATCGTTTTTGATTGAAGAAGGCCAGAAAAATAATCAAGCTTTTTTTAGCTGGGGGACAACCAGCTGTTTCATAGCTGCTATACTACTCATCAGCACCCATTTTCAGATTGTCGATGCTTGTGCGTGAGTTTTTGGCCAAAAACGAAACCGTTATCATGCCTCAACTACAGTGTTTATCCGGCTTGGCCCCTGCTGAATTTTTCCTCTTTCCAAAACTGAAGACACCGATGAAAGGAAAGCGTTTTGCTACGATTGAGGAGATACAAGAAAAATCGAAACCAGAGTAGCGTTACCAAATAGCGCGTTTCGGATAAGTTTTGAAGATTGAAAAAAATGCTGGCATGAGAGTATTATATTTGAGGCGGATTACTTTGAAGTGGACAAGATAGTTATTGATGAATAAATAAATTTACTGTTATTTTTTGATCAGACCTTTGATATTCTTAAAACTGCGTCGTGATCACATTTTGCTATTCACGTACCGAATATTTCAAATTGAGTTTGTAGATCTCCCAAAAATTCAATGCCTAATACTCCTCTACAAAGTAATATTCTGCGCTTGCTTAGTATGATCCAATTTGCTAGATCTAATCGAGGCATTCAACATAGGTATAAAAGACCCTACCAGATACCAGAAGTCTCCAGAACTCTTTGCCAAATTATATTTAAAACTTGAACAATAAAGCTTTTTCGTAACTTAACATTAGATTGATTATTAATTTCTTGACAACATATCTTAAGTTGATAAATATAAAAAAGCCATTGAAACTAAATTTATTAGTTAATGGTAATTAAAAAAAAATATATATATATAAAATATAAAAATATCTCTGATTTTCCATCTTCTATTTGGTAAAAAACATATTTGCTTAAATTACTTATTCATTACTTTGTCATAATAAAAAATTTCCGTAAGTATTAAGTTACAATGAAACATTTTTTTCGCCATGTTTTTAGTCGAAAATTATGTTTAATTAGTGTTTTTCCGCAGCAGACTATTTATTAGCTACAAAATATCTAAATTATATTATTAAAATTTCAATTCTTCATAGAAATAAAATGTACACAACCAATCACTGACATCAAATGCAATTAAAGTCATCATCGGTCGTCATAAAACGCAATTTAGCAATTAATCAGTAATAATAAATTTAACCATTAAAATCACAAATATGTCAAATTATAATTGCCAAGCAATTTATTTTCTAAAATTTGCAATTTGTTCGTCCATACTCGTACATTTGTACAACAGCAAATACACAACATGTACTCGTATATATGCTCACTTCTCCACCCAACCAAACCCAACCCAACCAGAAACGATAAAGTCATCCAACGCAATTGCACGGCTAATCGCACAACCGTTGCTCGTTGTAATAAATAGTTTATTTAGCAACCTGGCAGAGAACGCTATCGACAATTGTCTGTATTATTCTAATTTATCAAAGTTTAAGTAACAATTGAATTGTGCTGAGTATTGAACAATTTGTTAAAATTGAACATTAGACATGACAACGATTTGTTCTGGCAAACACTTTTGCCATTTTCCCAATCGAAAAGAATTTGATAAAAGAAATAATGTTGAACAAAAAAATGAATTAAAATGAAGAAGTGGATTTGTATTCAGACCTTTTTCTTTTATTTTTTATTTTTTTCTTTGAAAATTCGTTAAATGTGTTTGAATCCTATTTTCAGTATTACCAGATTTTCACAATTCGACGCCTATTTGAGGGACTTTAAAAAGATGTAACTTTCAATGAACTGCAGCGCGGGTAGGCATTTCACTTTCAGAAATTCTTACTTGTTCGTATGGCCAGTCGGGCAACAATTTTCATTTTGAGGTGCTCGTTTGGACTGTTAGTCTCCGATAATTTCCAAAATATTTGATCTTTCATCACTGTTTTTGTTGTCTACATGTCTTATTAAGATTTTATTTTAATTAATTAAAAATAATAATAAAATTTGTTTCCGCTTGATGCATTGTCAAGTCAAGTCGGCATGTGACAGCAAGATTGTCAAAAACTGAAAATTTATTTAAATTTCATCAAGTTGTCGTCGGCATTGCACATATTTGCGAATTTCAACAAGTGAAATTTTTTAATTGTTAAGCATTGTGGACATATCGGCAGAGCTGTAAATTAAAATAAGATATTTATTTTGAATTGTTGGTAACAAATAGGAATATCCGACTCTCGATGTCGTTCGTCACAATTTTTAAGTTCAATACGAGTAAAGCTATTCCGATGACGCTTATAAGTTTTATTTTCCCTGATCTTGTATCATTTGCCTTGTCTACTTCCGATGTATCCGTTGAATAACAGTTGCCTATAAGTCGCTTATTTTGAATGTAAAACTGTAGCGAACGTTACCGAAACGACATTGTGAGCAAGGCATTAAATTTAAATTTTTTACATATACGAGTAGAAGAAAACTTGAGCCTCATTACAGATCCCGAATCGCAACTGCAAAATGTGAACACTTGATCGCGGCTACATTATTCAGGCTACACCTGTCGCATTGACAGACAATTTCTCAGCCACTTTTAAATATATTACATAAGCCTGCAAACACTCGTTGCTCTATTCCAGGGATTTTCCGCGCGTTTCGTCCAACACCCTTACGACATTAAAACGAACGATTTGAAGATAACTCGTCATTTTGATGATTTCCATGCATTTCCATTTTGCTAAATGACAATTTGACGATTTTTGCCGAAACCATTGCCGCGGTCTGAGAGAGTGTGTGGTATAATTCTAGCCAGCAGACTTGTACTTTGTACTCGGGGCTGCCAAAAAAAATATTGAAGAAATCGTCAATATCCCGATAATTTTTGAAAGTATCGTCAAAAAAATCGGGCTTATAGAACCACAAAATTTTCAGTATATTTAAAATTTTTATTTGAAAATATAACAGATTTTTAATGTAAACTAAATTTTGTACATTCGCAAAAATATACATATATGTAAATTTATTAAAGAGTTTATCTTTTCTTCATTACACTTCCATACATGACATTACATAACAAATACGTTTTGATACCCTGAATTTTCCGAACATTTTAGGAATGGAATAATTCCAATAAAGTTGATTTAATTGCAATATCGAAGAAGTTTGAAAAAATTAATTTTAAATACTCTTTCTAATAAAGAATGCCTTAAATGGTTTAGTTTTCTAAAGAATGTCGTATTTTTGTCTAATTTGAACTAACTTGACTGAATAATGTGTCCACGCTGCAGAAGAATAGAGCAACAATGTCACTACATTTTGGAATAATTCTTAATGTTTTGAAACGCTCACACTTCAATTCATATATATACATATATATATATATATATATATATATATATATATATATATATATATATATATATATATATATATATATATATATATATATATATATATATATATATATATATATATATATATATATATATATATATATATATATATATATATATATATATATATATATATATATATATATATATATATATATATATATATATATATATATATATATATATATATATATATATATATATATATATATATATATATATATATTTGCACAATGAATGCTGTTTGCATTAGCCATTTTACGCTTTTTTTTTTGTTGTTTTTTTTAAGTATTCAAATCTTAGTACTAAATACAAAAAATTTGCTAAGACCAGCCAAGGCCAGACAAAAAGTTTCATTTTGCACCAAATATATCGGTAAAATCACTTAACGCTCTGATGGTAGAAAGGGTATCCCTTCTTCAAAACCGAGTGTGACCACTAAAATTGAGTATGTTTCGTGCAAGAGGGTTTGGGTGAAGTTCCAATTTGCTGATATACCTTGTCGCATGCTTTGACAATTCATCTTTTCCAGTGGAACACACAGATCCTTGCGTGAGTTTTTACTTACCATGGAGCTGAGTTCGAAGAATTTCATTTCGTCGTCTTTAAATATTTTTAATGTTTGACGCTGATGTTTTGCCCCATAATTGAACTCCATAGCACCATATAGGCTTTAGAATTGCATTGTTTATCAAAAGTTTGCAATCTAGTTCCAATGTAGAATTTCTGCCCATAAGCCAATTTAATTGCGCTGCTTTTAGTTTAACTGAGTGACTTTCGCAACGTCAGCATACGGTAGAAGTGAATACCAAGCTACTTGACTTCGTTATGCTGCGGAATAGGAGAATTGTTAATTTGTATAGCTGAACATGTTTGTCTACGCAGTGTGAATGTAACGTGAGTACACTTTTGCTCATTAACTTTAATTTTCCAAAGTTTTAACCATTTCTCTAATATTGAAATATACTCCTGCAAATTTCGCGAAGCTACTTGATGGTTTTCGTGTACGCTGCAGAATGCTGTGTCATCTGAAAAAGTTGAAGTGTGAATACCAGATCTGGGGTGCATGTCAGAAGCGTAAATTAAATTTAAAGTGGGTCCTAGAATGCTACCTTGGGGAACTCCTGCCTCGATTGACTGAGTTGGGCTTACAAATTCGACTTCTCTGATAACAAATTTACGGCCACATACTTAAATAGCTTTCCAGAAGCTTGTGAGTGTTTGCAGGCATGTTTAACTTTATTTTGTGCATTAATCCCTTGTGCTACACTTTATCAAAAGCTTGAGAAACATCAATGAATAGAGCTAAGCAATACTTTTTGTCTTCAAAAGTCTGTCTTATGACGTTAACTAGTCTGCGCGTTTGTTCTCTGGCGCTGTGTGTAGCGCGAAAGCCAAACTGATGATTAGGGATACATCCTACGTCATTCAATATTGGAGTCAACTCCACCATTAGCAATTTTTCGAACCGTTTTGAAATTGTTGATAGTAGACTTATTGGTCTATATGACTCTACTTTAGTGTGATCATTCCATACCCAAGCTATGGGTAGTCATAGTAATCATAGAGACTTTAAACTCTGCAGTATAATACTTGAGATGCAAAATGCAAAATAGCGTTAAAAATAAAAATAAAAATTGTTCTACCCATACAATGTAACTGTACAACCATTTTGCCAGTAATTTTATCAAAACCTGGAGCTTTTCCGGAGTTTACTTTATTTATAACGTTTCTAACGTATAACGACATCTTGAAAACTAAGTCTCAAAGGCACAGGTGGTCTAACAGCATATGGCGGAAATTCAGCTACATCATCCACTGTATCATTTGCAATAAAAAGGTTTTTCATATGATTAACATATACATCATTTTTTCAGAATCGCTTCTTGCCCAGTCGCCAGTTGAAGTTCGCAAAGATGGCTTACCTATTACGGGTCTTTTCAGACCTTATATCGCTTTCCATAGAAAATAGTCGGTTTAGGGGCTATCATAAAAACCTTCCAGATAATTTTTAAGGGAAGCCATTCTTTGGATTTCAAGCAGATTTCTTAGCTGAGTCATGCATTCCCGTAGCCTAGTTTTAAGCTGGGGAGACCTGCAAAGTTGCCACTCTCTTCTAACTCTTCTTTTCTCTGACAGAAGTTGATCAATTTCAGATGAATATGTTCTATTGCTCACATTTCTGAATCTTGTATGGCTAGTGGTAGCATGTTGTATGGTCAGTTTAAGGTTTTCAGAAAATTCGTTAATTGACGCATCAATATCGTCAGGGCAATTTTATGAGGAGTTTTTTTCAAAATGAAATATGCTCAAAATTTTATTACTCAACTCAATGTAAAAATTTACACAAGTTACACTGTTAAGTATCTTACATTTATATTTTACACAATGAAAATGCCTGTTTTTTATATTGTTGTCGAATTACATTTACTTACGAGTATATTCATACGAGTAGATATATCAAAACAGATTTACTAGATAGTGTCAGAATTATTATAAATACATACTCGTACACACGAATTTTGTTGGTGGAAATTATTTTGTGTCTCTTTTGTTTAAAAAATCAACAGAATTGTGCATCTTGTAAACAAAATGTTGACAAATTTACTTTAAGCTTCTTTTTGTCGCAAAAATTCGTCAGATTTAGCACAAAAATCGCCAAATCGTCATTTTGCTAAATTTCAGCATGGAAATTGTCAAAATTACGATTTACCGTCAAATCTTTATTTCAAAAACAAAATAAAACCAAGCAAATGGCATCACGTAACTGAGCGTAATATAAGAAAAAGCAAAACTGCATTCGCAATAATACGGCCACTGAGAAAAAACAAATGATGGCGATAAAAAGTGTAAAATGTTCTTTGGTTTGCTAATTCATTCGCCTCTGCGGCTTCTGCTTAATTCTCGTGAGTGTTATATAACTATGTGTGTATATTTCTAGGTATTTACTTGTAAAGTACCCACGCAATACCGTAAATTGGCGTTGTACTGCCAAAGAGTTTAATATATCTGGAAATATGTATGTACTATAGATAAGTGGGAAATTAAAACACTCGCATGATCAAATTTAGAAACTTAAGGAACTTTATTTATTTATTTATTTTTTTGTGTTTAAACAGTAGAATTTGTTGAATACTTTTAAATTTGCAATAAAAATATTAAATTATACAAAAATTTTAGTTCTGATTCGTATTCCTAATAATATTAACTAGTTTTCTTCTAAATTTTCTTTTTAATTTTTAACATTAATTGGCATGGAATTGTAAACATTTGGTCCTCTGTAGAAAAGAAATTTGTATGTGCTCGTTGTAGCCTAAAATCGAAAGCATTTCTCAGGTTGTAAGGTTGTACATCTCCAACATATCTTATCTGTTCCACCACATAATCAGGTCCATCACCCAATTTAAATTTTTTTATAAAATTTATTGTGTTGAGTTCTAGTCGTTGGTATATATATATATATATATATATATATATATATATATATATATATATATATATATATATATATATATATATATATATATATATATATATATATATATATATATATATATATATATGTATATATATATATATATATATATATATATATATATATATATATATATATATATATATATATATATATATATATATATATGTAACTTGCATGATTTCGGCACATTTTTTGTAGAAAGTGCATGGTTTTGGCACATTTGCATGGTTTGAGTACTGTGCTTGAAATTAACTACGAAAAGTTGCATGGTTTGGGAACTTGATGCTTTGGGCACAAATTTAAATTTTTTTGTATTTTTATTTAGAATTGTTGTACAATAGCATACAACTATAATAAACGTTATTCTAGACATATATACACATCATATATATAAAAATTATTAACTTTTATAATATCTTTAAATCTTTAGTGTTGCCACACTTAACTCAGAAATTGCGGGATTTTCCGTCGAACAAACTGCTTAACAACGGCGTTAAAAGCATACAGTTATATTTTTGGCACAATTTTATAAAGGTGCCAACGATAAAGTCTTAAAAGCAAAATATCAAGAAATAAAAGTTAACGAAAACGAGATCAAGATTTTATTACAAGTATTTTTAAGTTTACACGTGTGAAAAATTATTAAATAGCTAAAATTATTAAATAGCTAAATAATTAAATAGCTAAAATCGCTGATGACTTAAATTTTACAACATTTACAAAAACAAATGCAGCTTTTTTATTTTGTTCTTGTTTTTTCTATAGTTGTTGTCTTACATTTTGATCACCTTTGATAAATTCTGTTGAGCATAAAATACAACACTTAAATCAATGCTGCTTGAGGCGAATTCATGGTACGGCTTACATATGTCAAAGAAAATGTTAATAAATTTTTAATTTAAATACATTATAGAAAAATACAGACACATTAAGTAATTACATGTGCATTTACACAATCATCATTATAATTTACAATATAGGCGTTCTTATTTCACCAATATGAGTAAAAATCAAAATTCAACATAAGATTTTATGTAAAATATGGTGCCGCGTTTTGTCCAGTTTTTACTACAAGGCCCCTCTTCAAATAATAGAAAATTAAATTTAAAAAGAAAAATTTTAATTCATAAGCTTTCCGTAATATCATGCGGCATAAATAATGTAATTTTGGATGTTGTTGGAAAATTTTATAAAAATTCATGACGCATGTAGATACACATACATATATCCACATGCACATATTTAATATGAATATTTTTTTTATGTATTTATATATACTTACAACGATTCAATTTGAGTTCTATTATTTTAAAGAACTACATTTATAAAATTGTGTTGCATAATTTTGACACTTTTGCAATGATTGTAAATTTTATACTTACATAAGTATGTGTATAACTATGCACGTATTGTACATACCTTTGATTGATAATTATGAATTCATTTATGTAATTAAATTTAACTTCCTTATGAATTAGACCTGCAACACTATAATTGTAAATCTCTTCGCTTAATTACAGTTCACTAAGGGCGAATTAGCGCATGATTTTTCTCCCCATTCCAAAAAACTAGAATGGTAGGAAGGCGGTAAATAGCTTCGCAACAAGGCCAAAGGTAGAACAAAAAGTCCACAAAAAGCTCTATAACTGCCTCTGGGCCGCTTTTAATATTTTTCCCTCCACACTTATCTGAACATATCTACCCGCTAACTAACCTCTTTAACAGGTTCTTTATACATACAATAATTCGATTGCAATGCGACACATTAATGGTTTTTTATAACAAGATTTCTGTAACCACTTTGAGAACATATTTACATTTTTTAAAGTACATATGTACATATATGTTATACGCGTTGACTATGACGTAGAGTAAAAAATATAATAAACAAATAACCAATAAAATAAAAAACACTCTATGTGTCATGTGTCATATATGACTTGCTTGATACATATTTAAATCCTTTTTTCCAATCCGTTTAAACATTTTTCAAAGGAAGAAAGAATATCGAAAATCAGTTTGTAAACAAATAGCTGAGAAAAGAATAGTTTTTCAGAAAAACATTTTCTTTGCGCGATGGACAAAAACTTTAATATTCAGGTCATTGCCAAACTTTACGAAAGGAAAAAATCAGTTCATAAACGGCGGAGTTAATTTAAAAAATGAGGCATTTTCTCCTCTTTGTAAAGTAACTTTCAGAATAAAAACTATGTATTTGTATGTCGGTTCTCAAACCTCAAAATACCTGCATACTGAATTTCATGTAAATTGGTTCAGTGGCAGGCAGATTCAAATTTATAATATTAATGGCTTTATAATTAAACTATGAAGGTATTGTAAATTAAAACTCAAAATTTTCTGCGCATATACTTACGTATTGTGATAAAAGCATATATACATTTACACGTATGTACATATATTTATGTGTAAAGGTTTCATATCAGAAGTATTTTATTTTAATTGAATATATTGTTTTACATACATATACTGCCAGTTCACGGATATCGAAGCTCTACGCTTGTTTGCAGAATTACATTTAAGCCACTAATAAAATTTTTAATGTTGTTTTTGTTCTAAATGTAATTGTGCAAATGAACGAACAGCTTCGTTACTCGTGAGCTGGCACATAGTTAAAAAAATTTATTACGTATGTAAGAACATTCGTACAGACACATATATTTACAATACAAAAAAATTTATAAAATGTAATTCAAATGAAAATATTATTCAAAAAATAATAATTATAAACATACATTATGTGTATATTTTTACATACATTTGTATAAAGTATATATTTCATACATAGTTTAAATAAATTTTGAAAAACTATTTTTATTTTTTGTATCAAAATGCTTGTCTTTATATGGCACAGCCAACTGCTAAGACTATATATTACGAAAAAGCCAGGCTTGTTTATATTTCACGCTAGCTTGAAACAAAGCAATAACTAAATAAAGGTATGAATGAATTCATATACATATATTTTCAGTTTTTCTATATCACAAAGAATATTTTTTATGGATCTGGTTAATTTTATCCCATAAATTAGTCCATTAGACTTATATATTTCCTGATACATCGAGAATAGCTTAACCAACGCCAAAAGATGTGTCATAAAATATTGTGATTTGACATATATTTTTTCTACCTTTTATAATTTTGTAGTTATTAAGAAATTAACGACAAAAACAATTTTTTCATGCAAATTTGGTTAGTTGTTTTTACGTATGTACATATGTATTTCTAAAAACAATTTAAATGAGAATACATTTCATGTAGCTTTCAGAAAATCAAATATTTTTTTACTGTGTTATGAAAACAATATTACAAGCGAAGTTTAAATGAAAAAAAATAGCGTTTCGCCTTTAATTTCTGAATAACTACAAAACAGTAAACAAATATGTATATAATCAAATATGTATAGAATGGAAAAGATCAAGAAACAGTTCTAAATTTTTGGGGAAACATATGAGCATAGTCGACTAATTTATGCGATAAAATTAAAAAGGCTCGTAAATAAATTTTCTTACGTGATAGCGAACAACTGGTATGAATTGAATGAAAACAGATATTTTATTTAATTTTTTTATATTAAAATTCATACATCATAATCCACATACTGTTATTAAATAAGGTTTTTTTTGTTGAACAGTGTTATACTTTAGTTGATATAAAAATTTGTTTTCAATGTAAAATTTAGTATCAAAACTAAAGATATTGCAATTCTAATTTTCTTCATTGATGTTAATTGCAAAAATCTAAATAAATATCAATCAAATAAAACTTTCATTAATATTTTTTTTTTTTAGCTTAGGCCTGGACAAAATTAATTAAATGTTGAACTAATTTATGCAAGCGGAGTTTTCTGGAGGAGTTTTTTTTTTGGTTCTCCTTTTTTAATAAATGGAAAATTTTTTTTTTTAATAAATGAAAGATATGCAAGCGTATAAATATTACCTTTTCTTAAGCGGCCCATACACGTTTCAATTCAATTGTGAATTGAGTCTCTCAACTGAATTGATTATTGCCCACAAATTTCATAAACTGAATTGAAAGATTTTCATTCAACTATTGAATTCAATGAAATTAAAAACAATTTTAAGAATTTATAACGTTCTCTTTGCAAAAACACTACAAATATAAATTTTGAGACCTGAACAAGAGACTCGAACACACACAGTACAATCGAATTGAAAGACCTGCTAGTCAACTTGAAAAAATCAAAACATTTTAATTTTTCTTCAACCAACTCGACAACTGCCAAACTAATCAACTGACAAAGCCATACACGCTTTGATTTGGACAACAACCGACTCAGCTGCCAACTAAGTTGAAACGTGTATGGGCCGCTTTAGATATACGCAACTTGAATCTGATGTATTTCAAGATGTTTCACCACAATTTATAGACAAAATTCTTTTGTTTAATACTCAAAACCTAATTGTTGCAGCAGCTCTGTTGGCGTATTTGATATCGATGCTGCGTAAATGTTTATCAACATTACCTAATGTGTTAATAAAGAAATATAATAAAATATATACATATACATGTATAACAAAAATTTCGTGTTTACCATGGATAAAAAGAGAACGGATTCTTGAAAGTTTGTCTTAATAAGGAAAATTAAGATAAATTAAGCATTCTCATTTTATTCATGATAAAAGTTGTAATGAATGATGGCGTTATGTCTTCTTTGATTATCAATCCAACTTTTGACTTGTTCAGGCGTCCGGTTGGAAAGAGCGGGAGATTTCCGTATGGCATCTAAGCAATCTACTAATGTTGGCAATTTCTCTAACGTGATTAGATCTCCAAATGTTGATGTTATGGCTTCTCCTTCACTGTTGCTCGATCTACAACGTTTTGTGTTACCGTATTGTGAAGCTAAAAAAGAATTCAATTAGTAAATATACTCCAAAACAAAGCCTGATTTAATATATTTATACCCATCTAGATACATTTGTGTATGTATGCCTATGTACAAACTCTTTATCATTTATTATTTAAAAGAGTGTTTTTTAAACTGAGTTTTTTAATATCTAGAACCTACCATTTCTTTAAAAAAAAATTATTTTGTCCAAATAGATTTAATTTTTGCAGCTTCAGATCTTTGTTTTTTTGCTTTTAATAAAAAATTAACAATTAAAAATTTTTTATTTCTCGATATTTCGATAACAATTTGTTACCATCGTCAGGAGAAATTAAAATGTTCTTATAAATTTAAATTTTGTATTGAAAACAAAAAACAAAGATTTGAAGCTGCAAAAATTAAATTTATATAACAAAAGAAGATCGAATAATATTGAGATAAAATTATTTTGTCCAAATATACTAACTTTCAAAAAGTAGTGTTCATAGGAGATTTCTAAAAATATTACTTTCTAAAATGGACCTGGTTTCTTAAATATTTTTTTCTACACTCTACGTATTTTGCTGTAACAAAAATTTTCTTTCGAAGAGGCAAGCACATTGGTATAAATTACTTATATATACATGCATATTGATGTTCATTAATGTACGTAAAAATAGAAGATTTTTGTCCACAGGGTAATATTTTCCTCTTTTAAAAAAATCGATTTTTTCTTTGAAGAGTTTTTAAAAAAAGTATGTATTTTTTATATGCTCTCTTTACTTTTTTTTTAAGTGTATTTCCTTTTACTTCCTTTAGAAACAAATATATTTATTAAATTTTTATGCAGCCACTTCACTGTAAAATAGTTTTTTATCAACTAATTTTAAAGGGTTTTTTTCCCGAAAAGTTACTTTTGTTGATAGCAACTTGTTGCTAATATGTATTATTTAATACATACATATAAACATAGATAGTTTTTACAAAAAGGCATTCTTTTTTAAGAAATTTTTCTCCTGAGCGTTCTTTTAAAGACGCCAGTCAATTTTTTTGGAGATTATATTCCTAAGAGGGTTTTCTTCTAAAAGTCATTATTTTCTAAACTTAAAAAAAAACCTTTCTAAATTGTATTCTAACAGCAAAACTTTCTAAAGCCCGGTTGAGAAGGTCTTTTATGAATGAAGAACTTTTATGAATAGTTCTTTCATTGAAACTCAAGCTTTTCTTAAATATAGTTTACTTAAATAATTATTTTGTCAAACAAAAACTTACCTTAAGAAGAGCAAATTACACCTTAACACAAAATCAAACGAATATACTATGTGTATATGTGGACACATGTACCAAAGTCTGAGAAATAAAAATAGTTTTCATTATTTTATGTATATATGTATGTAGAAATAAAATTTATATGTGCATACCTTTTCAAAAAAAATCAGAAAAGTATATATATGTATGTACATCTGATCTGGATTTCCTTCCTGCTTTATACCGACAACAGAGCTGAAAATCAGACAGTATAGTTTCATAGAGTAAAGTAACATGTACACATATGTATGTAGATACGCTGATTGGACTAATCCAAGTCTACAGCAGATATCAAAGACATTTTCCAGAATTAGTATTTTAATGACCAGCACATCCACATGCTTAAATATTAACCCGTCAAAAGAACTTATTATTCGAACTTTTTTTCCATGTAGCTGCCATTAAAATATATGTATGTATATTCTGTACGAATTTGGTAATACTTTGCTGTACGAGTGCTCTTAGCCAAAAACATACATTTGTATATGCTTATGTATATACTTACCTGAGATTTTTTTATCATAAGTAATTAGAAGTATAGAATTCAATATAATTTATCTGCATCAAAGTTATTTCAAAGTATGTATCTCTAAAAAATTTAACTTTCCACTTAAAAAACTTTTTGCAAATGACTCGGCGTGGGATAGTACCGTTATAAAGCTCTTTTTTTTTTGTTTAATTTAAATTCGCCTTCAAACAGATCGTAATCAGTGCTGCCACAACTCAAATATAGAAAAAGCGTAAAAAAGTTGATTTTAGCACAGATTATATATATATTTTTTTTCAGATTTATATTTTTTTGTGTATGTACAATATATATGTTTATATATACAATATGCATGTATGTATGTACATTATGTAGGTATGCATAACACGTACATATACAATATATGGTATGTACAACAAGTATATACGAATATGTTTGTGTGTATGAATGTAAAAATACATCTATGTATAAATGTATGTATGCTTGTATATATCTATGTCTGTATGTATGTATAAATGTATGAGTGTGTGTATGTATGCAGGTATGCTTGTATATATGTATGTCTATGTATGTATGTATGTATGTATGTATGTATGTACATATACATATGTACGTATATGTATATACGTATGTATACATGTATGTGTGTATGTATGAATGAATGCGTGTATGTATGTTTGTATGTATGAATGTATGTAAGAATTTGTGCATATATGTACGTCTGTATGTATGTACGAATACATGTATGTATGTATTTATGAATGTATGTACGTATGTATGTATGCATGTATTTATATGTATGTATGTAAATATGTATGTAGTATGTATGTATGTCTGCTTTTATATATATGTGTACATATGTACGAATGCATGTTTGTATGTATGTATATACATATGAATGTACGTACGTATGTATGTATGTAGTATATAAGTATGTATGCTTGTATATATGTATGTCTCTATCTATATATGTATGCATGTATGTATGTATAAATGCATGTATGTATGTCTCAATGAATGCAAGTATGTATTTATGTATGCATGTATGTATATGTATTTATGTATATATGTATGTATGTATGCTTGTATATAGTATGTCTGTAATAAGTATGTCTGTATGTATGTGTGGATGTATGTATTGCATATAATTATGTGTGTATGAATACATTTGTGTACGTTTATTTTATTTAATTATAAGTCGTACATACTTAGTTCAATGTATGTATTCAATTACTTTGTCGAGGCAAACTTTTAATTCTGCAAAAAAAAAAACACTAATAAAAAGTTTATTTTATTTCTTAATGTTTTGCCATCTGGCATGAACTGAAAGTATTGTATTATATATACTGTTGTGCGAAAAATTATTAATCACTCTTGGAAAATACAAAAAAAGACCGAAAAATATAACACAAAACGAAAAAATTATATAGTCGAAATTAATAAAACTTTTCTTAAGCAGTTAATAAAATATAACAATGTCTGAAAAACATCCGACGTTTGTGAAAAATCACTAAATTAGCAGGATTGATCTATCAGCTGCAAAAGCAAGTTGAATTCGCCTTTTGCCAAACAGCCGTCAAAAGTTGATTCGCCGCAAGTAAAATCAATGTGGTTGCCACCACTTGTAGTTATGAATACGCATGGCTTGTTTGCCACTACGTGTGTAATTACACTAGAAACTCAATACTTTTAAATTAATTTAATAATATTTAAACAATGGTATTTTAAAGCGTTATTTCATAAAAATATTGTACAATTTGTTTTTAAACCCTCTTCAGTTAATGAATATCGCTTAATCAAAAATATATTTTCCCTTTTTGGCCTAAATACAAACATTGTTTTACGTATGTAGATTGGTTTCATAGTATCGTTAAAAAATAGGTTTATATGTTATGTTATAGTTTCCCTAATTAGTTTAGCTATACTGAATATTTCCTAGTTGTTTAAGTGTTTTCCCCATTGTTATACATATTTTCTTTATATATGTAACTGCTAACTATAACAGAGCTTAAAAGAATTTTGCAGTTTACCTTTGAGTAGTTTACGGTTACAAATTTCGGAAAATTTATAATTTAAAATAATACAACAAATTCCTTTTCCAAAACAAATTTTCGTCTAGCTAAAATTTAGTCGTTCAGTTTTAACTTAAGCTGATTTGTCAGGAATTTTAATTTTTCCAGTTTAAATATTTAGCATTTCTTTAAAATAATTCTTGTGCTCTTTGAAATAAATCTGTAATATTATCACTTCAATTATTCAAGCTTCCTGAAGAAGACACACAGCTGGGACGATCTAAAATACCCTTCACGATAGTCACGTACATACTGAAAATTTTAACTAAATATGCTCGGATATATATAGACCGATATCGGGGAAAAAATATTTTTGCCTTGTAATCACCATTCCAAAAAAGAAATCTTTCATGAACATTTTCATGAAAAAATTTGTTTAAGCTATATCTCGGTTATATATGAACCGATATCGGAAATTTCAATTTTCTGTATTTTAGTAACCTTCTTTTATAACGAGAATTGTTATTCCAACAAAAAAAAAAATATTAATTGAAAAATCGGTTTAGGCTATATCTCGGGTATATATGGACCGATATCGCAAATTTTCATTTTCTGTATTTATATAACCTTATTTTATTACCAGAATTGCTTTTAAGCAAAAAAAGTTGTTTTAGTTTGCTTACGCGACATTTTCATGAAAACCCCGGTTTAGGCTATATCTGGAGTATATATGGACCGATATCGGAAATTTTCATTTTCCATAATTATATAACCTTCTCTTATTACCAGAACTGCTTTTAAGCAAAAAAATTGTTTAAGTTCGCTTACGCGACATTTGCATGAAAAACATGGTTATATATGGACCGATATGGAAAATTTTCATTTTCCATATTTATATAACCTTATTTTATTACTAGAACTGCTTTTAAGCAACAAACGTTGTTTAAGTTTGCTTACGCGAGATTGATCATGAAAAAGCCGATTTACGATATATCTCGGGTATATATGGGCATGCTTAATAATTGTGTGAAGCTTAAAGCAAAACAAACAACTTTTTTTTTCAAAAATGTTCATACAAAATTGCAAAAAATAATGGCTTTTTTTCGGAATTTTGAATATATCTCAGCTATATGTGAACCGATATTCAATAACAAACCCAATGCACAATAGAGTAATAGAATGATGAAAGAAAAATGTTTCTATCTAATGGTTTTCTCAGAAATGGTGTTTCAACGACGGACAGACGGACATAGCTTAATCGAATTTTCTATCAATGCTGATTCAGAATATGTACACTTTATATGGTCGGAAATGAAAATTGTAGAAATTACAAACGGAATCACAAACTTTTGTATACCCGTAACATTTTTGTGAAGGGTATAAAAAAGAGTCGGAAAATTAGAAACAAGAAATTAAAATATTTTTGTTATAGATCTTAAAATAAGTGAATCTGCTAAACTTTTTAACATAATACGTTTAATTTTGCAAAAAATTTCTCGAAATTTTAATTTATGCTCAGTGGGGTTATTATTCATGACAATACCTTAAACAATATGCAACTTGCTGCTGCTTTATTTTTCTTACAAAATTTATGTTTTTGCTGCAAAAACAGTTCTTCACCCTTAGATTTGATATTTTGGCTTTATATTGGTTTGGAAATTTTTTTGGAATTCAATTATTGTCCAATGCCAGATAATGTGTTAATTAATAACTTGCGTTGCGTTATTTCATTCGGTTTTTCTAATATTGGGCAACGTCTTTCATTTGTGTGAGTGTTTAATTCTTTTTCTTTTCTGAATTTGTGTGGTATTTTAAAAGCATAAGATTTAACCAATTAATAAAACATCAGTAAAGAAATGTGTAATATGACCATATAAAATACATAGTCAAAGAAATAGATTTTAACAAGTAAGAGTTTAGTATATTCGGCTGGGCCGAATCTAAAATACCCTTCACGATAGTCACGAATATGTATTAAAAATGTGACCTAAATATGCTCGGTTATATATGAACCGATATCGGAATTTTCTATTTTCTGTATTTTAGTAACCTTCTTTTATAACGAGAATTGCTTTTCAGCAAAAAAAAAAAAAAAAAAAATTTTTAATGAAAAAATCGGTTCAGGCTATATCTCGGGTATATATGGACCGATATCGAAAATTTAAATTTTCCATATTTATATAACCTTATATCATTACCAGAACTGCTTTTGAGCACAACAAATTGTTTAAGTTCGCTTACGCGATATTTTCATGAAAAACCCGATTTAGGCTATATCTCGGGTATATATGGACCGATATCAGAAATTTTAATTTTCTCTATTTTCGTAACCTTCTTTTATAACAAGAACTGCTTTTCAGTAAAAAAAAATGTTATTGGAAAAATCGGTTCAGGCTATATCTCGAGTATATATGGACCGATATCGGATTTTTTCTTTTTCCATATTTATATAACCTTATTTCATTACCAGAACTGCTTTTGAGCACAAAAAAGTTTTTTACTCGGCATTTTCATCAAAAAACCTGTTAAGCTATATATCGGGTATATATGAACCGATATCGGAAATTTTAATTTTCCATATTTATATAAACTTATTTTACTACCAGAACTGCTTTAAGGTGAAAAAAGATGTTTAAGTTCGCTTACGCGGCATTTTCATGAAAACCACGGTTTAGGCTATATCTCTGGTATATATGGACCGATATCGGAAATTTTCATTTTCCATATTTATATAACCTCATCTTATTACCAGAACTGTTTAAAGCAAAAAAAAGTTGTTTAAGTTCGCTTACGCGACATTTTCATGAAAAACCCGGTTTGGGCTATATCTCGGGTATATATGGACCGATATCGGAAATTTTCATTTCCCATATTTATGTAACCTAATTTTATTACCAGAACTGCTTTTGAGCAAAAAAAAGTTATTTAGCTTCGCCTATGCGACATTTTCATTAAAATCCGATTTGGGCTATATCTCGGGTATATATGGACCGATATCTGAAAAAAAAACTGTAGAAATTACAAACGGAATCACAAACTTATATATACCCTTTACATTTTTGTGAAGGGTATAAAAATGTAGAGGAAACGACTACATACGTATTTGTATTTACTATGCTATATCAAAGGTATTTTATCATATATGTAGCTACTTTTTATACCCTTCACAAAAATGTAAAGGATATATATAAGTTTGTGATTCCGTTTGTAATTTCTACAGTTTTTTTTTGCGACCCTATAAAGTATATATATTCTGAATCAGAATTAATGGAAAAGTCGATTAAGCGATGTCCGTCTGTCCGCTGTTGAAATACCGTTTCTGAGAAAACCATTAGACTTAGAAACTTTTTTCTTTTACCATTCCTTTACACCATCGATTCATGGGTTTGCTATTAAAATTCAGTAATATCGGTCCACGTATAGCTGAGATATATTCAAAATTCCGAAAAAAAACATTTTTTTTGCAGTTTTGTATGAAAATTTTTGAAAACAAAAGTTGTTCGTTTTGTTTCAAACTTCACACACTTATTAAGCATGGTGACTAAAAGACAAAAAAATGTTTTTTCAGATATCGGTCCATATATACCCGAGATATAGACCAAATCGGATTTTAATGAAAATGTCGCATAGGCGAAGCTAAATAACTTTTTTTTGCTCAAAAGCAGTTCTGGTAATAAAATTAGGTTACATAAATATGGGAAATGAAAATTTCCGATATCGGTCCATATATACCCGAGATATTGCCCAAACCGGGTTTTTCATGAAAATGTCGCGTAAGCGATCTTAAACAACTTTTTTGTGCTTAAAAGCAGTTCTGGTAATGAAGTAGGGTTATATAAATATGAAAAATGAAAATTTTCGATATGGGTCCATATATACCCGAGATATAGCCTAGACCGGGGCTTTCATGAAAATGCCGCGTAAGCGAACTTAAACAACTTTTTTGTGCTCAAAAGCAGTTCTGAAAATGAAATTAGGTTACATAAATATGAAAAATAAAAATTTCCGATATCGGTCCATATATACCCGAGATATGGCCCAAATCGGGTTTTTCATGAAAATGTCGCGTAAGCGAACTTAAACAATTTTTTGTGCTCAAAAGCAGTTCTGGTAATGAAATTAGGTTACATAAATATGAAAAATGAAAATTTTCGATGTCGGTCCATATATACCCGAGATATAGCCCAAATCGGGTTTTTCATGAAAATGCCGCGTAAGCGATCTTAAACAACTTTTTTTTTTGCTCAAAAGGAGTTCTGATAATGAAATAAGATTACATAAATATGAAAAATGAAAATTTCCGATATCGCCATATATACCCGAGATATAGCCTAAACTGTGGTTTTAATGAAAATGTCGCGTAAGTGAACTTAAACATATTTTTTTGCTTAAAAACAGTTCTGGTAATGAAATAGGGTGATATAAATATGAAAAATGAAAATTTTCGATGTCGGTCCATATATACCCGAGATATAGCCTAGACCGGGTTTTACATAAAAGTGTCGCGTAAGCAAACTAAAACAACATTTTTGTGCTCAAAAGCAGTTCTAGTAATGAAATGAAGTTATATAAATATGAAAAATGAAAATTTCCAATATCGGTCCATATATACCCGAGATATAGCCTAGAACGGGGTTTTCATGAAAATGCCACGTCAGCGAAATTAAACAACTTTTTTTGCTTAAAAGCGGTTCTGGTAATAAAATAAGGTTATATAAATATGAAAAATGAAAATTTCCGATATCGGTCCATATATACCGCAGATATAGCCTGGAACGTGGTTTTCATGAAAATGCCGCGTAAGCGAACTTAAACAACTTTTTTTGCTTAAAAGCAGTTCTGGTAATCCAATAAGGTTATATAAGTATGAAAAATGAAAATTTCCGATATCGGTCCATATATACCCGAGATATAGCGCAAACCGGGTTTTTCATGAAAATGTCGCGTAAGCGAACTTTAACAACTTTTTTTGATTAAAAACAGTTCTTGTAATAAGATGAGGTTATATAAATATGGAAGATAAAAATTTCCGATATCGGTCCATATATGCCCGAGATATAGCCCAAATCGGGTTTTTCATGAATATGTCGCGTAAGCGAATTTAAACAACTTTTTTTTGCTCAAAAGCAGTTCTTGTAATGAAATTAGGTTACATAAATATGAAATATGAAAATTTCCGATATCGGTCCATATATACCCGAGATATAGCCCAAACCGTGTTTTTCATGAAAATGCCGCGTAAGCGAACTTAAACAATTTTTTCGCCTTAAAGCAGTTCTGGTAATAAAATAAGGTGATATAAATATGGAAAATGAAATTTATCGATATCGGTCCATATATACCCGAGATATAGCCTAAACCGGGTTTTTCATGAATACGCAGCGTAAGCGAACTAAAACAACTTTTTTTGCTTAAAAGCAGTTCTAATAGCAAAATAAGGTTATATACATAGGTATGGAAAATGAAAACTTCTGATATCGGTCCATTTATACCCGAGATATAGCCCAAACCGGGTTTTTCATGAAAATGTCGCGTAAGCGAACTTAAACAACAATTTTTTTTTGCTTAAAAACAGTTCTGGTAATAAGATGAGGTTATATAAATGTGGAAGATAAAAATTTCCGATATCGGTCCATATATACCCGAGATATAGCCTAGACCACGGTTTTCATGAAAATGCCGCGTAGGCGAACTTAAACAGCTTTTTTGTGCTCAAAAGCAGTTCTGATAATGAAATTAGGTTACCTAAATATGGAAAATGAAAATTTCCGATATCGGTCCATATGTACCCGAGATATAGCCTAAATCGGGTTTTTCATGAAAATGTCGCGTAAGCGAACTTAAACAATTTGTTGTGCTCAAAAGCAGTTCTGGTAATGAAATAAGGTTATATAAATATGGAAAATTAAAATTTTCGATATCGGTCCCCGAGATATAGCGTGAACCGATTTTTTCTTTAAAAAAATTTTTTTTTTTTTTGCTGAAAAGCAATTCTTGTTATAAAAGAAGGTTACTAAAATACAGAAAATAGAAAATTCCGATATCGGTTCATATATATAACCGAGCATATTCAGGCCACATTTTTAATATACTATACATATTCGTGACTATCGTGAAGGGTATTTTAGATTCGGCCCAGCCGAATATACTACACTCTTACTTGTTGTATTTAAAAGCTTAATTAAAAATTATATTTCTGCAAAGTCACTGAAAATAGCCAAATTAAATCTTTTTTGTACGTATTAAAGATTACCAAAAAAAAAAACTAAATGGCAACGCTGTGCGTATATACCTAGCAGCAAGGCGAATTCGCCTTGACTAGCAGATAATTCAAGGCAGCTTTAATAGGTAGTTGCAAAATTACAATAAATACAACAACATAAAACATCAACATGTATTTTGTTGGTAGAATTTACGAACAGTTGTAAAAATTTTGTTTAAAAAAGCAAGGAAGTCTATGTGTTTTTGACAAATTTACGCAAAGGAAACGAAAGATAGCTGTGCTTATACCACTATCGTCTTGAAGCTGCCTTGAGATGACTATTTCACTTTTGCCAAATACAAATACAGTATACATAAATATATAATCATTCTGAAAGCTGTTTTACTTATGTTTGTAAAAAAGTAGGTTTTTAATAAGATAAAGCTTTTGTATGTCAACTAGCGATAAAAAGGCCAATCGTTGTTTTAGAAAAGTTAGGGATTTGTATTAGCTCACGAAACCAACAACGTAAATGATATGTACATATGTTCACATGGAAGGCACAATAAAGTGATACATCAGTTTGTATACTAGCAAAAATTTGGCCTGAGCAAATCTATTAAATACGGTAAAAAAAATTGTATAAACAGAATTAAACCAAATTTAGGGAAAGAAATAGATCATTCGGGTTTAAACTCATTTAAGAAAAAGTTTTCCCGATTATGAAAATAGATATCTTAAAATGGCACTTTTGAAACAAAATTTTTGAAAACATGTTTGCTTTTCAATCATATTTGTACAGGAAACACAATTTGGTTTTCTTAAGTGGAAAATTCATACAATTGAAAACGTATTTAATGAATTTTTGTTTTGTTCCTATCGAAAAATTTTTAAATTGTAATTATGTATATATACATATATCCGAAAATAGGTAAGCGTAAACATATGTCCAATGATACATATATGCATATTAAACTTAAATAGCATAGTAGTTTTTATTCTATAATAAATCTTAAAAACTTTGGTGCATATTTTATTTGAGTCTTTTAAAAAACGCAATGTTTGGTGTATTTACATCCATACGTAAACAAATAAAAAACGTATCAAGCTAATTATATTAATTTATTGAAATATATGAACATATGTACACATGTACATACAAAATGTCGAACAACATACTCATATGAGTACATACTTGCATGTAATCCTATTGACTTTAGGATAAAACTAAAAAAGTAGTCTTATTAAGACATTATATTCTAATTTTATTTAATTCTTAATTTGAAAAATTAAGTTTCATGAACATTTTTCCTCGAAAAATACTGTATGTATATGCTGTGTTTACCATTTGATATAAAAAACTCCAAGCTGTTAAAAAAATTCTGAACGCAGACAAACTAAATCCGGGCAAATCTTGTATATTTTTAGGGTATCTGGCAATATTTATTTCAATGTATTTGTAGTATGTTACGAGGACATGTCCTCAAATCATGCCAATTAGCTATATATGTACTCAAAACTATGCTTTTTTAGCAAAGATTAGATTTCATCGAAGTAATCTAATTTTATTGATAAATATTGATTTAAACCACGAAATAAACTTGCAAATTTTTAAAAAACATAAAAAAATTCAAAGGTTTTTTTTGTACCGAAACCATGCACCTTACATAGATATATATATATATATATATATATATATATATATATATATATATATATATACCAACGACTACAACTCAACACAATAAATTTTATAAAAAAATTTAAATTGGGTGATGGACCTGATTATGTGGTGGAACAGATAAGATATGTTGGAGATGTACAACCTTACAACCTGAGAAATGCTTTCGATTTTAGGCTACAACGAGCACATACAAATTTCTTTTCTACAGAGGACCAAATGTTTACAATTCCATGCCAATTAATGTTAAAAATTAAAAAGAAAATTTAGAAGAAAACTAGTTAATATTATTAGGAATACGAATCAGAACTAAAATTTTTGTATAATTTAATATTTTTATTGTAAATTTAAAAGTATTCAACAAATTCTACTGTTTAAACACAAAAAAATAAATAAATAAATAAAGTTCCTTAAGTTTCTAAATTTGATCATGCGAGTGTTTTAATTTCCCACTTATCTATAGTACATACATATTTCCAGATATATTAAACTCTTTGGCAGTACAACGCCAATTTACGGTATTGCGTGGGTACTTTACAAGTAAATACCTAGAAATATACACACACACCTACACACACATAGTGTAACAACGACTAGAACTCTAACATATATAGTATTGGAGTAAACTGATTAAGATTTAATGTTGAACGCATTGCCTTATTCTGCTGTTTTTACAATATGTAGAACCGTATTTAAAGTGGGTTTTAATAATTGTATTATATATATTAATTGACGTTGTAAATGAAATTTTACTTCTTATACGTTTAAAAAATCCGATTTTTTCGCGAGTTTTTTCCAATTACATATATTCGATATGTGCTTTGAATTTTAAGTCTTTGTCTATAATAAAAACTAGATATTTAATCGAATTTACTTTGTCTATTGTTATAAATACTATTTATTTTAAATTGTTTATTTGTATTCATATTAATTTCCATTATTTTTGTTTTATTTTCATTTGAGTTTAATTTGTTAATTTTAAGCCATTTATTTATATTGTTCATAACATTTGACAAGTTCTCATAACATATATCTTTTGTTTCTGCTTCACTAAATATCAAGATATCATCTGTGTACAACACTATTTCTCATTTAATTAATAAAGGGTGTTTTTTTAAGCTAGATAGAACTTTAAATTGTAAAAAGTAACACAAAAAATTAAATTTTGATGAAACATTTTTTTTATTTGTTTCAGTATACTCTGACAAATCATCATGAATAGACTCACGCTTGAACGTTCTTTCGCCGATTGGGCTCTAGAGCAGTTGGCAACTGACCCGTTGTTTTATCGCAAAATTGTGTTCAGCCTCATCATTTTTGGCTTAACGGGTTTGTTAATAAGCAAAATTGCCGCATATGGAGTGAGACCAATCCACAAGAGACCCTACAGACTCCATTACATCCAGAAAAATGCACTGTTTGGTGCGGTTTTCATGCTGGTGGCATCATCGGACCTTATTTCTTCAAAAATGAGGCCGGACCTCGCGTTACGGTCAATGGAGATCGTTACCGCACCATGATCAATGATTTTTTGTTTGAAAATATGGATGACATTGATCCGGAGGAGATGTGGTTTCAACAGGATGGCGCTACGTGCCATACGGCGAACGCAACCATCGACTTACTGAAATCAAAATTTGGCGATAAGTTGATTTCGAGAAATGGACCTGTCAATTGGCCTCCAAGGTCGTGCGATTTGACACCTCTCGATTATTTCCTGTGGGGCTACGTGAAGTCACTGGTTTATGCTGATAAACCAGCAACAATTGACGCCTTGGAGGCCAGCATTGTTCGTGTTGTTCGTGACATACGGCCAGCAGTGCTCGAAAAAGTGGCCCAAAATTGGACGTCCAGAATGCGCTTCGTCAAGAACAGCCGCGGTGCCCATGTGCCCGAAATCATTTTCAAATGTTAATGTCACGTATTGATCTTTCGAATAAAAAAAATTTTGATTACAATTTAATTTTTTGTGTTATTTTTTACAATTTCAAGTTCTATCGGGCTTAAAAAAACACCCTATATTTTCTTTTTATCATTTATAAATAAAATAAATAAGAGGGCCCATAAAATTGAACCATGAGGTACTCCATAATCATTTTTATTTGGCGATGATATAACATTGATCAGTTTTGTAATTTGTGATTGAAACCATTTTAGTTAGTTATATCTTATTCCGTACATTTATAGTTTTTTCAGTAGTATATTTCTGTCTATTGTCTCGAAGGCATTTTTAAAATCCAAAAATATCGCCAATTTTATATTTCCATCTATTTACAGTGTAAATAGATGGAAATCCGGACTGGTATTTTGATAAAATATGATTTTTTTCCAAATATTCTTCTAATAGTTTTTAACTACTTTCTCTAATATCTTTTCAAATTATTAATTTATTGAATTTTGGTTGAACTTTATAATTTTTAAATTAAATTTTTGGTTTCTACATTTGTACGGGTGATAGTACTAGGTTTTTCCTGTCCTAAATTTTTTTTCAAGAAGGATTTTTTACAATACAAACTTGCTGTGATCAATAATTTTTGATTAAAGAAGACAAGAAAAATATTAATCAAATCTTTAGCTGAGGGAGAACTAGCTGTTTCGTACAGTCGCTACCCTACTCATCAGCACCCACTGGGATTTGAACTCGGGTCATGACGTATCATGATCTGCTGCTTCAACCACTCAGCCACCGAAAGTTTAATTATTTTCTATCTATATTTATCTCATATTGAATCACATATGCATTTTTGTTAATTGCCCGCAATGTTTGTACAGCGTTTGCTGTCTCAGACCTAGCGGTATTTCTTCTTATGTATTAACATACATATTTTTTGTATTTTAATATTCTCCGTACCCAGAGATGTAAATATTAATTTATTGAATTTTTGTTGAACTCTATAATTTTTTTTAAATTAAGCTTTTGGTTTGCACATTTGTTTCAAATGTTTTTAAGGTATTAATTGGGCGGAATTCTTCACATAAACATTTGGGTATTTTTAAAAATTGTTGCCATTTTTCACGGAACTCTCGATTTTCAAATGATTTGTTTATAATTTTGCGTTATATAGGACCAGTAATATTCCAATTATCTAAATCTATGGCATTTGTTATTCTGTTTTTTAATCCTTATTATTTCTTTATTTCGACCCTTTTTTTCTTCTTAATATGTTTAATTGTTCGAGCTTAAGAAAGTTTTAGTTTTAGTTTTTTTTTTTTTTTTGGTTTTTAATTATTTGGCAATATTTCGCTTTCCTTGGGATAGTTTCTTCAGTCCAATAATATTTTTTTAATTCTAAGATAGATAAGTTGAGAGATAAGTTGAATGGATTTTCTTATATCTCTTATACTATTCACTAAATAATTGTTAACACTTTCGGCTATTTGTATATTCTCCTTTTTTTTCTACCTGATTAAATATTAAACAGATTTTATCATACCAGTACTCAGGGGATGACCCATGTAGGGGTCAGTGCATTGCACCGGAACTAGGAAAATAGGTTGTGAGGAGGGGGAAAGAGGAAGTTTGTGAACATTTGATTTGAACTTTACAATGTTATAACGAGTGATTTTTTTGCTATTATCTTTTTGGCAACACTAGTTTTGACAGCTCACGCACGTTTCGTATCTTGTGTTACCATCAAACATCTTCAGTTTGGTCTATAATTTAATCATGAATCGTCTTACAAACGAACAACGCTTGCAAATTATTGAATTTTATTACCAAAATGCGTGCTCTGTTAAGAAAGTTCATCGCGCGCTTCTTTCATTTTATGGTCAGTTTAATCGACCTACTGAGGCTTCTATTCGGGCTATTGTAAAAAAATTTCGCACCAAATTTACATTGTTGGACATTAAACCACCAACACGCTTACGTAGAGTGCGAACTGAAGAAAATATCGCAGCCGTATCAGCCAGTGTTGGTGATGACCGTGAATTATCGATTCGGCTCCGTTCGCAGCAATTGGGCCTCTGTTACTCCACTACGTTGAAAATTTTGCGGAAGGATTTGGGTGTGAAGCCTTATAAGATACAGCTGGTGCAAGAATTGAAGCCAAACGACCTACCACAACGCCAAATTTTTGGTGAATGGGCTCTTGGAAAGTTAGATGAAGATCCACTTTTTTATCGAAGAATTGTGTTCAGCGACGAGGCTCATTTTTGGTTGAATGGATACGTGAACAAGCAAAACTGCCGTATTTGGAGTGAAGAGCAGCCAGAAGCATTGCAAAAGCTACCAATGCATCCACAAAAAACAACCGCTTGGTGCGGATTATGGGCTGGCGGCATCATTGGGCCGTATTTCTTCAAAGATGATGCGAATCACAACGTTACTGTGAATGGTGAGCGCTACCGTGCGATGATAACAAACTTTTTTTTGCCCAAAATGGAAGAGCTTGACTTGCATGACATGTGGTTTCAACAAGACGGTGCCACATGCCACACAGCACGCGAAACAATGGACCAATTGAGAGGCGAGTTCGGTGAACAGTTTATTTCACGCTTGGGACCAGTCAATTGGCCGCCCAGATCGTGCGATTTAATGCTTCTAGACTATTTTTTGTGGGGCTATGTTAAGGCTAATTTCTATAGCGACAAACCCGCTTCGATTGACGCACTGGAAGCCAACATTGCCAACATTATTCGGGAGATACCGGCCGAAATGTTGGAAAGAGTATGCCAAAATTGGACTAAGCGGATGGACCATTTGAGGCGCAGCCGCGGCCAACATTTGCATGAAATAATCTTCAAACATTATATTATATCGACCCAACTATCGATCCAAATAAATATTTCATGCATTTTTCTCAATTTTATGTGTTTTTTTTTTGTTAAATTTCCGATAGTTCTTATAAAATCACCCATTAATAGACAAGAAACACGTCTGCAGGCAACTTATTCCACAGACGAAGCGTACGGCTGAAAAACGAATTCTCTCTGTAATGCGTAGTACGATTCCCCGGGCAATCAACCGCAAATGGATGAGCTTTGGACGATGAACGCGTGCTACCTAAAACTATGCGAGTTTCGGGAACAAGATCTCTAATCTCTTCAGAGCAAAATGCATTGTAATTAGTAACGATAGAACAGAGTAACGTTAAACAAAATATTATCGCATTTTTCACCGATTTGGTTAAAATTTTAGTTGAATGTGAAAGGGGTTTTATGGATTACTCGAAGTTTTTTTATTTAATACCATATTTGTTCTAAAAAGCACTAGGAGCAGCTTTCACTTATTCTATAAAAAAAAAGTTCTAAAAAAAGAAACGAAAATATTGCGCCCCAGATGTAAGTCATAATTCCTCTAACGATTATATGCTGTTCTATAATTATTTTTTTTAAGAGCGATGTTCGGAGAAACGCAAATCGCTTAAATTTGGCGTTTACGATATGAAAATGCCGAATAGGGTTTCTAAGGAACGTATAACGCAAGAAATATGGTTTTGCGATTTGAAAATGCCAAATAGGTGTTCTGGTAAACGCATTTCGCTTAAAATTGCCGACTGATGTACAGTGAAGTGAACTGATTGAATTTGCTTAAAATAAACTTGCAAAGGGAAATAAAATTACACACAATTGATGTCTAATATTTTTTCTTTTTATTTCAACAAAAAATTAGAAGAATTTTAGACATTTTTAGTTAAAACAAACAAATTAAAAAATGTCTCTATTTGCTGTCAATTTCTTTTCGTAACTACCACATACATAAAAATACGTGTTGTATTTTTTTCATAAAAAACTCCGAAACGCCGGTAAAACGGGCGTTCCTTAGAGCACGTAAAATTTAATTAAGCGTTTATTATAATATTATTTCTTCTGTACACTAACTGTTTATCCCCCCAAAAAGCAGATTTTTCCTTGCGTATCCATAACTGAATCACTTTGCTTTCTGGAGAGAGAGATAGAGGTAATTTGCTGTAGCAAATAAAACTCTAGCGGCCAGACTGGCGCAAAGACGTACACTCCAAATAAGAGGTTATTAATATTCCCTGATTATGGTTCATGCCAATTAAAGTCGCACAAATTAACGTCCCCTAGGTGATGTTGTCTTGCAACAGATACCTGTAATGTGAGTTGCTTAAAGGCTCAAGGCTACCAAACCTCGAAGCCTAACTTTCCTCGGGCTGCCTGGGGTATTGCATACAAGATGGATAAGAAGGTCCAAGCTCTTCAGCAAGTGGTTTGTTCCCAAGAATTTACGAAGTTTATGAGCCGTGGAGACTCTGCTGAGTCCCAGGGACTTGGTCCACCCTATGGGCTTACAGTAAAAAGCAAATGCTTATGATGGTGATTTGTTATCGAAATATTGAAAATAAATACTGTTGAATTTTTTATAAAAAATAAAAAACGATATTTAGCTGCAAAAATAAGAAATATTTACTTAAACAAGATTAAATAATTAAATATCAAATATATTTTGAATTTTAATTCATAAAAAAGTTCTTGGGCTACCTTGAATGAGAATATCTATATATGAATATTGTTTGCTATCACGGTTATTAGTAATGACCGTGATAGCACCGTGATTAGTAATAACCGTGATTGAAGAAAACTTAATTAATAGCCTGTTTATAAGACACAACTCGTGAAGAAAAAAACTTATTTCGCAACAGTTTTCAATTTTTTGTTCACATGTCGCAATTGTTGATGATTTTTGTTAAAAGACGTAACAGCTGACAGTTTATTTTGGTTTGTACAGGGTGGCCCAGAAAGACCGAAGTGGTGTGAATTCCTTATAACTTTTTTATTATAATTTTTTTTTTTCTTTTCTTTTCAGTATTTTGTAAAGAAGACTTGGATAATTTATAATGGAGCAATACACAATTGAACAACGTGCCCAAATTGTTGAAATTTACTTTTCAAATCAACGGTCCATTGTGTTGACTCAGCGTGCATACCGTCGTCAATTTAATGTGCGGGTTGCACCCTCTCAGTCAACAATAAACCGTCTGGTTGCAAATTTTCGAGAACAAGGAGCAGTAAGGAACCTTCCTGGTCCCGGCAGACACCGAACTGTCCACACGGCTGACAATATTCAAGTGGTACAGGAGAGTATTCGGGAGGATCCAGAAACATCAACCAGGAGACGTTCGTCACAACTGGGCCTCTCAAGGACGTCGCTGCAGCGAATTTTGCACACCATAGGATTGTTTCCATACACTGCGAGGGCCACAATGACTCTTTTACGCGACATCTTTGGTGAAAGAATAATTTCTCGTAACAGCAATTTTTATTGGCCTCCGCGTTCCCCGGATTTAACCGCTCCAGACTGTTTTCTTTGGGGCTATTTAAAAGGAAAAGTTTATGTTAATAAGCCTAGGACTATTGAGGAGTTAAAAACCAATATTCGAGAAGAAATTAACAACATACCACCGGAAGTTTTGCGAAAGGTCATGGAAAATGTGTTGGAAAGAGCACATTTGTGCGAAGCAGAATATGGCCACCACTTGCGGGATATCATTTTTAATAACTAATCCAAAAATATTCCCCATAAATTTAATGTATTTAAAAAAAAAAAAATTAAAAAAATATCTCTTAAATAAAAAGTTATAAGCAATTCACACCACTTCGGTCTTTCTGGGCCACCCTGTATAACACGACTTCTCTCAGCATAAGTGTCAAAATTGGGCAAATGAAAAAGAAGAAAATATATAAAGAAGAAAATATATAAATGTACAAAGCAGTGAAATAGTGCATTTATAAATTAAATTCAAAGTTGTCACGTATCTATTTGAAAACCTTTTATATACATATGTTTTTATATAAATATGTACAGAATTAATATCAAAATTGCATATTAAAGAAGTACATTAACATAAATTTTGCTTGTTAATTCTTTTTTTTATACACGCAAAGGAAAAACAGTTTGAAATATGGTTACAGCAACAATAGTGTATACCCTATATCATTATGTATTATTGGTGGAAACGGTTTATTATGGATTTAATTATAGTTTATTCCCCCTTAAATATGTTCTTGTTTGCATTTCCGTAATTCTATGTTACCATCTATCAATTTCAAGATATGGTTGCATACAATAATAGCATTTATGAATTCTTTTTTTAAACAACAATAGTTTTCATCACGCCCAATACCAAAGTATTTATTTTTATCCTATGCATGATGAACTAATTCACATGCAACAAATGTAAGTATGAAGAAAAAATCGGCGCCGATTTTTCCTTCATACTTCCTTTATGAGTGATCAACCAATGCAAAGTAATAAAGATTATCAAATCCAAAAACTTGATCAGCAATTGGACACTAGACATACATATATCAGTATCTGAGGTTTTTAATATTACTATCAATACATAAAACAGTTTTCTTTCATTTGATTGCTTATCAGATAAATCAAATTGCTCGTCCTTTATATTATTATATATGTATGTACATAGATATTTCTTTTTAAATAACAGCACTTAGAAAACACAGAAATCATAATGGCAAAATTATAAACAAATCATATCAGGTGACAAAAGATGTTGTCGTTTGACAACATTCGTTCTTAATTAACAAAGCGATCTCATCTTGACAACAAGACATTCTCAACTTGATACCGGTATTTTTGTGCCATCTATTTGCAATTTGACGGCGGTATGTTCACAGTTTGACAACGATGTGTCCACAATTTAACGAGATATGCATTATCATTCGCTGACAACAATTATATAACGTTTCTTTGTGTACCTATACGTTCATATACTCGTATATAGTTATGATAAAGGTATTAAAATCAAAATTTTCAACTTCTAAAAAATTTTTATTATTACTTAAGTTATGGACGTTATGACACTCCGCAAAGTGCCATAGTGTCCACGGACTTTACGCCATCTCCGTGATGGAAATTATGTCACTTTCAAAAGTGTCTTAACGTCCATGGACCTTATGACACTTTTAAGTATGTCATAACATCCATGGACTTTATGTCACTGGACGTTATGACATGCCACCATGCAAATACGGTACTAATACTAAAAGTTAAAACCCAACGATGTTTTGCTACAATTTCAATTCCAATATTATTAAAATAATTATTTTTAATATAAAAAATAAAATAATTATTTTTAATATAAAAAAATCACTTTTATGAAAGCACTATAAAAGTGATTTTTTTATATTAAAAATAATTATTTCTTTTTAGCCGCACTGTATCACATGTTATGAATAACGAATGGAAAACAAATCAAAATACATTCTTTCATATCCTGCAAGAGGTCCAGCATCAATTGTCCCATAGCTACGAATTGGTATATAGAGAATTTGCCGGAAACAAAATTAGAAATAAATCTGTCATTATCAAAAGAATATTTCGACTGTAATAAATCTTAACTGATGCATAAACACTGGAGAGCGCACAAAAACAGCTGTTATCTTTTTTGTGTTCTAAACTATTTGAAAAAAATTATTTAAGTTGTTTTACTTTTGTTTAGTAGTCGTAAAGTGAGTGCTTGGACAAACTTCAGGGATTTGCTGAAGCTCCGCTCATATGCAGCTGTAAACTTCTCTATCGTTTGTTGTACGAGTACTTTTAATTGAATTTGATAATTTTTTGTTTTTTGTCATCGTAAATTTGTTTTTCTATGGCGGTAATTAATTAAGTTTTGTTTTGATATAAATGTTTGTTTTTTTTATATTTTTTTTTATTGTATATTTATGCCTTTTTTTCTGCAAATTTTCCGCTTTCCTTTTGTTTTTCTTTTTATTTCAGTTTGCTGTAGGCTGTCTCTTCTTTCATGTTTTACAATTTTCAAGCAAACAGAATTTTCTATTTAATTGTCGTTTGTTGCATACAACCAGGCAACAACAAAAGCAACAAAGACTACTACTACAGCATCGTCATCAGCAACAACAATAACAACTACTACAACAACAACAACAACGACGGCAATCATGTCGACTGCTTAAGTTTTGCTAATTACCAACCAAATAAGAAGCTTTTTCTCGTTTGACACCGAAAGATGTTTGTTTTTGAAATCTTACTTTGACTGTTTTAAGTTTTGTATCTTTTTCTTTGTTGCTGTTGTTGTTTGTTGTTGTTTGTTTCTATACTTTGTTTTTAATTTATTTATTGCTTGCCGGTATTAAAAAAGACAAGACAAGAAGTACTAGTAAATATTTCGATTTTTTATTATTCCTTAAAAATGAAAACAACGCAAAACGATAATAAATTAACTGTAAACCGAAGAAGATCTCGTTTAGAAGTAGAAGAAGTTGAAGCAGAGGACATGACATTTGTACTCGTAGCAAAGAATCAGTTTTAATTTATTTACATTTGCCATCACAGGCAACCAAACGGATTCAATAAATAACAGAATCGCGAGGAAAAAACTTCAAGATTCTATAAGAACTTAAGTACAAACGAGTATATCATTTATAAATACCTTTCTTGAAGGAAATAAAGATTTTTTAAGATAAAAAAATATATTGTGTTAATATATTTTTTATAACGAAACTATTTAAAAAGCATACAGTGCTGTTCCTACGCTAAGCAACTCACACTGTATTTTAGAAAAATGTTACTTTTCTCTCAAATAAGAAGACCTTAAGAACTCATTATAATACTTATTTATGACTTGTATGATAGCAAAAAAAAAAAATGTATAAAAAAATAACAACAAAAACCTTTTTGGATATTTCAATAACAAACAAAAACAAAACTAACTCTATGAGAGGCTGTGCCTATGCTAAGCAACAAATTTTCTTATTCTCTTTCCCTTAAATATAACGGTTCTTTTGCGATGCACTTGAGTTCATTAATTGCAAATTACTTAAATCAATGCAGTTTAGTCCTACTAAGACTTTCTTCGTCTTTAAACTATAAATTTTCAACATGAAGCGCGTTCAATACGATAATAGCTTCAAATCTTCCGTTATATCATTGTGGAAGGCAGGGCAAAGTCAAATTGATATAGCTAATAATTTAAAAATTAACAAATCAATGGTTTCACGGTGGATTCAAAATTATAAAACGATAGGCACTGTCGTAAAACCCAATACAGGCGCACCTCCACGTAAAATTTCCGACCGTGACGACAGACAAATTAAAATATTAATAAAAAAAAACCATTTATAACTTCAAAAGAGGTAATGAAATCACTTAATTTGAATGTGGATTCCAGCACAGTCAGAAAACATATCATCAAGCTGGGCTTAAAAAGTTATAGGGCTGTCAAAAAACCAATGCTGACAAAAAAACACATGAAAAAACGGTAAGTGAATTTTAATTTACTTTAACAACAAATTCTATAGGACTTTTGTAATTTTTAGTCTTGAATTTGCAAAGCAACACATAAATTGGACTATCACAAAGTGGAACAGTGTGCTCTTTAGCGATGAAGTCAAAGTAAACCTCTTCAATTCAGACGGCATATGCACTGTGCGGCATATGAAAGGAAATCGGCTCGATCCACGCTATTGTAAGCAAACAATGAAACATGGAGGGGGAAACATTATGGTGTGGGCATGTTTCTCTGGCAAACGCCTTGGTCCTGTGCACAAAATAAACGATAAAATGGATCGATTCGTGTATAAGGACATCTTAGAAACGAAAATGCTCCCATACGCAGAATGGAATATGCCACTTCGATGGGTGTTTCAACATGATAACGACCCGAAACACACATCGAAGTTGGTCAAGGAATGGTTTCAGACGAAAAGGATTCAAGTGCTTGATTGGCCGGCACAATCACCCGACTTGAATCCTATCGAAAATTTGTTCGCCATTGTGAAACGACGCCTCGGATCGAGTCGATTTACAAATAAAGAAAATTTGTTAAACGGTTTTCAAAATGAATGGAAAAACATCCCCAAAAGCACATTGCAAAATTTAATTGCCCCAATGCCCAAGAGATGTGCTGCAGTCATAAAAAACAAAGGGTCATATACGAAATATTAATAAGTTGCTTAGCGTAGGCACAGCCTCTCATAGAGTTAGTTTTGTTTTTGTTCGTTATTGAAATATCAAAAAAGGTTTTTGTTGTTATTTTTTTATAAACTGTTTTGTTATCATATAAGTGATAAATATATATTAAAATGAGTTCGTAAGGTCTTCTTATTTGAGAGAAAAATAACATTTTTGTAAAATACAGTGTGAGTTGCTTAGCGTAGGAACAGCACTGTATAACGGCATCAAAAGGAAGTAGGTATCTTTAACGGTTTTGAAATCGATCAACAATGGAGGTTTGTCCTTTATACCACAGAAAAATAAAACTGCTATTGTTTTTACGTTCATTCTGAAACAAGTGCGGTAAAAAAAAATTCTTTTCGAAGTAAACATTAAAAAAAAAAAAAAAAATTCTCGAATCCCATAATGACAGAAAGCTACTTCTTTCTCCAACTGCTTATTAGGTTTAAAATTTTGTTTGTCAATTCTTGGCTTTTTATGGCCTTTATACATTTTTATAAACTAGTTTTTTCTAATGTTTTCTTTAACATTTTACAGTTCAATTATGTATTATATAATTTAAACGGATAACTTGGAGGGCTTTCACATTCGGCAACTTAGTTGCGTAAGCAGTGCTGCCAGAAATTTTTGTGGGAAATCTTCACTTAAAAAAAAAAAGTCTTAATTTTTTTACGCCAAATTATTATTGCTCTAACAATAGAAGACAACAACATAAATCTGGCAAACAGTTTCTGATCGCTTTAAATACGCTGAAAAAAATTCTATATGTTTTTTCTGCATATTGAATTACAGTTTTTCTTTACTCTTTCGGAACTCATACCGTTTTTCTATTAAACAAGAAAAACAAATTTGTGGCACCATTTTGTTTTAAACACTACAAAGTCTAGTTTGTGATATTAAGTTATAAAAACATATTGTAATATTCATTTTATTTTTAACTTACAACTATCTTTACATTTATTATTTAAATGTAATTTTATTATTTAAATTTATTTTTAAATAAAAATACTAAAATAAAACTCCCTGAAGCTGTTGGAAAAATCCTAACGAAACGTCGCGACGTTTACAAGTTTTTTGTGTTGGTGCATGTTAATTGTAAGCTTCTACCAGCAACCTACAACTTTCAGCACACATGTTTTTCAAATCAACGAATGTTATCAGACTTCCCCGCAAAACATCTTTTTAAGGCATAAAATTAATGTTTACACTATACTGAATGACAGATTTTCACCCTCCAAAACAAAATACATATTATTATTGACACAAACCATATGTGATAGTTATGGCATCAGATAGAGATCTTTTACGAGTACGTAAATATAATATAATAACAACAAGCCTTACCACACTTAAGAAATAATTACGATGACGCGAGAGCTGTTCTCCAGCCCAGAGATGCTTTACGACCAGCGTTGTCAACTTTGAAATTTTAAAACGCACCAAAACGGAGGAAAAAGCGCGTTATTTCAACAAAAACACAACGAATTTTGAATTTTTCATTTCATTTTGTATTATAAATAATATTTTTATATTAAAAACACGATAATGAAACAGTATATTAAACAATCAAACTGGGTCTGATAGCACCGCCTGATGACTTGCAATCAAATTCATTCAATAGCTAGAATTGACTCTGTTACTTTTATTAAGATAGTGGTATCTGAACAACAATTATGACGACATTTCATCAAAATTATTATTCATCAATATTATTTAATTTTATTCGCTGTCGACTAAAATCAGCTGTTTCTGCCTATTATCAAGTACACCTAACTACAGCTGCAACCAAGGCGAATTCATAACAGGTGAAATTGACAGCGCAGCTGATAACTTTTTTTTAATTTTAATCTTTTTCAGATGTCAATGGAATAATTAAAACAAATGAAAAAATAAAAAATTTAAAACTATTTTTTATATTATTATTGTATCTTGAGCGCCAGGTATCATCCAGAATTCTTCCCAATTTGGCTAGCCATTTTCACCTTTTCAAGCTCTATCATCTGAGACTTTAAATTTCACGAAATAATTAAAACTTTCACGAAATAATTAAGTTTTTCTTTTATTGTAAATTTTTTTTTAAAGAAATTTGAAAAAAAAAATTTTTGAAACAATTTTTTAGGTTTTGTATTGCAACTATTATTCAGAATCCTCCACAATCTGGCTGGCCTTTTTCTCCTTTCCGAGCTCTATGATCCGAGACTTTAATTTTCACGAAATAGTTAAACGTTTCACAAAATAATTAAAAGTTTATCTTTTCTTGTAAATTTTTTTTATTATATATTTTTTTGAATTCCTTTTTGTGTTTATATTTTTCCCTTGACGTTTGAAAAAGATTTATTTTTTGTAGTATTGTATTTATTGCTCTTGCATATACCTGATATGAATTCGCCTTGGCTGCAACTCTATCAAACACAGTGTACATTTCATTTCTATTTCCGTTACCGAACAGTGGAAATCAGTTAGCTAGAATGAGTGTCTTTTAAATAATTTATTGAAAGATACGAAAATTTGCCAGAATTATGACAAATAAAATATTAAGTTTACCGTAATCAAACTTTAATGCAAACGTTTTTGAAAATTTTTATAATTTAATGAATAATTTTGTAATTTATTAATTACCAAAGCAGTAACGAATTCTCGCGCCATCAAAAATAAGAACTTCACTATTCAGTGTCTGCATTTATTGTAATATTTTACAAACTTGGTTTGATCAAGCAGCAAACTTTATAAAACAAAATGTTTCTTTCTCTTTCGAAAATGTCGATAATATACAACAGCAAGATTGTCTTACTTTGTACATATTTTTGGTGCTTTTTCCACATTATAACTCCGTGTTCTGATTGTGCTCCACAAAATGAAACGTAAAAATTTTGGACGCTTGAATAAACTTTTTTCTTACATTGAAGTTGAGTTGAATTTGATGCCACCGAAATTTAAAAAGTGCACTGAAAATAGAATTTTTCGCACAAATAATTTTCAAAAGCACCAAAAACAGTGCGAAACGCACCGAGTTGGCAAGGCTAATTACGACTGTATATTACATTAAAAAAAAAATGGTGCATGGTGCATAAAACATCAAAATAACATTAATAAATTTATTAGTTTTCATCTCACCAAGTTTTTATATCTAGATTCATATAAAAGCGCGATAATATTTTCTGCCAACAAGCAATTATCGGCCTTTCTCTATCACTTAAAAATTTTTTATTTTGATTAAATGTTTTAATTTTATTAATTAAACAAAAATCATACGCTAATAGGACATAAAGTATTTACTATCACAGAAACATCTGATATATATAATTTTAATTATTTATTTTACTGTCCGTTTAATTTTATAATTTTTTCTTTTTTTGTGAACAGTAGAATGATGTTACAATGAGGACAAATGATAAAATGGCATTTAAGCTTCATATACTTACTTACATACATTTACACTTTATTGTTACAAACCGTAACTGCAAATTATTGTCCGTAATATAAATTATTGATTTATTATAGTTTAAGTTGCATGTGTTTATGTAAAATTTATATTAAATAGCTGCATGCACATACATACATTCTTTTAGATAATATCTCTTAAAGGCAACACTTTGAAAGTAATTTGAATAACTTTTTGTCACAATATAAAATGTAGTCTGGATTGTTAATTCGAAAAGCTAATTTTTTGAGATATGACTATGTTGCAGTAAAGGAGCGATATGTATTTACATATCTATATAAACAAGTTTATGAATACTTGTTATTAAGACAGTTCAGAAAACGTGATTGTATGCGCATAAAGGTGTGTATGTGTGTGTGCATACATTAGACCTAATCACGGAGAAAAAGTGTTTGCCATCTTTTCTAATTTGTACCATTATAAATATAGCTGAAGGCCCTGAGCAGTTGTGTCTTTACGTCCAAGTTAGTACTGGAATGTCACAACAGGCTAAACGAACTGGCAAGCCAGAACCAGGTCACCCTGATCTGGGGGCCAGGACACGAAGGGCATCATGGCAATGAAATGGCTGGCAGAAAGGACTTTTATTGGACCCACTCCAACTTTTGGATTCAACAAGGAAGGGTCTCCTGAATGCGGAGATAAAAAAATCGTTGAATAAAAGTGGAACGAGACAGCTGGTCTTGAACACGCCAAGAAATTTCTAAACTTTGATAAAAAGAGGGCCAAACGTGCTCTAAAACTGGACAGGGAAAGTCTCAGAACATTGACAGGTGCACTGTCATTATAACTGCTACAAGCACCTGCACAGGATGGGAATATCCAACCAAGACATTTGCAGATTCTGCGGTGATGAAGAGGGGTCAATGGAGCACTTAATCACCCACTGTGGAGCGCTGGGACACAGAAGATATAGGCTACTACAAGCTTATATGTTAAATGAATGTGACTTAATATCACTCCCTATGAAGGAGCTTGTCCGTTTTTTTGACATACTCAACCCATAATGGGGCAAGGAGATGCACAATAGATCAATATTGGTCGCAGTGCAAATGGCCGATGAGGGCCATTTCCACTAATAATAATAATAAATATGTCTGTATTGCAAATGTGTCTGTTAGATTGTTTGTTCATTTGGTTGTTTGCTTTTGCCTCACGGATAGGCCGCAGTTACTGATCATGAAATGCTCGTACTAAATTTAAGTGTTTTACATTTGCTTGTATTACGAGTTTTAATTCGAATAACTCACGAGTCTATCTGACGTGGCTATTCAAGAAAACGAATCCTGCGATGTTTTAAAATAAGTATAAAATTCTTAAATCAAGTGCAGAATTCTTAAACCGAGTAAAAAAAACCAAACTAAAGGCACAAATATGTACATATGAACAGAGCTGCCATTTTTGGTAATTTTAACCCAAATTGGTAATATCTTTCTTCAATGTGTAGATGCCAATATTATTTTCATTAAGGTTAATTTTTTCTTCCATAAATACAGTGAAATCTCTCAGAACCAGACACTCACCAACACGAATTTTTTGTCCGACTATGACAGGTGTCCGCTTATAAGAAGTATACAGTTATAATTTCAGTTAATTTATTATATCGGGTGGTTAAATTTTAAGCGCCGATTTTGAATATCAACCACACCTCAAGTGTGCATCTGCATTTCATTTGACATTTCTCAATTTCTCAAGGAAAAATACACAATCGAGCAACGTGTTAAAGTTGTACGGGCTTACTATCAAAATTGGCATTCATATCAAAATACATATCGTGCACTTCGTGATGATTTAGGTCAATTTTGTACAGCTCGCTCTGCAGAACATATTGCTCCTGTTTGCAATAGTATGGCTGAAGAGCAGTCCACCTCAACTGATCATCGTACCCAACAATTGCACCTCTCAGCTCGTCGTCGATGAACATTAAGCATAAAACCTGGTATTTACACGCTTACAAGGTGCAATTGACTCAAGCACTAAAGACTCTTGACCATTCTAAGCGTCGGTAATGGTCATAATGGTGGGAAGAAATGGCAACAGTGGATTATAAATTTTCAAAAAAAAATCATCTACAGTGATGAGGTACATTTTTACCTTAGTGGATTCGTCAATGAGCCAGAATTGCCGCATTTGGGCGAATGATAGTCCAAGAGTGATTGTTGAAAAACCAATGCTGGCGGCGTCATCTGGCCGTATTTTTTTCTAAAGTGAGGCCTGGCAGGCTGTGAATGGTTTTCACTATGGTGAGATGATAACGAACTTTTATGCCCGAATTGGAAGATATGGAAGTGGACGATATGTGGTTTCAACAGGACGGTGCCACTTGCCACACAACTAACGAAACAATGACAAAGGCCGTGTTATCTCACGTGGTGACGATGCCAATATCATGTGATTTGATACCGTTGGACTTCTTTCTTTGGGGTTATTTGAAAGAAAAGGTGTATGTAGATGAGCCAGTAACAATTCAAGAGCTAAAGGATGATATAATTTGACACATTAACTGCATAGAACCTCAATTACGCCTGAGCATCATCAAATATTTGGACCATTGGATGGAGATGTGCCGCTGAGCTCACCGCGGCCATTTGGCTGATATTTTGTTCCATACATAATTTAATCATACCAAAATTATCGTAATAAAAAGAAATGGCAATAGTTCTAAAACAATTTATGTTTTATTTAAAATCAACTTCGAGAAAGAATGTCAGACGTTGAACAAACTTAGACCGGTTCAAGTTGAGTTGTTGGGTTTCAAAATGACTTTCAATATATTTTAAGTGTTTTGATGCAATAAAGCCGCCTCTAGCAAAATACTTAATAAAGTGTGTTTTAATCCCTCAATATAAGAATTTATGAAATCAGTGGCCAAATCACCGCATACGATATCAAGCAATATTATCGAAATTTTTCATTTTGGTATCATGGCATACGATATCGAATGAATTTTATTGCAATAATATAAAAAAGTTAAAGATTGTTTTTTTTTTGTATTCGTACTTTTATTAAAGATATGGTCTTCAATCTATTACATTTTGTTTGAATGACGATCCGATATGCATAGTTTACCATAATCTAGATGTATCGCAATGTTATTCGATACGATACCTAATTCGATATCGTATGCGGTGATTAGATCCCAGATATTTCTTCATTTACCTTATCTTAAAAGTTTTCAGACAGACTTATCTCCATTTAATGTCTTAATATAGTCATCTTCAATTTAGACGCTTTCAATGGCTTTTAAAGGTTCGTCAAAGCCATCTGATTGGCCGAATAGATTTATTGAATTGAATACTGGTCTTTCTTTTTGATCTGTTTCATTAAATACAAGTCTGGTTCGTGAGTTTCAAGCAAAATAGGTTAATTTTTAAAAGATATCTTGAACAGAGGTTTTTTTAACTTGGTGTCCGCGTGCTGTGTTATTAAAGTGGCTGCCTAGACTAGATTATAGCTCTGAGACTATTCAAAATGTAAAACACCTTACAAAATATTTGACTTTTCTTTAACGCAGTTGGTCGTCTTTGCAGGTAAATTTTATATCAAAATATTTAGCAATAAACGATATTAAATTATGTGAATTGAGAGAGCTTTTGGGCGACTCAGGTTTAAAAGTATAATTTTTATTCCTGTCTCACATATAAAAAAAATTAAATTAGGAACTTAATTCTTATTTTTGCAGCTAAAGATCTTTATTTGTGTTTTATAATAGTTTAACAGTGTTTATTTTTTAAATATTTCGATAACAATTTGTTATCATCTTCAGGAAAATAAAATGTTAGTAAAACTATTTCAAAATCAAAGTATTGAGGTATTAAAGATTGAAAAAGAAAAGAATATATATAACAATAAAAACAAACTCAAAAAATAACATTAACTAAATTAAACGAGTTCTGCAGCCAACACATGTTCTGCTAACATTTGCAACATGTCGTTTCTCATTTTTATAAGTTAACAAAACAAATGTTAAACATATTACCATTTTTTTTTATTCAGTTATTTATTGAATCTTCACAAAGTGAACTAACAATAAGTATTCAAATCTTAATACTAAATACATAAAATTAATTAAGTCCAGCCAATGCTAGACAAAAATGTTTTATTTTGCACGGTCAATACGGCAAAATCACCTATTTAGCATTCTGATGATGGCAAGGGTATCTCTTTCTCTTAACCGAGTGTGGCCGCCAAAATTAATTATATTGCGTGCAAGAGGATAAGATATTAAGGCTGTGTCCTATAATTGGAGTCCGCAGCACCTTATAGGCTTTAGAATTGCGTTTTATATGAAAAGTTTGCAATCCAGCTTCAAGGTAGAATTTTTTGCCCATAAGCCAATTTAGTTGCGTTGCTTTTAACTTAAACTGAGTGACTTTCGTATCAAAGTGAGGCTTCCCCGTTAGCCTACGGTCGATGCGAATACCTTGGTATTTGACTACATTATGCTGCGGAATACCTGAACTGTTATTTGGATAGCCGAGCATGTTTGTTTACGCAGTGTTAATGTAACGTGAGTACACTTTTGTTTATTAACTTTGATTTCCAAAGTTTTAACCATTTCTCTATTGTTGAAATATATTTCTGCGAATTTCGCCAAAGTAATTGATGTACGCTGCACAACATAAACAGCGGAAAACTGGTAGTAAGCCTTAGGATGACCAAATTCAGTTTAGGAGTTATATGTACATACATACATATATCCATATGTAAATAGGCAGTTTGCATATATACGAGTATGTACATATATACGTATTTCAATAATAATATATATGTAACTATTTACGATCATTCACTAATGTTTATTTTTGTACACCCACGTACATATTTTTTGCTAACTAATTGTTTCAATAAATTATATTATACCTACATATACACATGTACATAACTACTCAAATATAAACACATATTTATTGCTTTGCCGTTTTTCGTTTATTATATACATATGTAATATATGTAAGTATAATTAACAAGCATGATCGATCATGTTCTTAAGTTGTTGCTATGCACAATTTATTAATGTAAATGGGATTGCAGAAATTGCATTTAATATAGAACATAAATACATTTAAATTTTCTGTCTCTTGCTTGCTTACGCATTTGTCGTAAGCAATACCAAGATTCATATTTGACCAATCATGATCGTGCACGCTTTAGCATTTGTAATAAATATATTTATAAGTATGTGTTTATAAAAATAGTATATAAATCAAAGTAGCAGGATTATTATTGTCATTCTTCTGGTAGATTTTTTAAGAGACAAAATCACTTAAAATTTATAAATAAAAACACAAAACTATATAGAATCAAATGTGTTTTTCTTAACTTTTAGGCACAGAATGGGTCCTGAACGCTTATGTGGCTTCTCAACGGTAACCTTACGATGCAAAAGAAATTTGAGGTTATATATTGGATAAATTTAATTCTTTTTTAGCCCAACATCCCCTTTTCACTATATCAAACGTTAACGTTTACATAAATTTGAAACGGTCGTGAAACATATTTATAGCTCAAAATAAATTCTTTTCTTATGAGTTGATACATTCTTGCTACGTTTTCTTATACTATGTTTCCTTTCAGCTTGAAAGTAGATTAAAAATATGAGTTTTCGCCACTTAAAATGCTTGCGAATGTTAAGGTTCGAAATCGTGAAACAGGCCCTGCGTCTTTTATTTTAAAACCTTTGTTCGCCAACATCAGTATCTAGGAACGGTCAATTCCTTTAATAACGACCTGAAGACCTTAATAACTTTTGAGCTCGTAAGTGTAAAATCATCTTCTCTCTATTTCTAAAACATCACACAATTCTCGGCAATAATTTTCACGGTTTACCTGGATTTTATTTTCACTGAAACTGCCTTGGTTAACTGATGTGACGTTGAAAGTATCTTTGCCGATTGCAGTTATAAGTTTTTTTATCAGTTCACCCGAAGTTGTTTCTCTCAAATGTATTGGTGGTGGTTTATATGTTTTTTTTTTATGTTGTTGGCTCATCTGTTTGAAGGATAGCAAACCTATTACTAACCGTTGTCGCAGTGGTAATATCATCTTTATATATTTTTGATCGTGATGATATATGCGCGACTTCAGAGCTTTGCTGAGGTTTAACCACGATGCCTACTTGCGTTTTCGGCTTATCAGCAATAACTAAACAGGAAGAAGGTTTATCTTCTGTTGTATCAACAACACGAACGCGGGCGTTTGCTCTCTCTTAGAGACAGGAGATTATCCAGTTATTTTTTCAAAATTTATACCTCAGAAGTCCAGAGGGTTTTTCTACTGGTATACTTATGCATTTTTTTTATTTATTTATGCAGTTAATGACAGAATTTGGAATTGATTTACATCAGCCCAAAAAAGTTTTATTTTGCACGGCAAAATCACCTATTTACCGTACTGATGTTGGCAGTGGTATCGTTTTTTCTCGACCGAGTGTGGCCGCCTAAAGGAAGTATGTTGCGAGCAAGAAGATTTCCGGTTTACTGAATGAATTCGTGAGTTTTTTATGTACCATGCAGCTGCAATAATCGTTCGAACAATTTGATTTTGTCGCCTTTGAGTTTTTTTAATGTTAGATGTTGAGGCGGTGCTCCATAATTAGATTCCGTAGCCCCATATATACTTAAGAATTGCGTTGTATTGGAAAAGTTTGCAATCCAACTTCAACGTCGAGTTTCTGCCCATAAGCCGTTTTAGTTGCGCTGCTTTTAACTTAATTGAGCGACTTTTGCACCAATATGAGGCTTCCACGTTAGCCCACGGTCGGGGTTAATAACAAGATATTTGCTTTCATTGTGCTGCGGAATAGGTGAATTGTTAATTTGGATGGCCGAACATGTTTGTTTACGCAGTGTGATTGTAACGTGAGTACACTTTTGTTCATTAAATGTGATTTTCCAAACTTTTATCCATTTCTCTAATATTTAAATATACTCCTGCAAATTTCGAGAAGCTAATTGACACTTTTCACATACGCTGCTGAAAACTATGTCATCTGCAAAAGTTGAAATGTGGATTCCGAATTTGGTTGGCATGTCAGAGGCGTAAATCAAGTATAAAGTAGGCCCCAAGATGCTACCTTGAGAACTCCTGCTATGAGGGCCTTATAAAATCGCCTTCTGTGATAACAAATATCCGCCCATATAAGTAGCTTTCCAGAAGCTTGTGAGTATTTGCAGGTAACTTTAACATTATTTTGTGTATCAAGCCGTCGTGCCACACTTTAACAAAAGCTTGATAAATGTCAATGAATAGAGCTGAGCAATACTTCTTGTCCTCAAAGGTCTGTGTTATTTGCTGTGTTTAGCCCAAAAGCTAATGTATCCCACATTGAACTCAACTTCGCTACTAACAATTTTTTGTATAGTTTTGAAATTGTTGGTAAAAGATATATTGGTTTATATGATTCTAACTTAATCGGAGCCTTCCCTTACTTGGGTATCATAGTAATCATTGAGACCTTCCATTCTGCTGGGTAATACTCACGACATAAAATAGCGTTAAGAAGAAAAAGTAGAATTCTTCTAGCTACACGAGTGCCTTGATGGCCTTATCTGATGATGGACCAACCCCATTAAGTGAATTATTCACGATTCACCAACGCCCCCGTGTGGCTTGCAAGGCTCATACAGATCACAACTTTTTGCCATAAGTTTATAACCATCTAGACAAATCCCTTGCTGAATAGTTCGGGACTTCTAAGTTCTCCTGCATACATTTCCAAAGAAAGAACCAATGGTGATGGTTGACGGGTGAATTGGTTTAAGGGCTGATGCTATCAGTGTGCTTCGGCCTACCAACTCATTAAGCCATGTCTTCCATTAATTGCCGGGAAATTGCATACAGGAGGGATTAGAAGCCCGAACTTCTCAACAAGAAGTTGCCCATATGACTACAAACATATGGAAATAATTGCCACCAGTGTGATCCTAGTTAGCCACACGAGGGCACTGGTGAATCGTGAATAATTCACTCCATGGAACTGGGTCATCATTAGATAAGGCCGCAAGGCAGGTGCTGGTGTAAATCTTTCTCAAAACTGCATGCAATTTTCCACAATTACTACTAAAGTAGAATCATATAGGCCAATAAATCCATTATCAACAATTTACAAACTGTACGAAAAACTGCGTAGAGTGCCTCCGCAGTCATGTTGTAGCGTGTCCCCATAATCATCAATTCGGTAGTAGGGCACCATTGAAAAAATACCCAGATAACTAAATGTCATAAGAAAAGCATTTGTTCAGCTCTAGTTGCTCACGTTTTCCAAACGTTTGATAATGTATGGAACGAGAGTTTAATGCATACAATAAAGTTGAACTTGCTTGCAAACCCTCACACGCTCTTGGAAAACTTCTAATATGTCCACAAGTGTTTCGTTAAAGAATGTGGTATCATAAAGCCCGCTCAGCTAATCGAAGCAGAAGATCTAAAACAAGTATATATCATATATAAGTCCTACTGTATATATGCCTTTGACATGCACATGAACTGCGAAATTCACTTCACCTTTTGTTGATGATACAATATTGTTCAGCATTTATGGATACCATCACGCAGCCTTTCGAAATTTGCAGGAATATATTTCAATATTAGAGAAATGGCTAAAGCCATAATAAATCAGAGTTAATGAACGAACATATTATATTTGCACTTCGTGTAGAAACAGGCTTACTAACCATAATTAACGACAAATTTAATTTGCAAGGCAGATAATCACCTAAAAACTTTAATCCACTTGAGAGTCTCATATTTATTTGAAAGTCACTCCAATGAAACTGAAACCAGTACAAATAAAATGATTTATTGGCAGATATTCTGGATTGAATTTGGATTCCAAAGTTTTTGTTTACAACGCAGTCCTAAAGAAAGCATTTAAAGACATAAAAATAAAAGTATTCGAGCAATACTGCAGCTCAATGATATTTGGAAAGCTTACGTATCTTCAAGAATCTAGATGTACCCTGAGTATAAGAGCAGAAAATTTTAAAGTTTGCGGTAAGGCATGTTAATAATCACCCAAATCCTCTCGTATCCTCAACCTCGGCTGCCACACTTGGCCGAGAAGGAGGGATACACTTTACACCGTCAGAGCGTTAGAAAGATGACTTAACGATACAATACTAGCACAAGAAGCTTTTTTGAGTAAAGAAACAAATTAAACATTATTTAATATTTTCAATATAAATTAATTTTTTAGTATTACGGTATATACGAGTATGCTTATTATTAGCTCCGCTAGCAGAAACAGGGTGTCTGGTAGCAAATTTATATTTTTAAATATTCTTATTTCAAATTATACTAAACAGTGCGGGCGGACGGTGGCATCGTTGGAATTATCAATTATGCGGATTGGTCTGCCGCGATGTCACAGTGGTCGAATAAACTTCTCGCGTTCGCTGTAGAGACATTCTTTAAGAGTGATGATTCTTATGCAATCGCTCGTTGACAATTTTGTTCAAAATTCGGTATTCGGAGAATATGTGATGGACCGAGTGTAGATTTAATTCGTTCGTAGGTGCAGAGACTTCACGCAACTTCTTCGACTATGAATGTCCCACGGGCCAGTCGATATTCAAGAAGTCTCGAAAATATTGAAAGTAGTTTGATTTTCGCATTCTACATGGAAAAGGTCGGCAACGAATGTCAACGGTGAAAATTGTCGACGCTCATCCATCGTACTCTTCACACACGTGGTTTCAACAAGATGGGTCAACTGTACATACAGCCAGAGCTTTGATGAAGTTGCTTCATGAAACTCATTCCCAAAAACTGATTAGTCGCTTTGGTAACATCCCATGGCCACAGAGGTCGCAAGATCTAATTCTCATGGAATTTTTTTTACTGGGCTACCTCAAAATGAGATTTAATATTGACAGCCCCCAATCTCTGACGGATTTAAAGGAAAACATTCGTCTAGCAATCAGCTCAATTGAACCAAGTTAACAGCAGCGTGTGGCATAGAATACAAGGCTCCATTTTGAACAGAACGGTCAATTCGAACGAAGTCATCTGGATGACGTACTCTTTAATAACTATAATCAGTATTTCCATTCCATCGTTCAGTGTTCACTTACTATGCCTTTTATTTAAGTTTGAAAGTATAGACCCGCTACCAGGCACCCTGTACGATAATTAATTGCTATTAAAAAAATTGAAACACGAAACTTGGATAACTTTTTAATTGCATTAAAAAACACAAAATATGTATTGGGATCAAGAGAACTTTTCACGTATATAGTGAAAACTAATTACAACGATTGATATATTTTTCGATTTGCCACCGAAATTTTTGAGTTTTAAATCGCGAATTTTAGTTGCATTTGAGATAAATTCGGGTGAATTTGTTATATGGACTCTGAGTATAACATTGTTGCTATGGCGCATGATGAGGCGACTAATTGACAGCTGTTGCCCAATTTTTGGTCTCAATACTATACGGGTTGCTCTAATACACGTAAATAAGTATGTATGTGTATGTGCATGTATTATAGCATTTTACGTTTATAAATAAATGAAATAACTGTTCATTTGCTAATTATCCATCAGAGAATTAAAATGAAAAATGTAAAAAAATAACTGTGAAAATGGGTAAAACGTGTAAACATCAAAATATAATTACCGCCATGTTTGCCCTCTGAAAATTAGTCTGAACGTGTTCAATTGTCGTGTAAATTGTTAGTTAGTCCCAACGTACATATGTACATACTCGTACATACATCCAACTATAGAAAACAACATTGCCATTGAACAATGGCTAATGCGTGTTTGTTTGTAGTTTTAACCAATAAACCTAAAAGTTATACGTTGACTGACGAGCCAGACAAGCAACCATATGAGCGATCAATTACACCGACACAGGTAAACCATTTTTTTTAGTTGGTCTATTCATCTGTTAAGTAAAACATGTTGATATACAATAAACATATTTGTGTATACGTACATATATATTGTCACGGCTATGATGAACAATCGTACTGTGAATTATTGTTTTAATGCACATTGAAATTTTTCGTCAGTTGATGCACATTTACTCGTAAGTAAGTGGAAATGCTGATGTAGAATAATCAGTTATCTGTATGCCTAGATATCTTAAAATGGATAAGCACATATGTGTACCTACATACATATATAGAAACGCTAAGGCCCGTATATCGGCCTGTGGCCTACGGCCAGTGTGCCGCTGAAAATATTTGAAACAAAGCTTTTAATACTAAATAAATGCACAGTTACACATTCATACAACCAATTGTGGTCACAATCAAAAATATCTAAAGACGATAATACCACTGCGATAACGGTTAGTAATAGGTTTGCTATCCTTCAGACAGATGAGCCAACAACATAAAAAAACATATAAACCACCACCAATACATTTGAGAGAAACAACTTCGAGTGAACTGGTAAGAAAACTTATTACTGCAATCGGCAAAGATACTTTCAACGTCACATCAGTTAAGCAAGCAAAAATTTTATTTGAATTGAATATTCGTTTAAAAATTTTCAGCGAAATCAATCTTAAAATCATCATTCAGTATGCTACTTTCAAAATAGTCAACATGGTTGTAAATTATTAAATCTGATTTCTGTTAATTTAAATAAAAGGTGATGCATATACACAGCAAAATAATTTGTCGGGAGTGTTGTTTTGACAAGTTGATTTTGTGACGACGTCATTGTGTATTATTAAGAAAACGATTAGAAATGAAAATAGAAAAAATTCAAAATGTTTCGTTTACTAAGTGCTAGTAGCAACAACACTCTTTTTTGTGGTCGTTTCTTTTACTCTTAAAAAAATACTAGTACACAAGATACGAAAGTGATTGGGTACATTTTTGATGTCTCAAGATTTCGCAAATGAACGACAGTTATAAATGCCACCGCATCAATTGTTTAAAATACTCGGATGTGAAAATGATTGGATAAAAACCCGGTCTATTCATCTGTTGAGTAAAATATGTTAATACACAATAAACATATTTGTATATAGCCGCAATGGCATTTTTGTCCCGATTCTATTAATACCAGCATTAATATACTTCCGAAACACATGCATAACCCACAAATATTCAAGCAAATGTTTCAAGAAATCATAGATAAAAACAACAATTATTCTTTTGTGTATACTGATGCCTCCAAAACGAACAACGCAGTAGGTTACGCTATAACAACAATCAATACCATTATTAAAAAAGCGTTAGTTCCAATTTATACGTCAATTTTTACAGCAGAAATAATAGCCATTTTTGAAGCTATCAAACAACTTCGTGACAAAAACGGGTTCTTTGCGATTTGCACGGATTCATTGTCATCGCTAAAAGCTATTTCAAATCTTTCTAATAGTAATTATTATGCCTTTCAAATAAGAAACATTCTTATTGAAAAATTTCCAAAAATAATCCTTATCTGGACCCCAGGCCATTGCGGCATTGCTGGGAATGAATTCGCTGATAAGTCAGCTAAGGAAACACTCAATTCACCCCTCATAACAACACCCAATACTAACACAAAAGACATCAACAACTATGCAAAAACCTTTTTTTCCCATGAAAGGGATTTATTCAACTTGACGTCTTATTGGTATAAGACAACTAATTTCGAAAGAGTAACCATCGACGAATACCTTAGGAATACTGCAGATAAATTAAGTAGAAGAGATACAATAAAATTTATAAGACTCCGTCTAGGACACACGAAACTCTCCCACGGTGCACTAATAAACCTAACAGAACCACAAGTATGTACGTGCAACATTGCTCCTCATCTTAGAATCACACACATACTCACTTCCTGTCCGAAATATCAAAAACAACGTGAACAAATATTATTGAAACATTTAAACCCAACACCCCTGATACACCTAATTTCGAATCCAACTCCTGAATCCATAAATATGATCACAACCTTTTTAAAAGAATGTAATCTATATAATTCTATTTAACAAATAAACCGATTATATAAGTATTTTTGAGCCTAAGGTCTTGTAACCATGGCCCTTTATCATTAGTCTATAATTTTGTAATTATTTTCTAATGTTTTATAAATAAATAAATAAAAATATTTGTATATATGTACGAATATATATTGTTGGGCTGCACCAGTGCAGATCTCTGATGCTAACCACAATTTTTTATGACTTTAAACAGCGGAAAGGGATTAAGTCGTATTAATTAAAATATATTCAAATACAAGCAGTCATGACCCGGGCGCAAATCCCAAGCTGGGTGCTGATGAGTATATAGTGTAGCGGCTACGAAACAGCTAGTTGTCTCCCAGCTAAAGGTTTGGTAATTTTTCTTGTCTTCTTCAATCAAAAATTATTGTTTACAAAAAAATTTTGTATTGCAAAAAATCCTTCTTAATAAAGCTTCAAAAAGGAAATACTTGAACAAAAACCTCACAAATGCACAAAAATCTAATTTAAAAATATTTTGTTTCAGAGTCACTAGAACCGCCACGAGCGCTTTACTCTCATTTTCTTCTGACCACTGATCACTCGTTTAGGTCAGTTTTGTTTTTATCATTATTCTGCATAAACACCAGAAGGGACAACGAAACTGAAAAGCACTGTTTTTCAAACAACAACCTTAATAAAGTTAATTAATGTCATTTAATTTATGCATGTATGTACGAGTATGTATAAATTTTTGTTGGTTTTTGTTTTTAATTATAATTAATACATTTTAATGATTTCTTTCGTTCTACTCTTTCATTAAATTTGAATAAAACAACCTGTGTTAACACATTTTTCATGTTTTATCTGGCAAATTTAATTTAATGATTGCTCCTTTTGTTTTTAATTTTATAAAAATGTACTTATATGTATGTATGTTTGTATGTATGTGTGTATACAATTATATAGGTTTCATTTTAATTGCTACCTACGACAGTCGATGCGGCTTAAGAATATAGAATACTGTTTTTGTCAAAGGACTCTCATAATTCGAAGGAATTTTTTTTTTCTGCTTGGGGCGTATAGCAGTAGGAGGACCTACTATTATCCTCCTACTGCTATATGAATTTAAATAAATATTTAAATATGCAACGGATTTACAAGCACTTGTATTAACAGATTACTTATGTTGATAAATATAGTTTCTGTTATGTTTTGGTATTCTCTGTAAAGTTGCAACTAATTTAATGAAAGCTTTTCTATATGAGATCAACGACAATTTTACCACTTCACGACCAACTTAAAATTGTTTTTAACATTTTAAGGATCAAGAAAGAACTCTTAACGGATTTTGATTGCGTAGTATCGTTAGCGTATTTTTATAAAAAAATTTATGAATTCTTAATATTTCCTTCAAAAGGGGGATTTGAATAAAAAAAACATACTTTTCGAGTTCGATATCTTCACGATAACTTTCGGAATCTAGCTTCGATAGTGAACGCGACGTGTTTGTTTTTGATCGGAGTGTTATAAAATAGGAGTGAATTTATAAAAAAGAAAACTTTGTGACAATTATTTTTATATATTTTAAAATAAATAAAAATAAATAAATTAAAAAATGCATAAGTATACCACTAGAAAAGCCCTCTGGATTTCTGAGGTAGAAATTTTGAAAAAATAACTGGATAGTTTCCTGCCTCTAAGAGATAGCAAACGCCCGCGTTCGTGTTTGTCAAATATTGTTGTTACAACAGAAGGTAAACCTTCTTCCTGTTTAGTTATTGCTAATAAGCCGAAAACGCAAGTAGGCATGGATAGGTATGTTATCGTGGTTAAACCTCAGCGAAGCCCTGAATTCACGCATATATCAATGTTAGAAGCTAAAAAAGTGAATAGTGGGATAACTTTTGTTGGTTACCTTAATAAAAACTGGACTTTACAAACATGTAGTTGTATAATTGTACATCTAATTACATGAAACAAAATATATAAAAAACAACACAAATATTATTTGTTGATTAGCGTTAAGTTTGTGTGTTAGATGTTTTATTTTATTTTTTTCGCTTTTGGACTGACCATAATTAGCCCGTGGAAAACCCACTGTTTTTAAATATAAAAATAAGATATTAATTAATTGACTATTCGAAGTTTATATTGCTCAACAATTTAGTTACCATACTGAAATATATACTGAAATCTTATATTTCGAACTGTAAAACTTGGCATCCAAAGTTGTATAGTTGCACGAGTATGTTGCAACTTATAACTTTAATTTAAATTTTATTAAATAAAGCATACGCGATCAACATGAGACAAATATAGACGAAAAAATAAATAAGAGCTGGGTGGCTGAGTTGGTTAAGCGGCCGTATTGAAAATACATCGAATCTTAATGGGTGCTGATGAGCAGTGTAGCTCATCCCCAGCTTTAGTGTATTCAATTATTTTATCCTGTCTTCTTTGATCAAAAGTTATTGATCGCGGCAATTGTTGCTATAATTAAAAACAAAAATAAGCAAAAAATATTTCTTGACTTGCTTTCACCGTTTTGCAATATACGGCTATAGCGGTAATTGGTAGTCGAAATAAGTAGATCGCAGAAGTCATGCAATAAGCTTAGATATTTGAAAAACATAACGCCATCGAAATATGAATCCATTTGTGTCTGCATCATAAAGTCAGTCTAGATTGAACATGTCAGCTTACGAGCCAAATACTCGTCATTTGCGGGAGGCTTTAAAGTTATGCTTTACATTGAAGAAATCTGCCGCTGAGACTCATCGAATGCTCTCAAATACTTATGGTAAGGCCGCTGACAGAAAAAGAACGCGTTCTTTTCTATCACTTCGAAAAGAAAAGGTTTTTGAAAATGCAGAACTGGAGGCATTACATTTTCAAAACTCAAGTCAAACGTAACAAGAATTACCCAAAGCTTTTGTTGGGAAGTGTTTGTTTTCTGTGTCTCATATAATAGGAGTATATTGGTTGTAGCATGCAATGCAATATTACGTTATATATACAGGTTAAAAAAATATATGATGGTACTTTCCAATACTCTAATGCAAGTGTACCCAGCCCTATGCGCTTGATACTCAATTGTAAATGCGCTTAGCTATAGGGCTGTGCTCTTTAATTCACAAACTTCACTGCGCTCAGCACTAGCAATGAAAAATACCCATTCGTCTTATATATTTTTTGTCCTTCTTCACTGCACACACACAAAAGCAAAGCAACAACACTTTCGCATGTTTTGCTGGTAAACATTGATGACAGCGATTATCAATGTGAATTTTGTTTTGGTAAATATTTTGCTTTTTACAACAAAAAATATTAAATAAAAATAGTTTTTTCTTAAATGTATTGGTGTTTACTCTTCCATACAGAACTTGTGGGCACCACTGCTCTAATGCATTATACGGTGTAGTAATCATGGATTTAATTAAAATAAGAGCACTCATACTTTTGCATAAATTTATATATACGAGAGAACCAGGAGAGTTACTCCCTATTGCGATGCTAAAGAAAAATCAAAGAATTGGCACTCTGTATTGGGTTTACGTATTTTACTTTCCTATTTAATTTATCCCTTTGGCAAATTTTATTTTATCATTTCTCGCTATTGTTTATTTTGTGGTACCAGTGTTGGTTCATTTACAAACTAGTTAGCGAAAATGTTTGTGCAAACAGCACAGACTACCAAATTATACTCTTATCGTATTTACCTTTCGCATCGTACTTACTTTCGCATCGCAATAGAAAGCAACCCCCCAGAATATTTATTTAACAGACTTCAAATTGCAAGAAGAGTGGCAGTTTTTCACGTGCACAATACGACTTTGGAACAGGGTTTTCAGATATGGCGATTTCCCAACCAAACGTGGCGATTTTTTATCTACTATGGCGACTAAATCATTGGTTTGGCGACTGGCGATTTACAAATCATGTGGCGAAATAGTTGCCTATTTTTATATACTTTATATTTTAAATCTTGCATTCCTATTTTATCTAATGTTTTCTTCCTCAAATGGTATATAATGAACTATGTGTCGAAAAAACCTTCTATTTTTGATATTTATAAGTCCGATAGCTTTCAAAATGTATCAATTAAATCTTAAATTTCAGCCTGAATATATGCATTACTATTTTCTACTACATGCACATACATACCGTTGTTTGCCCTTCGACATTGATGAGCCCGATGTTGCCCGTACAATTTACGGGGTGGCCAGACTGTTGGCGACGCTGGCATGCTGGCGTAATACTCCGGCTAGAAGCTCGCCGTGTTGGGGGTGGTGTCCTTGCCAGCAGTCCTACCGGTGGCTCGGTATGTTCATGAATAAAAAGTTCATGCCAGCTTAGGGTGTATTGAACCACTCTTGCTACACAAAATCAAAAAAAAAAAAAAGAAGAAGAAGGGGCCCGAAGAAAAACGAACTAGTTCCAATTGGTGTCATACAAAAAAGCGGGTCTTTAAACGACTTGCTACAGCCAATAGCTTGCGACCTTTTTCCAACATTTAGGCTGATGTTGTGCCTTATGTCGCTGCCCACCCTCATGGAGTTTACCTACACTTAAACACCGCCATGATGAATTGTGGCGACTATTTTATTTTAAAGTCATCCCAAAAAAAATTATCAAAAAATTTTAACCAAATAATTTTGAAAATGCAGATAATTATGGTAAATGCAGCCATAGGCAAATCGGACGCTTTCCTACTATTAAATGCAATAAATTATAGCTCTGAATTTGAAACTAAACTAAGGGATACAAGAATAATTTAATACCAGAAGAAATATATTACTTACATTCGGCTGGGCAGAATCTAAAATATCCGTCACAATAGTCACGTAAATATATAGTATATATTGCAAATTTGAACTAAATATGCCCGGATATATATGGACCGATATCGGAGAAATAATTTTTTTACCTTGTTATCGTCATTCCAAATTTTCATGGAAAAATCGGTTAAGGTTATATCTCGGGTATATATAAATATGATCGATATGGGGAAGTTTTTTTTTTGCTTTGTAGTCGCAATGCTTTTTTATTAAGTTTAAAACAAAATTGAAAAAAAAATTTTTTCAAAAATTTTCATACAAAATTGCCCAAAAAAATTGATTTTTTTGGGATTTTGGATACATATCAGCAATACGTGAACTGATTTTACTGAAATTTAACAGCAAACCCATGAATATATGGAGTAATAGAATGGTGAAAGAAAAAAGTTTCTAAGTCGAATGGTTTTTTCAGAAACGGTATTGCAACGGCCGGCAGACGAACATCGCTTAATCTATTTTTCTATCAATACTGATTCAGAAGATATAGGGTCGGAAATGAAAATTGTAGAAATTACAATCGAAATCACAAGCTTATATATACCCTTAACATTTTTTTGAAGGGTATAAAAATATAGGTATATCATATATGAAAGAACTGTTGAAGTAAATGTTGTGCCACTTACCTGCTAATATGTAGATATTTAAAGTTTTTAAAGAATTTTCAATAACAAATTTTGGTAACACGCTAATCCAAGCAAAGTTTTCCGTGAATCATTATTCTTTAAATCTCTTCATGAGCACAAAAGTTTCAGCAGCTGAGTACGAGATTCAATGGGCAAAGTTGTGCTATATTAATTGGAGATATTTAAGAGTGTTTCAATGAAAAAATAGCTACGAATTTATTTGAATTTTGAACTTAAGTTGATTTACAATTACAAAGATACAGCGGGTACGTTTCATCTTAAAGAATTATCCTCGGCTGTATTCAATATGCTGGTTATTACAACTAGCAACGCTTGCGTATTTACCATAAGGAATTATACCGAAACACGTTCGTAAAGTAAATGTAAAATAAAGTTCTTGATGCATTAATAAATTCTATGAACGCAAATAAGATCTGTTCCAATACATTTGAGCCAACGGAAAACGCTTTGGAAAAATTCAATCCTAATGTTAGGTATGATGTACAAAACAGTAAAGATTATACAGACGAGGCTAAGGTGTATAACTTCTAGATTTGTCCGTTTAGCTACTTGTATAGAAAGCTTTTTAAATCAAACATATGTATGTCAGGGCAAATAGTCCTATTAAATAAATATAATACATCGCTCCTTTATTGCAACATAGTCATATCTCAAAAAGTTAGATTTTCCAGATAACAATGCAGAATTGCTAACGGTACTACCTTTTTTATTGTGCTAAAAATTTATTCAAATTACTTTTGAAGTGTTTCCTTTAGGAGATACATTCTAAAAAATTGTTCTAAGACTTGTATGGAAACTAAAAATTTTAAATGTGGTTTTTTCGAAACAAGCTTTTTCGAGTTATGAGTATGTTGCAATAAAGGAGCGATATATGAATTAAAAGAATAAAAATTATATATGACTACAGAACTGCGAAAAGTAATTTGAGGAGACTTTTAGGTATTTATTGTCTTTTAAAGATCATACAAAAAATATTTTGGCGATTTTTGACGAGTTTTGGCGAATTTTGATGGCTAGGTTGGCGCTGGAGGTGGAAAATTCTGACAACCTTGCTCTGAAGCTCACTACCATCTTATATGCAATTAACAGGTAGCTGCTATCAATTTAAAAATATTTGTTTTCAAGCTTTTAATAGATATATTTTTCCTGTTTATGCAGGGTAGCGCAAAAATAACCTTCCGATGTTTTTTGGCTGTAATTTAAAAAAAAGAAAAACTTTGATTCTTCTTGTGGATTATTTTTATGTGGTCTTTTAATTTTTTTTACATCAAGTCGAGAATATGATGTCATGTAAATGGCCGCCGCCACAGTTGATTGTCATTTGAGCCTTTTTTATAGCTTTTGCCATCACATTGGCTAAAACTTCTGGCGATAGGTCCTCACATTCTTGAAGGAAATTGTCTTTAAGAGCTGCAAGAGTCTGAGGCTTGTTGACATAAACCTGCGACTTCAAAAAGCCCCACAAAAAGAAGTCTGCAGCGGTCAAATCAGGCGATCTTGCTGGCCAGTGCAAATCGCCTAAACGAGAGATTATGCACGTGCAGTGTGTGCCGTAGCACCGTCCTGTTAGAACCACATATTTTCCAATCCCAATTCATCAAGTTGCAGCAAAAAGAACTCGTTGATCATTGCTCTGTAGCGCTCACCATTCACAGTAACCGTTTGGCCCGCGACATCTTCGAAGAAAAAAAGGTCCGATGCCTCCTCCAGCAAAAACAGCACACCATACAGTGACTTTGACCAGGTGTAATGGTTCTTTGTACGAAGCGTAAATTTTGATTATTTACGTACCCGCTAAGATGGAAATGGGCCTCATCACTCATGATTATTTTTAATGAAAAATCATCTTCCTCTTGGGGTCAAATAAATAGTCAACAATATTCCGCGTTCTGTTTACTACACAAATGTCAAAACAGAACTGACATTAGGGGCCAATCGCAAAATGTATAGCATTTTCTGATAGAGCATTACTTTTGCGCCACCTTGTGCACAAGAATATAAATGTATTTATAAATTATGTTTATATTGCTGTAACGTTTTCACAATATTACATTTTATTAATCATATGCTGTAAATTAAAAGATTATAATCTTGTTGTATGGGATAATCACATTTTGAAAAATAATATAAATAAATAAAAATTTACCTCGACCGTGCAAAAGTCACTCAGTTGAAATCAAAATCAGCGCAACTAAATTTACTTATGGGCAGAAATTCTACATTGAAAGAATTTGTACCGAATTCAAGCAAACATTGAAAAAATTCAAGGGCGACAAAACAAAATTCTTCGACCGATTACTGCGGCTCCATGGTATGTAAAAAATTCACGAATTCGCAAGGACCTGTTTTCAGAGTATGCGACAAGGTATATCAACAAACTTGAACTTCACCCAAACCGTCTTGCACGGAACACACTTAATTTTAGCGGTCACAATCGGTTGAGAAGAAGGGATACCCTTGCCACCTTGCCAGAGCGTTAAATAGGCGATTTTACCGATGTAATTGCCGCATGCGAGTAATATAACCTTTTGCTTAGCGTGGGCTGGACTAAGTTAATATTTTGTATTTGGTAATAAGATTTGATTACTTTTTGCCAGTTCACATTGTAAAGATTTAATAAATCAATAAAAGCTAAAAAAACTTTCATTTTGAAGAGTCTATTTTCAGAACTTTACTACACATGAGATGCAAATAAATCAATTTGGAATTCGTACCACTTACCTGTCTTGAATTTATTTTATTTGTGTTAATGAAAAACAACTTTCCGTTGAATTTTTTAATTGATTTCTTTTATTGTTGCATTAAATTAAATCATCTTAATGATTTAAGTTGTTTTCTCTCACTTAACTTAAAATTGTTTTTGCGTTATAATTAATTTAATAAACTAATTGGTTAAATGGTACGGACAATTGAAATTCACATTAATTGTCGTATGTATTAATAAAAAGTGGTAGCAATTTTATATACATATGTATGTATACTTATGAATATATGACTTACAAACTATTTTGCACAATTGATTTTATTTTACAAAAATTGATTTATTGCATTACTGTACAAAAGCAAAGAAAAAACGAAAAGAGAAAAACTTCAAATCAAATATTTGTGTATGTATGTATATGTATAATTCATAAGCATCTGAGACGCATATAAATCAATAGAAAATTAAAAAATAAAATAATAAAAAAAAAACAAATAAGGAATTTATCACAGTAATAAATGTATTTAATGCTAATTTACACTTCCATTTACACATACTTTAACACCTGCATTAACGCAATTGTATACATTCGTATGTATTGATGATTATACTCGTATGTGTTGTACCCAGTTGACCAAAAGAGTAGATGACAAATAATATGTTTGGTTTTCTTAACGAAGTTGTTAACGGATATTGTCGTCAACTTTGTGGAGGATAGAAGAGGCGTTAAAAATACGTTTTCAAAAAATTATTTTTAAAACCTTGTGGTCATTAAGTTGTTAACTGATAAGGTTATATCTAAAGCCGATACTTTCTATTTCGACTTACTTACATTTAAAGTTAAAATATCATTTGCTTTGACTTTTATTTAATTTAATATTTGTAAATAATTCGTTCAGCTGAAGGTCCTTTTTGTTAAAACAAAAAGTGTGTAAATTCAATACAAAATTTGAATTGAATTTACACACAAAAGAACTAATTTTCCTGAAGAAGTCTTCCAAAGGAAGACGAAATATTGAAGAATACATTAAACACTTTATTTTTAACAAAAGGGACCTTGAGCTGAACGAGTTATTTGCAAATATCACTAAGTTACACGGAGAATTGTTAGAGCTAGCTAAAGTTAATCTAAATAAAATAAGTTCTGCGTAACTCATTATCAAAATTCATACAGCGAAGTAGTGAAGTAGAAGTAGTGAAGCAGTTGCTTATTTTCTTTTGATAGGTCAGAGTTTTCAATTAAATTTTACTGTATAATTTATATATTCTATTTGACTTATGAGAAAACATGAACACAAATTTCAAAAGTATTTTTAATATTTATTTTTGCTTTGTCGGTTTGCTGAATTTTAATTACCAATAAAAGTTAAAAATCATTATAATATGATTCGTGTCCCTTCAAATTAAATTGAAGTTGATGCTTTATTCTTTCATCGGGTGGTTAAATTTAAAGGGCCAATGTTGAATGCAAACTACAGCTATACCTTAATTTTTTTGCATTACATTTGAGATTTCTCAATTTCAGACTAACTCAATTTCAATGATGGAAAGACACACAGTCGAGCACTGCGTCAAAGTTATTTGGGCTTATTATGAAAATATGCGTTCAAATTGAAATGCTTATCGTGTACTTCCTGATGTTTTCGTTCAATTTAATCGTCCAAATAAGCGTAGATTCGGAAAAACCGGGCAAAATTTTGAACAAACGAGGTCTGTAGGAGATGTGAAAAAACCAGTGAATACTAGAGCAGCACGTTCTGCAGAAAATATTGCCGCTGTTCGCGATATTGTGGCTGAACTCGTCGTCGTGCAAAACAATTGCACCTCTTACACTCGTTGTTGGTGAACATTATGCATAAAGACTTGGATTTACATGCGTACAAGATGCAATTGACTAAAGAACTATAGCCCCTTGACCATTCCAAGCATTCTCAATTGTCAGAATGGTGGCAGTGGATGATCAATTTTCGAAGAAAATTATCTTCAGTGATGAGGCATATTTTCACCTCACTGGATACGGCAATAAGCAAAATCGCCGCATTTGGGCCGATGATAACAGTAATTGTCGAAAAAAAAATGCACCCACAAAGAGTGACTGTTTGGTACGGTTTATGGACTGGCGGCATCACCTGGCCGTATTTTTTTCAAAATGAGGCCAGTCAGGCAGTTAATGGTGTGCGCTATCGTGAGATGATAACGAATATGGCCCGAATTGGAAGATATGGATGTGGAAAATATAAGGTATCACCAGGATAGTGCCAGTTGCCATACAGCTAACGAAACAAAACGACATTATGCGTCAGCGTCATCGAAAGTTTGGACCATCGGATGGAGGTACGCCTCCGAAGTCGCGGCGGCCATTTTGTCGATATTTTCTTCCGTACATAATTGAACCATACTAATATTATCATAATGAAAAGAAATGAAACCAATTTCTAAATAATTTAAGTTTTATTCGAAATCAGCTTCGGCCCTTAAAGTTTAACCACCCTTTATAATAGTTTCATTTTCATTCAACTGCAACGAATTATATTAATATAATATTTGGCCAGATAGTTTTTTGATTGTTCTGAAGGATTTAATTGAGTGTTGGTTAGTGGAGCTGCTTCACGTCACAATTTGTTAGTGGATGTTAGACATGATATCTGAGTTTTGAAAATAATGAACAATTCAATCGCCCAAAAATGTATTCAATGAATTTTTTAATTAAGTTAACAACATTTTTACTGCAAATTTAAATGACGTCTTGCAGTGGGATTGGTTGGAAGAATATTTTTATTAAAACCGGAAACAATTTCGTAAATCACTTGTGTATGGAAGTACTAGTTATTTTCACAACGTGCCCAAAAGTACGCGTAGTCAGCCAAAGCTCTAATATTTTTTCGTCGATTTCAATAAAAGTGTTTTCAATTTTAAAACTTCCAAACACACTAAACTATAACCCCGTGGGGGAAAACGTGTTATTTAAAAACACGGATCAAATTTTTTAATTTTTTTATAAATCTCATTTTGTACAAAAAAAGCATAAATTTGTATTTTAAAAGCATAGCAATAAAATAATATTTTATAAGTCAAGTTTATTTTTATCTTTTATAATTTTAACTTAACAAAAATTCAAAAGCTAAGCTATGTACATTAGGGTGGGCCGATTTGGATGGACCAAAATTTTTCGATATTGGCATTAGATATTGGGTTTTGGCATTAGAAAGAAGTTAGACTACAACATACATATCAAAAAATCATTTTAGAGGCAGCAAAATTTCAAATTTTGACTCAATTGTTAATGAAAAACACAATGTGAAGGCATAGTCCCTTATCACCACCATCAGAAAGTTTATGACACAATATGGAAGAAGAGTCAGAACCTCCGCCTCAGGCTTTAGAGTACTTGACTTCACATAGTGTAGTACTATCCGCTTCAGCAAGCGAAGTACATGGAATTTCTTTCCCAACTTCTTTCGGTTGCTTGTGTATTACCTTTTTTGCCCGATCAGAGGAAAAAAAGAATTAAAGTTTTAGAAATTTGGGGCAAATGGAAAACAGATCTAGTCACAAAAGAACATTAATTGAAAAATACAAGCAATTGAATAAATGCGGGCAATATTCTCATAAATTTATACTATTCATTGATGGTACAAAAGAATGCTCACTAAAATTACATTGTTTCAACTGCGGTAAAATGCAAGATGGCCTCAAGGACTTCATGTTTGATCAGCACAATGAAAGAAAATTAACGATAACTGTTGAGGATACTACAGATAGTCCTAGAGGTGATTCGTTTTTATTTTTTATATTAAACCAGCACTAAAGGGATGAACTCTCATATGTAGTACATTATACTGGAACTAGAAATATGGATTATAAGAAGGAGAAATGAGGGAGTAGGTTTGTGGACGTTTGATTTGCACCTATCAATAACAACGCATACCACCTCGCATACTTTGTAAGTCGGCAGTAGGCAGCTTCAATACAATCTCGCAAACTTTGTAAGTCAGTAGTAGGCAAGCTCGAATACAATTTCGCTTACTTTGTAAGTAGGTCGCACTTCAGTTTCTTGGAATATTCCATTAAATAAATTTGATCTGTTTTTTTATTTGCTGCACTCCTTTCTTTTTCACCAAATGTTTTATGTTTCATGTACCTTTTTCTAGGCACTCTCACCTTTAGCACTGATTTTGTTAAACAAATTGTTGTAACGTAGTCTGACAAAAACGGCAAAAAATTTTGCATAAGCAACAAATATGGTGCGAAACGCACCGAGTTGACAACACTGTGTACAAAGATTTTTGATGTTATCTCTCTATATTTCTCTTTTGCTCTCTCTCTCTCCGTCTCTCTTTAAAATACGATTAAAAACTTAATTAACTTTACACCCAATTTTAATGATATCTGGTATTAAAATATAGTGTTTTTCCTCCACGTTTAATTTTTTTATACAAACATAACTTAAAAGCATATAAAAAAAAACGTTGATTCAAAATAAATTTTATATGTTTGTCCTGCATAAGGTCATATTTGACATGTAACTACTCTTTGGCCAACTGGGTAGTACAATGTGTGTGTTTCTTTATTGATTTAACTTTGTTTTCTTCTAATTCTAAAGATCTTATGCGGAAAAAAATCTTTTTTTTTTACTTATTTAATCTGGGATAAAATACGAAACATTTAATAGGACTTTACAACAAAATTTAATTAAATAAATCGACAATTAAAACTAAAGTACTTACTAAGAAGTATACATATGTATTTGCACTTTACCCTTAGTATTCGGCTTGAAATCATGTAAGAAGTCTAGAAGATTTTTGGAAACTGCTGGAAAGAAAAAATAGCAAAAATTAAATTTTTAAGCAAAGATCTAATAGTTTTGTTTTTAAAGAATGTTATGACAATGAACAGAAAGAAGTGAGCTTTAACAGCTTTCAACTAAGTTTAGATGAAGAGCTGGCTAACTGTCGAAGTTTGGGCACAAAAATTAATTGATTCTAAAAATTCGAAAAAAAAACTAAAACTTTTGTTGAGAAAAAGGAAACATTGTTGCAATAGCCCAATACGAGTATCTGTATTGTTTAGATTAACATACATGTACGGAAATGTCTGGGGTTTAAAGTTTTCTGATTTTAGTGAATAATCTTTTTGTTTTTCTGTTTGATGATTTATCTCTGTTTTGCGTTTGATTACTACCGCGGTTTCTTTCGAAATGAAAATTTTGCTTAAGCGTAGGTTATAATATCGTATAAATTCAGCACAATGTCCTACGCAAAAGCTGAAGTAGACTCAACAAATAGAAAACTGCAGACATAGAATTTGTATTTCCAAACTAAGTTTGTCTTAGGCAGTGTTGTCATATTTTATTTTCAAAAAAAAATATTTTTTTTCGACTAAAAAAACTCTTTGTGTTTGTTGCTGGTTCTAATTTATTCAAAAAAAATAAAAAATAAGCAGCAAAAATTTCCAAAAAAAAAAAACTTTTCTCATCAATCTTTTCAGCGTCTTAAAAACCAACAGACAACACTGGCCTTAGGGATAAAATTACTTAAAAATACTTCTTTAAGCATTATTTGATAAATTCTTGTTCTGCATTTTAATATATTCTTCTAAAAACTTTTCGAATTTTTTTATTTTTTATTTCATCTGATCAATCAAAATGTATTAAAACGATATAAAGGAACAACAGTCGTTTGCTTTAATCCTTCTATAAACTGGGAAAGGAAAATGGATCAAACTCGAAGAGTCAAGTCACTAATATGAATTCAAGTTTTTTTTCCTTAATATTGTTAAGAATTTCCACTACTTCTAGCTCATTGCGCAGCCATTAATCTGCTAATTATAAATGCTCACGCACATCCACACAAGCAATATAAAGCAAATAGAAAAAACATAATACACAAGAAATAAAATGCCATACATGATCTAAAGAACGCAAAATTTCAAGTAAACCAACCACTAATCGTTTTATTATTATTGTTGCGCTCTTATTGTTTGATGTTGTTGCGTTCTTATCAGTTTGCCAGCATGTGTGCGTGTGGTGTGGCTAAGAATTATATTTGTACATTTGAGCCTGGAACTATCAATAACTTCTCCTAGAAAGTTCATGATGATAGTAGATGATAGTAGTAGTGTAATAAAGAAGAATAAATAGCAGGCAGATGTTCGGTAGAGGCATTATTTTATTTTGAAACGTTGTGTAAGGTAGCATTAAGTCAGAAATGTAAGCAAGTCTAGTATTTTAATACTAGTATGTAATACTTAAAAAGAACTTAAAGCAATATTTACTAAGCAACGTTGAAATACTTCTAACAGCTGAATTATATACATATGTTATACAAAACGTTATATAGAGAACTTTTTTCGTTTTATTTTTTTGTTTTTCTTTTTTTACTCTGTAAATTTTTTTCTAATTAATAAAAATACTGATGGACCATTTTGTTATATGCCTCTATAATGCCTCTTTGGCACTGAGGCAATTTATATTTATAATTTATAAATAAACTTTGTTAAATAAAATAATTAAAAAAAAGTGTAAATAAAGCTGTGAATTATTTAATTACTGTGCAACGAACAAGCGTTAGTGTCATTATTTCATTTGGAATTGAAGAATCCGCAAAAGCGTTTTTAAAGGTAAAAACGTAACAATATTAGCTTGATGGTTTAGAACGTTTGAATAGTTCTTTTGTGATATTGTGCAAGGATTACCACACATCTAGTATATAAGTAATAGTTAGCTGCGTATTACAAGGTAATCCCATAAATATTTGTGTTTTAGTCTGCAGTGTCCAAGTTTCTTCCTTAACATAAGGTTCGAAATAATCTGGTAATTTTCCTGAGGAATTTGATATCTTTCAGTTTTGCCAAATATTTTATTATTAAATTAAAAAATACAAATTTTTTCTAAAGTCTAGACACTGTGTAAATGCGAATGTTTGCTTATTATTCTGTCACGTAATCTTGATTTTCTTAATTTTTTATTCAAATATTCCTAACTTTGGTGGTAAGTCGTACAGGGTATTTTTTAATGCCAAAATAGATGAAAGATTATAAGTGGCTAAAACAAATTTGTTTAAGTTATGTGCTACAAATGTAGCTGCCGTATATATAGCTAACGCGTCTGCAGGGAAGTGAGAACAATAGTCATCTAGTAGACTGTGTTCAATTATCTTACCGTCGACGTTAACTGCAAATGAAATAATATTGTTCGATTTGAAACCATCGGTAGATATAATTTTCCATCCGAGATTCGATAGATCGTCAACTGGGGTGTACAAAAATTTGTCTAAGAGTTATAGTGTTGTTGTTGATTTAAGGTAACCAGACTGTAGATATATATATTTTTATATGAGTGGTCTATTCCGGATCTTTGTTTTGATAGTTTCTTTAACGATAATTTTATTTTTGGAAACAGAAATCTTGGAAATTCATTTCAATGTTGAGAAGAGACGTCGTTCTTCATCGATTTCGGCTAAATTATTTTTTATGCAGCTGGTAATAAAAGCTCAAGTGTTGCATATAACTACCGAATGTTATATATTTGAATAATACCGAAATTCATCTTTGATAGTGCGTAGCCAATTTTGGAAAAAAAATAATTAAACGAGTTATACTGGGTGGCCCAGAAAGACCGAAGTGGTGTGAATTCCTTATAACTTTTTTATTATAATTTTTTTTTTCTTTTCTTTTCAGTATTTTGTAAAGAAGACTTGGATAATTTATAATGGAGCAATACACAATTGAACAACGTGCCCAAATTGTTGAAATTTACTTTTCAAATCAACGGTCCATTGTGTTGACTCAGCGTGCATACCGTCGTCAATTTAATGTGCGGGTTGCACCCTCTCAGTCAACAATAAACCGTCTGGTTGCAAATTTTCGAGAACAAGGAGCAGTAAGGAACCTTCCTGGTCCCGGCAGACACCGAACTGTCCACACGGCTGACAATATTCAAGTGGTACAGGAGAGTATTCGGGAGGATCCAGAAACATCAACCAGGAGACGTTCGTCACAACTGGGCCTCTCAAGGACGTCGCTGCAGCGAATTTTGCACACCATAGGATTGTTTCCATACAAAATTCAACTTGTCCAAGAATTGAAACCAACAGATTACCAGCAACGACTTGACATCTTTGGTGAAAGAATAATTTCTCGTAACAGCAATTTTAATTGGCCTCCGCGTTCCCCGGATTTAACCGCTCCAGACTGTTTTCTTTGGGGCTATTTAAAAGGAAAAGTTTATGTTAATAAGCCTAGGACTATTGAGGAGTTAAAAACCAATATTCGAGAAGAAATTAACAACATACCACCGGAAGTTTTGCGAAAGGTCATGGAAAATGTGTTGGAAAGAGCACATTTGTGCGAAGCAGAATATGGCCACCACTTGCGGGATATCATTTTTAATAACTAATCCAAAAATATTCCCCATAAATTTAATGTATTTAAAAAAAAAAAATTAAAAAAATATCTCTTAAATAAAAAGTTATAAGCAATTCACACCACTTCGGTCTTTCTGGGCCACCCTGTATTAATCATATTTGGCATTTGTATTTGAAAGTGCAACAACAAATACAACAACAAGAGCTTTTAAGTGGTCCAAAATTTCTATTGTAAGATTGCTATTAAATTAATAGAGAGTTTTAATAAAGGACACCATAACAAACCAACTGATAATTAGCACAAAACACTTAAGCACTTGTTGCGATTTTCATTATATTCTAGTTGTACTTCAATATCCCCGTGGAGAGCCTTACCACGGCTCAAAGTTTCCTGGGGTAGGAGTTTCTGATTTGTTGTAGCAATTAAACTCTAGGAAGACCCAGCATTAATTACTGAAAAACCCCTGCACACCGGTTTTCAGGGAACTAATTACAGTCCCGAAGATGCTGTCAAGAGATACCTATAACGTAAAGAACTATAAGTGATAGATAGACGGGAGAGTTAGATAAGGGCAGATATTCTTTAAGGACTTCGGGCTTCCGATTCGAGAAGGCTTATATTCCCTTTACTTTCGTGAAAACTTTATAGACGAGGGTTTATAACAAGATCTTCAGGAAGGGGTTTGCCTATATGGCTGCAGACATATGACTAAAAAGTTGAGACCCGCGTGAAACTTGCAAGGCGCACGGGCGCGCTGGTGTACCATAAGTTAGTAATGTTAAAAACTAATACTTTGTATGGGAGCCCCCTTAAGGAGGACAGTTAAGGGAATGGATATGTTCACAAGACGAAAATATATTATTTGGGGTCGGTCTTACCCCATTATCACTCACATCTTCTCGACCTTGTTTGAAAACCTTGTACCACATGTAAACATTTTGTTTTTGACTCAGAGTTCCAGTTCTCCTGTGACTCTCCAACCGCACGGTCGTAAAAAGTGAACAAAAAAATAAAATAAAATCATTGCCTAAACGCTTTTAAAATTAAATTGTAAAAACAATAACAAATTATTTAAAAAAAAACAACGGGAAAATAAATTCCTTACATTTCATTAACTAAACAATAAAATCAATTTCAATAAAACAAGTGCGGTGGCAGTGCGTTGTTATTGTTGTTATTGTGCGTGAAGATTACCTACCCAGTGGGGAAAAACCTATACAATAAAGTTTTTGTTTCCTTACAAAACCGCAATAAGTGGAAGAGCGAATTTATACAAAAGAAAAACTTTATGACAATTATTTTTATATACCTTTAAATTAAAAAAAAAAAATTGCATGAGTGTACCTAGTAGATGCAATTCTGAGAGGGAGCTTAGCTCCATTAGAAAAAACCTCTGGATTTCTGAAGAGGAATCATTGAAAAAATCATTGGACAATCTCCTGTCTCTAAGAGATAAAAATCGCACGCCTTCGTGCTCGCCAAACATTGTTGTTGCAACAGACGACAAACCATCTTCAAGTCTAGCTATTGTTGATAAGCCGAAAACTCAAGTTGGTATGGATAGGTATATAACCGTGGTTAAACGTCAGCGAAGCCCTAAATCCGCGCAAATATCATCGCAACAAAAATTTCTAAGGGCGTTATTACCTCTGCGACAACGGATAGTAATAGGTTTGCTATCCTTCAGACTGACGAGCCAACTACATCAAAAAAAAAAACATTTAAACCGCCACCAATATACTTGAGAGAACCTACATCTAATGAGCTGGTAAAAGCACTTATTACGGCATTTGGTAAAGACACCTTCAACGTAACATCAGTGAAGCACGGACAAAGAAGTGAAACAAAAATCCAAGTCAACTGCGAAAATAATTACCGAAAACTTTCTGCCGCTCTGGAAAAAGAGAAAAAATCTTTTTATACTTATCAACTTAAAAGTGCTAAAGCCTTCAGGTTGTTATAAAAGGTATTGGCCCATGTGTAGACACGGATGAGGTTAAGACAGCACTGCTAGATAAAGGCTTTAAAATAAAAAATGTGGTAAATATGCGGAACCGTGAAAAGATTCCTCAACCCACGTTTAGGGTTGAGCTGGTACCAGGGGATGTTATTCTCAAAAAGAATGAAACTCGCCCAATTTATAACCTTAAATTTCTTCTTCATCGCAGAGTTACCGTAGAGGAGCCGCACAAGCGTTTAGGGCCCGTTAAATGCCTAAACTGCCAGGAATTTGGCCATACTAAGGCCTATTGTAAACTGCCCACAGTTTGTGTGGTGTGTGGAGAACTGCACGGCACATCACAGTGCAAAAAGTAAAAAACTGACTCAAGTATTAAAAAATGCAGTAACTGTGGAGGCAACCACACTGCAAATTACAGGGCCTGCCCTGTCTATACTCACTTTAAGCAGTCAATGACAAATAAGTCATCAATCACCTATAAACAACCCCAGCAGCCGAACATAATTCATACAAACAATTTTCCGCAGATAGGCCAGTCAACCAGCCAAATAATTATGCAAAACCCAAAACAAGTTTCATATGCTAGTGTGGTCAAAACCGATACACAAAACTTGTATCAGAAACCCAAGCCCCAAAATTCCGATCAAAATTTTACCAATCTTGAGGCAACGCTGCAGACTCTTGTTCAGTCCATAAACACATTTACGGTTTCTATGACGAACATGATGCAGGAAATGCTGAAAATGCAATCCACTATTTTGCAGGCAATTTTAACAAAATGAGTTGGTTAAAAATATGCTTCTGGAACGCAAACGGCATCCGCCAACACAAAAATGAACTTGAGCACTTCCTTATGGAAAAGCAAATCGATATAATGATGATTGCTGAAACTCATTTGACAAGCAATAGTCATTTTAAAATTAATGGCTACACACTGTATGACACTAAAGATCCTCGTGGAAGGTATTGTGGAGGCTCAGCAATTCTAATAAAAAATAGAATTAAGCACTATTGTCTGCATGAGACACGTGAGGAGTATCTCCAAGCAACTAATATATGCATTGAATATTTGCATGAAAAAATCGTATTTCTTCGATCTACTCACCGCCACGATTTTCAGTAACAGAAAATCAGTATTCACTTTTTTTCAAATCACTTGGTTCTCGATTTTTAGCGGCTGGTGACTATAACGCTAAACACACTTTTTGGGGATCACGTTTAATTTCCCCAAAAAGCCGTGTGCTTTTTGACACAGTTTCCAAACTGGGCTTAGACGTGATTTCAAGCGGACATCCCGCTTATTGGCCCTCGGACCGGCGAAAGATTCCAGATGTTATAGATTTTGGAGTTGCAAAAAATTTTCCTTTAGAATGGAAGCAAGTAGAGTTTTCATTAGATTTGTCATCAGACCACTCACCCACTATAATATCCGTTTCGTTCCCCCAGGAGGTTGGCTCCCCGTATAGTGACTTGGCGTTCGCCATCACTAGAGTTAATTGGCTAAAATATAAGAAATATTTGAGTACTCATTGTACAGAAAATATTGCCTTGAGAACCCCTGAGGATGTTGATATATCAATTAAAGATTTTACTGAAGACCTTAAACTGGCCGTGCAACATGCTACCACTACCCATACGAGGTTCAGAAATGAGAACAATAGAACTTATTCGTCTGAAATTGAGCAACTTTTGTCAGAAAAAAGAAGAGTTAGGAGAGAATGGCAACTTCGCAGGTCTCCCCAGCTTAAAAGCAGGCTACGGGAGTGCATAACTCAGTTAAGAAATCTGCTTCAAACCCAAAGAATGGCTTCCCGTAAAAATTATCTAGAAGGTCTTGATGGTAGCCCGCAAAGCGACTATTCTCTATGGAAAGCGACAAAAGGTCTGAAAAGACCCGTAATAGGTAAGCCACCTTTGCGAACTTCATCTGGCGACTGGGCAAGAAGTGATTCTGAAAAAGGGATGGTGTATGTTAATCATTTGAAAAACGTTTTTACTGCAAATGATACAGTGGATGATGTTGCTGAATTTCCGCCACATGCTGTTAGACCGCCTGTGCCTTTGAGACTTAGTTTTCAAGATGTCGAAAACGTTATAAATAAAGTAAACTCAAAAAAAGCTCCAGGTTTTGACAAAATTACTGGCAAAATGATTGTACAGTTACCTCGTGTTGCTAGAAGAATTCTTCTTTTCATTTTTAACGCTATTTTGCGCCTAGAATACTATCCGGCAGAGTGGAAGGTATCTATGGTTACTATGATACCCAAGCCAGGGAAGGATCCCACTAAAGTAGAGTCATATAGACCAATAAGTCTACTGCCAACAATTTCAAAACTTTTCGAAAAATTGTTAATGGCGAAGTTGACTCCAATACTGAATGATGTAGGATGCATCCCTGATCATCAATTTGGTTTTCGGACTAAACACAGCACCATAGAACAAACGCATAGACTAGTTAATGTTATAAGAAAGACTTTTCAGGACAAAACGTATTGTTCAGCTCTATTCATTGATGTTTCCCAAGCTTTTGATAAAGTGTGGCACGAGGGATTAATGCACAAAATAAAGTTGAACTTGCCTGCAAATACCCACAAGCTTCTGGAAAGCTATTTATGCGGCCGGAAGTTTGTTATCAGAGAAGGCGACTTTATAAGCCCAACTCAGCCAATCGAGGCAGGAGTTCCCCAAGGTAGCATTCTGAGACCCACTTTATATTTAATTTACGCCTCTGACATGGCAACCAGATGTGGAATTCACACTTCAACTTTTGCAGATGACACAGCATTCTGCAGCGTACATGAAAACCATCAAGCAGCTTCGCGAAATTTGCAGGAGTATATTTCAATATTAGAGAAATGGTTAAAACTTTGGAAAATTAAAGTTAATGAACAAAAGTGTGCTCAGATTACATTCACACTGCGTAGACAAACATGTTCAGCTATCCAAATTAACAATTCACCTATTACGCAGCAAAATTTTTTTTTTGTTGTTAAGCGTTTTTATTTATTGAATCTTCAAAATGAACTAACAATAAGTATTCAAATCTTAATACTAAATATAAAAATAAAAGAATTAATAAAAAAAATAAAATATGCTTTTTACTTACGTCCAGCCAATGCTAGACAAAAAGTTCTATTATGCGGGAGCAATATCGGGAGAATCACCTATTGAACATTCTGATGGTGGCAACGGTATCCCTTCTTCTCAACCGACTGTGGCCGCCAAAATTAAGTATATTACGCGCAAGAGGGTTTGGATGAAGTTCCAGTTTACTGACATACCTTGTCGCGTACTTAGAAAACTCCTCTTTTACCAGCGGAACACTCAGATCTTTATGAATTCGTGAATTTTTTACGTACCATGGAGCCGCTGTAATCGATCGAAGAACTTGGTTTTGTCGCCTTTGAATTTTTTCAATTCTTGACGCTGAGGCAGTGCCCCATAATTGAATTCCGTAGCACCATATAGGTTTTAGAATTGCATTGTATAGCAGAAGTTTGCAATCCAACTTCAAAGTCGAGTTTCTGCCCATAAGTCAATTTAGTTGCGCTGCTTTTAGTTTCAACTGAGTGACTTTTGCTTCAATGTGAGACTTCCACGTTAGCCTACGGTCCAGGTGAATACCAAGGTACTTGACTTCATTTTGCTGCGGAATAGGTGTGTTGTTAATTTAGAGAGCCGAACATGTTTGCTTACGCAGTGTGAATGTAACGTGAGTACATTTTTGTTCATTAACCCTGATTTTCCAAAGCTTCAGCCATTTTTCCAATATTAAAATAAATTCCTGTAAATTTCCTGAAGCTAATTGGTGGTTTTCATGAATGCTCAAAAACGCTGTGTTGTCTGCAAAAGTTGAAGTGTGGATTCCAGATGTCGTTGGCATGCCAGAGGCGCAAATCAAATATAAAGTAGGCCCCAGTATGCTGCCTTGGGGAACTCCTGCCTTGATTGCCTGAGTTGGGCTTATAAAGTCGCCTTCTCTGATAATAAACTTCCGCCCATATAAGTAGCTTTCCAGAAGCTTGTGTGTATTTGCAGGCAAGTTTAGCTTTACTTTGTGCATCAAGCCGTCGTGCCACACTTTATCAAAAGCTTGAGAAATGTCAATGAATAGAGCTGAACAGTACTTCTTCTCCTCAAATGTCTGTCTTATGACATTGACTAGTCTGTGTGTTTGTTCTATGGTGCTATGTTTAGCCCGAAACCCAAATTGATGATCGGAGATGCATCCCACATTGTTCAATATTGGACTCAACTTAACCATTAACAATTTTTCGAATAGTTTTGAAATTGTTGGTAGTAGACTTATTGGTCTATATGATTCTACCTTGGTAGGATCCTTCCCTGGCTTGGGTATCATAGTAATCATAGAGACCTTCCACTCTGCGGGGTAATACTCAAAGCGTAAAATAGCGTTAAAAATAAAAAGTAGAACTTTTCTAGCTACACGAGGTAACTGTTCAAGCATTTTGCCAGTAATTTGATCAATACCTGGAGCTTTCCTGGGGTTTATGTTACCGATACCTTGTTCTACATCTTGAAATGTGAATCGCAAAGACACAGGCGGTCTAACTACATATGGTGGTAATTCAGATGCATCATTTGTTATATCATTTGTAATAAAAACATTTCTCAAATGGTTAACATACACCATCCCCTTTTCTGAGTCACTTTTTGCCCAGGCGCCAGTTGAAGTTCGCAAAGGTGGCTTACCTATTACGGGTCTTTTCAGACCTTTTGTCGCTTTCCACAGGGAATAGTCAGATAGCGGAGTACCATCCAGGCTTTCCAAATATGTTTTAAGGGAAGATATTCTCTGGATTTCAAGCAGATTTCTTAGTCGAGTTACGCATTCCCGTAGCCTAGTTTTAAGCTGGGGAGACCTGTGAGCTTGCCACTCTCTTCTAACTCTTCTTTTTTCTGACAGAAGTTGCTCAATTTCAGACGAATCAGTTATATTGTTCTCATTTCTGGATCTTATGTGACTAGTGGTAGCATGCTGTACGGCCAGTTTGAGGTTTTCAGAAAAATCATTAATTGACACATCAATATCCTCAGGCGTTCGTCAAGGCGATATTTTCAGTACAATGTGTACTCAAAAATTTTTTGTATTTTAGCCAATTAACTCTATTGACGGTCAACGGGGAGCCAATCTCTTGGGGAAACGAAACAGAGATTATAGTGGGTGAGTGATCTGATAGCAAATCTAATGAAGGCACCACTTACATCCACTCTAAAGGTAAATTTTTCGCATCTCCAAAATCTATAACATCAGGGATCTTTCGTCGGTCTGACGGCCAATAAGTGGGGTGTCCGCATGAAACCACATCTAAGCCCATTTTGGATACGGTGTCAAAAAGCACACGGCCTTTCGAGGTAATTAAACGTGATCCCCAAAAAGTGTGTTTTGCGTTATAGTCGCCAGCCGCTAAAACTCGAGGCCCAAGTGAATTGAAAAAATTTGTGTATTGATTTTCTGTTACTGAAAACCGGGGTGGGGATGATGAAAATGTTCAATGCATATATTAGTTGCTTGGAGATACTCCTCACGTGTCTCATGCAGACAATAGTGCTTAATTCTATTTTTTATTAGAATTGCTGAGCCTCCGCAAGATCTGCCACGGGGATCTTTAGTATCATACAGGGTGTAACCATTAATTTTGAAAAAACTGTTAGTTGTCAAATGGGTTTCAGCAATCATCATTATATCGATTTGCTTTTCCATACGGAAGTGCTCAAGTTCATTTTTGTGTGTGTTGGCGGATGCCGTTTGCGTTCCAGAAACATATTTTTAACCAAGTCATTTTGTTAAAATTGCCTGCAAAATAGTGGATTGCATTTTCAGCATTTCCTGCATCATGTTCGTCATAGAAACCGTAAATGTGTTTATGGACTGAACAAGAGTCTGCAGCGTTGCCTCAAGATTGGTAAAATTTTGATCGGAATTTTGGGGCATGGGATCCTGATTCAAGTTTTGTATATCGGTTTTGACCACACTAGCATATGAAACTTGTTTGGGGTTTTGCATAATTATTTGGCTGGTTGACTGGCGTATCTGGGGAAAGTTGTTTGCAGAAATAATGTTTGACTGCTGGGGTTGCTTGAAGGTAATTGATGACTTATTTGTCATTGATTGTTTAAAATGAGTGTAAACAGGATAGCCCCTGTAATTTGCAGTGTGGTTACCTCCACAGTTACTGCATTTTTTAGCGCTCGAGTCAGTCTTTGGTTTTTTGCACTGTGAAGTGCCGTGTAGATCTCCACACACAACACAAACTGCGGGCAGTTTACAATAGGCCTTAGTATGGCCAAATTCCAGGCAGTTTAGGCATTGAACGGGACCTAAACGCTTATGAGGCTCCTCTACGGTAACTTTACGGTGCAAGAGAAATTTGAGGGTATAAATTGGGTGAGTTTCATTCCGTTTCAGGACAATATCTCTTGGTTCCAGTTAAACCCTAAACATGGGTTGAGGGATCTTCTCACGGTTCCTGATGTTCACTACACTTTTGATTTTAAACCCTTTGTCCTCCAAACCAATCTTAACATCATCCGTGGCTACACATGGGCCAATACCTTTTATAACGACCTGAATACCTTTAGCACTTTTAAGCTGATAAGTGTAAAAAGATCTTTCCTCCTTTTTCAAAACGTCAGACAATTTTCGGTAATCATTTTCATGGTTTACCTGAATTTTTGTTTCATTGATGTTTCCGCGCTTAACTGAAGTCACGTTGAAATTGTGACATCAGTTAAGCGCGGAACCATCAATGAAACAAAAATTCAGGTAAACCATGAATTTTTAGCAAAATGAAGTCAAGTACCTTGGTATTCATCTCGACCGTAGGTTAACGTAAAAGCCTCACATTGATGCGAAAGTCACTCAGTTGAAATTAAAAGCAGCGCAAATAAATTGGCTTATGGGCAGAAATTCTACATTGAAATTAGATTGCAAACTTTTGTTATACAACGCAATACTAAAGCCTATATGGCGCTACAGAATGCAATTATGGGGCACTGCCTCAGCGTCAAACATTGAAAAAATTCAAAGGCGACGAAACAAAATTCTTCGAACAATTACTGCAGCTCCATGGTACGTAAAAAACTTCCGAATTCACAAGGATCTGTGTGTTCCACTGGTAAAAGATGAGTTTTCAAAGCATGCCATAAGGTATATCAGCAAATTGGAACTTCACCCAAACCCTCTTGCACGAAACATACTTAATTTTAGTGGTCACACTCGGTTGAGAAGAAGGGATACCGTTGCCACCATCAGAGCGTTAAGTAGGTGATTTTACCGATATAATATGCGCATAATAAAACTTTTTGTCTAGCATTGGCTGGAATTAGTTAATTTATTGTATTTGGTAATAAGATTTGAATACTTATTGTTAGTTCACATTGTGAAGATTCAATAAATAAAAAAAAGCTAAAAAAAAAGACTCAGAGTTCAATCAGCATATGTCACCTTAACCTTTGATATAAAAAAATAGAAGAAAAATACGCTTGTAGTGTAAAAAATGGTGTATTAACAGTGAAAACTTGCTATTTTCGTTTAAAAGAGATTTTAAAAACTATGTACGGATTACTAAAAATTCCTGACATTTCGCATGTTTTTCTTTTTTTTAAGAATTAATTTTTTGTAGGCTTATTTTTTCATGACTCTATTGACTCACTTTATAATTTTGATATAATTCAAGGAAATCTGTCCAGAATGTTTTTTCTACACGCAATTCTTATTGTTTCCACTTTAAAACACAACTGAAAATCTTCAATACAAACTACACGGGTTCACAGCACAGTTTTGCAAACTTGAACAAATATCAAAACCGTTTTGATCAGTGCTCAGTCAAAAGTTCTCATGTCCGTACATTTTGTATGAAGCATACCGAAACAACGCGGCGGCAACGCAACGGCAACGCTTTGCAATTGGAAAATCTAATTTTGACAATGCGTTTCACAGTGAAGTAAGTTGCAAAAGAAAACAATTGTAAACAAAAGAGTGAAGAAAAAATATAACAAGGTGCATTAACGTATACACGGTGGCAGCACTAGAGAAAAATTTCAACAATACAACAAAAACAGGCATGTGGTAAGCTATGTTTATCAAAAATATTTGTAACTTTTTTCACAATTATAAACTACCGTACCTTTTTATAATCATAAATTATTTTTATTTGAATTATTCTTATGTTCACAAAATAATTTGTATATGTTTAATTCAGAATAAAACAGTAAATTCTCCTTTAAAAATGTAAACAATACATTTGACGTAAATAGCTTACTATATTGCCAGTAGCAAAAACCTATCATATGCCGTAGTGCTGCCACTGTGTATACGTTAATGCACCTTGAAATATAAGAAAGGAAAATAAATAAGCAAATAAAAAATTTGTGTATTTCTTATTAGAAAATAGAGTTACAAACTATATTCAATATGATATAGTAACCTTCCAACTTATCTAAATAACTCATTTTTAAAACTTTAATTATTTTATTTTAATGTAATAAAAAAGTCATAAACAATAATGCCGTCCGTCCAGCTATCAAGATTATCAGGGTTGTTTTATTTGTTTGATAACCCTGCTTTTATCATTTTGACATAACGTTGTCGCTTTTGTTTAGGGATGGTGTTTCAGCGTTAAAGCTCAGCGGTATTTTTCGAAATACTTTGTCTACTGACCACTTCTAAAAGCGATTCCATTTCTGGAAATCCTCAAAAACTGCATTAAGTCATTAATTGACCCAATTGAGTTTTGCACGTTTTGTTAAACTCCAAATATCGGAATTTTGGCTTATTTATTTTGTAAAATTTGAAATATTTTTAAATACATACATGAACTATTATGCCTTGACCACACAATCAAATATACATACATATTAAAAGGCTGCACAGAATGTTCTAAAGAACACTGCTCACTACTGTGTAGTAGTTCCAAGCACTGTATTTCAAAACAATTCTTAAAACAACACAAACAAGCATAGAACATTTAGAAACAGAACAAGCACTTCATACTTTTGCAACGCCTTGACGACAGTGCTTGACTATACTTGAATTCTGTTTCACAGCAAAATCCAAAACAAAACATCACAATAACGCAAATAATCGATGAGTCACAGCAAGCACATTGGCATTTGAGCATACTGCGACTTAAATATTTGTGCTTAGTACAAAGACAAAAACCATGAGCAATAACAACCCACACGAATGCGCATACTGTCCACTAATACAAAGCACTTGTCCACTAATACAGAGATAAAAAGCATAAACAAAAACTAAAAATTTTATAAACAAAACTGAAGTGGAACATTGCTTCAATGGTTGAAGTTCTTCTTCATTTTTGTTCTATTTCATTGGGTTCTACTTTTGTTTGGTTCTGTTTGTTCTAAATGCTTATAAGACAGTATTCGTTTATGTGTTTAGAACAGTGGTGCCCACAAGTTCTATATGGAAGAGTAAACACCAATACATATAAGGAAAAACTATTTTTATTTAATATTTTTTGTTGTAAAAAGCAAACCAATTACAAAAACAAAATTCACGCTGATAATCGCTGTCGTCAATGTTTACCAGCAAAGAAACCAGGGGGCTAATTCTGTCATTCGTGATCGAAATTACTATCGAGTAGAAAATAATTTCGATATCGTGTAAATTTCTAATGATATGACTCGTTACGTAACGAATCGAGTTATCACTTCAGTGTTGCAAAATACTGACAAAATGTGTTTTACAACACTGCCGAAAATTGTATGTATTTGCATACTTGTTGTACATTAAAAAATAAATGAACACACATACGTTCACAATAACAATTCATTTAAATTTGTCATGTATGCGTGTTTGGACAACAAAAAGTAAGTAAATAGAAATAACAATAAATATGTATGTAAAAACAACCATTTAACTATGTATAAGCATATGTATATATGCATTTCTAAAAACAAAAATAAATTCTTGGATATAATAACATGTGACTTCAAATATAAGTACTTGTGTTCTTAGCAAATACTCATCTTTATACACATATACCTGTATATATAAGTCATGAATTAAAATAAAGCCTTAAGAACCAAAAATTCTCAACTTAATTTAACTATTATTGCTATTAAAAACAAATTTTTAATTTACATTTCTTTTGTGTTATTCTGTTTGGCTGGATTTCGATAGTACTTTTGCTTACGAGTAAAAAGTCGCACGGTTGCATTCGAATGGTTACTCGCTATCGAATGCCATCATTAGAAATTTCGAAACCTTTTACTCGATATCGAATGAGATAATCCCAAAAGTGTAAAAACTCGCACATTCGAGTAAAAACTCGCTCGTAAGCGAATGACAGAATTAGCCCCCAGCTTTTGTGTGTGTGAAGTGAAGAACGACAAAAAATATATATAACACGAAGTAGTTTGTGTATTTTTCATTGCTAGTGCAGATCGCAGTATGTGTGTATTAAAAAGCACAGCCCTATAGCTAAGCGCATTTACAAAAACAATTGAGTATCAAGCGCACACTTGGTTTAGGACATTTCGGCACTGAAGTGTTTGTTTTGAAATGTGAAAAAAGACGATGGATTACGATGGTTTGTAAGACATTTTTATTGTGCTTGAGCAGCCCTCTAATACATATATGTTTTTAGATAACATACAGCCCATTTGTTTACACATTCGAACTAAAAATGAAATTCTGTTTTTTGACACACAGTGAAAAATAAACTGAAATTCCTGAGATATATTCCATTTTTTCCGTGTAAGAACTGACCGTTTGATGTGTACATACCTTTTTCAAATATTTGCTTAGAATATGAATTATGAGCTTCGGCTTTGTTAGTTTTCATATTTTAGACCGGTGGCACAAATCCAGCTGCTGATAATTGTTGGCTGTAAAGAAGAAAATCAAAGCTCAAATAAAAGGGTTACCTGTAAAATATTACTAATGATGCTTATATGTGAAAATAATTCAAATTTGTGTTCTACTCGTCAACTTAAATTTTCAAGGAAAAACTGAAATCTTGTTAGGTGTTTTGTTTAAATACTCCACATTCAAGTGTTGATTAAAAAAGGAACATAATTTCTTCTATAAGAAATCTCTGCATACGGAAAAAACTTACATTGAAATACTCGAATTTGTAAACCATCGAATAGCAGCGGATGCACCAATTGTTCAATGATTCGATTGCAACAGCTGAATTTGTTCGGTCGAAAACCTGAGGATTCTATTTAAAGCATTGCAATATAGTTTTACTATTTTCAAATTGTTATAGCAAAATAAATGATATAATTTTCAAAATTATATCATTTCTTATAAATATGAGCAAGATTTCAAAATGTAACACATTCTCTTTTTTAAGAGGTACTGCAGAGCGTTATTTCCAAATCATGAAAATTTTTTACCCTAAAGTATATTTAAATATTAGCAATAATTACCGCATATAGAACAAACATTTAAAGTAGACCAGTCTGAATGTGAACTGAAGAGCATTCTTTCGGCAGTACGATTCAATTTTGGAACATTGTTTGTAAATATTCTTCTGTGCGCAATCAAAAATATATTAATGCAAATTATCTTTCATATTCAACACTGCAGTTATGTAGCTCTTTTGAATTATAGACGAAGTCTTGCGACACTCGTTTTTTGTTCGACTTACTTTGAGGATATCTGACAAGAATTGCAAGCTATCTTTATTAAAAATAAAGCGGAACTCTCAGAACATGAGCGGAATTTATCGTATTCAAAGCTCGCCCGATGTACCAAGATGTCTATAATAACTGCAAGCAACTTTATTTTGATGTGAAAGTTTTGAAACTGTGTTCACATATGGAAAAATAAACAGTCCCTGCTGAACAATCAATAACTTCTGTTTTAATCTAAATGGCGAATTGAATTTGTCAGAGCCCCAGATATTTTTATGTTGTTCTTAGTTTATTTTTTAAGTTTACTAAAAATCTTTGCATTTAACTTTTTATTTATGTACTTACATTATATGATGGGTTGGTATCATTCGTCTGGCTCGAATTCAATCCTGGCTAAAGCCAAGAAATATTTTTATTTTTAATTATTTAAATTTAGTATTAAGATTTGAATAGTTATTGTTAGTTCATTTTGAAGATTCAATAAAAAAAAATAGTAATAATAATAATAATTATAATAATAATTGCCGCGAACAATAACTATTGCTCAAAAAAGACAGGAAAAAATAATTGAATACATTAAAGCTGGGGGACACTGACTAGCTGTTTTGCAGTCGCTACACTGCTCATCAGCACCCATTAGGATTCGATGTAAACATGATGTATTTTTAATACGGCCACTTAACCAATTCAGCCACTGAGCTCTTATTTATTTTTTCGTCTATATTTGTCTCATATTGACTAACATTAATACATACATACTTTTTATTTATGAATACAAGTAAATAGTTTCAACGCGTTTTATGAAGATAATACAGCTTTACTTTCACTCAAAAATATTTACCATTAGAGTGGACAGGAACCGAGTGTTCAAAAGTCATGAGTAAAATTTGACACGGTAGTAAAAAACTATTAAAGACAGGAATGTAGCCCTTACAGAGCCATGAACATTGGTATCCCAATTGTTATTATCGGAATTAAAACAACAAGGACAGTGAACAAAATATTAAGAGGGCGGTACTTGTGCGCGTAGCAAAAAATAAAAATCTAAAATAAAAAAAAATTATTTTTAGAATTGTTTTTTAATAATATTCAATACTACTACTCAGAGGATGACCCCTACATATGCAGTGCATTGTACCGGAACTAAGAAAATAGGTTGTGAGGAGGGGGAAATAGGGAGTAGTGTTTGTGAATACTAGACTTGAATTTTCCAACGTTATAAATGACAAGAAACACGTCTGTAGGCAACTTATTCCACAGACGAAGCGTACGACTGAAAAACTAATTCTCTCTGTAATGTGTTGTACGACGCCCCGGGCAATCGACCACAAATGGATGAGCTGTGGACGATGAACATGTGCTACGTGAAAATGTGTGAGTTTCGGGAACAAGATCCTTAATCTCGACAGAGCAAAACCCACTGTAGTAACGATAGAAGAGAGTAACGCACCCTACACAGCGTCGATGCTTCAGTGAGTCAATAGAGTTTGATTCACTAGTGTCACCTATGAGCTTATTCCCTCTCTCTCTCTCTCTCTCTTGCATTGCTTAGACTTTGGAGAATTGTATTTCTTTCGCGGTCGGATATAGGTGGTATAAATAGTAAGAAGATCGGATGCAGTGAGTATATCTTACACCGTTTCAAAAAACCGAGACGCTTTAATGCTTCTTTAGAGGCATGAAATATGTGTTCACTCCAGCAAACAATGTGTGTTAATAAACAACACTGAGTCTTACGAGCAGTGAAGCCGACCCTGTTTTTACGACCTCATTCAGAAATTAATAGAAGATCACTATTCAGTGAGTCGTTCACATTTTGCCTTTTAGCAACGGTCTCGGGTAGGCTTGGCCTATAACTGAATGATTATGAATGGCAAATACTGCTGTCATCCACGAAAGAGCAAATTGCAAATAGGCGGTAATTTTTACGGTTATTTACTTCACCTTTTTATGAGATTGGCATTATATTAGCTATGTTCCAGCACGATGGGAACTCACCAACATTGTAAAGTATTCTGAAAAGCCATGCTAATGGCCGCGTAAGTGTAGAAGAACATTGCTTCAAGACCAGTGCTGGAATGACATCAGGGCCAGGGGCCATATTTATGTTGAGGTCGCCCAAAATCCTTTTAACTGCTTGAACACAGAAAAATATCTTTGTCATAGACACAAATACTCTTTCCAGCTCGGGAAATGGTTGACTGCTTTTCGGCAAGTATGAATTGCTTGCAGATTAGCATTGTCAACCGGGTCGGTGAATACTGCGAAAATTGATTACCTCACATTTTTTGCCACCATTCTGATGATTGACGATGCTTGGAATGGTCAAAAGGTTTTAGTTCTCGAGTCAATTGCACCTCGTAAGCGTGTAAATGCAAATCTTTATGCATATTGTTTATCAATGACGAGTGTAGGAGGTACAATTGTGTTGAGGTGGTCGGCTCTTCAGCTACACTATCGCGAACAGCAGCAATATGTTCTGCAGAAAGAGCTGTACGAGCATGCACTGGTTTTTTCCTATTATACGCACATTTGGACGATTAAATTGACCGAAAACTCTATTAAAGCTCCATTTTCACAATAATAGACTTTAACATAACTTTTACGCGTTACTAGATAGTGTATATTTTGTTGGTTCTAATACAGTTAGTCTGAAATTGAGTGAAAAAACTTGACGTTTAGGTGTGTATCACATTCAACATCGGCCCTTAAAAACCACCTGATACACGATTTTTTTTTTGTCAATAAAAATATTATAATTGAATTTTAGACGGTCGCATTCAACAAAAATTCGCATTTGAATTCGGAAAACCAAAAGCAACAACCACAACAGTTTTGTAATAGACTAAAAAGAACAAATCTACTTATGCGTTAGATTCCAGTAAACTTGTACCAGTTGTGATTTAAATTCGCCAACTACAATAAGAGCGAATAAAAAATTCGACCTTTAGCTCAACTTGTAAGTCCCAGAATTTAATTTCCAAATTTTGCCATTAAAGCAAAGATTTTATCTTCTTTCAAAATTTTGTTTGAAGAATATTTGCCGACTAACATGTAATATTGCCAACCACCTCAGTTCTAATAAGATAAAGATTGCCCTGTTTAATCGCATGCTAATTTCTGCGATCATGTGATTTTTTTTTCAGTAGAAACAATGCAACACCCATCAAAACAAAACTTAAATTTCTTGCTTACCTTTTAAAAATTTCTTTATACGGTTGCTCCGGTTCATTTGAGGAAGCGGAACTACAGCTGCTACCACTTGAGTTTTCATCTCTCGGTGAGTAGTCGTAAGAACGTGAGAAGGCGGCCAAATTGTGAGGCATATTATTGTTGTGGCTATTGATGTGATGGTGGTGGCTGTTGGTGCTGTTGTTGTTGATGTTGTGGCAGGTAGCGGTCATATGGGCTTGCGTAGCGGTAAGAAGTAGATTCGTGGCCAGTTGTACGTTCGGCACTTTCATATTCGGTGGAGTTTGGGGTGGAGTATCGGGTTGGGCTTCGGGAAACCCCATCCCCCGTTGCACAGTCGATGTTTGTTGCAGCTGCTGCTGCTGCTGTTGGTGATGAAGATGCTGCTGCTGTTGCTGTGGCGTAAGATGGGAATTTGTGGCTGGAGCTGCTGTAGTAGGCGGAGTGGTGGGGGTATGTTGCTGAGATAAATTGCTGGTGTGGTGATTGTTGTGATTGCTGTTGTTGCTGGCGCTGCTGTTGTTGTTGTAGGCTGTGATATTGTTGGTAGCCATAACTCCTAGAAAATTCTCGTAAGCTGTAGAGGGCCCCCGTGTATAAGGATTTATGTTGTAATTTCCACTCATCATATTGCTGCTGCTGGAGTTGTTGCTGTTGCTCGGTATTAAGCTGCTCATTTGTTGCAGCTGCTGCATGGGATGTTGTAGCTGCTGTTGCTGGTGATGCTGCTGGTGATGTTGCTGCTGCTGTTGCCTTTGCTGTTGTTGCGCCATGAATGCTGCCGAATATGGTGGTGGCGTTTTGCTGGCGACTGTGTCGGCTAAACTCCAGATTTTCGGCTTGCTGGCTGGAATTGGTACGCCACAGTCCCGGCTCATGGAGTTTTTTGACTCATTAGTATCGTGTTTATTTCCCACTAAGCTGTCGGCAGCAGCGTGACCGTAACCCGACGAAAACATTGATTGCTGGTGCTGATAATAAGCCGGATGTTGATGATGATAGGGATGGTAACCATGCGGGTGACTAGAACCATGATAGCTTGAACCGGGAAAGTTTAAACTCATTCTAAGATCACTTGGATGATTGGGATTTTTAAGATGATCCTCCCCTTCAGTTTTTTCCAAATCTGTTGATAAAAAATAAATATTAAAAATAAGTTATGATGCCAAACATGTTCTATTAAAGGAATTTTTTACTGACCTTTTCTGGCTGCCAGATTCATCTGACTCATTTGCGAATTTCCGCCATGCATCTGATTTGGTTTGCTATCATCCATATCTTTATCGTCCTTGTCATCGTCGGAGTTCATGCCATCATCATCGTCATCGGTGCGATTCTTTGGCTCCCAAGTCATTTTATTTTCCTTCTTCAAACGTCTTCGAGCATTAGCAAACCACGTTGACACTTGTGTCAAAGTCATTTTGGTTATTATGGCCAACATTATCTTCTCCCCTTTGGTGGGATAGGGATTTTTCTTATGCTCGTTTAGCCAGGCTTTTAAAGTGGCAGTTGACTCTCTTGTTGCATTTTTTCTTCTCGCAGCCAAGTCGTAAGATGCTCCATAGCTAAAAATAAAAGATGAAATAAAAAATAAATATCTTAAAGTTATGAATGCATTAAATCTCAACAAGAGATTTAAAAATTTAAGCAACATCGTTTAAATCCCAGTTGTTGGTTTTTTATCTTGCTGTTGCTGCCAGTACCACTAGATTTTTTCAATAAACCTCTATTTGGTTTTTTGTTTTTTCTTGTTTCGTTTCCTTTTATTGTTGGTTTTTCTCTGCGGTTTTTCATTTAATCGTTCCCTTTTTTTATGAGATTTTTACAGTCGCCAGTTGCGAGCACAATACACTGAACCGCAGAATGTGCATTGAATTTAACATTCTTGTTAAAAAGATGTTATTTGCTGTAGTAGCTGTTTTATTTTCAAATATTTTTTATGGCTTACAATGTGGTAACGGTATCAGCAAAACATTTGCAAGGACGTTGGGCAGCAGAACGATGGCTGGTTTTGTATGCGCTTTGGGTTTTATTAATAATTCTCTTCAGATTATTTTTCTTCAGATTTTTAAAAATGAATTTAAAGTAGCAGTGAAAACAGCACGGCAAGAATTTTAATTTTTACTTTCTAGTTACATATGTGCAAAATACTTCAGTCTAACAACTGCAACTTTTAGCTTGAAATTAAAATTTTTTTAATGCAGCGTATGATTACTGATATGAAGAGTTTTTATTCAGGCATACGTTGAGTATACGCAACACTGCATTTAATAATAAAATTTACTAAATTATCTGAGTGAACCAGCTTGTCGTTCGACAGGAAAATGTTCGGTTTTTTAACTTCCAATGATATTGATTACCAAATATCTTAGTAACCTTCCTTAAATCAGTGAAAGTAATTATTTTTAACTAAACTGAGTGCGCTTTTCAAAGTTTACTCCAAAATATTGACAACATATCTTTCCTCAATAATTTTTTGATCAATGATTTAAGAGGAATGTTTTAGTAATATACCAAATGAAATGGAAAGTAATAACATCCATAAGAAATTATTAAAAGCAGATGTAAAATACAAAGGCCTACAATATTAAAAAGAAAAATTATCACCATCTGCACAGAAAAATTTTTTTCGTGTTCAATAACGAAATTCGTCGAATCAATTAATAAATGGTTGGAATGCGGACCTGTGATTTAAGATGAATGTTTTAATAGTAAAGTAGCTATAATTCAAATGAAATGAAAAGTAATAACATCCAAATGAAGTTATAAAAGCAGACGTAGAATACAAACGTCTATAATATTGAAAAGAAAAATTATCACCATCTGTTCAGCGATTAAAAAAACTTGATTCCAGCGTAAAATTTCAAATCAAAATTATATTAAATTATATTGTTTTTGATATTGGTTGTGTTGTACTGTAACAAATTGTACTTTAATATTCCTAAATGTATTTAATGTTAGAGCCCTTTCTAATTTATGTTGTAAAATAATTATATTTTTTTTTTTTTTTGTGAACAGTTGTCCTTTATTTTTCAATATATATTTAAATATTATCTCAATATTATTCGATCTTCCTTTGTTAAATAAATTTAATTTTTGCAGCTTCAGATCTTTGTTTTTGTTTTAATAAAAAATTTACAATTTAAAATCTTTTATTTCTCAATATTTCGATAACAATTTGTTATCATCGTCAAGAGAAATTAAATGTTATAAATTTAAATTGAAAAATTATTGTCAAAAAATTTCTATACATAAAAAATTCATACACTAAGAAAAATATTTAGTTCATACACAAAGAAAAATTCCTTAACAATATTAATGAATTCAAAAATCAAAATATAACATAATTTAAATTAAACTTGTTCTGCAACCAACACATGCCTTGTTAAAGATTAGAACATGTCGTATCTTAGACTTAAGCAAATCAACATGGCACATGTTGCTCACAGAATTCCATTAACATTAACATTAACATAATTTTAACGTAATTAACGTTAACGTAATTAACGTAGCGCCATCCTGTTGAAACCACATCTCCTCCGGATCAATGTCATCCATATTTTCAAACAAAAAATCATTGATCATGGTGCGGTAACGATCTCCATTGACCGTAACGCGAGCTCCGGCCTCATTTTTGAAGAAATAAGGTCCGATGATGCCACCAGCATGAAAACCGCACCAAACAGTGCATTTTTCTGGATGTAATGGAGTCTGTAGGGTCTCTTGTGGATTGGTCTCACTCCATATGCGGCAATTTTGCTTATTAACAAACCCGTTAAGCCAAAAATGCGCCTCATCGCTGAACACAATTTTGCGATAAAACAACGGGTCTGATTTTCATAGTAAATTTGGATAATTTCGTAGCGCAAATAATAAACTGCAGTGTATGCGTAAATATTTTATATTGATTTTTATATAAAATAAAAACAAACAACTTTAAAACAATTTGTCATGAATTCCAACACATCAATGGCACTCAAGCTTATTTCAGAAATAGGAGAATCGTATCAAGACAAACTCTCAAAGAGATAAAATCGATTCGGAACAAAAATCTTCTTCCGAAACAATGGGTGAATCCACCTTGAGGAAAGTTTTTTGTTCGGTTACGTAGTTTCCGTTTGGCGTTCGCTAAAAATGGAATCCCAAAAGGAACATTTTCTTCGTATTTTGCTTTCTTGTTTCCGCAAAGTGAAAAAGCTTTAAAAGAAAGGTAGTGTCAAAATTGGTTTGCCAAATTTCGTTCTGGTAAAAAGTTGAACAACTCTTTGATCGCATAGTTGAAGTTGATGACGCCCTAATCAAAGCAATAATCGATTCGGATCGTCACAGTATCACACGTGAGATTGCAGAGAAATTGCATGCATCACATGAATCATAGAAGCTTAAAACACCCTGGCTATATTCAAAAACTCGATACATAGGTTCGTCACGAATTGAAAGAAACGCATTTAAAGCAACGCATTGCGAAATAAACGTAATCAGAATGATCCATTTTTAAAACGACTGCAAACTGGTAATTAAAAATGGATTCTTTACAACAATATTAAGAAAAAAAGATCGTGGAGCAGACTAGGCGAACCAACTCAAACAACATCAAGAGCTGAATTCACCAAAGGAAGGTTTTGTTATCTGTTTGAGGGGGTACAAAGGAATTGTCTACTTTGAACTCATACCACCCAAACGAACGATCACTTCTGATGTCTTCATTAAACAACTAATGAAATTAAATAATGCAGTTGAGGATAAGAGGCCCAAATTGATAAATCGAAAAGGCCACACACATCTTTGGTCACTTCGCAAAAATTATTGGAATGAATGTTTACCACATCCACCATATAGTCCTGAACTTGCACCATTTGACTTTTTGTTTCGATCATTACAAAATATTACAATGGTAAAAATTTCAATAATGATGATGAGGTCAAATCGTACCTGATTCAGTTTTTTTTGCTAGTAAAAAGTTTTACCTGTCTTTGGGTTAAATTCAAAATCAGGTCACACTTTTTGCATTTCGGGTTTCTCTATAGAAGTCCAAATGCGGGGAGGGATATTACCTTTGCTGGTTTCGATGCCCTCTCCGACTCCATATCGAAGATCCTGGAGAGTTGTCCGAGCAGTGAAATCGTTGTTGCTGGTGATTTCAATGTTCACAACTCATCCTGGCTTCGCCATTCGAGTCATACAACTCCAGAAGGCCAATATGTTGAGTTATTCGCTGCGCACAACCACCTAGCGCAACTAGTGAATGAGCCAACGCATATTTCATGTGTTGAAGGGCACCATTCAAACACACTTGACCTATTCCTGACTTCACACCCTGAAAAGTATGAAATCAGAGTTAGTGCACCTCTCGGCAATTCGGATCATTGCACCATTTCTGCCTCCTTTTCGGTCTCTGAACTTCATACCGTTTCGAAATCGGCTACGAAACGGTCAAAATTTATTTACGAAAAGGGCTGAGCTCAACCAATTTTATGAGCATTTTAATTGGAAACTGTGCTTTCTAGATAATGACATAAATGCTTCTGCAATAATGGTCGAGAATATGATATTGCTAGGGATGAGAACATTCATCCCGTCCAAGCAAATTTCGATTAAACCAAGAGTGAAGTCTTCGTTTAATCAGTCGTGCAAAAACGCAGTCAGATCCAGAGAGGAAGCATTCAGTAACTGGCGTTTAAACAAAACCCCAGATACTGATTTGCTACGCAAAAAGGCAAGATCTTCGTGTGCCAAGGTACTTAGGCGTGAAAAGTTTCTTCACGAACAGCGCCTTCGTGCCAAGGTCCTTGCAGCTCCACGGGGCAGTAAGACCTTTTGGTCTTTCGTTAAGAGAGTAAAGAACAGTGCTAGTTCATCAGTTCCAACTCTGTTAAAGGATGACCAAGCATTCACCGACCCGGTTGACAAAGCTAACCTGTTGGCTGAAATTTTTGCAAGCAATTCCTACTTGCGGAAAGCAGTCAACCAATTCCCGAGCTCGAAAGAGTATCTGTAACTAAACCAAAGATATTCTTTCGGGCGCATGCTGTTAAAAGGGTCTTAGAAGACCTCGACATAAACAAGACTCCTGGACCGGATGGCATTCCAGCACTGGTCTTGAAGCAGTGTTCTTATACGCTTGCGCGTCCATTAGCACGCCTCTTCAGCATAATTTACCATTTTGGTGAGTTTCCATCGTGCTGGAAGGTTGCTAATGTAACACCAATACCCAAAAAGGGTGAGGCAAATAACCCTGAAAATTACCGCCCAATTGCAATTTGCTCTGCACTTTCCAAAGTAATGGAAAGCATGGTTAACCATCACCTTATGGGGTATCTGGAGTCGCATAAACTACTTTGTGATCGTCAATATGGATTTCGTAAAGGTCGTTCTACTGGCGATCTTATGGCATATCTCTCTGAGAAATGGTGCCACTCAATCCATCATTTCGGTGAAAGTAGGGTGGTGGCTCTGGATATTTCAAAAGCGTTTGACAGAGTGTGGCATGGTGCACTACTTATTTATAACTTACTGCTTTTGGTGTCGGTGATGACTTTTCTCGGTTTTTATCGAGCTTTCTCAGAGACCGCACTATACGAGTTGTTATAGATGGGGTCTCATCAAACGAGTTCAAGATTAATTCAGGGGTACCGCAAGGCTCAAGTTGCTTTTTTCCTAGCTGTCTACATGTTGACATTTCATAGGATCTACCCTATTCAGCAGTAGACTTGGAAACTTTTGAAAGATATTGCTAAGCATTTAACTTTATATCCGAATAATTTAAATAAACTATTGAGAATTTAAAAAGAAAAATACTTTAACCATACCCGTCAAAATACAATAAACAAGCTTTTTATTTTCCACCTTTCGCACCTCTCTACTTTTCTTTACACCTTTCGAACAAATGAATAGCCGTTGGTTGCTACAACTTGTTTTTTTTTTTGAAAGTATCAAAAAGCAGAGAACAAAATTAAATGAACTGAGTTTATTATTATATAAAAAATATGTAAATACTAGTATCTAAAATTGGTACAAATCAAAATATTATAAATGGCTTGCTTTTTATTTCCTAGCTGTCTATATGTCAAAATACAAAAAAAGCTTGTTTTTTTGTGTCGTGACAGGTATTATTAAAACATTTTTTTTTTTAAATTCTCAATCATTTATTTAGATTGTTGGGATGTAACGTTGAATGTTTGAGAATATGTTCCAAAAATTTCCAAAGTCTACTGATGATTAGGGTAGCTGCTATGAAATGTCGACAGATAGACAGCTGGAAAATATAGAAAACAAGCTGTTTATAATGTTTTGATTGGTAGAAAGAAGTGACAGTAATTCCTAAATAATTTGTGTTTTATTCAAAATCACCATCGGGCCTTAAAAATTTATCCACCCATTAATAGTAAAATCAAGATTCCCTTGTGCCCAAAGTCTTCATTCCTCAGACTAAATATATCTTACGATTTTCAAGCTGTTGCATCCTCAAAATGCTTATAAATTGTTGGAGAAGCATTTAAAATAAATATTATTAAACCTTTTTAATCAAAAACAAACAGAAACAAGATTATTAGTTTCAAGAATTAAAACAAATTATCTAAAAAAAATTTTGTTCTATTTTTTGGGTCTAGTTTTCTACTTTTTTTTCTCGAACAGGATCTGTTAAATATAATTCATTTACATTCCTGTTTTTGTTTTATATACATACATTTTTCTAGCAAAATTTCATCTTTGATCCATATTAATAGAACAAAAAGGTAAAACATAATTGCAGCAAAAACTAAGCACTGCTGTTTACTCTAAAAGCTAACAAAATTTTATGTCTTAATCTTTAGCACTAACAATTATTAGTTTTATAACAAAATGCGATTTGAAGCATAAAAACGCTTATTTTGGAGGAAAGTAAAACAATACGAGTGGTTGAAATATGAAAAGTTGAAGAAGAAAAACAATGACGGCAAATCAACACATTCATTAGAGTGCATTTAAGCATTTTCAAACACTACAAAAAAACGTTGCATGTGTGACAAACATTTGTTTGAAATGAATGCGAAGCAGTTGAGTGATTGAATCAGCCAGTGAACGAGTTAATAGTTCTCCTGTGTTTTTTTTTTTTTCTTCACTGTTGCACGTAACAGGGAATTGCTGTTTACATACAAATATACATAAATATTTTTTTATTTAACACTATAATTTGCTTATGAAGCAGACCAAAAGCAACAACAACATAACACTGTCTGCACAATATGGCTGCGTTGCCTAAAGTGGGTGGCAATTGTGTAACATTGTTATTAAAAAGAAGAAAAACAAAAAACAACCTTTCTGAAACAAAAACTAAAATAAATCTGTATGAGTCTAAAGTTTTATACTGTGTAATCTTGTTAACAAATCAAATACTTGTTCACACACAACCCAAAACACAAAACAGAGCAACGACGTCTAGCTCCCAACGAACACAAACAAAATCAGCAAATTATAAAACTAAAAATTAACGCTAACTGCAAAGCGAAATAAAAAAAAAAAAACAAAACTGTAGAGCAGTGCTAAACAATACTTGTAGCAGGCCTGATGTTGAGAAGCGGAATCTAAACAAAAACCTGAACAAAATGCACGAAAGTGCAACGATAACTCAACACATACGAGTATTCCAAAAAAAGAAAAAAAATGAAATAAAAATTACTGAAACCCCATAATTATTTGAATTTCCCTATGGATCTTTCACATGTAAACGTGTGCGTTTGAGGTCGCGGCTACTAAGCTGTTGTTGCTGGTCGAAAATCGCACAAGAGATACGCATTAAGTTTGTTAACATTATAAATAATTAAATAAAACAACTGCCATGACAAAACCAACGAACTCGTACACTTGTTTGAAAAAAACAACATAAAATTGGCTGAGTGTGGTCAATGTTTTCGTGACTTTTTTTTTTTTTTTTTCTTAAATATTATAATTGAAGAGTGTTGTTTTTTATACTAATAATGAAAATTCTAAAAGTTGGAAGTAAAAACGAATTTTCAAATGCGGCATCTACACGTTTTTACATTGCGAGAAAGAAAATCGGCGACAAAATTTTAATTATATTGTTTGATATAGATTTACTCGCATTTCCAAAGTTACATTTTATAAACTTTTTAAGCATAAAATTTACAACCTTATTGGGTTTGGCGATTTTATGGCGAAAGTCGGGCGTTTTTAAAAAATGGTGCCATGATGGGCGAAAAAAGCCAATGAATACGACAACTTTCAAATCTACTACAAAAACGCCATTGAATTGCTACACAGAAACGAATATTTTTCGTGTTCAATAACGAAATTCGTTGAATCAATTAATAAATTGTGTGAATGCGGACCTTTAAAGGAATTTGTGGATTCAAACAAAAATTTAGTAAACATAATTATTGATCGAAAACAAAAATTTTGTTTAAACAACAACAAAATACGATATATTATTTTTTTTTGGTATTTATGTATATGCATACAAATTATTTTTTAGACAAAAATTTTATTGATTTTATTTTTACTATAATTTTTTATATAATAATAATAATAATTTTTTTATATATATATATTATATGTTTAAAAAAACAAATCGTAAAGCAGAGTGAGACACCGTTTGTGTAAATTTTAAATTATATTGGTACAACCATCCCGTTCCGTCGTGGATGATTTTAAAAACTTCATTTATATGAACATATGTGAACTAACATTTATAAAAACGCATGGAGTGAAAACTCCCGGGCCTAACATATAAATACTGTGACAAATTCTGAAATTGAACTAAATGACTTTTTATTCTTTTTCAACTTTTCTTAATATAGGATTCAAAGAGTGGAATAGTTGATGTTCAAAAGAGACAATTGCTAGTGTGTTCTGTCTCTCATCCTATACACACGTCTTTTGTTACTGTTATCCATATTTTCTGTATATGTTTAAATTCGTATGAATCCAAAATTCACCGGAATAGGTAGCAAGACATGTGTTTTTTTCTCCTTTTTCACCGTGTCCGTGTTTTCTCTATTATCATTATTAATTTATTTTCAATGCATTTCATTACCTTGTAGTGTGGAAGGTGTTGGACTAAATTTTGACAATCTGAGCATATATATATATATATATATATATATATATATATATATATATATATATATATATATATATATATATATATATATATATATATATATATATATATATATATATATATATATATATATATATATATATATATATATATATATATATATATATATATATATATATATATATATATATATATATATATATATATATATATATATATATATATATATATATATATATATATATATATATATTATAATTAATCCTCTTTTGTCTTTCAAATTATTTTTTTTTTTCGAAACAATTTTGCGTGCTTTTGATTGATAGTAAATCTTAGATGTGAACAATGTAAACAGTGTTGCATATTTTCAACATCTTCCACGCGTTCCAAGAAGATGTTGATCAATGTAAAAAGCCTATAATATATTCAAAAGTGAAAAAATTTAAAGACAATTCATTATTATTACAATTTAAGAATTTTTTCTTCCTTAATTTTTATATTCTCAAAAAACGAAAAGAATTTTTCGGATTTTCTGTAATATCGAGCTCTTGGCTGCGGAAAATTAATTTACGTTCCCGGCAATACTGATTTGTTCAATAGAATTCAAGGCGAATTCAGTATGTTTTTGATACATTGGTAATTTTATATAGGGCGAACACCATGTTGTTTTTTGTGTTGTTGTACCTGTTATGAATTCGCCTTGACACAAACCACAAAAAACTAATGAGCAAGGTAGCTTTATATAGGTAGTGGCATAACTACAATCATTTCAATTCCTAAACAAAAGAGGACAAATCGTGCATATATCTTCAGACAATGTCATCTAGGACGATTTTGCCAACTGGGATACTATCTATACAAATTTTTTGATACGCGAATCGCTCAAGCAACAACCCCCATGTTGTTTTTGCATTGTTGTATTTATTGTAATCCCAGTTTCACACTAAAGAGTATCTAAAAATTAGACACTAAAAAAAACACTTTCACTTTTTGGTTTTGAGTATAACTACTACTACTGACTTCTTTATTGAATTATATTTTCCTTAAATACTATTTTACAATTAAGTTTTTTACTTAATAAAAAATGTTTCTTTGTATATTTTTGCTTATTGATCATAAGCGTGGTTTGTTTCCGTCTTTTGCGTTTGGGAACAAAACAAGCTTATGTATTAATTCTTTGGAAAGTTAATAATTTGTAAAAAAGAATCAATTTACAATGGGAACGGAAGTTCACATTATTTCGTAAACAATTCTTAAGAAAAATGTCTAGAATTAAATTTGGTTAAAAGCTTTAATATAAAATAATAGTTTATTGAACTTGTTTGTGTTCTTCAGAAACAAGTGCAATTGGCAAAAAAATGCAATGTTGAATTTTCGTTATGAGAGCGTATGTGCAAAAATATACTGTTACAAGTTAAAATATGAATGTACATATATGTATATGCATTTATGCAAGTATGTAAGTATGTTTATTAGATTATATTGGTACGTGTTGTAGGAATACTTGGATATATTATAACACCCCCATCATTAGATTGAGGCTCCGACGAAACTTTAAAAATTTGTTTAGGTTTTAGGATATACATTAACATTAGTATTATAACACATAAGATAATTACAATATCAACACTAAGACTAATGGTTTTTGTTTTTTTGTCATGATATAGTACATTGTTCAGACTTTCTTCATATTTAATTTGTTTTAAGTAAAGAGTTTCTAGTTTTAAATCGTTCAGCGTAATATTGTTATTACTTTTAATCTTTGTTATAATATTTGGTAATATTATCTTATCTTTAATTCTTAAGTTAACATTGGTAAAATTTCTGGTTTTCGTTAAAATCTTGCAATTACCGAATTTAATAAGAAAAGTTCCTTTGATTTGTAATTCATTATCATTACAGTTATGTTTCAAGTTTTGGTAATAGTTTTTGAATATCAATAATCCTGGGAGTATTTCTGTTACCTCTTCTGTTTCAAAATTTTTCATAGGGCAATCAGCCTCTTTGTATTTTAAGATATTTTTTATGCAGTCATTTTTAGTCGGGATTAAGTTTTTCTCTAAATGATCTAGAATAAAGGGCTCAAAAATATTTTTGTTGTGGTCGACAAGCATTGTGTAAGATTTTAACGCTAATGTCTTATTTTTAATATTTGGAATTGGCTCAAAGACAATTTTCGCAAGAGATTGTTTTGAATACGATGGTATTTTGAAAACTAATAATATATTTTTGTCTTGTAAGGCTACAGAGGTTTTTATGTTTATATAACTGTCAAAATCTGTTATTAGGTCCATTTCTCTTTGAGTCAAAATGTCGGTTGGGATGATTCCTAATTTACTGGAAAATATAACTTGTCCTATATCGTCTATATGGTCCCGTAAGAGTGTGATATCGTTATTAATTTGGTAAATGTGTTTCATAAATGTTATTTCATCCTCTAGTGTTGTTATTTTATTCTGAAAAATGTTTTTAAGTTGGTTCAGATATTTCCCTAAGTGCATTTGTTGTGTGTTAATATGGTTTGTTATGTTTTTTATCTGCATTGAAAAGAAGGTGTTTATTTGTGTTAGATTATGTATTGCGTAAGTTATACGTCCATTGTTTTCGTAAAGTTGTTTTAAAGAATCATTGATATGTTCCTCATCTTCGCTGTCCATTGTTCCTGCTACTATCTTTAATCCTTTTCCCAATATATTAATTAGTCCTCGTTTTTGCCTAAATTGTGGTTTCAGATTATCTATCTTGCTTTTAAGAATCGCCAAGTTTTTATCAACGGTGTCCAGTAGTGGGTTTGCATCTATTATGGTGGTTCTTACTGTCGCTACGTTGTCTGCAATTAATTCAAGAGTTTCTTCATACATAGTCGTGTTAATAATATGAATTATTTTAGAATAGGTATCTATTGGTCTGATTTCCTCTAATTTGATTGGAATATATCCATTATTGTTCGTTAGGTCTTGAATATCTAAGTACTGCCCGTTTGTTGATATGATTAAAGTAAATATTAACGTCCAGGTCGTCATCTGAAAAGAAATTATGTTACAGTTGTTGTAGTTGGGTTGTCTCTGTCTTGGTATTTCTTTTTCGGTTTAACATGCGTTTTATAATATTTGTGTCCAGTTCCGACTGTTTGCAAGTGATCATCATCTATTTTCTCTGCATTAACTTTTCTGTATTTCCTATGGTTCTTTCCACCTCTTATTTCCTTGATATAGTTTGTTCCGCTTTCCAAGTTTATGTCTTTCCTATTTTCATTTAACTTCTGTATATATTTTTCTTTCTTTGAATTTATTAAGTCGTGGATTTCTTTATATCTGTCTTCATGTATCTTACCGTTTATGAAATCAATCGGTTTGATACCGGTCGTGCTATGCACTGTATTATTGTAAAAACCTATGATTCTTATCATTTTATCCTCTATAGTTTCATCTTTATTTTCTTTATCGTGTCTTAATAGACGTATATGTTCATTAATTGTGCTATGTAACCTTTCGATGTCCGCGTTAGACGTATGGTTACTGTTTGAAGTATAATGAATATCTATGTTTTCCTTTTTCAAAAATTCCTGCATTGGTATAGCCTTAAATCCGAGTTCGTTGTCTACAATAATTTTGTTTATTTTTCCGTACGTGTTAATTATCTGTAAAATTTTAGTTTTAAACTCTGTCCAACTTCTACCATTAATTTGAAATGCTAAAGCGAATTTTGAAAATTTATCGATTGTTGTCATGAACGATTTCTTGTTTAAAGTATAGAATACATCTACATGTAGTATGTCTAATGGTTTAGACGGGGTTTCTGTAATTTTATAGGGTATTTTTGGAGGTTTTCTATCGTATTTTTCTAGGTTACAGATTTCGCAATTATTTATGAATTGCGTTATTCTTAGTTTCAATTTTGGATTATATATTTTCGTAATTAATTCTTTAAATACTGCCTGGATTCCTCTGTGGTTTTTATCAAGGTGTTCGGTTTTTATAATTTCGGTTAACCGACCTTCGTCTTCTATATCATCTAATTTGAGTGAACATCTAATTATTCTAAAATTTTTATTATTGGTAAACAATTCTTCGTAAATATTTCTAAGCATCACGTAAAATTCATCTTTGATCAAAATAGCGTTTACCTGTGTGGGGTTAAAATGGTTTTTGAGCAATGTAATAGCTGTTTCTCTGTCCATTTCTTTCATGTAAATTATTTTTCTTTTATTTCTAAAAATAGACTCGTTCTTTATTCTTAGTGATCCGGAGGTTGTTTTTACTATAATAATTTGATTTTTGAACATATTGATTGCTGCTGAAGTTTCTTTTATTGTTATGTAGTCGGGTTCTAGTGTATTAATATTACAGGGCTCGGTCTCGATCCTAGATAAAGCATCGGCATTGCTATTCTTTCTTGTTCCTTTTTTGTACCGTATCTCGTAATCAAATTCCGATAGCTTTAGCCGCCACCTGACAAGTTTTGAATTAGGTTCTCTTATAGAGAAAAGCCATGTCAGTGGTTTGTGATCTGTTTCTATTATAAACTTTCGACCAAAAAGATAAGGTCTGAAATATTTGGTGGCCCATACGATGGCCAATAGCTCTTTTTCTATTGTGCTGTAATTTATTTCATGCGTGTTGAGGGTTCGGCTGGCGTAACAAATTGGGTGGTTATCTTGGGAGAGTACTGCTCCCAAGGCATAATTACTGGCATCTGTAGTGAGCGTGAATGTTTTAGAAAAATCCGGGTAGGCTAATATGGGATCGTGTACTAATAGAGTTCTGAGGGTATTAAAACTTTTTTCGTATTCTGGGTCTTCTATGTTTATTTTAGAATCCTTCTTTAAATACTTAGTCATTGGTTTGGCAATGAGTGAGTAATCCTTTATAAACTTCCTGTAATAACCAGTTAGTCCTAAAAATTGTTTAATCTGTTTTGTCGTTTTAGGTATTGGAAAATTAGTTACACATTCTATCTTCCTAGGGTTAGGCTTAACTCCTTCTGTAGTAACAACGTGTCCTAAGAATTCTGTTTCTCTCTTCATAAATTCGGATTTATCCAATTGAATTTTCAGGTTTGCTTCCTGTAACCTCATGAATATAAGTTTAAGTGAATTTATGTGTTCTTGCAGGGATGTCGAAAATATAATTATGTCATCTAGATATACTAAACATATTTTATTAATATAATCTTGAAGTATATTATTCATTAATCTCTGGAATGTTGCAGGGGCTGTTTTCAGTCCGAAGGGCATTCGCAGAAATTCGTAGTGCCCGCCTTCGAAACTAAATGCGGTTTTGTGGATGTCCTCCTCCTCTATCTCAATTTGGTGAAAACCTTTCGCTAGATCGAGAGTGGTAAAATATTGGCTTCTTCCCAATTTTTCCAGTATCTCGTCTATATTTGGGATAGGAAATTTATCGTCAATCGTTACTTCGTTGAGTTTACGATAGTCGACGACGAGTCTCCACTTGGATTTTCCGCTCGTATCGGCTTTCTTTGGTACAATCCAAATTGGAGCTGAATATGGCGAAGTACTATTTCTAATTATTTTGTTTTTTAACATCTCCTGGATTTGGTTTTCTACTTCTTGTTTATGTACGTATGGATATCTGTATGATTTTACGAATATGGGTACGTTGTTTGTAGTCCTAATTCTATGTTTTATTGCGGAAGTAAATGAAAGTTTTTCGTTATCCTTATAGAAAATGTCGTGATATCTATTTATTAATTGTAGTAGTTGCGATCTTTCTTCATGGTTTAAATGTTCTGTTCTAATTTGATCATTCAATGATTTAAAATTCGATGCGAAGTTCAATTCCATGCTTAATGCTCCTATGTTCGTGATTCCATTTTTACGCAATTCTTTAATATAATTGTTCTCTTCATCGTCACCTAATTGGTTTCTTTGACAGTCTATGCTTTTAACGAAAAGAGGGAGTATATTTTCTCCGAATTTTATTGTATTTGTTTCATAGCAGATTCTGGCTTTTAGTAGTCTAAGTAAATCATTTCCTATAAGTCCGTCGTAGTAATCATGAAATTTCGTTATATAAAATTCTACTGTTTTAATTTCTGTACCGAACTCGTTGAAAGTGGGTATTTTAGCTTTTTCATAAATATATATTTTATGTTGTAATGTTTTTATTGGAACGGGATCGATTTTTTGTATCCACTTGGGATGACAAATATTCGTGTTTAAAATGGAATTGGTTGCACCCGTATCTATTATTAATTTGAGGTGTCCCAATTTCGTTTTTACTTTTATATATGGAAGTTCCCTGAGGCAGATGACTGAAAATTTTCTCCTGTTAGTTCGTTTTTGTTTATGTCCATTGGTTCAGGAGGTGGTAGTTGCTGTTGGTATTCGAAATTTTGAAATCCTTGGTGTCGTGGGAAGTTTCGTTGATTCTGAGTGTTGTGGGAATATTGGGGAGTACGTCGCGAATTTTGTGAGAAATTTTGGGAATATGTTTGGTTTTGTGAACGTTGTGAAGGATATCGTGAATTTTGTGGGGAGTTTTGTGAATATGCTTGGTTTTGTGAGCGTTGTGAAGGATATCGCGAATTTCGCGAGAAATTTTCTGGACATGATTGAAATTGTTGTGGGGGATATCGTGAGTTTTGCGGAAAATTGCGCGATTGCTTTTGTATGTTGTTTTGCTTTCGAGATTCTAATTTCTTCCTGTTAAATGGTAGGATATTGTCTACTCCTACATGGGCGTAACCTGCTTCAAATAGTATGTTCATCGCTTGCTCTAGGGAATTAGGGTTGCGGCAAGCTAATATCGTTTTCATGGGTTCTGGGATTTTTGCCTTGAAAATATTAAGAGCTGACTGAGAATTATTTTGTGCGGCTAAATTTATAGCAGCTTGTTCCTGTCCAAGTACAAAGGCAGTTTTATTGTTAAGTCTTCTTAATTTTCCTTTGATTTCCTCATAAAAATCAAGGCTTGTAGTCTTGAATGTTGTTGCCCTTAATGAATCGAAGAGATCCTCGCAACTTAATCTGTCCCCAAAATTGTTTTGGAGGACTGATTTTATATCTGTCCATGAGGTCGCCTGACAGTTAATTTCTATGACTTCCCTTGCTTTATTTTTCAGTTTGCTTTTAATAAGGTCCGAAAAAAGTTCTTGAGATAGATCATCATACGTCTGTAGTATTGGGTGTACCCTATCTATTAGACTAAGAAATGTATTCAAGTCTCTTGTATCTCCGCTGAAATCAGGAAGATTGCTTAAATATTTTAAGGGATCAAATTGTACTTGAGCCATGTCTACGACTTCCTTGTAAAAGTATGATAAATTTTAATTATTTTCCCCTTTTTATTTAATTTTTTTTTATTAATTACGCCTAAGATACCGTCTGAGTCTTTTCCTAAAAATACGTTTGTTTCTGCTGTCCCTTATGTCACGTCTGTGAGGTTCAGTTCTTTCGTCGGTCAAATACCCGTCGTTTGATTCAATCCCTGAATCAAGTGTTAATTCTGTGGATTCGTTTGTGTTTCTTGGTACGTAATCAAGATCTGAAGGATATTCTGATAATGAATCACTATCACTCATGGGAAAACTTTAATAACCATAAATAGGTAGGAACTTATCTTACTAATTTTCTTTCACAAGTTTTTTTCACAGATGTAAAACTGTCTCTTTATATATCTCTTTTTTTTTTATTTTGTTTGCAAAAAAAATATTCTTATTGTTCCTAAAGTTAAGGAAACTAAATAATTTCGTAAATGTATGGAAATAACATCTAAATATAACTTAGTTCGTCTAAAATACCTTAGAAGGGATGATGTTGATTGTTGATTTGCTTCTCCAAGTTGATGGTTTATTGCGGATGTAGGTGTATCGCTTCTGTAGACAATGCGGGGTTTTATCTTCCTTTCTTCTTGTTTGTATTTTTATGCGAGAGTAGGCAAGGTCGCTGCTGTTCTTTGTAAAGTCACTAATGGGTTTTTTCTCTTTTTGTTTGATTTTAATTTTTATTTAAACGCAAAGTCACTGATTGACTTTTTAACTTTGCAATTTTATTTGAGTTTTGTTTCAGTTTTAGTTTAGTTTTGGTTTTAATATTGTGATATAGTTGCGATTCTATTAATTTGTTTTAATTTTATTTAAGCACAATGTTACTTATGTATTGTTTAGTCCTTGGATATGATCTTTCATATCGCAAGTAGGAAAGAAAAAATTTCCTTTTACAAGTTACTTATGCATTGTTTAGTCCTTGGATATGATCTTTCATACCACAAGTAGGAAAGAAAAAATTTCCTTTTACAAGTTACTTATGTATTGTTTAGTCCTTGGATATGATCTTTCATATCGCAAGTAGGAAAGAAAAAATTTCCTTTTACAATACCGCTGTGTGTTTTTTTTATGATTTTTCGATCCTTCGAAAAAATCCGTTGGTCCTTCGATCTTTCGAAGTGAACATACGATTTAAGTGTCTTTTTTTTATATCCTTTAATCTTTCAAAGGATATTTATTTACTTTACCCGTTTAGGATATTGAGATATCGAATATCCTCTCTTATGTTAAAAAAAAACGCACAAAAAAATAACACACGAGGATACACGGGTATCCTACCGACTGCGCCACTAAAGAGTATCTAAAAATTAGACACTAAAAAAAACACTTTCACTTTTTGGTTTTGAGTATAACTACTACTACTGACTTCTTTATTGAATTATATTTTCCTTAAATACTATTTTACAATTAAGTTTTTTACTTAATAAAAAATGTTTCTTTGTATATTTTTGCTTATTGATCATAAGCGTGGTTTGTTTCCGTCTTTTGCGTTTGGGAACAAAACAAGCTTATGTATTAATTCTTTGGAAAGTTAATAATTTGTAAAAAAGAATCAATTTACAATGGGAACGGAAGTTCACATTATTTCGTAAACAATTCTTAAGAAAAATGTCTAGAATTAAATTTGGTTAAAAGCTTTAATATAAAATAATAGTTTATTGAACTTGTTTGTGTTCTTCAGAAACAAGTGCAATTGGCAAAAAAATGCAATGTTGAATTTTCGTTATGAGAGCGTATGTGCAAAAATATACTGTTACAAGTTAAAATATGAATGTACATATATGTATATGCATTTATGCAAGTATGTAAGTATGTTTATTAGATTATATTGGTACGTGTTGTAGGAATACTTGGATATATTATAACATTTCACCTCGTAAAATGAATTCGCCTTGACACAAACCACAAAAAACTAATGAGTTTATGTTCAGTTGTTGCTGTTTTTCTTGAAATAAAAAATACCAAATTTTGCCAGTAAAAACAAAATAGTTAAAAAAAAATTTCTAATATTATATGATGATGGGTTGGTATCATTCGCCAGTTTGCTGTCACTGAACAACCAGTTATTTTTTTATTATTTATCAACTTGCTTGTACAGTTATCTCGTGTTGCTAGAAGAATTCTTCTTTTTATTTTTAACGCTATTTTGCGCCTAGAATACTATCCTGCAGAGTGGAAGGTGTCTATGGTTACTATGATACCCAAGCCAGGAAAGGATCCCACAAAAGTAGAGTCATATAGACCAATAAGTCTAATGTCAACAATTTCAAAACTTTTCGAAAAATTGTTAATGGCGAAGTTGACTCCAATGTTGAATGATTTAAGATGCATCCCGGATCATCAATTTGGTTTTCGGGCTAAACACAGCACCATAGAACAAACGCATAGACTAGTTAATGTTATAAGAAGGACTTTTGAGGACAAAAAGTATTGCTCAGCTATATTCATTGATGTCTCCCAAGCTTTTGATAAAGTGTGGCACGACGGATTAATGCACAAAATAAAGCTGAACTTGCCTGCAAACACTCACAAGCTTCTGGAAAGCTATTTAGTTATGTGGCCGTAAATTTGTCATCAGAGAAGGCGACTTTGTAAGCCCAACTCAGCTAATCGAGGCAGAAGTTCCCCAAGGTGGCATTCTGGGACCCACGTTATATTTAATTTACGCCTCTGACATGCCAACCATATCTGGTATTCACACTTCAACTTTTGCAGATGACACAGCATTCTGCAGCGTACATGAAAACCATCAAGTAGCTTCGCGAAATTTGCAGGAGTATATTTCAATATTAGAGATGTGGTTAAAACTTTGGAAAATTAAAGTTAATGAACAAAAGTGTGCTCACGTTACATTCAGACTGCGTAAACAAACATGTTCAGCTATCCAAATTAACAATTTACCTACTCCGCAGCAAAAAAAAATCAAGTACTTTGGCATCCATCTCGACCGTAGGTTAACGTGGAAGTCTCACATTGACGCGAAAGTCACTCAGTTGAAATTAAAAGCAGCGCAGCTAAATTGGCTTATGGGCAGAAATTCTACATTTAAATTAGATTGCAAACTTTTGTTATGCAACGCAATACTAAAGCCTATATGGCGCTACGGAATTAAGTTATGGGGCACCGGCTCAGCGTCAAATATTCAAAAAATTCAAAGGCGACAAAACAAAACCCTTCGAACAATTGCTGCAGCTCCATGGTACGTAAAAAACTTCAGAATTCACAAGGATCTGTCTGTTCCACTGGTAAAAGATGAGCTTTCAAAGCATGCGGCGTAATATATCAGCAAATTGGAACTTCACCCAAACCCTCTGGCACGAAACATACTTAATTTTAGTGGTCACACTCGGTTGAGAAGAAGGGATACCGTTGCCACCATCAGAGCGCTAAGTAGGTGATTTTACCGATATAATATGCGCATAATAAAACTTTTTGTCTAGCATTGGCTGGACTTAGTTAATTTATTGTAGTTAGTATTAAGACTTGAGTACTTATTGTTAGTTCACATTGTGAAGATTCAATAAATAAATAAATAAAAAAATAAAAATATTCATCAACATACGTATGTATGTATGTTGACAGTCTCTGTGCTGTGAGATATATACAGCAAACTGCAGTACAAACAACTGGGATTATAAAAAAACTGCATATTTGATCAATATGAGACAAATATAGATGAAAAAAATAAATAAGACCTCAGTGGCTGAGTTGGTTAAGCGGTCGTATTAAAAATGGATCATGTTTACATGGTACTGAGTTCGAATCCTAGTGGGTGCTGATGAACAGTGTAGCGACTGCGAAACAGCTAGTTGTCCCCCAGCTTTAGTGTATTCAATTATTTTTTTCTGTCTTCTTTGATCAAGAGTTATTGATCGCGGCAATTATTGTTATAATTATAAATAAAAATATTTCTTGGCTTTAGCCAGGATTAAACTCGAGCTAGACGAATGATACCAACCCATCATCAAATAATATTAGAAATATTAAAATAAAGTTCGACTATTTAACATTAATACATACAAAAAAAATTTTAAAAAATTTTCAATATTATGTCAAAAAGAAAAAATATATGGAAATTTTTATTAAAATGCAATACATGCACACATATCGCTCCTTTATTGCAACATAGTCATATCGCAAAAAAGCTCGTTTCGAGAAAAACGCATTTAAAATTTTTAGTATCCACACAAGTCTTAGCAAATTTTTTGAGGAAACAGTTTAAAAGCAATTTGAATAAATTTTTGGCACAAGATAAATGGTATTGCTGTTAAGAATTCTGCATTAACTCGAAAAGCTCATTTTTTGAGATATGGCTATATTGCAATAAAGGAGCGATATATACCATATACAGATGTCCAAGGAGTTATAATGTTTAAGGCAAAACAAGAATCATTTCATTGGTAAGTATACATTTTTATGTAAATACGTAAGAGTATGTGTGTATGTTTATGCTTTATCAAAAAGCGATTCTGCTAGGGTGCAACTACTGTTAATGAATCGTCGTTTTGAGCAAAGCATTAATCGTTCAAAGTCAGGACCATCTTGTGTGGTTTATTTATCCAGTGATGATGCTGGCGATACCAAGACTCAGGAGAGAATCTCGTAAAAAAAGTATATACCTCCAAAGTTTATACAAATCAAAACGAATTGTTATCCCAAAGAACGTGACAGCGGTTGTGATTCAAAGTGAAGTGAAGCGAAGTGAGTTAACACAAACTGAACCATTGTACATCGCCACATTACAATTTGTTAATGACGAACAACCATTATATAAACCAAAAGATGGTGTAGTATTCAGAAGACCACCACGCCCTGGTGCACTTGCCATGATACGACAAAAGGATAACAGACCTTCCCCGCAAAAAGCTTACATATCCCTGTTCTATAAATGTGCATTCCAGTAATCGCGAAATGTCATTCTTTACCGCACCGTATGACTCTCAAATGTCTGTTTTGGTGATTTTACTAGTAACTACTCAAGAAGTCATTAATATATTATTGGAAAAGTATCGTGCTGATAGCGCCGCATAGAGTTTTTCTCTTTTTTTGTATTATAAGAGATAATGGTGAACAAAAACGTCTGAACGAAAATGAGTACCTTTTAATTACAGGTATTATGTTAGGTCCTCATCAGGATGTTGCCAAACTGTTTTAGTAGATGCAAAAAAAAACTGATGTAATAAGCAATGAAGCCCAATTTTTTAATTTATTGTCACCAGGGTATACTTGAGCGCTAAGACCAAGTTTTAGAACGAGAAGCTACCAAAGTTAGAGAAAAGTAAAAAGCGCAATGAGTTAGCTAGCATGCATACCTTTTAACAAATACTCGTACATAGTTAAATCCAAAAGTTATCGTCAGAAGTTTGATACTATTATCGAAACAAAAGAAAAATGGGTGACATGGAATCAATGTAAATATGTGGACACAATTACAAACTGAACACTTTATTCTTTTCAACTTTTAGATTCAAAATATGCTAATTTTATATGTATCTTGCACGGGATTTTAAAAACAGGAATAGTATCAACATAAATATTATTTTGAACTTTTTATTGAAAAAAAACTAATATTATTTAAATCTTTGAAGCATGTATTTTTAAGATTATTTTTATTTTATTATAAAATGCGTTATCAACATTGAAATACTTGTGCTACAGCTAAATAATATTGCAGCTTTTGAACGATCACTAATTTTGAGCAGACTTCTATCCGATGTTCCATATTTACAATGACGCTGAAGCATAATTCAAGTTCAATGTCATTAATGTGCCGAATTATTTCTTCTTTTAACTCTTCCTCTGATGTACACTTTTTCTTTTAAATATCTACAAAATCCGAGTCAAATAACATGATCATGATGGCCAGTTAACATCACGACGAATTAGATTTCTCGCGCAAAAAAGCATTTGTTTTGGCAAGCGGCATCCTCCCGTTTGTACCACATGTCGCCCATATCCTCGATTTTTATCTATAATAAGCATGTTACCGATAGCGAACAACATTCATGGTAAGTGCTTGGCCAATCTCATTTTCAAATAAATACGGCTCGATGACGCTGTTAGCTCCTAAACCGCACCAAATATTCACTATTTGTGGATGCATCGGCTTTTTAACAATTACTCGTAGATTCTCATTTGCCTATATACGCCACTACTGCTTCTTACCAAATCCTCTGAAGTCTAAGTATGAATCACGAAGTACACGAAGTGCAACGCTCATTTTTGTAAAAGGCTTCAACAATCATTAACACTGCCAAAACTTTACGTTGTGCATTATGGTTGGGCCACACTTTATTTTAATATTTTGTTTAAGGAATGTGAATCATAGATGAAATTTTGTTGCGAAAAAATTTTTAAAATTTGACTTAATAACTACAGCAAATGGTTCGTGATTTAACACAATTTACTAAAAGATTATTTAATATGACAACCAGTGGCGTATGAATGAATAAGTAAATTTAGATATAAGCACAACCAGGTCAAGAAAAATTGTATGTCAGCCTCAAAAAGTAGAACACTAGACCTCAGATATATATTTGAAGTCAATTAATTTAAAACAACTCAAAAAATAAGAGCTACGAAACGAGCTTTATTGATAAAAAATTTTATAATTATATGATTTCAGTTATTTTATTATTTTTTTTATTATTATTGAATCAGTACTCAGGGGATGACCCCTACATATGCAGGGCATTGTACCAGAACTAGAAAAATAGGTTGTGAGGAGGGGGAAAGAGGGAGTAGTGATTGTGAACATTTGACTTGAACTTTCCAACGTTATAACAGACAGGAAACACGTCTGCAGGCAACTTGTTCCACAGACGAAGCATACGTCTGAAAAACGAATTCTCTCTGTAATGCGTAGTACGATTCCCCGAGCAATCAACCACAAATGGATGAGTTCTGGACGATGAACGCGTGCTACGCAAAAATGTGCAAGTTTCGGGAACAGGATCCCTAATCTCGTCAGAGCAAAATCCATTATAGTAACGATAGAACATATAACGCACCCTACACTGCATCACTGATCAGTTTCTTCGCTCTCTCCTGAACACAATCGAGTAACACCGCCCCCCCCCCCCCCTGGAAGAGGTTTTGCCTTGGCGTATTCCTAACTTAGGCGCTCTGTTTTTCGGGGAAAAGAGGGGAAGGGGTCCCTCGTTTGGTGCGGCAAACAAAACTCTAGGAAGCCACATGACTTATGTTGTGTTGGCTTCCGAAACCCTTACCAAGGGTATTGGCAGAACGGGGATCAGCATGGCCCCCGGGAAGTTCTGCTTGCGGTTCGACCCGGGCTGATCATGGTTGAGGTACCTACCTTGGCTGTAACGTTCTGGCTGTGGTTTAAACCTAAATCGCAGGAAGGGAGTGTTAGTATCCTTGATAATTGTTTGGTGTGTGGCTTTTTTCGAGGACTAACAATCTCCCGATGAGCTGTGGCCTTTGCAACAGATACGTGTACTGTAAGGAACCAGTGGTGACGGTTTGACGGGTGAGTTGGTTTAAGGGCTGATGCTCTTAGTGGGCTTCGGCCTACCAACTCATTAAGCCTTGTCTTCCGTTGATTGCTGGGAAATTGTATACATGTGGGATTAGAAAGCCCGAACTCCTCAACAAGAAGTTGTTCATATGACCGCAATCATATGACAAGAATTGCTACCTGTGTGAGCCTAGTCAGCCACACGGGGACGGTGGTGAATCGTGAAAAATTCACTCCGTGGAAATTGTCCACCATCAGGTTAGGCCGTCAAGGCAGGTACTGATGTAAATCATTTTTCACAGTTCCCTTACAGTATTATTCTAAGCTGTTAATTATTAAATATTTTGAAAAAAGTTATTTTCATTTCTAAAACAGTTGGCATTTTGCTAATCAAAAGGATTTTGGTTAAATAATATAAAACATTTTGCTCGGAAAAAGTGCCTGGAAACCAACAAACTGTACAGAGTCGAACAAACATTCAGTAATTTTGTCAGCAAAGAAGACATTATTAATCATAAAGAAACTCACCCATAAGCTGACATTGGATCATAAGAATAATATCCGGTGGTGGGCTGCAAGCCAGCGGATGACCAGGCAGTCATTTCAGAACCAGCTGCTGAATCCTTTAAACCATAAGGGTTGCTCTAAAATGAAAGGAAAAAAACAGTACCTTTATAATTTAAATAATTTACCGCAACACATCTTCACTTCCATAATAATTTATTATTCAGTATTTAATTTATTACAAAAGCTTATCAAAATCAAAAAAAAAAAACATGTGTTTCAATTTAAGACCATAAAAACTTTTTATTTTCCCACAGTATTTATACGGGCAAATGACAACACCGCACCATAAAAAAAACAAAGACAGCAGCAACAACAATAGCAAATCTATACCTACATATTTATTAATAAAATTTTACAACAACATTCAATAGTTATTTATTTGTCACAAAAATTTTGTTAAACATGTTGTTTAACTCGTACATATAAAAATTCAACAAATTATAAAACATTCAATACAATTTCCATTTCCAGCCTAAACAAGTCTGGCTGTCTGTCTGCTTGTATGTCCGTCTACAAGTCTGGCCACTAGTTACTGGCCATGCTAAAATAAACTGGAATTCATACCTAGATGGACAGACACTCAAATGTCAGAAAAAATAAACAGCTTAAATAACTTAACTATAAAAAGCTTCACATGAATAATAAATTTATTTATTAAAAAAAAATACTTGTCTTCAATTGATTGTTCTTTTGCTACAATACGAATCATCAATTTTGTTACCATAATAATGATTGAAAATTATTTAACGATAATGATTAACAAGCAAGAGAAAAAACGGCAAAAAACAAATGGCAGCATTAATACTCGTATCAATAATATGTGCTTGTATGTGTTATTTGAAATATTCTACAACAACAATAATAACAACAAAAACGAATAAGAGATAACGAACGAATGAAACTAACAACAAGCAAAGTTTTTTATTGGTTTATAATACTTATAAGCTAAAACACACACACGCACACACACACACAGATTCAAAAATCATATAAATTTTACGCTCTGAATGTCATCAAATAATTTGCAAAAATTGCCCAGCAAACAAGATTATAAGGTTTCTCCCATAATTTTTTTTTCTTTCATCATTTGGGTTCTAATCAAACATGTTCAACACCGATCTCGATTTTCTCAACGTATGACACCTCCTGCTTATCGTTATACATCCTTTTAATCATTTTCGACTATATATCATTTTTCAGGAGACAAGCGAAACTTCATAACAAATCCAAATCGAGATTAAAAAAATTTTTTTATTATAAATGCTTTATTGAGAACCAGCTATACGAGTACATCAGTAATACAGAATACAGTAGCACAGAACTATATTTTTTAGTTTATCTATATTTTTATTCTAAAAGAAGATTTAGGGAATTTAACGTTAAACACGGCAGCGATCAAAAATCTTGAATTTTATTTTGAAAATCAAAGGCCAATTTATTTTATCGTGGACCAGTAATCCAGCCTGCATATGCAGAGCTAGAAAAATAGGTTATGAGCAGGGGAAAGGGGGAGCAGTGTTTGTGACTTGAATTGTTATACAATAATTCTCCGAGCAATCGAACAGAAATGGATGAGCCCTGGACGATGCACGCGTGTTACGTAGTAATATGCGAGTTTCGGCAACTAGATCCCTAATCACGTCAGAGCAAAATATATTGTAGTAACGATAGAACACAATAACGCACCCTACACTGCATCACTGATCAGTTTCTTCGCTCTCTCCTGAACACAGTCGGGTAACCCCAAAATAGGCTTTTGAAGTGTCAGCTCAAACATAAGAGTTGTATTGCATTCGCGGTCAGATATAGGTGGTATAAATATAGTAGCAGTATAGTAGAGTGAAGTACATCTTGCACCATTTCAAAAAACCGAGGAACTTGAATGCTTTTTCAGCTAACATCACACCGTAGTTTCATTCCAAGGACATCAAGAGCATCCGATTCCTCAATACTTGTACTATCCATGAGTACAGATGAAACAGTATCAGCGATCGTGTGTTTATGTGTTAATAAAAAACACTGGGCCTTACGAGGGTTGAAGGTGAACCTGTTTTTACGACCCCATCCGAAGATTAATAGAAGATCATTATTCAGTGAATCATTCATATTTTGCCTCTTGGCAACAGTCTCGGATAGGCTGGGTCTATAACTGAATGAGTTCGAATGGCAAATGCTGCTGTCATCTGCGAAAGAGTGGATAAGGTTGGAAGTTTGATATAGAAGGTCGTTGAGGAAAATAAGAAACAGGGTAGGAGAAAGGACGGAGCCTTTCTGTACCCCTGAATTAATCTTGAACTCGTTTGATAAGACCCCATCTATAACAACTCGTACAGTGCGATCTTTGAGAAAGCTCGAAATAAATCGAGAAAAATCGTCACCGACACCAAATGCTGCAAGTTTTGCCAGAAGTGGCTGTCAAACGCTTTGCAAATATCTAGATTCACCACTTTACTTTCACCAAAATGATAGATTGAGTGGCACCATTTTGACCCGATGAATGCATTTCATTACCTCGTAGTATGGAAGGTGTTGGACTAAATTTTGCTAATCTGAGCAGTGTCGAAGGTATATACACTGAACACTGATCAGTTTTAACTAATTTAATTCCAACATTTTATATGCTGCAATAGGGGTTGTTTTAGTTTTTCCTGTTGTTATTGTTAAAGTTAAATCTCCACGAACACTACTCCAGGACAATGCACTGCATATGTAGGGGTCATCCACTGAGTACTGGTCTAAGATAAAAAAAAATGTTGTAGAAGCGGTCAAGATATACTTGGACACGTTGAAATGGGTAGTCCTACTCCACCCACCATGTTCTCTGGATATGAAAACGGCTTGGCTGACCAGCACTTCCGGTCTTATGAAGTAAAACATTGGGTCGATTCGTGGCTCGCTGGCCAGTTTTTCCAACGGGGGACTCGTACGCTTCCCGAAAGATAATAAAAAATAGTGGCCAGCGTTGGGAAAAAATTTTAGTTACATATGTATAGCCCGTTTTTTAACAATAAAATCTAAAATTATTTGCACAACTGCCCATATAAAGTTTAGCTTGTTCAAGAATTGATACAGATAGACTACGAACAGTGTCTTCATTTTGCCATTTCAGTCCACCAAAAAGCAAAAGAAATCGCAATTTTATTCACAATTTGATAATGTAAACAATTAAAATTGCAGGTTATGGAGAAATCAGGGATAGTTTATCAGAAGCAAGTACACCCAGTTAAATGTACTTCTCGGTGCGGTGTATAGTGAGAAAGGGTTAGTAGACAACATTTCTTTGCAATTTAACTAATTTAATTTAAACACTTTAAATGCTGTGATAACGTTTATTTTGATCGTTCCTTGTGTTAAGTTTACAAACATTACTCCCCCTTTCCTGCTCATAATCTATTTTCCTAGTTCCAGAACAATGCACTGCATATGCAGGGGCTATCCCCTGAGTGCTTGTCCAGGGTAAAAAACAAATGCACACGGCGCCTCAGTTACCATTAGTGGTGCTGAATATTGAACCATGCTGGACAAGTTTTTGATGACAGCTATAACAAGTAAGAGTGTAGTATATTCGGCTGGGCCGAATCTAAAATACCCTTCACGATAGTCACGAATATGTATAGTATATTAAAAATGTGGCCTGAATATGCTCGGCTATATATGAACCGATATCGGAATTTTCTATTTTCTGTGTTTTAGTAACCTTCTTTTATAACAAGAATTGCTTTTCAGCAAAAAAAAAAATTTTTTTAATGATTCAGGCTATATCTCGGGTATATATGGACCGATATCGAAAATTTTAATTTTCCATATTTATATAACCTTATTTCATTACCAGAACTGCTTTTGAGCACAGCAAATTGTTTAAGTTCGCTTACGCGACATTTTCATGAAAAACCCGGTTTAGGCTATATCTCGGGAATATATGGACCGATATCGGAAATTTTAATTTTCTCTATTTTCGTAACCTTCTTTTATAACAAGAACTGCTTTTCAGCAAAAAAAAAATGTTATTGGAAAAATCGGTTCAGGCTATATCTCGAGTATATATGGACCGATGTCGCATATTTTCTTTTTCCATATTTATATAACCTTATTTTATTACCAGAACTGCTTTAAGGTGAAAAAAGTTGTTTAAGTTCGCTTACGGGACATTTTCATGAAAAACCCGGTTTGGGTTATATCTCGGGTATATATGGACCGATATCGGAAATTTTTATCTTCCACATTTATATAACCTCATCTTATTACCAGAACTGTTTTTAAGCAAAAAAAAGTTGTTTAAGTTTGCTTACGCGACATTTTCATGAAAAACCCGGTTTGGGCTATATCTCGCGAATATATGGACCGATATCAAAAATTTTAATTTTATCTATTTTGGTAACCTTCTTTTATAACAAGAACTGCTTTTCAGCAAAAAAAAAAAATTTATTGGAAAAATTGGTTCAGGCTATATCTCGAGTATATATGGACCGATGTCGGATATTTTCTTTTTCCATATTTATATAACCTTATTTCATTACCAGAACTGCTTTAAGGTGAAAAAAGTTGTTTAAGTTCGCTTACGCGACATTTTCATGAAAAACCCGGTTTGGGCTATATCTCGGGTATATGTGGACCGATGTCGGAAATTTTTATCTTCCATATTTATATAACCTCATATTATTACCAGAACTGTTTTTAAGCAAAAAAAAGTTGTTTAAGTTCGCTTACGCGACATTTTCATGAAAAACCCGGTTTGGGCTATATCTCGGGTAGATATGGACCGATATCGGAAATTTTCATTTTCCATACCTATATAACCTTATTTTACTATCAGAACTGCTTTTAAGCAAAACAAGTTGTTTTAGTTCGCTTACGCGGCGTATTCATGAAAAACCCGGTTTAGGCTATATCTCGGGTATATATGGACCGATATCGAAAACTTTCATTTTCCATATTTATATCACCTTATTTTATTACCAGAACTGCTTTAAGGCGAAAAAATTGTTTAAGTTCGCTTACGCGACATTTTCATGAAAACCCCGGTTTGGGCTATATCTCGGGTATATATGGACCGATATCGGAAATTTTTATCTTCCATATTTATATAACCTCATCTTATTACAAGAACTGTTTTTAAACAAAAAAAGTTGTTTAAGTTCGCTTACGCTTCATTTTCATGAAAACCACGTTCCAGGCTATATCTGCGGTATATATGGACCGATATCGGAAATTTTCATTTTTCATATTTATATAACCTTATTTTATTACCAGAACCGCTTTTAAGCAAAAAAAGTTGTTTAATTTCGCTGACGCGGCATTTTCATGAAAACCCCGGTCTAGGCTATATCTCGGGTATATATGGACCGACATCGAAAATTTTCATTTTTCATATTTATATGACCCTATTTCATTACCAGAACTGTTTTTAAGCAAAAAAATATGTTTAAGTTGACTTACGCGACATTTTCATTAAAACCGCACTTTAGGCTATATCTCGGGTATATATGGACCGATATCGGAAATTTTCATTTTCCATATTTATGTAATCTTATTTGATTACCAGAACTGCTTTTAAGCAAAAAAAGTTGTTTAAGTTCGCTTACGCGGCATTTTCATGAAAACCCTGGTCTAGGCTATATCTCGGGTATATATGGACCGATATCGAAAATTTTCATTTTTCATATTTATATGACCCTATTTCATTACCAGAACTGCTTTTGAGCACAAAAAAGTTGTTTAAGTTCGCCTATGCGATATTTTCATTAAAAATCCGATTTTGGCTATATCTCGGGTATATATGGACTGATATCTGAAAAAAAAATTTTTTGCCTTTAAGTCACCATGCTTAATAAGTGTGTGAAGTTTGAAACAAAACGAACAACTTTTGTTTTCAAAAATTTTCATACAAAATTGCAAAAAAAAAATGGCTTTTTTCGGAATTTTGAATATATCTCAGCTATACGTGGACCGATATTACTGAATTTCAATAGCAAACCCATGAATCGATGGCGTAAAAGAATGGTCAAAGAAAAAAGTTTCTAAGTCTAATGGTTTTCTCAGAAACGGTATTTCAACAGCGGACAGACAGACGGACGGACAGACGAACATCGCTTAATCGACTTTTCCATTAAATCTGATTCAGAATATATAGTATATACTTTATAGGGTCGCAGGAAAAAACTGTAGAAATTACAAACGGAATCATAAACTTATATATACCCTTTACATTTTTGTGAAGGGTATAAAAAAGAATATACGTGATTAAGCCTGCTACCAAATCGCAACTAAAAGCGATGAAACTGAAGCTTTAACACCAAAAAATTTACGAAAAGTTAAGGAAAATATGTTGGAAAGAGCATGATTGTGCGAAGGCGAAAATGGCCACTACTTGCCGGACATAATTTTTTATATCTAAGCCAAAAATGTATTGTGTAAGAATATAATACTAATAATACTTAATAATTAAGTAAAAGAAGTTGTACGCTGAATACAATTTCATTGAAGTATCCAAAACTTGTACTATTATATACTATTTCTAATACAAATATAAATAATAATATCATACAAATATAAGTCTAAAGAAAAAGTAACACAGTACAAACGTAACTCTGTTATAATTAAAAAAAAATTAATCCTTCTTCTTGACTGAAGTTGGACTCGAACTCACAACTAATTAGTTAATATCGTAACTCTTTTTGTTTAAAAAAAGTTTATATTTATGTTTTATCTTAGAGTTTTTATAAAAATACATATATTGATGTGCTATTCAAACAGCGCAGACCAGCAACTCCTCCAGAAAATTTGTATAAAAGCCACTAATCAAAATATTGCAAACAACTCGTTTTCTATGTTTCCCAGTCGACATTTCATAATAGCCACCTTAATCATCAGTAGACTTGGAAATTTTTGAAAGATATTCCCAAGTTTTTAAGTTTTAATCTGTCAGATGTCAATGGAATAATTAAAAAGAAATTTTAAAAAAATGAAACAATTTTTTTAATTATGTATTGTAGCTTGAGGATCCAGAATCCTCCCCAATCCGGCTGTCCATTTTCAACCTTCCAATCTTTATGATGTAACTCTTTAATTTTCACGAAATAATTAAAAGCTTCACGAAATAATTAAGAGTTTTTCTTTTCTTGTGTTTATATATTTTCCTTGACAATTGAAAAATATTTTTTCTTTGAAGTGTTGTATTTATTACTGTTGCATTTAACTGGTTTGAATTCGCCTTGCATGCATGCATGTATGGGTGCAAATAAGTGTATGTTTGTAGGGGTCTGTATAATACGCATGTTTGTTTGTATTTTGTACATAATTGCATGTGTGTATTTTTGAACAGATATGTACGCTTTTGTTCTCGGGTCTTTTGTTTCTCAAGTTGTTATCGTTTGAGTTCTATTGATAATTTTTCTATTCAATATTTTTCACTATTTTTTACCACTCTTTGATTTATTGTGCATAATTAACATTTTTAATTATTTTAACATCATGTTCCAAATAAATGTTTTATTAATTTTCTGAATCATTCTAATTTTATTATTTTACTTTTCAAAATCAGACAGACACATCAATAAAGGTCTCAAAATAATGTTCATGTTCCAAAACAATTCAAAGCCATAAATTTTCTTTAACAAACGGCTTAAATATTTTTTCACATTATCAGTTGCTTTTAAAATTTAATTTTTTTCGAAATATTTTAATCATTCCTTAATAAATTTTGGGACAATAAATGTCAGTATGACATAAGAAATATATTTTATTTCCGGCTTTTCTGTTTGATCTAAATTCGGTGCAATTTTTAATTATATTTGGGTACAGGAACGATATAATAGTTATAGAAGAAATTTTCAGTGGTCAAGTGAATCAGAACGCGTGGAAGTTTATATCATACAAATTTTAAAAACAAATTATGACTGTTGTCAGTGTTGCCAAGCGTAGGGATTTTTCCCTTTTTGTAGGGATTTTTTTTTAATTTGCACATGTAGGGAAAAACGGACAGATTTTTTATATTTGGACATATTGTAAGGATTTTTTTATATTATCAATGAACAAATTTCAATTTATACAAAATAGATTACAATCTAGCAAAATAATTTTTTTTTTTGGTTTGTAGGTACTACTTTGTTATAAAGTTTGGGATGAAGAAAGCGATTTTTCTTAGTGTAACATAACACTATACCAGATGGTATGGCCACACTTCATTATATATTTTGCACAATATGGCATTACTACATAAACGTAAAACAAGTGCTTGAAATGGTTGCTTTTTATCCGGTGCTTTGTTTCTACTTTGTGGTTTTATTTAAGTGTGTTCAACGTAGAATTTATAATAGCATATAACTATAAATCTGTAGCAGCCAATTTTCTGAAAAGTTAATATATTGACACTTTAAACTATCTGCGTTTAAAATTCAGACACTTATTTTATATAAGTATATTGGTGATAAGCTTAACAAATAAGTGTAAGTTAACAAATACTACAAATGTGATGTATTAAATGGCGGTGTAAAGAAAATTATAAAACAAACGCAATAAACTGTATTTTGTATTAATTTATTTTAGAAATATGTCATCCTCTGATTCCTCAGCTCATGAAACAAGTATGTTTGACAACAGAAAAAATAAATTCAGAAAACAACGTTTTTGTACAAACTGGTTAAAAGATGACGTATTTAAGGGATGGCTGGAAGCGGTAAAAGATGATGAGTTTAAATGCAGATTTTGAATTGTGGAAAATCTGATTTGACCAAGCATGTTGAGACGAAAATGCACATAAAAAATGTACTAGCTGTAAAAAAAACTAAGTGTGGAATCATTTTTTGAAAAAGAAACACCATACAGAAATAATAATATAGAAAATTTCAAAATACGACTAAGTCTATTTTTTGCTGAACACAATGTCGCCATACATGTTGTGGATCATTTAATACCACTTTTAAAAGATATAGTTCCCGATTCATTTATAATTGAAAACTGTCAACTGGGGCGAACGAAATGTACACAAATAATACGAAATATTTTGGCCAAAGAAGAAAAAGAAAAGTTAATAGAAAAACTAAAGATATTTAAATTCTCTGTACTTATTGATGAAAGCACAGACGTTGCATATAAAAAAACCATGTTTCTTCTGGTCAGATACTTCGATGATGTGGAAGGAAAAACTTTTATACAGTTGCTAGATTTATTACATGTGGCCGTGGATTGCACTGCTGAGGCACTTTATGACCAATTTAAGAAGTCTATTTTGGGTTACAGTATTCCTTATGGCAACATCATAGCACTTTGTTGTGATGGTGCCAACGTTATGGTGGGACAAAATAATTCTTTTGCATCAAGGCTATTGGCAGACAACCCAGATGTTATCACAATAAAATGCATATGCCACTCCGCTGCAATAATAGCCAACAAAGCGTGTTTAACACTACCAAGAGCTCCCGAAGACTTAGTAAGGCAAATTGGTACTTACATTTCTGGAAGCTCAAAACGATGTAACATATTAGGAGAATTTCAAGAAATGATGAATGCTGAAAGGCGGAACATATTGAGGACATCAAATACGAGATGGTTATCACACCAGAAGTGCATTGAAAGAAATTCGGAGAATTGGCAAGTTCTTATGGAATATTTCAAATTTGCAGCGAAAAATGATAAGTTAAAATCAGCAGATATAATTCTGACAGAACTTACAAATGAGTGTAACAAAGCTTATTTACTTTTTTTAAAATACGTTCTAAATTATTTTAACTCTTTAAATGCACTTTTTCAATCCAAAAAGCCTTTGGTTCATATTCTTCACGCAGAGTCAAAGAAAATATTTTTTAAACTTGGCCAAAATTTCATAAAAAAATAATCATTAAAGACTGATTGTATTGTAAGATCTCCCCACATTTCTTTGCCAATAGAAGATGTTTATGTTGGAAGTGAATGTGAAGACTTACTACAAATGTTCCCGAAATCAAGTGCCTATCAGATAAAATCTGACTGCCTACAATTTTATATAATTGCCCTTGAAGAAACTCAGCGTAGATTGTCTTTGAAAGACAATTCAATTTTCAAAGAAATTGAATTTATTAACCCGGAATTAGCCATTGGTGGTAATAATAAAAATACTTTTCAATTTAAACTACTGTGCCAAAAATACAAAATAGATGTTAATCTTTTAACCCAGGAGTGGTTAACATTAGAATATAATTTTTCCGACTATGAGAAAAAATCTTTGTCTAAATTGGACGTTGATGCATTTTGGTCCCATATATGTCAAGCTAAAAACTTTAACAATAATTTAGTATTTCCAAATTTTGCAAAAATTATTAAAATCATTCTAAGTTTGCCACATGCAAATGCGGACGCCGAGAGAATCTTTTCTATAATTACCGATGTGCGTACAAAAAAAAAAAAGAAATAAACTAAGCCATGAAGTTTCAAATTCCATATGTATTATAAGATCACATTTACAAGCTAATTTAATTAATTGTATGAATTTTAGATGTACACCTAGCCATTTCAAAAAATTTAATTATAAAAATTTTTATAATTAAACGCCTTAAATTATAACATATCTATACATGTATGTATATTTTTAGCTAAACGGATTTTTTATGCTAATATAGCTTCTATAATAAAAAATATTTCCACCTGTTTGGATTAAAATGTACCTAGTCACTCTATATAATTTAATTATATAACAAAATGCATTGAATTAGTGCTTATGTACACACATTTTTACGAATACGAATTTTTTAATTAATATATTTTTATTTTATTTTTTTTCGTTAATTTAAAAATACATTACTCTCGGTTATTAAAACAAAGTTGTACCTGTTTGAATTTATAATAAAAGTAAAAACGTTATTAAAATAATTTGTTTGTGTAATATTTCAGAGTAAAATAGTGTAGGGAAATATTTTTTGACCGTAAGGAAGAAAAGGGATTTTCAAATGCTATAGTAGGGATTTTATAAAAAATCTCCTGGCAACACTGACTGTTGTAAACTTGCACTGATATAATATGTCAATCCGTTGTCCTCGATAAAAATCCGTAAAGAAATATATCACGCACATAGAAAAAATATAACAATAATTAAACTTTTTAATTGAGTATATATTTGTTGGTTTAATTAACTTTTCAATCATATCAAATAGAAAATTTGTTGACAGAGCTCTTATGTGTAAATTTAAACAAATTCTGATTGGTAGAACAAATTTTGGAATTTTATATTTTATCATAAATGCACTTGCCTGTTGGATTGATTGAAAATTTATTATCGGATATCAGATACACTTGCATATTAAATAACATATCCACATAAAATGTGTTTAAATAAATTTTTACCAATGCATAATACAAACATGTGCTAGAGTTTTAAAATTTGTCTTATAATGGGTGGTCGCCGGGAAGGTATACCATGGCTCTTGTATTGATAAGTGGTTTATTTTTTGCCAGCTATTATATATGGAATACAATATCAGATAAATGTTCGCGTCTGTTAGCCTCACAAATGCAAGCCCTTTTTAGCACATTCTTCATTACATTCTCTCACATTTCACACGGTATATACATTTAATAATTAATAGGCAGGCAAACAGGTTTCTTAAAATCCCTTTTTTAGCCGTACTACTGCATCGATTTAGAAAAAGTATATACCGTTTTTAAGCAGAAGTGAACGAGCTTAGTTTCATTCCGATCGGTTCAGCATTTTTGGAGTACTACGGCCATTAATTTATTACAAACACTAACAAACAAAATATGTGTACTATTTTGAGTTAAATACAAGTAAAACAAAAACAGTGTGGCCAAACATGAGTAAAGAACATATATGTAGGTTTTCACAATTTTATTGGTTTCAACATTAGATTTTATATGAGAGTGCATTATTTAAAAGCGATAAAAAAGAATGTAGTCGATTGCGCCGACCGGTGATTCTCACTAATTTCAATAATTCCATCACGAATATTTTGTTCGAGTTGGTTAAGCGTTTCTTGTTAATTTGCATAAATTTTGATTTCCGCACAAAAAGAAGTCCGGAGCAGTCAAATCAGGCGACCGTGGAAGTCAATCGACATCACCATTTCTTGAAATAATTTGTTGTGGAAAGAGGTCTCTCAGTAATGCTATTGTATTTCTGGCTGTATGCGATGTGGCACTGTTTTGTTGACACCACATGTTAATCGAGCCCAAAGCATGTAGTTGTGGCATTACAAAGTGGTAAACCATATCACGATATCGCCATTCACAGTTACCTTTACGCGGCTTTCATGTGCAAAGAACTAAGATGCAATGATTCTTCCTGATCAAACTGCACTCCAGACTGTCAATTTTAATGGATATAAAGATGAGTGATGAATAATTTGAGGGTTTTCATTGCCCAGAACCGACTATTCTGTTTATTCACATATTTATTTAAATGAAAATTTGCCTCGGCACTCATCATGGTTTTTTTTTGAAAATCGGGGCTGTCATGGGTCTTGTAAAAGAAGCTATTGTGTCAATTGCATCTTGAATGGAAAAAAGAGCAAATCGTTGTCCAAAATTGTGGCCAAAGTTGCTTTGAAGACCAAGCTTCTGAGCACGGCGTAGAATTGAGGTTGATGGAATGTTTTTAGACGATCCTGCAGTACGTTGTGGTCCATACTTGGGCCTATCATCACCTACAGACCCTCTCTCTTCGATATCATTCAGTACACGATAAATAGTGCGTTTTGTTGGCACGTTTTTTCTCCCAAAATTTTCACGTAACTTTCTCATCGTCACAGTAACTGATGATTGATTTTGTTAAAATGTTTTAACGATTAAAACATGTTGGTTTATCGAATATTTTTCCGTAATAAATATGCCACGTGTCAACTTTACGACTGTCAAGTATGAACTAACAAGACTAATGTTTATCAAAATGGCGTCAAAACAATGTAGTATAACTTCCCGGCGGACAGCAGTTATATTGTACATTTTAGAGATCATATCGCTCCTTTATTGCAACATAGTCATAACGGAAAAACTTCTTTAGAGAAAAACGCATTTTAAATTTTTAGTTTCCATGCAAGTCTTATAATTTTTTTTTTTCGAAAATATCTCCTAAAGGAAACAGTTTAAAAGTAATTTGAATAAATTGTTGGCGCAATATAAAAGGAAGTACTGGCAACAATTCTGCAATGTTAACTCGAAAAGCTAATTTTTTGAGATATAACTATGTTGCAATAAATATGTATTTATTTGAACGCTTTGAGAACGATGTCCGAGTGATTACACTCAAAAAGCATTTGGATACATTCTTTTGCTTTTTGATTGCAAAGTTTGAATACGAAGTGACACATATTCTATTTGAATAAAAATAAATGAATATTTATTCACAATCCACAGGAATAATGATAATAACTCTACTTGTGGAGAAACTATTACAACCATAGTCAAATAAAACTAATATAAGAAAAAAGTTTCAAATATATTACTACGGTTTGAATGAGCGAGAGTAGTATTAGAATGTATTCATATTTATGTATTTAATATTTTATTAGTAATTTATTTACTAATCGTTTTTTTTTCTATCTTGGACCAGTACTAAGGGGATCACCCCTACATATGCAGTGCATTGTACTGGGTGGCCCAGAAAGACCGAAGTGGTGTGAATTCCTTATAACTTTTTTATTATACTTTTTTTTTCTTTTCTTTTCAGTATTTTGTAAAGAAGACTTGGATAATTTATAATGGAGCAATACACAATTGAACAACGTGCCCAAATTGTTGAAATTTACTTTTCAAATCAACGGTCCATTGTGTTGACTCAGCGTGCATACCGTCGTCAATTTAATGTGCGGGTTGCACCCTCTCAGTCAACAATAAACCGTCTGGTTGCAAATTTTCGAGAACAAGGAGCAGTAAGGAACCTTCCTGGTCCCGGCAGACACCGAACTGTCCACACGACTGACAATATTCAAGTGGTACAGGAGAGTATTCGGGAGGATCCAGAAACATCAACCAGGAGACGTTCGTCACAACTGGGCCTCTCAAGGACGTCGCTGCAGCGAATTTTGCACACCATAGGATTGTTTCCATACAAAATTCAACTTGTCCAAGAATTGAAACCAACAGATTACCAGCAACGTGGTGAAAGAATAATTTCTCGTAACAGCAATTTTAATTGGCCTCCGCGTTCCCCGGATTTAACCGCTCCAGACTGTTTTCTTTGGGGCTATTTAAAAGGAAAAGTTTATGTTAATAAGCCTAGGACTATTGAGGAGTTAAAAACCAATATTCGAGAAGAAATTAACAACATACCACCGGAAGTTTTGCGAAAGGTCATGGAAAATGTGTTGGAAAGAGCACATTTGTGCGAAGCAGAATATGGCCACCACTTGCGGGATATCATTTTTAATAACTAATCCAAAAATATTCCCCATAAATTTAATGTATTTAAAAAAAAAAAAAATTAAAAAAATATCTCTTAAATAAAAACTTATAAGCAATTCACACCACTTCGGTCTTTCTGGGCCACCCTGTACCAGAACTAGGAAAATAGGTTGTGAGGAGGCGAAAAGGTGAAAAAAGAGAGAGATGTTTAAGATTTTGAAAAGTAAGTGCATACGCACATACTTGTGTAGGTCTAAATTTGCAGTCTTTTATTAAAAGAAGTAAGTAAAAATTGATTAGAAAATTAAAATTATATGCGCATTTTATAAGTATACTATCAAAGTTCTTGCGACAACTTCAATTTATAATTTTCTGCCTTTACTCAGTATACACTATAAAAGCAAATCTCGTAGTATAATGAATGCAATATACATTCGAATAATATTCATTCATTCATCTGATACTTCTTGAACTCAATCAAACTGTAATTGTGTATTTGCATGCTTTTGCACTTACATATTGAATAAATGAATATTAGCAATAAGAAGGAGTGCATGAGAGAAGCTAACTTTAAAAAGCAATTCATTCTCTTTTGTGTTTTTACTCGTTTTACTCTGTACTCAATATTTGAATACTCGTAATCAATATTTAAATGAATATTTAATTTTCTGTGTGTATACAGGATGTCCCACAACTCAACGTCAAGCCGAAATAGGGTGGCAAAATTTATTGTAACATTCATTAGAAATATCACAAAAAAACATTTTACCCACATCAAACGTTTTTTATTCGCCGTTGTATTTTTTTAGATTTTTTTCTATTTTTTCTTATGATGGTTGCAATGAATCTTGTATTTCAATTCTATTTCCGCTTCTATTATACGAGTATGGCCCGGCATGACAGTAAAACTTTAAGGCCTAACTATAATGTGCATAGATTGGCTTAAGCTTTTGCCAAAATTAAACGAAAAGTCTGTCAAATGCATATGTGAATGAAAAACGACTTTTAGTTGGCCATAATGTACTTATATGAACTTAATGATTTTAAACCCATTGTTGCACAACTGCGTAGTACTTGTGTAATTTCTAAGTAGATTATATAAAAAAGTACCAAAAATGACAACAAAGTATTTGTATGCAATAATTTCCAAATAAAAAGTAAAAACAATTTTGTAGTAATTTGTGCAATTAAAAATTGAAAAAAGCTAAAATACATTTCTATTAAATTAAATACAAATACATTTGTTTAAATTTTCCTTTATTTTAATAATTTTTGTAAACACACACACACAAACTCCTGAAAACAAATGATTCCGCACAGAAAGTGCGTTCAGTTTCGTACTTTGCTTAAGCAACTGACATTAGACGAAACTTAACGAAAAGTTTCATTAAGGACATTATAGTTGTACACATTTGATTATACGTATTCGCACAGTTGCTTAAGCTGGCTTAAATTAGTTTATGCACATTATAGTTAGGCCTTTAGTTTTACTGTCGTAGTATAATTATAGTATAATTGCTATAACTTTCACTAAATATGTGGTTATATATTTTAATTTTGGTTCCTTGCTGTACTTTATTTTGTATAAAAATTTCAGATTGAAATCATATTATGTCGTTGTGATTAACCATATTCCACATGATATTGTCATATCAGCTATATTTTTTCTTCTACAAGTACATGCCAACAGTGAAATAAAGAATAAACATAAAACACGGGTACACAGGATGGAAGACAAAACGTGTTTGTCACCTATTCCGGTGCAATTTGATTTCAAAAAATTTTTTTTGAGAAATCACGGACGATAGTAAAAAAAGTGCACAGGATGGAGGATAAAACACTACTCCGGGTATGAAACTGATAAATCAAATAACAAAGAATAAATATAGTACTTATAAATAAACTCTCAATGAAACAAAACAAGACGAATTTTTTAAATTCACATGCAATTTATTTAATTCAAAAGATAAACTTCTGACATAATTTAGATATGATTTCTGGCATATGGACGCTATGGCTTGGCTGACTCGGCCGTAGCCTAATCTGGAAGTGCAATTTTCGATTTCGAAAATATTCTAACGGCGCTAAGTCGCACGATCTTGGAAGCCATTTCAGGTCCGAAACGGGAAACTATTCGGTTATAAAACGTTGAAACCACAGCAGTCAGTAATCATGGCTCTATACTGGTCGCCGTTGTCTGTAACGTTCTATTGGCATCATTTTTAAAGAGGTATGTTTTTCTGTATGTAAAGGTGTCACAACACACATTTGAGGATTCTCATCACTCCAACTACGGGAGTTATGTTTTTGTTTTGTTTCCCAAAGTGGCCGTCAATTAAAAATGTATTGTCGATTTAGCAATAATAGTGAGACTTTTATAATATTATATGATGGTATGTTTGTGGCTCAACTTCAAATCCGGCTTTCACCAAGAATTAGTTTTAATTATAACAATAATTGCCGCGATCAGCCACTCCTGATCAAAAAAGACAGGAAAAAGTAATTGAATACACTAAAAGCTGGGGGACAACTAGCTGTTTCATAGTCGCTACACTTGTCATCAGCACCACTGGGACTCGAACTCGGTATCATGTAAACGTGATGTATTTTAATACGGCAGTTTAATCAACTCAGCCATCGAGCTCTTATTTATTTTTTTGTCTCTATTTGCCTCATATTCATCACATATGCTATTTGAAATTGAGCCAGAATCATACCATCATATAATATTAGAAATATTCAATAACTTTAACTATTTATCATTAATATACACATTCGTAGAGAACCTTCAAAAAAAATCGACAAATTTTGTTCCTTCCAAATCGACCCACCCTAATATTTATTTTTCTTTTCAATTAATTATTTAATACATTCATTCCAAGTCAAACTTTTTTTTTATTGTTTTAAGGATTTCATTATTATTTTCCTTTGTTTTTTTTTTCTTCTCCTTTTCATTTCAACTTTCCTCAATACTCGAAAGCAATTAGTTTTTATAAGTTTTAAAATTGTCAAAGTTTTCCCTGCACAGACTTGTCTTCGAACGATAAAGTTTTAACTTTTAACAAACTGTTAGTGTTTGCCATTAGCAGTCATTAAGGTAAATCTTCATTAAGGGATTTCTTAAAAGAAATATAAGAAGCTGCTTAACGATTAAGTAAAAATGGTGACATTTTTCCAATCTTAAGACTTGCATACAGATAGACATCTGCACTTTTGTTATTCCTTGCAGAGGCTTAAGCAGTTAAATGGCGGCATTACATTGATTTCTTAAAATGTGTAACCCACTTCTTCCTTATTAACATCGTTAAAAGTAAATAGCCTATATATTTGAGTTAATAAGCCAAAAGTAAAACGAAAGTTTATGTGAAATATGAGCGCAAGAGTTATGATAGGTTTCTGAAATATAATACACACCTGTATTTTAGTCTGTAAAACAAGCGACGAAAATATTTTAATGAAGATTTTTTTTTTTTAATTCTATTTAGTTTTTTTATGATATTAGGATGAGTTGTTATGCGGCAGGCAGGCTTATGCAGAAATCAATATGCTTTACTAGAGATAATAAATTAACTTGCTTGGAACCGGCATTTAAATTTTATTATTTTCTTGCTTTTTCGCATTTTCAGCATAATTTCTACATTCTTCCTCTGTGAGTGGTAGATAGACATAGTTGCATAAAAATATTTAGTTCATTTTAAACTGTTTTCAAAGGTTAACCTGAATGTTTCTGCGAAAACGTGAATTGAAGGGAAAATTTGTATACTAAATGAGTACAGGGTGTCTGGTGGAAAATTTATATTTTTAAATACGATTATTTAAAAAAGTAATAAACGGAGCGGCAGAAAGGTGGCGCCCTTGGAATTATCGATTGTGTGGACTTGTGAATTATGATATCGCAGTGGTCGAGTGTTCGCTGTGCAGACATTTTTTTTAAGAGTGATGATTCTTACGTAATTGCTCGTCGACATTTTTATTCCAAGTTCGGAGAATACGTGATGAACCGAGTATAAATTTAAATCATTCTTGGATGCCAATATGCCGCGCAACTGTTTCGGCTACGAATGTCACACGTCCAGGGCCCAGTCGATCTTCAAGGACTCTCGTAAGCATTTAACTGGATAACTACGTAATCATGTTTCTTGGCCGCTTGTCTGCAATGCTCGGCATAAATTGCATTCGATAACATTCGATCGGCTGTAATTGTTTCAGCCGGTTTTAGCAACTCAAAATACACTACGCGTGGTGTTGTCTTCATAAAAAAACAGCCGATGCTAACATTATGCGTATCGATGATAGCCAGCAGTTACACCGGTTATTTCCTGATGAGGATGATAGCCAGCAGTTACACCGGTTATTTCCAGATGGGGATGATGCTAATTGTTCTCACAACCGTGACACCAATTTTTTTAACTAATATAATTAAAACTTTTTCTTTTATAATTTTTATTATTAAAACTTTTATTCTTATTTTTATTAAACAACCTTTTCTCTTTGTTACATTTATTTGCCATTGTTATCACTTCATATTTAGCATGAACATAACATCAATATATGTATTTTTGTCTTTCTTGTGTGATAAATGTCTTTATTATACAACATATTTTTTTCCTGTGAGCGTTGCCAATACCCATTTACAATATGTTCAATTCTAGTAGAGAATGTTCCAAAGACTGTGTGTATGGTATGATAAGAGTCCTTTCAAAGCAAAAGTCTGGTTTGAGTATTGTGCATTTGAATGCGCAAAGCTTAACGAATAAAATGGATGAATTTAGGCACTTATTTGTATCATCTGGTGTTGATATCATTTGCATTTCGGAAACGTGGTTTCCATCTTATATATCTGATTCAATTCTCAAACTGCAGGGCTATAAACTATTTCGCTCCGAAAGAAGAATCGCTAGTGACAACATTGAGATTAGAGCAAAGGGTGGTGGGGTTGCAGTATACGTTCGTAATGATATTTTTTGCAGGGAAATTTTAAAACACAACGTAGGTAGTGAAATAGAGTATTTATTCCTCGAGGTATCAAACCAAGCTAAAAGAAAAATTTTATTAGGTAGTGTATACCGTGCCAACAGAGGCTTAAGTGTAAATTCTTTTATTTCAGTGCTTGAAGAAGTGTCCTTTCAATACGAGGATATTGTGATTGTTGGCGATTTCAACAATAATCTTCTGAGTGACAATCCTCTAGTCGAACCAATGAACGCTCTTGATCTTTATCCCGTTAATACGACTTATCCCACTCACTTTCATACAACTTGTAGTAGCTTAATAGACCTTGCTTTCGTTAATCATAAATCTAAAGTGCTGCTTTATGACCAACTGTCAGCGTCAGTATTTTCAAAACATTTTTTTTTTTTTTTTTTTTTTTTTTTTTTTTAAGCATTTTTTTATTTATTGAATCTTCAAAATGAACTAACAATAAGTATTCAAATCTTAATACTAAATTTAAAATTAAAAAATGTAATTCTTAAGTCCGGCCAATGCTAGACAAAAAGTTTTATTATGCGGGAGCTATTTCGGTAAAATCACCTATTGAGCAATCTGATGGTGGCAGCGGTATCCCTTCTTTTAAGCCGAGTGTGGCCGCCAAAATTAAGTATATTGCGAGCAAGAGGGTTTGGATGAAGTTCCAGTTTACTGATATACCTTGTCGCGTACTTAGAAAATTCCTCTTTTACCAGCGGAACACTCAGATCGTTATGAATTCGTGAATTATTTACGTACCATGGAGCTGCAGTAATCGTTCGTAGAATTTTGTTTTGTCGCCTTTGGATTTTTTCAATGTTTGACGCCGAGGCGGTGCCCCATAACTGAATTCCGTAGCACCATGTAGGCTTTAGTATTGCGTTGTATAACAAAAGTTTGCAATCTAATTTCAGTGTCGAATTTCTGCCCATAAGCCAATTTAGCTGCGCTGCTTTTAGTTTTAACTGAGTGACCTTTGCTTCAATGTGAGACTTCCATGTTAGCCTACGGTCCAGGTGAATACCAAGGTACTTGACTTCGTTGTGCTGCGGAATAGGTGAGTTGTTAATTTGGATAGGCGGACATGTTTGCATACACAGTGTAAATGTAACATGAGTACATTTCTGTTCATTAACTTTGATTTTCCAAAGTTTTAGCCATTTCTCTAATATTGAAGTATATTCCTGTAAATTTCGTGATGCTAAATGATGGTTTTCATGAACACTCAAAAACGCTGTGTCATCTGCAAAGGTAGAAGTGTGGATTCCAGATGTCGTTGGCATGTCAGAGGCGTAAATCAAATATAAAGTAGGCCCCAGTATGCTGCCTTGGGGAACTCCTGCCTTGATTGGCTGAGTTGGGCTAATAAAGTCGCCTTCTCTGATAACAAACTTCCGCCCGTATAAGTAGCTTTCCAGAAGCTTGTGTGTATTTGCAGGCAAATTTAGCTTTATTTTGTGCATTAAGCCGTCGTGCCACACTTTATCAAACGCTTGAGAAATATCAATGAAAAGAACTGAGCAGTACTTCTTCGCCTCAAAGGTTTGTCTTATGACATTGACTAGTCTGTGCGTTTGTTCTATGGTGCTATGCTTAGCCCGAAAGCCAAATTGATGATCAGGGATGCATCCCACATTGTTCAATATTGGACTCAACTTCGCCATTAACAATTTTTCGAATAGTTTTGAAATTGTTGGTAAAAGACTTATTGGTCTATATGATTCTACCTTAGTCAGATCCTTCCCTGGCTTGGGTATCATAGTAATTATTGAGACCTTCCACTCTGCAGGATAATACTCAAGGCGTAAAATGGCGTTAAAAATAAAAAATAGAACCCTTCTAGCTACACGAGGTAACTGTTCAAGCATTTTACCAGTAATTTGATCAATGCCTGGAGCTTTCCTGGGGTTTGTATTACCGATAACGTTTTCGACATCTTGAAAATTAAATCTCAAAGACACAGGAGGTCTAACAACATATGGTGGTAATTCCGCTGTATTATTCTCTGAATCATTTGTAATAAAAACATTTCTCAAATGGTTAATATACACCATCCCCTTTTCTGAGTCACTTCTTGCCCAGTCGCCAGTTGAAGTTCGCAAAGGTGGCTTACCTATTACGGGTCTTTTTAAACCTTTTGTCGCTTTCCACAAAGAATAATCAGATTGAGGGGTACCATCAAGGCTTTCCAAATATGTTTTAAGGGAAGCCATTCTATGGACTTCAAGCAGATTTCTTAGCTGAGTTATGCATTCCCGTAGCCTAGCTTTAAGCTGGGGCGACCTGCGAAGTTGCCACTCTCTTCTGACTCTTCTTTTTTCTGACAGAAGTTGCTCAATTTCAGATGAATAAGTTCTATTGCTCTCATTTCTAGGTCTTAAATGACTAGTGGTAGCATGCTGTACGGCCAGTTTGAGGTTTTCAGAAAAATTGTTAATTGACCCATCAATATCCTCAGGCGTTCTCAAGGCGATATTTTCAGTACAATGTGTGCTCAAAAATTTTTTGTACTTTAACCAATTAACTCTATTGACAGTCAACGGTGAGCCAATCTCTTGGGGGAACGAAACAGAGATTATAGTGGGAGAGTGATCTGATGACAAATCTAATGAAGGCTCCACTTGCATCCACTCTAAAGGAAAATTTTTCGCAACTCCAAAATCTATAACGTCTGGGATCTTTCGTCGGTCTGTCGGCCAGTAAGTGGGGTGTCCGCTTGAAACCACATCTAAGCCCATTTTGGAAACGGTGTCAAAAAGCACACGGCCTTTCGAGGTAATTAAGCGTGATCCCCAAAAAGTGTGTTTAGCGTTATAGTCGCCAGCCGCTAAAAATCGAGGCCCAAGTGATTTGAAAAAATTTGAATATTGGCTTTCTGTTATTGAAAATCGGGGCGGTGAGTAAATCGAGGAAATAACGATTTTTTCATGAAAATATTCAATGCATATATTAGTTGCTTGGATATACTCCTCACGTGTCTCGTTCATTAAATAGTGCTTAATTCTGGATTTTATTAGAATTGCCGATCCTCCGCAAGATCTTCCGCGGGGATCTTTAGTGTCATATAATGCGTACCCATTAATTTTGAAATAACTGTTGGTTGTCAAATGGGTTTCAGCAATCAACATTATATCGATTTGCTTTTCCATAAGGAAGTGCTCAAGTTCATTTTTTTGTTGGCGAATGCCGTTTGCGTTCCAGAAACATATTTTCAACCAATTCATTTTTTTAAAATTGCCTGCAAAATAGTGGATTGCATTTTCAGCATTTCCTGCATCATGTTCGTCATGGAAACCGTAAATGTATTTATAGATTGAACAAGAGTCTGCAGAGTTGCCTCAAGATTGCTAAAATTTTGGTCGGAGTTTTGAGGCTTGGGCTCCTGATTCAAGTTTGGTTTATCGGATTTTACCACATTCGCATAAGAAATTTGTTGGGGGTTTTGCACGTGTATATGGCTGGTTGGCTGGCGTACCTGGGAGAAATTGGTTGTAGAAATGGTGTTTGACTGCTGGGGTGGCATATTTAAAATTGATGGCCTATTTGTCATTGATCTCTTGAAGTGAGTATAGACAGGACAACCCCTGTAGTTTGCAGTGTGGTTACCTCCACAATTACTGCATTTTTTAACGCTCGCGTCAGTCTTAGGTTTTTTGCACTGTGATGTACCGTGAAGTTCACCACACACAACGCAAACTGCGGGCAACTTACAATAGGCCTTAGTATGGCCAAATTCTTGGCAGTTTAGGCATTGGACGGGCCCTAAACGCTTATGAGGCTCCTCAACGGTAACCTTACGATGCAAAAGATATTTGAGGTTATAAATTGGATGCACTTCATTCTTTTTCAGGAGAACATCTCTAGGTTCCAATTCAACCCTAAACATGGGTTGAGGAATTTTTTCACGGTTTCTAATATTAACCACATTTTTAATTTTGAAGCCATTGTCTTCTAGTCCGGTTTTGACCTCATTCGTGTCAACAAAAGGGTCCTTTTATAACGACCTGAATACCTTTGGCACTTTTAAGCTGATATGTGTAAAATGATCGCTTCTCCTTCTCTAGAACGTCAGACAACTTTCGGTATTCATTTTCACTGTTTACCTGGATTTTTGTTTCATTTATGCCGCCGTGCTTAACCGATGTTACGTTAAAAGTGTCTTTGCCGATTGCCGCAATAAGTTGCTTTACCAGGTCACTAGAGGTAGGCTCTCGCAAATATATTGGTGGCGGCTTAAAGGTTTTTTTAGATATAGTTGGCTCATCTGTTTGCAGTATAGCAAACCTATTATTATCCGTTGCCGAAGTCCTATTATCATCTTTAGAAATTTTCGGTTTAGATGATATTTGAGCTGATTTGGGGCTTCGCTGTCTCTTAACCACGGTTATGTACCTGTCCATGCCTACTTGGGTTTTTCGCTTATCATCAACAATTAAACCGGAAGATGTTTTGTCTTCAGTTGTAACAACAATATTTGGCGAACACGATCGCGGGCGTTTCCTATCTCTTAGAGACAGGAAATTTTCCAGTGATTTTTTCACAGATTCTTCCTCTGAAATCCAAAGATTTTTTCTACCGGAGCTAAGCTCTTTTTCAGAATTACATCTGATAGGTGCACTCATGCAATTAATTGTTTCTATTTTTTATTTACAATTTAAAACAGTATTTAAAAAATGTCACAAAATTTTTCTTTTAAACAAAAACACTCTGTTCACCTATTACGGTTTTTACTTAATCCCGTTATATATTTTTTTTTTTACTTTGCGATCAAAAAAACAAACACGTCCGTTCACTATCGAAGCTAAACAACGACTCGATTTTCAAAACATGACATACTTTTTATGACTTACGATTTCTCAGTGCATTATGATGACACTATAATATCTTATCGAGACTTACGTAACATAAATTACACAACTTTAAATCAATGCATAGGAAATATAGATTGGAATCAAATCTATACTATAGAGTCCGCTGACGAGCAACTCTACTTTATTCAGGGAACTATTAAAAATTTATATGACCAGTGCGTCCCAGTAGTAACTAAACGAATTAAAGCCGGTCAGACACCATGGTTTAATACTGAAATAAAAGTTTTGATCAAAAAACGCGATGAGGCTTATAATCGATGGAAGAGATTTAGAACCAGCGAGCTTAAAGCCACACATAAACGAGCTCGAAGGGAAGTTACAAAAAGAATTAATCAGGCCAAATCCAATCATTATCGAAGAAAGTTTACTTCTGCAATTGATTGCAAATCAAAATGGGCTGAAATACGTAGAATTGGGATTGGGCAAAGAACTTCTAACACATGTCCTCAAGATACTGATATAAACTCCCTGAACGAACTGTGTGTAAAGCCCAATGTTCCATTTCTTAAAAACAATATTTACTCTGACCTATGTTATGTGCATTTCGAAAGAACATTAAGTTTTCGTTGTGTCGATCAATTCGAAATTCTTAAAAGTCTTTCTGAGATTAAATCCAATGCAGTTGGCATGGATGGTATAAATCCCCTGTTTGTAAAAATATTAATTCCTCAACTCTTACCTTTTTTAACGTACCTTTTTAACACAATTCTTACAAAATCTACATTCCCAGAAGCTTGGAAATTGTCAAGAATTATACCAATCCCAAAACCTAATAATGAGTTCCGTCCGATAGCTATACTTCCGTATTTATCTAAAGTGCTTGAGAACCTTATTTCTAAACAAATAAACGAATATTTGAACAACATGAACTTGATCTCAGTAAAACAATCTGGTTTTATGAAGGGTAGAAGCTGTATAACAGCACTAGTGGATGTCGTTGAGGACATAAGATCTAAAATTGACGACAATATGATATCGTTTCTGATTCTTTTAGATCACAGTAAGGCATTCGATACGGTGGACTACCAGGTGTTGTTATCAAAACTTAGAAAACTTTTCCAGTTTTCAACTTCAGCTTGTAGACTCATTGCGTCGTATCTTTCAAATCGTTCGCAAGTATTTAAGCTTAATGACAAAACTTCCGACCGACTTAATGTTAAAAGAGGTGATCCACAGGGCTCGATACTTGGTCCCCTTCTTTTTTGTATGTACATTAATGACCTCCCTGACATTCATATCAGCAGTTCAATTCATATGTACGCTGATGATGTTCAAGTTTATAACTTTTGCACGATTGATGATGCTACTTCCTGTATAAGCAAGATTAATAGCGACCTGGATAAAATTAACAACTGGGCCGAGGCAAATGGTCTGAATATAAATTCCTCTAAGTCCAAATGTATTGTAATTTCAAAATCAAAAATTATGCGTGAGAATCTTCACATTAGGATCCATAATGACGAAATCGCCTTTGTTACCAAAGCAACCAATCTAGGGGTCATGTTTCATGAAAGGTTGACATGGTCTTCACATATTGGCATTGTTGTAAGTAGAGTGTATAGTATGCTGAGGAATTTGTGGATTGTCAAAGACTCCACCCCATTTAACATACGTATGTTACTAGCAAAAACGTATCTTATTCCTTCTCTTTTATACGGTTGTGAAATCTTTGCAAATTGTGGCAGCGAAGACCGACGTAAACTAAATGTGGTTTATAACAATATAGCACGGTATATTTTCCAGAAGCGGCGTTTTGATCACATTTCGCAATACTCATATCAAATATTTCATCTCAAATTTGATGATCTGCTAAAATACAAATGTCTAACCTTCTTGCATGAAATAATCATTTCAAAACAACCGTCATATATCTATGATAGAATAAAATTTGCTAGGTCAAATCGTGGTAGGAAAATTATTCAAATAAAATATAGGAGTCTTCTATCGCAACGCCAGTATTTAATTCATGCATTTAGTCTTTGGAACTTATTACCAAATCATATTCAAAAGATAAGCAACGCTAATAGGTTTAAAATAGAATTAAAAAATTTATTTTTGTAACTTATTTTTTAACGATAAATTTGGTTTCTTTTTGCAAAGTACAATAATGATACATGTTTTTCCTTTAACTTAAGTGATAACATAAATTGTTCCGTTTTTTACTTTTAATTTTTCCCTTTTGTTTAAATTTACATACATACGAGTATATTCATTGTTATTGTTTGCTCTTACCACTAACACTGTCATTTATAAGATGTATATCTTGTTGTGTTAGTTTATCAAATAAATAAATAAATAAATAAATAAATAAATAAAATAAATACGCCGAGCTGGTCCTATCTAATGGTTTGGAAGCGTGGCCGGAATATTCCCATGATTTTCTGCACTTGGATTAACGTAATGAACCCAGTTTTCGTTCTCAATCAATATGCGATGCAGAAATCTTTTCCGTCTTTGCTTTGCAAGCAGCTGTTTACAAACAATGAACGCCGTTCAGCTTATCTCGGCATCAATTCGTACAGCACCCAATTTCCTTGTTTCTGAATAATTTCCATGACTTTTGAAATGGCTTGTTGCCAATTTAAGTAATGCCTCCAATTCTGCATCTCTGGAAGGAAACCTTCTCACTTTTTTCATATTTATTTATTTGAAGACTTCCTTTTCCAGCCGACGACAAATATTAATAGCCGTATTAAATCCAAATTACATAATTTTATTTCTTCACTTTATATTGAAAAACTATATTTGTTTATTATTTTACAAATACATTTCTGAAGAACAATGTTTGAGCATAAAATTGATAATAATCTGTAGGCAACTCAATGTATGTAGATATTGCAAATAAAATCAACCATAATGATTTTTGCTTTAATTAAAATAAAAACTAAAAAAAAAAACTGACAAAAATATCCAATTTCATTTGATGATGGAAACAAGACAGCCATCGGCTTTAACAGACATAAAAAAGGCAGTCAAACGGATAGAATGATAAACAGAAATAAAATGCTACAAATTTATATGTGTAGTACAATCATGCACATGGAATGGAACCCAGAGGGGCACAGAGGGACGCAATAAGTTTTTGTATGAGTGAGTTTTGAGTGAGCAGCAACCAGGCGTAACAATGATTCGATTTGCTCAAATAATGTTGACATGCAAATTAATGGTTGCCAAAAATGAAATGACGAAAATTAACACACAGAAAGAAAATTTTGATAGCATAAATACTAATAAGCTTAATGATGATCTTTTTCAAGCTCGAACACGGAAATATATGTGGTAGCCTCTTCCTTTTTTATTAATTTAAACATTCTTCTTTTTCTTGAGCATTTCATTTGTTATTGTATTTTTCTGAAAAGTAAGACCTTTTCAATTAGTTTTCTCAACTAACAAAAGAAAAAGACACCAACAACGGACAGCCACTGCACACAAATAGCAGTCTAACAACAGTCATGGTGAAAATTCTAATTCCTCCTGTATGCAATTTCCAATAGTCAATGAAAGACAAGGCTTAAGGAGTTAGTAGGCTGAAGCCTATTAAGAACATCATCCCTTAACCACTTCACCCGTCTAACCATCACTACTGGCTTCTCATAGTACAGGTATCTGCTGCAAGACGACAACACCGGCCAATTCATCTTCCTGCGCTTTAAGGTTTAAACCGCAGCCAGAAGGTTTCGGCCAAGGCAGGATCTTCAACCATGATCAGCACCTAGAGATCTGCAAGGCAGAATCTACCGGACGCTTTGCTCATATCCGTTCTGGCAATTGTAACCTTTAGTACTGGTTTCGAAAGTCATACGGCTTCCTATAGTTTTGTTTCCTACAACAAACGAAGGACTGCTTCCCCTCTTCACGTAGAAAAAAATATTTTAAGAGCAAAATACTGTTGATGTATTATATGGTCGAACACAATCACATAATATGGTTTCAATACAGTCCTAGTACAGCCATATACCATATAACCATACGAGTATATTTGGTAAACGATATAATTTTTGTATCATGAATAAAACTGTTGTTGTCATGTCCCACCATATTATTTATCACTTCCAACCATATTTTTGAAAAATTTTAAATTCTATTGTCACGATCAATCGTACTGGTGCTGAACTTTACAATATTATATGATTACGTGATGTATACACATACTCGTACATATAATTAAAACAATATTTTTGTAGACTATTAAATATATTTTTTCTACTTCACACAAGATGATTAAAACTCATAAAATTTGGCAAAATGTTGATACTGTAGAAAGATTGAAGTACATATTTCCCTTCGGGGGCAAAAATCTGTAAAAATGCTTATAAAGTTCAAACACAGTAATACACATTGTGTTGTAGATACATATATTACATAAAAAGACATTATATTATTGTACATAACAAAAGCTATTGTTGTGTTCAATTTATCTTTTTAAACATTATTATTGCAATTAAATATGTTTTAAAATGACAGAAATGTGAAACATCCCACACTGATATATTTTTAAAGGACTATACTATGTTAAAAATTATAATATACTGCTAGTGGTAACAATATGGAATACCACAGAGCAAATACTAATGTTGCCGCAATAATATTCCAAACTGCTTTTTCTTTGCGTGTATGCCCCAGAAAACAGAGTGCCGTAGTTTGGTCTACGCCAAGGCAAAACCTGTCCTCCGGGGGGTGTGCATTAATACAGAAATTCCTTTGCAAATTTACTCTGCATCATATATTTAAATAAATAAATTAGCTCAATAAGCGAAACTTGTGGTAAACGAATTAAGCGAAAAGCTATTAATATAAATACAAAAAATAAAAAAATTACCGTTTTTTTTAGCAAAATTACCGTGCTAAGTAACAACGAAGTGGGTATTGTAAACATGTATTAAACAAAATGAACCAATTTTACATATACATATGTATTTTAATCTAGTTCTGGGGTTCTTAATAAAAAATACAATCGGCAATAGTTTATCAAGTAAACAAAAACTAAAAATATTTTTTGTACTATGGACGCGTGTGAAACAGTAAGTAAAATTTTGATAGTTCTGAGGTGAATAAAATTTTACTAGCCCTAGGGGCTAATATAAATTTTGACATTAGGATAGAAACATTTGAAGTGTAGGAATTTGATTGAAATAAATTATAATTGAAAATTTTATGATTAAAAGTGTAAAAATCAAATAATATTAAGTTGAATAATGGCTCTATTATAATTATTTCTTAATTTGTTCATTTTTATTTAATTCTTTATTAGTTTTGTTAACTTTTTTTTCAAAATTTTATGTTGTCATATATAATATTTTTTCACACAGTTAAAACATTAATTTTTTTTACCACAGACAAACTATTTTTCACCTTAGAATTTTGCTACCGTTTCGCACACGTCCTATGTACAAATTTTACCATGTAAATGTAAAATGTATTCAGTGGGAGAGAAATCCGAATTAAAAATTTGTCAACTGGTCGGAAAATCTTTCAGCCTGTTTATAGGACACGAGTTAGCTCACTCGCGACGAGCCAATTTATAGACGAGTACGTAAGAAATTGGGTTCATATAACGCGACTTGATTGTGTCGTGCAACTTACGTAAATTCGCGTATGTGTCAAACATTTATGATACTTTTTTGTTGCCATCATGCGAAAAAATAGTATCTGTTTACATTTTTCATACCAAAAAATTTTTTTTCAAGCTAAAAAGCGGCATTCCTATTCTAGGCACAGTTGGCACACATACATACATACGCATGTATGCGTAAGTAAATAAATAAAACAAAATATTTTTTGGAAAGGCTAATTGAAAAAAAAAAAACGAATAAACAAACAAAAATTGTATATTTTAACTGCAAGTTTTATATTGTATATGTGTATGTTTTATTATGTCTGTAAATATGTCTACAAAACATTTATATGCAACGAAAAAACAATTTCAATTCATGTCTCCAGAAATTTGAGAGACTCTTAAAACGTTCTGCTGCAATTTTCATTCCTAGTTTTCTTCTTATTTATTACCACTTATAAATTATTTTTATTATATTTCTTATTATTTATAACAATTTCTACACATTTTCTATTGACGAGCATGTTTCTTCATTCGCCGATTTTGACATTTATGGTGAGATGACTCGCGTCTTACAAACCAAAATAAATTGACAGATGTTACGTTTTTTAATACTAATCGTCAATAGTTGCGGTTTGTAAACCAAAATCAGAAAAAACTTACAAAGTTAGCGCTTTTTATCGACGAGTCGTGTCTTATAAACAGGCTGTTAATTTTAAAAAGCATTTAAGAAAACTCTTCAGTTTCAGCATACCTTCGCTTAATTTGCCTTTTGTTTATGTCAAGTAAAATAAATGCAAGAATTATTTTATATAAATAAAAGAGCTCTATAAGTATTCGTAAACCAATTTTAATAATTATATATGTTATTTGTTTACACAGATGAATTCGATTGAAATCGTTATCCGTTTTGCTCTTAGAAGATGTATTTATAATTCATTTATCCCTGAAGTGCCACAGTTCAGTAAATTTGGCAATTCTTACGAAGCTTTAGTAAGATTGTTGTATTTTTAATAAAGCAACTATGATTTTAGAAGTATTAAAAATGAGTCCCAAAAAAATTTTTTTTTTTAAATTACCGTACAGGTAATAAAATTACCGTACCGTACCGTTTGACGGACAAAAAATTACCTTATAATACGGTAATTACCGTACAGTTAACATCACTGGTGCTGATGATTAGAAAACAACTGTTTTAGTTTAATAAAACATTGAAATATTGTTTCTTGAAGTAAGTGGCAACTATCTTGGTTAAAAGTTTGCAATAAGTAAATAACTTGAAAATTTGCGATTCATATATTTATTTATTTATTTAAATTTTTTTTCTTTGGTTGTTGCGGACCATTCTGGCATATGTATTTTGCATTTTAGCCATGATTAACCCGTTAACAGAGGAGAATTAATAAGCCAGTTAGCTGACAATATACTTTAGCATGTGCGGATACTGTATGCCGTTGACTATTTTAAGTTAGTAGTAGTTGTTGCTGTTGTTGTGTACTTGTTGTATTTTTATCGTCGCAGTTTTAGTTGTAAAACACATGCATAAACAAGTTTTGATGTTGTCGGCCATTTGATGAGCAACGAAATCATGAGGAGAATAAAAGCCTAATGGCAAACTAGCGACGACCTTTTCGGATTTGGTTCTTATATTTTCATATTATTTTTCAATAGAACAGACTACAAAAATTACAAAAAGAACATCAACGACGACGATAAACAAAACCTAGACACCACAATAACCAACCATATAAATTACCATGCCACTCAAATGCCGCACAAGAGCATAAACATTCTTATACACAAGTACACAAACAAAGACTGCAACAGACACAAACGCATTAATGTTGTATTAAAGTACATGCATCTGGCCACCGTTGTCATATAAATTTCCTTTTCCTGTTTAATGTTTTTTTTTTTTTTTTTTTTAAAGAAAAAAAAATTTTTTATTTCAATGATGGTCAGTGGAACTACAAGTCGTGTGAGATATTGTTAAAAACTGAACAAAGTCCCTTTTGTTTTAAAGGACACTTTGATATGAAAAATGTTTAGCTTTTTACTTACCAAAGGCGAATAGAAAGCTGAGCTATCAACACCGATGCTTTGGTAGGGATTTTGTTCGGTGGATGGATAAGGGGTGCCGTAAACGCCGACACTGGCCGCGGGTAGTCGCGAATAACTTGACAGTGCTAAACGAGCTGAATCGTATTGACAAGAACAAACAGTTTGACCCGATACCGGGTCTGTCATTATTGGCCGCCCATTTTCACAACAAGAACCTGAGCCTCCAGCAGAACCGCCACTGTTGGAGCCAAGCGGTGTGTTTTCCATATTTGTGGGATTCGAGAGATTGTTTGATGCTGTAACATTATTTGAATGCTGCGACAGAGCGTCGGGGCTTAGAGCACCCGATGAAACCTCGGCACCTGTATTGGCGGGATTGCCACTGCTGGCGTTGCCAGTGCCGGGCACAGAGGCAGTATTTGCATGGCATTCTTGCCCAGGACTGTGTGCGGCAGCATTTGGGCTGATCATTGATGTGTGGCCGGTAGGAGTATCACCAGTTTGTGGAGATTGAGTAGGATTTGTTGAGAGTAACTGAAATTCGAAAATAATTTTTTAACAAAGTTTAAAATTCTATAGCAGTAAAAATAAATTTTAATCTAATTAGAAAAAAGATGGCTACACATGTATATAAATATATATATTTTTTTTTTGCAAAATTTTCGGCCTTTTCTTTATATTTGTGTTGGCGTTGTACAAAACACAACATATAAAATGTTTAAATAAATTAAGTTCATAAAGATTCATTTTGAAAAATTAAATTGATCTTTTTTTCACACTGCTAGATATTAACCTTTTGCTAATAAATCTTTCCAAATTAAATTCTAAAATGTAAATTTCCAAACAGCTTTTCTAAAGAGTTAGAACAACAAGAGAAACCTAAATGATTTTTATCGCACTGAAATTTTTCACACAAAATGAGACTACCGAATCTTAATGGCATGAATTGTGGCTTGGCGATTGTAAAAAAAATCTTAGATATCAACTTTCTAATGATTTTAAATAAATTCTAATGATTTTTAATAAATTATAGAAAACTTTTGATTTGCATACTCATTAATTAAATTTTAATTGTTTAACGATTGCCTTCCCATCTGATTATAAACATTAACAGAATGGTGGGTTTTTTGGTGGAAGCTGTAGTAATTTTTTTCTCTTTCGTTCAAAAAAAATTTTTTTTTAATTCTGATGACTTTTTGATTGCCAAAACGTGTTACTCTGAAAATTGTCTAACAGGAGGAGCAAGAAATATTGGAGGTCTCTATTCCAAAATTGGACATTCATACATTTCCATTTCTACCCTGAAGATAAAAGTAAAAATATTTTATATTTAGTCCTTTGATCTTATTTAAGTAATTGATTCTTATATTCGCAGCTAAACCAAAACGATGGTTTTACATAAAAAACTCAACAATATTTAATTTCGATAGTTCGATGACAATTTGTTATCATCGTCAGAAAAATTAGAATCTTATTAAAAAATTTAAGTTGGAAAAATTATTGTCAAAAATTCCTACATACAAAATATTTATACACAAAGAAAAATTCTTAACAATATTATCAATTTGAAAAATTAAAAAAACAAGTAAGAGTGTAGTAAATTGGCTGGGACGAATCTAAAATACCCTTAACGATAGTCACGTATATGTATAGTATATTTAAAAACGTGACCTAAATATGCTCGGTTATATATGAACCGGCATCGGAATTTTCTATTTTCTGTATTTTAATAACCTTCTTTTATAACGAGAATTGCTTTTCAGCAAAAAAATAAAAATGTTAATGGAAAAATCGGTTCATGCTATATCTCGGGTATATATGAACCGATATCGGAAATTTTCATTTTCCATATTTATATAACCTTATTTCATTACCAAAAAACTTTTGAGCAACAAAAGTTGTTTACGTTCGCTTACGCGGCATTTTAATGAAAACCCCGGTCTAGGCTATATCTCGGGTATATATGGACCGATATCGGAAATTTTAATTTTCCATAATTATATAAAATTATTTAAATTTTCATACTTATTTTATTACCAAAACTGCTTTTAACCACAAAAAAGTTGTTTAAGTTCGCTTACGCGACATTTTCATGCAAAACCCGGTCTAGGCTATATCTCGAGTATATATGGACCGATATCGGAAATTTTCATTTTCCATATTTATATAACCTTATTTTATTACCAGAACTGCTTTTAAGCACAAAAAAAGTTGTTTAAGTTCGCTTACACTACATTTTTATTAAAAACCTGTTCTAAGCTATGTCTGGGGTATATATGGACCGATATCAGAAATTTTCATTTTCCATATTTATATAACCTTATTTTATTACCAAAACTGCTTTTGAGCACAAAAAAGTTGTTTCAGTTCGCTTACGCGACATTTTCATGAAAACCCCGGTCTAGACTATATCTCGGCTATATACGGACCGATATCTGAAAAAAAAATTTCAACATTTTTTTTAAAAATTTCCATACAAAATTGCAAAAGAAAATGGCTTTTTTCGGAATTTTGGATATATCTCAGCTATAAGTAAACCGATATTACTGAATTTCAATAGCAAACCCATGAATCGATGGAGCAAAAGAATGGTGAAAGAAAAAAGTTTCTAAGTTTAATGGTTTTCTCAGAAACGGTATTTCAACGGCGGACAGACAGACGGGCGGACAGACGAACATCGCTTAATCGACTTTTCCATTAAATCTGATTCAGAATATATATATACTTTATACGGTCGCAAAAAAAACTGTAGAAATTACAAACGGAATAACAAACTTATATATACCATTTACATTTTTGTGAAGGGTATAAAAATATTTGAAACATACTGAAAACAATTTTAACATACATAAAAACATTCAACATACATTATGACAAAAAATTAAAGTACATAAAAAGATTATTAACATAGTGTTATATACATAATTATAGATATCTTAATGAGCTAATTTATTACTCTATTCTTATAAATTAAATGCCTATAGTTCTGAGCTAAACTTTCAGTATCTTTTCTAAAATCTATTCTATTAGCTATTGGTACGTCAACTGTCTGCAGCATATGCAACATATAACGTTTTCTATAACTATTTTCTGTATTTTATATAGAAATGTTATTAAAATTTGTATTGTGGTTTAAGTCACGACAATGTATCGATAAAAGCCGTCTTCTGTGATGAATTAATATTTCTATATTTCTGATCTGACTAATGTCCTGCTATGCTAGTCTTCAATTTAGTCTTTGTTGTTCCAAAACCTTACACACATCGTTGTTAAATTTGTGAGCCCCATTATATTCTTTGGGCCACCCTGTATTAAAATATGTCTCTTTTTAGATCTTATTTTATTTTTAAAAGCGATTGTATATAAAATTAAATGCAAGACATTTCACAAAAAATTAATTCTTGTCTCTAAAAAAAATGAAGCAAATCAAAGGAAATGAAGCAAAGGCTTTTCCTAAAAGCTATTATTTTTTTTAATGTTTTCATGTTAAAAAATACTTTTTCAAAGGAATTTACATAAAATTATACACAGCCTGTTTTCTATGTTTCCTAGTTGTCTATGTGTCGGCATTTCATAGGAGCTATCCTAATCATCAGTACGCTTGGAAACCTTTGAAAGATATTCTCAAACATTCAACTTTGGATCACAATATTATAAATAAATTATTGAGAATTTATACAGAAAACTTTCTTAATAATACCTGTCAAAACATATAGAAAATAACATGTTTATGTCATCAATAACCGAACTTTTGATTATTATATATGTATGATATTAACTAACTAGTTATGAGTTCGAGTCCAACTTCAGTTATTTTTTGTTTATTTTTTGTTATTAGATATGTACGATATTAACTAACTAGTTGTGACTTCGAGTCCAACTTCAGTTAAAAAAACATCATAATCACATGATCCCGACCGAGTTCGAATCCTAGTGGGTGCTGATGAGTAGTGCAGCGACTACGAAACAGCTAGTTGTCCCCCAGCTTATGGTATTCAATTAGTTTTTCTGTTCTTCTTTGCTTTCACAGTAATTATTGTTATAATTATAATTCCTCTTCTTGACTGAAGTTGGACTCGAACTCACAACTAGTAAGATGTTTACAATTTCTTGATTTGTATCAATATTAGAAGCCAATAATATGAATAAACTCAATTGTTTGCTTCTACATAATATTTGCATATGGACGTGTATGTTTCTATTATATTTACTTCACTGCAAGGCAGCTTTAATATGGCAGTGGTATAAGCGCAGCTCTTTTTCGTTTCCTTTGCGTAAATTTGTTAAAACACAAAATTTTGACAACTATTCGTTAATTCTACCAACAAAATACATATTGATGTTTGTTGGTGTTGTATTTATTGTAAATCTGCCACTACCTATTATTAAGCTGCCTTGCTTCACTGAGTTAATATTTATTTTCAAGGAAAACAATTTTTTGTTGCACAAAATTCCAATGAGACAGATTGACTATTTCCTATTTTAAATTCAATAAATTTTCCAAAATTTTATTTAAAAAAAAAACTCGTTAAAGATGTTTGTTGTTTGCTCTTTATAATTCTTAGCTATATTTTTAAGTTGGCCGTAAGTGTTCGATTAAAATCATGCATTTAGTTGTGGCCACATATACAAATTCAACAGTTCTGCATTTCGGTCACTTAATTTGCATAATAAATATACAAACTGAAACCAGAAACAGAGCAGACGTTACCGCCTTCAATTCAATAATCACTCGCCGTAACTGGAAATTCTAGATGAAGTATGAAAGATTGTACCAGACTTAAAAATTTGGGCCAACAACATGAGAAACATGTATACAAGTCTACCGAAAAGCTTCTGTAAAAATTTGGCTTTGAGGTATGATCGCATCTCGAACGAAACAACAGAATAAAGAAGCTCTTTGCCACAATGTTCTTGCACAAACTTGCAACAAAGACTACAAAAGAAATTTCCCAAAATATGAAAAGACACTTCTTAAAGTTTTCCTTTATATGTAAAACCTATAATTAAGATAATTTCTTTCATTTATGCACATTTTATTAAAAAAAAAAAATGACAGACTAAAATAAGAGGAGTTTCATTGATTGAAAGCTGTCGATTTGCGTTTTTTTTTCATTTTGTGTTTCGCTGAAATACGTAACGACAGAAAAAGTAAAAAGACTGCAAATCAAAAGGCGCAAAGGCGTAAACTGTATCTCTCTAGTGCTTCCATCCTCTTCTTTCAACAAATTGCTGTGGATAAAAGTCAAAAAATTAAGTAAAGCAGTCTTATAATATTGCAAGTAGTGCGATGTGATGTGAAGTGATGACGGCTTGTCGTGTCTTCAAAACACAACAAAATGTTATCAAGAGCTGCCGTTTTCTGTATGCTGCCATCCGAAAGGCAGAATCAAAATGTTTTAGACTTAATTAGTGGGTTGCTTGAGTTGAAACCAAAAATTCTTTTTAAAACGCTGTTTCATAATTTTGTTCTATGCTTAAGGCCTAATTAGTCTGCAGTGTTTTGGAACAAAAAATATGAAATAGTCTAAACGGTTTAGTTTAAGCCTCCGTCTGGCAAAATTATCTTCACTTTTTTTTTTTGTTGTCTTCCTCTAAACATTAGAATGTTTTTATTACGATAATTATCCCTAACTGTGGCAAGAAAAATATTTATTAATTATTGTAATTAAATAAATAAGAAAATATCAGACATACGAGTATTCATGAAGTCTATTAAAAATGTGCTTTTTTTTACCAACACATGTATTTAAATAGCAAAGAGTTTGATACCATTTAAAATTACTCGTACTACAAAAATTTAATTTGTTCATTATTTAAAAGATTTGGCCAGATGCGTACACTCGTACATGTGTCTATGCAGTCCACCTTAAATTTTAATCCACTTTTAAATTTTTGTTTATGTTTTAATTCAAATACATTTAAAATGAATTTTCCTTGCAATGAATATAAAAATAATATTGTATCAATGCTTTGCTCACATCTTTTCTCAAAATATTCCTCACAACCGCATACAATGGCGTCTAATTGTGGGTCTTAAAGACTTGTTCTCTTCCATTATTTTATGTAATAAAAAAATAATAATGGTTTCCATGTATTTTGTTGCAGATTTCGTTAAAACAGCAACGCACTTCAGAAATAACCAGACCAAAAGCAAAAAATGTGTGCAAAAAAAAAAAGGTTAAGAAAAACCTTGAGGCATTTAAAGCTTCTTCATTTGACTTGTACTGAGCTTGTAATTCACAAAGCTACTGGAATGAATATCACTCAGATTTTTCTTTTACCAAACATTCTATTAAATTTATATAAGTGAGCTATGTAATTGGCGGAGAGCTGCAGACAGGCCCTAGAATAAGTATACAGCGTGTACCAGAACTCAACGTCATGCCGAAATAGGGTGACAAGATTTATTGTGATATCATGAGAAAAAACAAGTAAGAGTGTGGTAAATTCGGCTGGGCCGAATCTAAAATACCCTTCACAATAGTCACGTATAAAAACGCGGTTTAGGCTACATCTCCGGTATATATGTACCAATATCGGAAATTTCCATTTTCCATATTTATATAACCTTATTTCGTTACCAGAACTGTTTTTAAGCAAAAAAAAAAGTTTTTTAAGTTCACTTACGCGATATTTTCATGAAAACCGCGGTTTAGGCTATATCTGGGGTATATATGGACCGATATCGGAAATTTTTATTTTCCAGATTAATATTACCTAAGTTTATTACCAGAACTACTTTTAAGCAAAAAAAGTTGTTTAGCTTCGCTTATGCGTCATTTTCATGAAAAGTCCGATTTGGGCTATATCTTGGGTATATATGGACCGATATCGGAAATTTTCATTTTTCATACTTATTTTATTACCAGAACTGCTTTTGAGCACAAAAAAGTTGTTTAAATTCGCTTACGCGATATTTTCATGAAAACCCCGGTTTAGGCTATATCTCGGGTATATATGGACCGATATCGGAAATTTTCACTTTCCATATTTATATAACCTTATTTTATTACCAGAACTACTTTTAAGCAAAAAAAGTTGTTTAGCTTCGCCTATGCGACATTTTCATTAAAAATCCGATTTGGGCTATATCTCGGGTATATATGTACCGATATCTGAAAAAAAAATGTTTGCCTTTAAGTCACCATGCTTAATAAGTGTGTGAAGGTTGAAGCAAAACAAACAACTTTTGTTTTCAAAAATTTTTTTGCAAAACTGCAAAAAAAATGGCTTTTTTCGGAATTTTTAATATACCTCAGCTAGACGTGGACCGATATTACTGAATTTCAATAGTAAACACATGGCAATATGGAGTAATAGAATGGTGAAAGAAAAAAGTTTCTATGTCTAATGGTTTTCTCAGAAACTGTATTTCAACGACCGACAGACGGACAGACGGACATCGCTTAATCGACTTTTCCATTGATTCTGAATCAGAATATATATACTTTATAGGGTCGCAAAAAAAACTGTAGAAATTACAAACGGAATCACAAACTTATATATACCCTTTATATTTTTGTGAAGGGTATAAAAATTACAAATAATTACTCAGTTCAAATGGATTTTATTCACACAAATCCTTGTATTTTTTTATTTTTATTTTTAAATCCATCTCATACTCGTATATACAGTCAAACTATCTTACCTTTTATGTATGTAAGGTATGAATCGATATTGAGCTCTTTGATATTTGTGCTTCTTGCACCTTTTTCATTTCCGTTCTTCAAAAAACCAAACCATTTTGGGAAAAACATTTTACACATTTCATGCCTCCATTAATAACATTTTTACTTCTTAATCAACGTACGAGCACGTTATAAAGTTTCAAAAAAATATCAAATAGTGGAATAAATTTTACTCTTATATGTTCGATCAAATGACCTATCATTTGACCGACATTGTTGACCGAAACATAGGTCATAACTTTGTATCAAGTTATTAATAGTAATATGAAGAAAATGACCGAAAGTTTCGTGTACGTGTGATGTTTCTTCTACCACATTCTCAAAAATATTATATACGTATAACATTTTTGTGAATGTGTTGGAAAATTGTATTTAAGGGCGTTAGTTTTGGTCACCTATTTCTTGCAGGGCTTACTTTTCTGATTTGAGACTGCCTTTAAATATTAAATTAAATTTCTGACGAACGTCATCCTTCACTTTATACTTATATATTACCTTCTACTTTTTAGGTAATATAACTGTCACAGGCTTGTACCCACCTGCTTAAGAAACAATAAGTATGCAACAATAACAAAATATAAGAACGCAATTATGAGAATACATCAACAACAACAATAGAACCCATGGTGGTGGATTTACTTGCGTTGTTTTTACGTTCTTTAAATTATGTATGTTAGTTCCTTTGTGTATTATGTTTGCTTTTTTTTTTTGTTTTTTTTTTTTTTGCTTTAAATTGCTTGAATGGATGTGCGTATACATTTATGACATGCAGATCAGAGATCTGCACCGGTGCACTGCAACCATAAGTACACCGGTTGTTTACCCAATCATTTTCACATCCGAAAATTTTAAACACTCTTCAAAATTGACACGGTGGTATTTATACGTATCGTTCGTTTGCGAAATCCTGATATATCAAACATGTGTCTAATCACTTTCGAATATTGTGTATTTTTGTTAAGATTAGAAGAAACGACCATGCAGTAAGAACAAGATTTTGAATATTTTTGTTTTTAATTGTTTTCTTAATAATACATTCACGATATAGTTACACAATCAACTTGTAAAAACAATACTCTCGGCAAATAGTTTTAATGTGTATTTACCTCAATTTTTATTTAACATTAACTGAAATCACGGCTGCCAGATTTAATGATTTACAATAATATTGACGAATTTGAAAGTAACATACTGAATGATGATTTTAAGATTGTTTTTGCTGAAAATTTTGAAATGAAAATTCAATTCAAACAAATTTTTTCCGCAATTAGCTCTATGTATATGTAACTATGCATTTATTGTGGTTGTGGTTAAAACCAAGATATAAAAATTGGTATATATGAAGGAACATAAAATAAACGGAATTTGATGAAGATGTGCTTGATAAAAAAATCTATTTTTTAAGCGTAAATGTTATTGTTTTTACCGATTTTGTACTAAAAATATTCAAATGAAATATGTGCTTATATTTTCTTTAAAACACGATCGCCAAAACATGATTTTTTAAAAACCTTATGGTAAAATCTCCCTTAAGGCATCTTTACATGCTAATACAAGTATTTAGATCTGTCAAAAATATGCGTAGTTTAAAGAAAATCTTACCATGTAATAAAAAATGTATTCAGTAGGAGAGAAATTCAAATGCAAAAATTGACAAGCCGTCGGTAAATCTTCATTTTCTAAATCATTTTAGAAAACTCTGTGTTCTCATCACACCAGAATTTAAAACAATTTTTTAAATTATGCATTCTATCTTGAGCGCCAGATATCACCCAGAACCCTCCGCAATCTGGCTGGCTATTTTCACCTTTTCAAGCTCTATGATCTGAGACTTTCATATATATATATATATATATATATATATATATATATATATATATATATATATATATATATATATATATATATATATATATATATATATATATATATATATATATATATATATATATATATATATATATATATATATATATATATATATATATATATATATATATATATATATATATATATATATATATATATATATATATATATATATATATATATATATATATATATATATATATATATATATATATATATATACCATGAGACGCATATGTATGTTCAAATCTGGCTTTCACCAAGAAGGATTTTTATTTTTTAATTATAACAATAATTGCCGCGAGCAATAACTATTGATCAAAGAAGACAGGAAAAATAGTTGTATACTAAAGCTGGGGGATAACATCTACCAACCAGACACCCTGCCCATATAATTAATAGTTAAACTCTTTTTTTTTATTTTAATTTACAAAAATTGCGAAACACTGCTGTCGGAAAAATATACTCGTATATTTTTTTTCTATTTAATTTGTATTTAAACACAAAATTTTTCTGAATAAGAAAACAAAATTTGAAAAAGTGTGTCAAGGGTTTTTAACATTGTTTTTCAAAGTCATAAATACAGATGAATTCAATTATAAAACTGGCGAATTGAAATAAAATTTCAGCAACCATTTTCATAAAAAAAAAAACAAAAAAAAAAATTTTCGCTGAAAATATTTTTTAAACTTTATACAATGCTGTTGAACTTAAAGTTGGTTTGTTCGTATCAATTCTTAAGTTCAACATTTTTTTTTTTTTTTTTTTGTATTTTGCAATATCTTACACGCATAGAACTAAAAAGAAAATATAGTAATAGAAAGAACTTTTAGATAGTTCAGTAAATTTATTTTATTTGTGATTAAAGAGGCAGAGGATTGTGTCAAAAAAAAAAAAAACCGAATCGATCCAATCGTTTTTCAGATAAATCTCTTACTACAAGGTATCATTTCAATAAAGAGGCAGTGCTAGAAATGATCTGTGGACCGTAAATATTACGAAACATCTCTGAAATAGGAGCATGTTTTTTTAAGCAGTGCGTATGTAGTGTGGGCACATTTTGGGTCATTAACATTAATTTTCCAAAACTTGAGCCATTTCTCATATATATTTCTCATGGAAAATTTCGAAAAGATAATTAATGGCTTTCATGAACGCTAAGGAATACTGAATCATCTACGAGAAATGAAGTGTAAATTTCGCTGCATTTTTTTATTACAATACCAAGTGCTGCGATCAATAATTTTGATTGAAGAAGAGAGGAAAATATTATCATAAACTACATAGCTACACTACTTATAAGCATCTACTTGGATCTTAGCTCGGTATCACAGTGGTCTAGATTTATTCTTTGTCTACTTTCATCTGATACTAATCACGTATGAATTTTTTATGGCCCGTAGTATTGTCTGGCGATTACGAATAAAGCACAGACAATGCGTTCAGCGAGTCGCCTGTTAAAAGAAAAAGGATAAAAACAAAACAACTATGAAAATCTGTACGCTATTCTGCTTAACGAAAAAATGATACATCTGCATAGTGCTAGTATCGAGCAGCATGACAAGTTCTTACTGAAAGGGAGGAAATGGAAATAATCTTAATCGAAATTTTTATAAGTTGACTTAGAGCTTGTATTGAAGCTTGATACATGAACGAAAAAGTGCAATTGAACAGATCATCTGAGTGATTGAAGTGGGCAAGTTATTAAACTAACAATTTTTTGGTTTTGGTTGGTGTGCCGTTCAATTTGGATAGCTTTCATTAAAACTTCTTTATGCCAGTCACACCCTAGGATTAAATATAATACAAAAACAATTATTATTTGTTTTTTGAGCTAGAGGTCACTCTTATAAATTAGCGTTGCTTATTTGATTCGATATTTTGACACTCCGTTGTGTGTCTTCTTTAGGAAAAATTTTTTCAAAACTTTACATACGACTACTAAATATTATAAATTTGAGAACACAAATTGAAATAACAAAAATATTCAACTACATTAACATTTTGCTGTTTTAATGTTGGAAAGTTCAAGTCAAATGTTCACAAAGACTACTCCCTCTTTCCCCCTCCTCTTAACCTATTTTCCTTGTACCGGTGCAATGCACTGCATATGTAGTAGTCATCGCCTGAGTACTGGTCCAAGATAAAAAAAAGATAAAAAACCTTTACAATGAAGAAACCTATTTTATATTTAAACAAAAAGGGTAAAAAAATAAAAATTCTAAAGCTAAACTTTTTATGCTCTTGCTACGCCTACAAATATTTTCCATTTAGTATTTTATTAACTGCGTTTTTATGCCGATCATACATTTTTTTTTTCGACTAGTACTCAGGGATGGCCCTTACATATGCAGTGCATTGTACTGAAACTAGGAAAATAGGTTTTGATCAGGAGGAAAGAGGGAGTAGTGTTTGTGGAGGTTTAATTTTAATAAAAATTTTCCCCCACTCAGTCATTTTATTATTGAATCTTCACAAAGTGAACTAACAATAAGTATTCAAATCTTAATACTAAATACACAAAATTAATTAAGTCTAGCCAATGCTAGACAAAAATGTTTTATTTTTCACGGTCAATATCGGTAAAATCACCTAATTGATGTTCTGATGGTGGCAAGGGTATCCCTCCTTCTCAACCGAGAAAAATATTGCGTGCAAGAGGATTTGGGTGAAGTTCCAGTTTACTTATGTACCTTGTCGCATACTTAGAGAATTCGCCATTTACAAAAGGCACAGAGAGATCTTTATGAATTCGTGAGCTTTTTACGTTTCATGGAGCTACAGCAATCGTACGAAGAATTTGACTTTGTCGCCTTTGAATCTTTTCAATGTTGGATGTTGAGGCGGTGCTCCATAATTGAATTCCATAGCACCATATAGGCTTTAGAACTGCATTGTATAGCAAAAGTTTGTAATCCAGCCCATAAGCCAATTTACTTGCGCTGCTTTTAACTTTAACTGAGTAACTTTCGCATCAATGTGCGGCTTCCACGTTAGCCTACGGTCCAGGTGAATACTAAGTTACTTGACTTCATTTTGCTGCGTAATAGGTGAATTTGGATAGCCGAAAATGTTTGTTTACACAGTGTGAATGTAACGTGAGTACACTTTTGTTCATTGACTTTTATTTTCCAAAGTTTTAACCATTTCTCTAATATTGAAATTCTTGATGGTTTTCATGTACGCTGCAGAATGCTGTGTCATCTGCAAAAGTTGAAGTGTGGATTCCGGAGCTCGTTGGCATGTTTGAGGTATAAATCAAATATAAAGTAGGGCCCAGTATGCTGCCTTGGGAAACTCCTGCCTCAATTGGCTGAGCTGGGCTTATAAAGTCGCCTTCTCTGATAGCAAATTTCCGCCCATATATGTAGCTTTCCAGAAGCTTGTGAGTCTTTGCAGGCAAGTTTAACTATATTTTGTGCATCAATCCGTCGCGCCACACTTTATAAAAAGCTTGGGAAATGTCGATGAATAGAGCTGAACAATACTTTTTGTCTTCGAAAGTCTGTCTTATGACGTTGACTAGTCTGTGCGTTTGTTCTATGGTGCTATGTTTAGCCCGAAAGCCAAACTGATGATTAGGGATACATCCCACTCCATTCAATATTAGAGTCAACTTCGCCATTAACAATTTTTCGAACAGTTTTGAAAATGTCGCCAGTAGCCATACAGACCATGATTCTACTTCAGTAGAATCATACAGACCAACCTAAACTAAAATAAACTCTCTTACAGCCATTTAAAATGTTGGAACTAAATTAGTTAAAACTGATCAGTGTCCAGTGTATATACCATCGACACTGCTCAGATTAGCAAATTTTAGTCCTACACCTTCCACACTACAAGGTAGTGAAATGCATTCAAAAGAAATTAATAATGAACATATAAAGAAAACACGGACAACGGTGAAAAAGATGAAACACTTGCTACGTATTCCGGTGCAATTTGGTTTCATACGAAATTAATACTGAACATACATAACATTTTATATGCCGCTGTTCATAGTTCTGTAAGGGCTACATTTCTATCTTTAATCGTTTTTCACGTCAAATTCTAGTCGTGACTCTTAAAAACTCGGATCAAAAATATTTAACATTTAGAATGTGACGTGATAATGAAGAATTTTAAATGCAGACACAAATCTACTAATATTTTTTTTTTTTTTTTTATATTGGACCAGTACTCAGGGGGATGCAAATTACAGGGGCTGCACTGTCTATACCCACTTTAAGCAGTCAATGACAAATAAGTCATCAATCACCTATAAACAACCCCAGCAGCCAAACATAATTCATACAAACAATTTTCCGCAGATAGGCCAGTCAACCAGCCAAATAATTATGCAAAACCCCAAACAAGTTTCATATGCTAGTGTGGTCAAAACCGATACACAAAACTTGAATCAGGAGCCCAAGCCCCAAAATTCCGATCAAAATTTTACCAATCTTGAGGCAACTCTTCAGACTCTTGTTCAGTCCATAAACACATTTACGGTTTCTATGACTAACATGATGCAGGAAATGCTGAAAATGCAATCCACTATTTTGCAGGCAATTTTAACAAAATGAATTGGTTTAAAATATGTTTCTGGAACGCAAACGGCATCCGCCAACACAAAAATGAACTTGAGCACTTCCTTATGGAAAAACAAATTGACATAATGCTGATTGCTGAAACCCACTTGACAAGCAACAGTTATTTCAAAATTAATGGCTACATACTGTACGACACAAAAGATCCCCGTGGAAGATCTTGCGGAGGATCGGCAATTCTAATAAAATCCAGAATTAAACACTTTTTAATGAACGAGACATGTGAGGAGTATCTCCAAGCAACTAATATATGCATTGAATATTTGCATGAAAAAATCGTTATTTCCTCAATCTACTCACCGCCACGCTTTTCAATAACAGAAAGCCAATACTCAAATTTTTTCAAATCACTTGGTCCTAGATTTTTAGCGGCTGGCGACTATAACGCAAAACACACTTTTTGGGGATCACGTTTAATTACCTCGAAAGGCCGTGTGCTTTTTGACACCGTTTCCAAAATGGGTTTAGATGTGGTTTCAAGCGGACATCCCACTTATTGGCCGTCAGACCGACGAAAGATCCCAGATGTTATAGATTTTGGAGTTGCGAAAAATTTTCCCTTAGAGTGGATGCAAGTGGAGCCTTCATTAGATTTGTCATCAGATCACTCTCCCACTATAATCTCTGTTTCGTTCCCCCACGAGATTGACTCACCGTTAACTGTCAATAGAGTTAATTGGTTAAAATACAAAAAATTTTTGAGTACACATTGTACTGAAAATATCGCCTTGAGAACGCCTGAGGATATTGATGGGTCAATTAACGATTTTTCTGAAAACCTCAAACTGGCCGTACAGCATGCTACCACTAGTCATATAAGATCCAGAATTGAAACCAATAGAACTTATTCGTCTGAAATTGAGCAACTTCTGTCAGAAAAAAGAAGAGTCAGAAAAGAATGGCAACTTCGCAGATCTCCCCAGCTTAAAACTAGGCTACGGGAATGCATAACTCAGTTAAGAAATCTGCTTGAAGTCCATAGAATTGCTTCCCTTAAAACATATTTGGAAAGCCTTGATGGTACTCCTCAATCTGATTATTCCTTGTGGAAAGCGACAAAAGGTTTAAAAAGACCCGTAATAGGTAAGCCACCTTTGCGAACTTCAACTGGCGACTGGGCAAGAAGCGACTCTGAAAAGGGGATGTTGTATGTCGATCATTTGAGAAACGTTTTTATTACAAATGATTCAGCGAATATTACAGCGGAATTACCACCATATGTTGTTAGACCCCCTGTGTCTTTGAGACTTAATTTTCAAGATGTCGAAAATGTTATCGCAAATACAAACCCAAGAAAAGCTCCAGGCATTGATCAAATTACTGGTAAAATGCTTGAACAGTTACCTCGTGTAGCTAGAAGGGTTCTACTTTTTATTTTTAACGCCATTTTACGCCTTGAGTATTATCCTGTAGAGTGGAAGGTCTCAATGATTACTATGATACCCAAGCCAGGGAAGGATCTGACAAAGGTAGAATCATATAGACCAATAAGTCTACTACCAACAATTTCAAAACTGTTCGAAAAATTGTTAATGGCGAAGTTGAGTCCAATATTGAACAATGTGGGGTGTATCCCTGATCATCAATTTGGTTTTCGGGCTAAACATAGCATCATAGAACAAACGCACAGACTAGTCAATGTCATAAGACAGACCTTTGAGGAGAAGAAGTATTGCTCAGCTCTATTCATCGACATTTCTCAAGCTTTCGATAAAGTGTGGCACGACGGGTTGATGCACAAAATAAAGTTAAACTTGCCTGTAAATACTCACAAGCTTCTGGAAAGCTACTTATATGGGCGGAAGTTTATTATCAGAGAAGGCGATTTTATAAGCCCAACTCAGCCAATCGAAGCAGGTGTTCCCCAAGGCAGCATACTGGGGCCTACTTTATACTTGATTTACGCCTCTGACATGCCAACGACATCCGGAATCCATACTTCAACCTTTGCAGATGACACAGCGTTTTTGAGTGTTCATGAAAATTACCAATTAGCTTCACGAAATTTACAGGAATACATTTCAATATTAGAAAAATGGCTAAAACTTTGGAAAATCAAAGTTAATGAACAAAAATGTACTCATGTCACATTCACTCTGTGTAAGCAAACATGTGGGCCTATCCAAATAAACAACTCACCTATTCCGCAACACAGTGAAGTCAAATACCTTGGTATACACCTCGACCGTAGGCTAACGTGGAAGTCTCACATTGAAGCAAAAGTCACTCAGATGAAACTAAAAGCAGCGCAACTAAATTGGCTTATGGGCAGAAACTCGACATTGAAGTTGGATTGCAAACTTCTGTTATACAATGCAATTCTAAAACCTATATGGTGCTACGGAATTCAATTATGGGGCACCGCCTCAGCGTCAAATAGTGAAAAAATTCAAAGGCGACAAAACCAAATTCTTCGAACGATTACTGCAGCTCCATGGTACGTAAAAAATTCACGAATTCATAACGATCTGAGTGTTCCGCTGGTAAAAGAGGAATTTTCCAAGTACGTGACAAGGTATGTCAGTAAACCGGAACTTCATCCAAACCCTCTTGCGCGCAATATACTTAATTTTGGCGGCCACACTCGGCTTAAAAGAAGGGATACCGCTGCTACCATCAGATTGCTCAATAGGTGATTTTACCGAAATAGCTCCCGCATAATAAAACTTTTTGTCTAGCATTGGCCGGACTTAAGAATCCCATTTTTTAAATTTAGTGTTAAGATTTGAATACTTATTGTTAGTTCATTTGGAAGATTCAATAAATAAAAAATGCTACAAAAAAAAAAAAAAAAAAATATGTGTAGCAGTTTTCAATTTTTTTTTTTTGTAAGTGTATGAATGAGGTCAATAATTTATTAATTTGTTTATTTATTTTATCTCCTTTTTTAATGGCGGTGTATCACAAATTGTCCTCCCCAATAATTGATTATCACATAGCTTCGTCATTTATGTACCAAAAAAATTCCCCCAAAACTCTTTTTGCATATGGAAATATCCAATAAAAATATTTGTTTTTCGAAAACAAGGTTCTCCCTGCAAGTAGTGAAGCTGCTTTTTTTATGAAAATTTTAAAGAAATATCACTATTTGTATGACAGCGTCATCTAGAGTCAGTTTTAGGTAAAAATAAATATAAAATTTGAACTTCTCGACCACAAAAACTGTAACATACCATAACTAGTTGCAAATAAAATTTCAAAGTATAGTATGCACAGCATGGGCACAATAACGAAGACTTTATCCCCACGATGGTATTAATAGTAATTTGCAGCAGCGCTATGACTAACTATAACGGCCTATTCCTTCACATAAGAAGGTGCCGCGTGCACAGAAAAAAAAATTTTTCGTGATCAATAACGAAATTCGTTGAATCAATTAATAAATTGTTTGAATGCGGGCGGACCTGTAAAGGAATTCGGGGATTCAAACAAAAGTTTTGTAAAAATAATTATTGATCAAAAACAACTATTTTTTTAAACAACAACAAAATATGATATCCAAGCTTTTTTTATATTTATGTATATTATTATTTTTTCAGGCAAAAATTTTTTTGATTTTATTTTTACTATAATTTTTTCTGTGTGGTTAACAAAAAAAAAAACTGTATACTAATACAGTTAGTTGAGGCAAACAGTTAACCAGTGAGAGCGAGACGCAAAACTCTCGAAGGCCACCAGCAAGTCTGACAGCGCTTAAGAAATAATTACAATGACTCGCGAGCTGTTCTCCAGCCCAAAGCTACTTTACGTCTGGTTGTAATATAAATAAATAAACATTATTGTATAAAATTTTCAGTGGCCTTTCCTCTTTAAACAGCGTTCCAAAATCTCCAAATTCCTCATTTGTTATTGAATAATGTCAACTCTCATTTGCAATGGGTCTCATCGTATTCCCATTCAGAAAATTTGCTTTCCTATCACTGTGTTATTAACCATAAATAATGGTCGTATATGCTGCAAATTTTGTTCTTCTTAAAGGTTATTCGAAGAAAAAAATTAACAACTATAAATTCCAATTTGCGGCCTGACCTTCTATCAGGATATTTGAATTTCAACTCTGGAGATTACAAATATTTCACTCAACTCTAACTAAGTAACACCAAAATCTATCTCCAAACCGCTTGCGGCATTTCTTCACAATGTCTGAAGCTGAGGCGGCGCCCCACTACAGGTAACTGAATCAACAATTGTGGACAAGGCGATCTTGTTCTTTAATCAATTCCTCTTTTGCCACTACGTTTGCTCGATTAAGGGAAGCACGATGATGAATGCAACTCTTCCTATATTTGTTTAGTTGTACTCGTATAATAATTTATTTATATGAGCCAATTTAATGCATACGAGTATTTACAAGCATGCATACAGGTGGTGTACAATATCATGTCTTAAATACAATCTTGCATTAAAAATATGTATGACTTTCCGCTATTACTCCTTACAAAAAAGTTGTTCATTGAAATTATGCGGCCGTCTAAGAAATTGTTTTAAGACCAAGAAAATATTAACTTCGTTGCTTTTATCTGATGAATCTCGTATAAATTATTTTCATATAAAATTAATTTTGTTTAATTTTTCAACATCTTGTTATTGTTGGTTTTGTAGTCTTCAAAATAGTATTTAATTATTTTGTTAAATTTTAATGCTAATAATTTTTGTAACTGTTTTATTGTTCACGTTCTTCAAAGCAATAAACACGTACATACTCGTACATACATACAGACATAGAGTAAACACAAACATACATACATACATTTCTTTTCCAAAGCAATTAATTTTGTATTAATTAGTTTTCATATTATAGTTTGTTATTTTGTGTAAATCTTTGATTGTACACATGGTTTTATGTACACACACAGACTCACAGAGTCTGAATGCCTACTTGTCAGTCTGACGGACGTCGGGCGGTACGTTCGTAGTTATACATAGTTCTTGCTATTGTTGTTTTTGTTGCTCTAATAAAGATGCTGTTTGCGAGTATTTAAACTATTGTCTTGTACAACATGTAGTGTTGAGGTTTTTAAGGCCATAAAATTATGTTTGAAAATATTAAAGCATTTTAAATTGTTATTTTTACGCCAATTAGTTTAGTTTAATGAATGTTTATATAACAAGTACAAAAATAAAAAAAATAACATATTAAATTGTAGTAGTTAAACATGCGTATGGGTTTAAAAAGTAGAAAAAAAATAATATATCATTTTGTTTATAGTTTCTTCAAGTTGTCGTTTTCGAATTTCACATACAAAGTTTTAGTTATTTTTATTTTTTATTTCATAATATGAATTTCATTTGTATAAATTTTATTGCCTTCATAACTGGTCTCAACACTCAAATTAAAATAACAAAATTGATTAAACCATTAAAATGATAAACTTATTGATCATAAATAACAAATCAAAAAGTCATACAATTCTTGTCATAAATAAGAGTATAATAAAATCAATAATTTAAAAGTCGAAAAGCCAAACAAAAGAAGGAAATAAAATTTAATGAAATCATATCAAAATTCAATTTTATAACAATAGACGGGTTAACGCCCCTAAAAGCATGCAGCACAAGAAATTAATACAAAACAAAAACCAAAGACACAAAAAACACTCAAACCCGAAAGCAAATGAAGGTGTAGACGTAGATATCGATGCCAGATAAATCTGGTTTAAAACCGTCAAGTTCGGGAAGAAAAATCGTCAATATGATTATCGCAAATCAGTAAAATGTATAAAGGGTAAAATATGGCAAAGCAATTCATGGTTGCCTTTAAAGAGTATATTTTCACGATGATTTAAAGCCATGTCTAAAAGGTAAGTCTTTTTTCCGCCTATCCGTTGAAGTACCGTTTCTGAGAAAACCATTAGACTTAAAAAATTTTTTCTTTCCCCATTCTACTGCTCAATCGATTCATGGAGTTGCTATTGAAATCCAGTAAAATCGATTCACGTATGGCTGAGATATATCCTAAATTCCAAAAAATCAATTTTTGTCAATTTTGTATGAAAAGTTTTGAAGAAGTTTTATTCCTTTGGCTTCAAACTAAATAATATTATTTGGCTTGATGATTACAAGACAAAAAAGTTTTTCCCCGATATCGGCGCATTTCATTTTAGGCTATATCCGAGATAGGCGAACTAAAACATTTTTTTTTTCAATCAGTTCTGTAATAAAAGGATGTTAATAAAATACAGATAATGAAAATTTCTCAAATCGGTTCATATATGTATACCCGAGATATAGCATAAACCAATTTTTCAATTTTTTTTTCCTGAAATTAGTTTTTGGTAATGGAAGCAAGTTTTTAATATACAAAAAGTGAAAATGTCCGATATCGGAAAATGTTACGTTTGAAAAAACAATCGTTTAAAACTTCACAACGCCTAAAATAAATTTGCCAATAAAATTGGTCCTTCACAAAAATGTAAAAGCTACACATATACGAGTATATTTTTGTACCCTTAAAATAAATATTTTATTTTACGCTAATGTTTCTTATTGTCATATCATGGAAATTATTAGTTTATATCTAAGAATTTCATGAATTATCCTTATTATGAATTAAAACAGCATATTTGGTTCAAATTTGTTTTGATATTTTAGATGCGGCCTAGCAGGATATACTTACTTGTTTAAAATAGGACTTCATTTAACAAAATGTGTTTTAAAAATTCCTTCTATATACTATATTTAAGAGTTATGAACGCATTATTGTATTAAAACTTTTATTAACTTGAGCATATCTTTTAAGTGGCAAAGTTTAAAGTAATCTTTAGTATAAAAGATTTCTTCTAGAAATGGTGTCTTCAACTAAATTTTGCTGTTGTTAAAATTTATGGATTTCGATGCAAACTCTTTTCAAATTTTCAGAACAGTACGATGAGACAAATATGTTTTCTATTAACTTATGTGGTGTTAATGGAACACAGACGAGTAACTGGCTAGAAAATTTGTATGAAAGTTATTAAATTTTTTAGTGATTTCCATAAAATTTTTTTAGACGAGTCGCCGGTCTATGCTTTGTGAACAGCACCTTAGCGAAAAAGAAAAACAATTAGGGAAAAATCAGTTTTGATACTTTGTTTCAAAAATCTGACATCTTTATATCTAAATTGTAAAATAAAATCGCCAAGTTTAACAGGCTTAGTTACTTTAATCCGGAATAATTATCTCGGCTTTCGTATTCTACGATGAAATAAGAAAATTTTTTAATTGATCAGAAAAAAAAAACACTTTCATCTTTTATAAATACCTGAAGTTTTCAGAGTTACATATTTACGTACACATTTATTTTAGTACAGTTAATATATGTAGTTGTAAAGCCAACTTGCTTGAAAGATATGAAAGTAAAATGTGATCTACAAAAATCGGCAAAAACAGACCTTCAATTGCACCCAAATAAGGCAATCGTGGTGCAAAATGGAATTTCTTGGAAAAAGATTCGAAATTAATGTAAAACTTTGTGAAAACAAATTCAAACTGAAAATGCACACGGCAGCAATAAAAAAAATTAAGCCAATAAAAACTCAATGATTTCAATAAAATTCAACAGCAACACCAACAACAGCATAAATATAACTTGAAAAAAAACTTATAAAAGCAAGAAGGAAAACAGCAAAATGAACGAAATAAACATAAATCATAAAGTTCATAACCGTAAAGTTGACAGCGCCGCCGCAACCACAAACGAAAAAGGCAGTGATTCTTGTTTTTATTATTTGTTTATTATGATTTAATATCTTTTACAGATGTGATGTGAGTCGCATTAAATAATTCATAGTTTTTTTTTTTTTTTTTTTTTTTTTTTGTATGCATGCCTATCTGAACAAAATCATTAAATTTAGTTATTATCATTTTGGGGGGCCCCTACTCACCAGACACAAATTGTCGAATTTTTTTATTCTATGAATTTTTGTGCTGCGATTCGATCGTGCATACAGGAATTGACATTTGTTTTCTGAAAGGGCGCGGAAAGCAGATCATTATTCTCAGCATAAATGATGAAACAGAACTAGGGCTCGATGATGTTTTCCATACAACTTGACAAAAATTGACGACAGGTAAAGCGGTTGTAAAATAGAATCTATTTTATTTTGGCAACGATTTTTCTTACGCTCTAACTTATAAGCAAAAAAGTTGTCACCAACATTAGAGTCTGAACACAGTGTAACGATAATTTACTGTGGTGCGATTTTTCATACGATTTTGAAGTAAAAATCGCAGTACGGAGCGGCACTTTTTTATTCTATGAATTTTTCACTCTCTTTCTCTTTTCGATGTTGCCATAGTTTTTGAATAATTGATGATTTTCACAACATTATTGTAAACAAAAAACAATATTTTTAAGTTTATAAATTTTTTGTCGTGAAATATAAAAGTTTTAAAACTATATTAACGGAAGAAGAAAAAATGGACAATAACGAAAGAACTATGGAAGAAGTTAGGAAGTATGACTCTTTTTACAATTTGCAGTCGTGAAGGTACAAAAACTTCTAGTACAAAAAAAAATTGTTTTTGCCATCTATGGCCCCCAAACAATGAGCAATAATTTTTTTTTTTTTCATAAAAAGAATGTGATATTTGAGACCAATCGTCCTAGTCGTATTAGGATTAGCCACATGTTCCGTAAATAACCTTCCTTAACGGTTAAGCAAATACTTGCTTACTGCACCCGTGAGAAAGGTAGCGTAATGAAGAGTCTTACTAAATTTCTTAAAATTAGGTTTGGGGAAGGTAAAGCATGAGTTTTCCAAACATATTGCATACTTAACTTTATACATTATCACTTCTACTTACAGTAAGGTAAGTAATAATCGACAGTCGGGGCTAAGCAGTTTTCTAAATGAATGTACATTAAGGGTCTTAACCACCATCTTCTGTTAGTATTTGTCGTGGTTTCTAATTCCACTTTCTACCAAATTAACAATTTCTTCTAAATTCCTCCAGCTAAAGATCTTTGCTTTTTTTATAAAAAGGTTTAACAATTGTTATATATATATATATATATATATATATATATATATATATATATATATATATATATATATATATATATATATATATATATATATATATATATATATATATATATATATATATATATATATATATATATATATATATATATATATATATATATATATATATATATATATATATATATATATATATATATATATATATATATATATATATATATATATATTATTAGCTGGAAGAATTTAGAAATAAAATAATGTAAACAAGATCAAATAACACGAATATTGAATTTTTAATAGCTATAATTTTTTTATTTACTGCCATTACAAAATACTTAATATAAACAGTAAATTTTTTGAAACCGCAAACACTTTGTTCCGACTCTTACTGTACTTTTAGTAAATCTCATCCATTTTGTGAACAAAACCAAAGCTGCAAAAGCTTTAGCGGGAGGAAAAATAAAAAAGCTTTTTCTCCTAATAATATAAGAACATTAAATGACAGTTTCTGAAGTTACAGTCGACGTTTCAATTATAATTATGAAAGTCATTTTTGCTTGCAGTTGCGGCTATATTCTGTTTCATCATGTATTACAGTATTATCTTCTTCCGAGGAATAAGTGGGTAATTTTTGATATTTTACTCTCCGTACATACATCCACTTCGCTCGGTGTAAATTTTCGGATGTAGTGATTCTGACAGTCACGTCTGTCCCATAGGCATAGAAAATAAGGAAACTTCTCACTGCCCCCTTGCAATCCAGATAGAATGGCAAACTTTCCATTGATGTAGGTCATTATGTATGAGATGGAGACGTTCTTTCACTACTTCATATGCTTCCTTTATGTATTTTCCATGATTGGAATTGATGGTTTCATATTCCCTTAATGAAGCAAGACTACTTTCAAATTATCCTTGTCTCCATCCCAAAAAGGACGCCATTTCTCTGGGTCATTTTAAATAAAATTTTTAAGAATTTACACCGAATATAGTGAGAAAGCAATGAAAATGAATATATTGTCGTTCCACAAAATTCTTAATAAGAACTTTATTTAAGTACGCTTAAAATGTTGATAATTAAATAATCTATTTGGTACAAAAAAATAAAACATTCCAGATCTTTACTACAACGTAGAAAAAAACCAAAATAAAAGTGAAAATTTTTGAAACAAACGTAAAAAATAGGCAAATTTTGAGGTGCCATAACTCAGCCACTTCTTGTCAGGTAAAATTTTGCATTACAACGACGGAAACGATATGCCATTTGTCTCGATCGGACTTTTTGGTTGGACTCCACAAGGGTTTGAGTGGGACCATACACCGAAAAACACAAAAGTACCGTTATCTAAAAAACGGTACTTAGGAAAAAAAATTACAGCCTTTTTCGTGTTCAGGAGGTCCGAATTAACTGATCTAGGCATGTGGCGTTCTTGGTACTTTTTTGGCTGCAAACCAGCATTATAAAAATAATAAAACACAATAATCAAATACAAACTCCATTTGCAACCTGCATTATAAACAACTATGCTTCTACGAATAATTAAATCCTACAAAAATCAAAGTTCAAGTTACAAACCTACGAAGTTTTTTGTTCTATGTTAGGAACACAACTGGGTCGAGTGACTACTTTCGCTCAAAACGACATATTCATTGGTATAAATTCACTTTGGAATTCCGTCGTATGAAATACAATAACCACGAAATTATTATAATACTTCTGATTATAACTGGCAAACTTGTTTACGAAGAGTGCGACCATACCAAAAAATATACAATACAAGGTAGAACAATATTAATCATTCAATTTCGTTTATGAATAACTTTTTGACTAAATAAAAAAATATTTTGAGCGTTGAAAATCTTTATTTGTATCTGTAAAATTTAGTTTTTTGTCAATTTGAAAATGTCATATCACATACATATATTATATTTTATATATTATATTTTTTGTATTATTTTTTAGATTTTTTCTGATTAATCTCATGATAGTTATCATCAATCCTGTCACTCTTTTTCAGGTTGCTAGCGAGTTCCGGGACACCCCGTATAAAAGTGTGATTTTTCAAAATTCAATTATTGAAAAATGGTTTGTAAAACATTTTCAAAAGTGATCGGTCTCCGCAACACCTTTTGAAAACGATATTTTTCAAAATGATCATTGTCTACCACATACCTGAATGTTTTATTATTATTGTTAACTTATACAATGTTATTATTTTTTTAGGTTATTTTGGGAAAGAGTTATTTTTATTTGCTCGATCACTATCATTTATAAGACTATTTGTCTTTTGTCAGAACAACTCTATGATCACCAGAATGTGGGCGATATGTTTCGATAAGGTGTTTCAGTCCGCAACCTTTTGTTACTTCTTAAAGAGTTAAGAAATAACTGTATATCATATGTTTTTCTTTTGGAAGTATTTTACCTTTATTACTTTTTATGTTCAATTGCACTTTTAGCCGATCAATAGTGTAGACATGTTGCACATATATGTATGTAAGTGATAATAGTTTAATTCTCACGCCACAAAAAATACTGCCGTAAATATTTATCTTGATATATTTTGCACAGTCCACAATAGGAGTCTGTATCAGAAATCTGTAATCGGCAACAAAAAGAATAAACATTTAGGAATTGCTCATATGGAAAAGATGAAGCAGCCGCCCTCCTTCCACAAAAATAAAAAATACAAGGTAGAAGACATAAAAGAAGAACAAATTTTAATCACGATGATCTTTTTGTTTTAAGATTCCACAAAAGCGATATGAGAAAATATCAACTACTTTAAGTATGTAAGAGTTTTAAATGCAAGCAATAAAAAAATATCGCAAAATGAAATTAAAAATATGATGGCGCTTGTTTTATTTCACAACAACGAGTTTGCTTTGTAAATGTATTAATGTTTTTACAACTGATCAAAAAAAAAATGGTCAGTATTGAGTTGCACACTCAAACGCAAAACTTATCAGACATTTTTAAATGTTACCTTGTAAATCTTAAAAAAAAAATAAACGTATGTTGGAAATTCTAAACTTTATAACAACAGTAGCATTGAGAATTTCAAAACAAAATATATATATACTCATAAAGGGTGTTTTTTTAAGCTAGATAGAACTTTAAATTGTAAAAAGTAACACAAAAAATTAAATTTTGATGAAACATTTTTTTTATTTGTTTCAGTATACTCTGACAAATCATTGAATTGAAGCCACGAGACCATTGTATGCGTCGTTCTTTCGCCGATTGGGCTCTAGAGCAGTTGGCAACTGACCCGTTGTTTTATCGCAAAATTGTGTTCAGCGATGAGGCGCATTTTTGGCTTAACGGGTTTGTTAATAAGCAAAATTGCCGCATATGGAGTGAGACCAATCCACAAGAGACCCTACAGACTCCATTACATCCAGAAAAATGCACTGTTTGGTGCGGTTTTCATGCTGGTGGCATCATCGGACCTTATTTCTTCAAAAATGAGGCCGGAGCTCGCGTTACGGTCAATGGAGATCGTTACCGCACCATGATCAATGATTTTTTGTTTGAAAATATGGATGACATTGATCCGGAGGAGATGTGGTTTCAACAGGATGGCGCTACGTGCCATACGGCGAACGCAACCATCGACTTACTGAAATCAAAATTTGGCGATAAGTTGATTTCGAGAAATGGACCTGTCAATTGGCCTCCAAGGTCGTGCGATTTGACACCTCTCGATTATTTCCTGTGGGGCTACGTGAAGTCACTGGTTTATGCTGATAAACCAGCAACAATTGACGCCTTGGAGGCCAGCATTGTTCGTGACATACGGCCAGCAGTGCTCGAAAAAGTGGCCCAAAATTGGACGTCCAGAATGCGCTTCGTCAAGAACAGCCGCGGTGCCCATATGCCCGAAATCATTTTCAAATGTTAATGTCACGTATTGATCTTTCGAATAAAAAAAAATTTTGATTACAATTTAATTTTTTGTGTTATTTTTTACAATTTCAAGTTCTATCGGGCTTAAAAAAACACCCTATATATTGTATATTGAATCGGAAATCATCAGATATGAGTAACGTTGAAGCATGACTTGGCTGCTAGTAAGAGGTGGTGGTGGCGATGGCTTTATGTTACTGATAGTGCTGCTTATAAAGATCTTGATGATCATTACTTTTATCATGTAAAACTTTTGTCGTCATCTTTCAAGCACTTTTCTTCTTTAAATGGTATCAAAGCTTTTTTATTTGTTTTTGTCATACTTTTGGTTGCTTGCTTTAAATGTTTTTCTTTTTCTCCATAATGCCTTATTTTAAATGTTGTTTCGATCGGTTAAAATTTCATTTTATTGCTATACTTTTTTTTTAAAGATTTTATAGGATATTCATGATGAGAACAAAGACAAAAATGCACGTAAAAAGAAATCTTGTACAAATAAGCTTTCAGAACGCTACGCATCTAATTTGTGATGGCACATCTTGATAAGCTTTTAGCAACATATCGTATTTTTCTTGATTTTATTCACCATTTCGTTTTTCTGATCTTTTAAGAGTATTTTCTGTTCACTTACTTAAAAGTCAGAGAAACAAAAGTATTAATTCGTTTGTTTATATTTATATATCATAAATTTATATTTTGCTTTTCATACAGTAAATAATTTTCTTAACAATTGACATCTGCTTTCTGTCTGTGTATCGCATTTTTACATGCCAAAGAGGCGAATGCTGCGCGAATGGAAATTTTTATTCGTTGAGCAAGAAAAAAGAAAAAGCTTGAACGAAAATAAAGATTCAAATACATATATAAAAATGGAAATAACAGCAAAAATGTTCACACATATATACATAAATAAACGTTCATATCCATGTACATACATATACATATATTTATATACAAACAATTTCCTTTTTTGCTAATTATTTAAAAAAAGGAAATAATTTAAAAAATAAAATAATAAATTAGGATCAATCCATAAAGGCATTTGTCTGATCATCAACAGTATTTGTATGACTAGCAAATATTCTATAATTTTTTTCCAGCATAAAGATGTTTTGTTTACATAAATATTTATCACCGGTTTCCTTTTTTCAATTGAAATAGGGTTACCATTATTCACGGTACAAAAATATATTTTACACGAAAAAAGTAAACAAGATACATATAACTTGTATAGTGGCAGTACTGGGGATTGAGAATATGCATAACGTGTATAACGTTACAGAACGCGAACAATGAGAAGCGCGTTACATAGACCCAATTTCTTACGTAGTCACAAACGTGTCGCTGGTTTTCGCTTTATTTAAAACGCGATCCATGAACAGGCTGTGAATGTTATTTAGCTTTAAGTTCCATTTAAATACGAAAATCAGTTTTTCTTTACAAATTTGGACTAAACTTAAATGCCCAAACTTCTTCATTTAAGTTTTATTTAAGTTGTTCTCATAGTCCATATGGTTTTTGTGTGCTTGCATTTGTATTAGTGCAAAAAATGTAAACAAAACACACATACGAGCTATTGCCTGCAGAAGATATTCGAAAATTAGTTGCTAATTTTGCACTAAACAACAGCACAGTATAATAATTTATTAAATATAACTTAGCGTAAAATAAAATTGTTAAGTTTTTCTATGCCGTTAATAAATTTAATATTTTTCTTTAAGAATTTTTCTATTCTTCCACTTAGAAACAGCTGTTCTATGGAATACTTTCCATAATATTTGGAATTAAAGTAGAGCTGCCACACTTTCATCGCATCTAAATAAGAACAATAATTTAATAGTGATAAACTGAACTAGCATTTAAATACAACTTAAATTTAAATGAAAATTAACTAATTTTGTATTTAAATACGCAGTCAAAAACTGGGCCTAAATGTCTGTATTTGACAATGCATTTAAATTCAAACCAAATAATTTCTTTGAGCAATGTTTTGAAAAATTCATTAAATTTTAATCAGCCGACATTCAGACAGGATCTGAACTGTGTAGGAATAAACACAGCCCAATCAGACGAAACCAACTTCCGTTTTATCCGGGAAAATGCTGTCGCAACCGGAATGTACCGACTCTCTGGTCTGCAGAATATTATATAATAACACGGTATACTGAGACTGATCCAATTGCGTTAGAACACACCTATTTTCTGTTCAGAGAGATGTCAGAATTGAGGCAGCAAAAGTGATTTCTGCTACTTGCGTATAACTTTGATTGCGAGCCAAAGCACAAAGCGCGGATGTGTCATTAATTTACATTAGCACGTGCCTTGATGGCCTAAACTGCTGAAGCACCGACAAGCTACACGGGGGGAATTATTCACGATTCACCAGCGCTCCAGTGTGACTATCAACGCTCATACAGGTCGCAACTTTTGTCATAAGTTTGTAGCCATATAGACAAACCTCTTGCTAAAAAGCTTCTAATTCCTCATGTATGAAATTTCCCAAATAGTCAAAGGAAGACAATACTTAGTGAGTTCGTAGGTCGAAATGCATTAAGAACACCAGACCGTAACCAACTCATCTGTCAAACCATCACTACTGGGTCCTTACGTTATAGGTATCTGTTTTGGGGGTTAGTTGCCCCCAAAAAACGGCATTGCACCATATTTATCAGGGAAACTAATTCCCCTGTCTGCGATTAAGGTTTGCACCTGATGAGAGGCAAAACACTATTCAAGTGCAAGTAGAGACTCCTGGAGTTTTGCAGACCTCCACTCTGCCAATTAACCACTGGTAATGGTTTCGAAAGTCCGAAGCAAAGGGCGGAGAGAGAGAGAGAGAAAGACTCAGAGATGCATATAGTTTTAAGCTTATTTTGCCTTCTTTCATCTCAGTTTACATTGTGCTTTTGCTATTGACTCTTGATTTCTTACAATGTCTTCAATCCGACTTTTTTAACTCTGATCACTTATTCTACTAAAGCATGCTTTCTATTCGCTCGCAACTTATTTCGTTTCACTTATTTACCAATGGTGCCTCTCTTGGCATTCTCCATATCCAGTGTTGCCAGAAATGTAGATTTATCTCCACTTTACAGGTTGGAACATTGAAGATTTAAAGACGTTTGGCCTAAAAGCGCAGATTTTCAGATTTTAACTTTGCTCTAATTTTATTCCATATATTGCTGCTATCGTTTGTTTATTTTATAGTAGAACGAAAATATCAACCCTTTATGCTATAAGGTAGAAAAAATGTAATATAATAACAGTTTTTACAGCTTTTTAAGTGTTGATATTCTCAGTACAAATAGGTGTTCATATGTAAATGTTTTATACAGAAGAACTTAAACAAAATTTAGAAAATATTATATTAAGGGTAGTTCATATGTTTTGAACTTAAGAGAGTTAAGATGTTTGAACCTTGCTGATTTAATACGGGAAACGAAAGTAAGCTTCTGGAAGAAAATATGTGAAATAAAACGAGCTAATTCGTATCATGCTTTTCTATATCTAACTAAGTTTATTAAATATATAACGATTTAACTACTTTCATAGCCATAAATGGAGTGAGTTTCAGCCACATAAAGACTACCTAGAACTTAGAAACCCGCCACTGCCTACACACAGTAGTATCTGCAGATGTGCCAATATTAATGTTGTTTTATATTTATACATGACATTAAATATATATATTTTTATAACTTTTTGAGTATCTAATTCTTTTCTTTTATTTATTTTAATACTTACATATGATTATACGTTTCCACATACATATGAATGTATATGCTATAAGTAATATACATATGTGTACGTGTATACTTAATTAGACATTTACCATATAGACAAGTATCTTGTGCGTAGTGAATTTATTTGTCCTTCCATTCTATTTTTTTAATATTCACAAATTTGTTAATATTTTTAAAAGATATACTATAAAAATTGGTGTTAGTATGGATTTGAAGAAATGGAAAATAATGTGCAGATTATGCAGATTTCCGCAGATCTAACCTTTAAAAATTCTGAAAACGCTACCCATATATTTGCTCTCTCTATCTCTGGCGCAAATCTAGACGTTTTATCTACCTATAAAAATCTTGAGGATTTTGTGGTAATATAAAATGTCCTCAACCGATAAATATAACCCAAAAGTTTCTGAATATAACTCACGCTTAAAATTATTTTCAATTTATTTATGTTTCCAAAAACTTCCTCATTTATACACGTCTCTAACATTTCTTTACTTCTTTTCAAACAAATGAACAACCGTTGGTTGCTACGATTTGTTTTTTGAAAGTATCGAAAAGCAGAGAACAAAAATTCAAACAATTAAGTTTTTTTATTCGCTATACGTGTATAAATGAAAAAGCTTGTTTTTTGTGTTTTGACAGATATTATTAGAGCATTTTTCTTTTTTAATTCTCAATAATTTATTTACATTGTTGGGATATAAAGTTGAATATTTAAGAATATCTTTCAAGAATTTCCAAAGTGTACTGATGATTAGGGTAGCTCCTATGAAATGTCGACATATAAAAAGCTGGGAAACATAGAAAACAAGCTATTTATAATTTTTCTTCCTCAGATTTTTTGTTTTGTTTTTTTTTTCAAAATTGGGCAAATTTGAATATTATTGTCAATGGACTAAGTTCTTGCTGAAATTCAAGGGCATGGTGTGAATGATCTCTAAGTTCAGTTAGACGGTGTTACGAACCATAGAAATTAATTTCGTGAGCACTTAATTTCAACTTATGCTACGGAAATTGCCCACCTAGATCGGGCAATATCCCATCTCTGGGGATATGTAAAGTCTCAGACCTTCAGGAATTATCCAGCAAGATTCGCAAGATACCAGTCACTGTGCTCGAACGAGTCACCTAAAATCGGGTCTTCCGAATTGACCACCTCAGACGTGTTCTTGGCCAACATTTATATGACATTATTTCCAACGGTAAAAGTCGTAAAATGTTCTTTTAACCGATATTAAATATTTCAAATTCATATTCAAATTTATATGTATTAATTTACATTATTAATATACCCCTCACCATGTATTACCCATTATTATTCGAAAGCAAATTAAGCCCAAAACACAAGATGGTGTAAATTTTACGACCACCTCTTACATTGGAAGTTAATAGAAACATACATATTCATATAAAATTGTATGTTATTAATTCATTGCACTTTTTTGTGATATATTAAACGTAATTTTTTCGTAAAAAGAAGTCGAAAATATGAGCTGATTCGTTTATATAGATAATGTCTTAAGTCTTTTAGTACTCTGTACTTGCAAAAATAAAAACAAAAATTCAAAAAAAAAAAAGGAGTAGGTAAATGCGAGCTATTTCCTTCGTTAGTGTTTTAACATATTTGTGTTCACATATTTCTCTTTATTTAATTTTAGTGTAGGTTTCCTCGTTTGCAATTCGTTTTCGTATTTTTAGTTTTTTCTTGCATTCTCCAGCACCATAAACTTCCCATTTTAAGTTTTGCTTTAATGTGCGTGTTCTTTATGGTTTGTTGTTGCTGTTTTTTCTTTCATACTGCTGTTATTTTTTATTTTTTCGCAATCATGAATTATTAATTCGCAGCATTAAAACTTACTAAGCAACCTGATGCTGCCTTAAAAGGATAATTTTTTTTATGCTGTAAGTTTTTCTATCAGATGCACTGTCATATTCCTCATAATTGTTTAATTTTTTTTCGCAATTTCTAAATACAATTCTCTATATGTATGAAAATTTTTTTCTTCACTCCAAAATTGGTAAATTTCCCAGGCTCATTTTTATATGAAAGATTCATGTTTTCAGAATTTGTCATCAAAAAAAAAAAAAAAAAACCAAACCAAAAAAATTAAAAAGCTGCTAAGCAACGAAAAAGGAGTTCATTTGCTAAACAATGGATTTTTTTTAAGGAAATTTTTTATTTATTTCAAAAATAAAACATTAAATAATTTGTGAGGAAACTTTTTGTAACACCTTTTGGTAATTTTTTCGGTGGAAATTGTAACTTTTCGTTGAGAGTAGAAAATTTTTATTTGGAATTAAATTTATTTTAACTTTCTTTCGAATCAATGCAATTTGTGTTGCCAAATAATTTGGATTCAATTATCAAGAAGTTGAAAATGCTATTGGTAATCTAAACCTTAAAAAAGCTCCAAGTATGGATAAAATCAGCAACATAATGCTCGTAGAGCTGCCTCGTGTAGCTAAAAGAATTGTTCTTTTTATTTTTAATGCTATTTTACGACTTGAGTATTACCCTGCAGATTGGAAGGTGTCCATGATAACAATGGTTCCTAAGCCAGGGAAGGATCACACGAAAGTAGAATCATACCGTCCAATAAGTCTACTGCAATAATTTCAAAACTTTTCGAAAAATTGCTAAAGGCGAAGTTGGATCCAATGCTTAATAAGGTTGAATGTATTCCCAATCACCAATTTGGTTTTAGAGCGAAACATGGCACCATTGAGCAAACACACAGGTTAGTTAACGTCATAAGAAAGGCATTTGAAGATAAAAAATATTGCTCTGCCTTATTCATCGACTTGGCTTAATGCATAAAATAAAGTTTAACTTACCTGCAAACGTACATAACCTTTTAGAAAGCTATTTATATTGTCGCCAATTTATAGTTAAAAAAAAGGCGATTTCATAAGCCCCGCCCAGTCTATTGAAGCTGGTGTTCCCCAAGGCAGCATATTAGGGCTTATCTTATATCTACGATCTACGCATCTGACAAGCCGACAAGCACCAACATTCACACTTCAACATTTGCAGATGATACAGCATTCCTTAGCATACATAGTAACCACCAGCAAGCATCAATAAATTTACAGGAACATATCGGCAAACTAGAGAAATGGCTCAAGCTTTGGAAAATCAAGGTTAATGAACAAAAGTGTGCCCATGTTACATTCGCACTGCGTCTAGGAACATGCTCACCCATTACTATTAATAATAAAGTAATACCTCAACACAGTGAAGTCAAATACCTCGGTATTCATCTTGACCGTAGACTAACATGGAAGTCGCACATCGAGGCAAAAGTAACGCAAATGAAATTGAAAGCAGCGCAAGTTAACTGGCTAATAAACAGAAATTCGATCTTGAAGCTTGATTGTAAACTTTTACTTTACAACTCGATTCTAAAGCCAATATGGTGCTATGGTATTCGATTATGGGGCACAGCCTCGGCATCCAACATTGAAAAAATTCAAAGAAGTCAAAATAGAATACTCCGTTAAAAACTCACGAATCCACGCAGATCTGAACGTACCTTTTGTGAAATCTGAATTTGTCAAGTACGCGACAAGATATATTAACAAACTTGAATTCCATCCAAATCCTCTTGCAGTTAATATTCTTAACTTTGGTGGTCATACCCGTCTGAGAAGGAGGGATACTTTGGCTACCATTAGAGCTCTAAACAGATGACTGAATTCTGAAATAATATTCGCATAAAAATAATTTTTTGTCCAGCACTGGCAGGACTTTAATTACAGTTTTTTTAGTATTAAGAATTGAAAACTTATTGTCATTACATTTTTTATGTAGATTCAATAAATAAAATAATAAAGTTAAAAAAAAATAATTTGGTGTTTGGAGACAACTTCAACAGTTGATTACAAGTAGTTTGATTTCCAGGCACAATTCTTCAAGTCTCAAGAAGTGAGTCTTACTCAAATATTGAAGTCGCCAGCCTTGGCACTTTAATTCTTTCCAATGAGTTCTATTTAAACTAAATGAAATCAAGATATTTTCACGGCGAAATTTGGTGACTAGCAAAGCTTAATTCTACTACTACAATTGATAGACCAGATAAATAATCATAACTTAGTGCCAGGCAGCAATTTTTTTGTTCCGAAACAATGGTCCGATGCTAGTGGTAGCTCTTTATCCTACGTCTTTACGTCTCACATTGTCTATGCTTTTTATTATTATAAAAAATAATTGTTTAAAACATATTAAAATATGTACACCGCCCAAAGTCAACCGCCGCTGAATTGCTTGCGAAGCATAGAATTCTAATGTCTCATGTTTAAGCATAACAAAATACAACACACTATATATGAAATTTTGCCAGATGACTTCGCTCACGTTTTTTACAGACGCAATGTTTTTGAGATAACGAACGACAGGAAGGCATTTTACATTGTGAAAACTGACATCTACATTGTGTTAAAAACATATCGTGTGTTATCCACAGGACACTTCCCATTTAAATTTTTCTAAATACATCTTGACTACTGTCATGCAGTAAAATTACTTTATTATGTCTCCCGTTGTTTTGCGGCCGTTTGTTTTTCAATACTCAGATCAAATGCATTAATTTCGTTCGATAACGATCACCTATGGTTGTTTCAGGTGGTTTTAACAACTCATAATACGCTATGCCGAGCTACTCCCACCAAATACTGAGCATGACCTTGGAACCGCGAATATTCGGCTTGGCAGTTGTCGTGAAAGCATGACCGGGATATCCTCATGATTTTCTGCCCTTGGGATTATCGTAATAAACTCATTTTTCGTCCCCAGTAACAATGCGATGCGGAAGTCCCTTCCATCATTGCCTTGCAAATATCTGTTCACAAGTAAACAAACGCCGTTCGACATCACTCGGCTTCAACTCGTACAGCACCCAATTTCCATGTTTCTGCATCATTCCCATGGCTTTCAGGCGTCTTGAAATGTCTTTTGTTGCGTTTGGACGAATCTTTATCAAGTAATGACTCCAGTTTTGCATTTTCAAAAAACTTCTCTATTCCACCGCCTGTCTACGACGTCAAAATCACCGTTCTTGAAGCGTAGAAACCACTCTCGGCACGTTCTTTCACTAATAGCGGCCTCAGAATAAGTATTTGGGAGAATTCCATGAGTCTGAGCTGCAGATTTCTTTACGAGTATATTAAAACCTTCCGCAAATGACGAGAATTTGGCTCGTAAAACGACATGTGTAATCGAGAATAACTTTATGATGCAGACACAAATCGACTAATATTTCGACGGCGTCATGTTTACAAATATATAAGCTTATTGTATGGCAACCACTTACCGCTATAGCCATCTATTGCAAAACGGCGGAAGCAAAGTTGTACACCTGAAATATTTCTCATCCAATAAGTAAATACTTTTAGTCAAAAATTTCGAAATGCAATATGTTTGAAAAAATTTCGTAACAACACTCATAGAAAAAAACATTTATATTGATGACGGCGGGTCATCAGAATTGTGACATCAATATTATGTAATTAATTCATCAGTAATGTGAAAACTGACATATATCTCAATGGCAAAAGGCATCAGAGAATTTGGTCATACATTGACTATCATGAATGCTACAACAGTGGTGGCATATCTAGTATGTCAAAATGTATTATATTTTCTATTTATTTTGTTCTTAAAGTTATTTTTTTTTTTTTTTAACTTAATTTAATATTTAAGAAGTAGAAAGCAATGCATCATATTGATGTAAATTTTTAATTACAGTAACTATTATTTAAGCCAATGCAGACAAGTATAACTATAAATGAACGATAATATCTATTACACACCATATTGATTACACTTAGTCATAAGCGGCATTAGTTAAATAACGAATATAACATCCAAGGTTCATTATGAAATTAAATAAATAAATAGAAATAATTCAAAGAAAAAAAAATTACAATTGCTCTAGTGCTGCCACTATAGATGTTAATGCATTTTGATAACATCGTAGAGAGTAAAATAAAAAAGGAACTACCACACAAAGAAAGAGAGCACAACATAAACATAATTAAAATATGATAGTGCGACACACAGGCATTATGACAGTAAGTCATCAAAAGTACTAAAACATTTTTAATTCTCATTGGTTTCTTGAAAATGGTAAAATATAAAGTTATATGTTTGAACATGTTTTTAAAATCATTAAATTTAGACGAAGTTTAGCTGACGATAGCGTGTCATGGTACTGATAATATTTTGCCATAAAAATTACTTCATTTAGCCATTTTTCTGATATTAATGAGCCATCACATCAATGAGATTTTACATCGAATTGAATCCAAATTATATTTGGTCTGATGTTAATGTGCTACTCTATTGATAATATTTTGTCATTAAAGTGCCATCGCATTGATACTTTCCCACATCAGACGTATTTCAATAAAGCATGCCCATGATATCAGTATGACATGTCATTGATGAAATAATTGTCATAGTTACTGCTAAATGATAATTAGGGCAACTGATGTAGTAGTTGACATCACAGCGATGAAAAGTGGCATGATGTCAAAAATACGGACATTTGGCATTGCATTGCTGTTAAAATACATCACAGTTATAGTGGGTTTTCTATGATTGTAATGTTGATGTATCTTTTCTCTACTATGTAGACAAGTTTCACTTCCATTTAATCCATTGCCTTTTCTCAAGTCCAACAAACATTTTGTGAAGTTATTTCCCATTTAAATTAAAAGAACCAATATAAAGACAAGAAATCTAATAATGGAACAGCATATGTAGGTTTTTTAAGCAGGGATAGATCTATGTGTTGAACATAATTTGTTGTCAATTAAACAATTGTTTTAAATATAAAGAATCAGCAAGTTCACTTGTTAGCGTAGATTTGGTAATGTATAGTTTTGGGTCAACACAGGTCGTCAGTGGTAATCAAGTTACTAAACCAAATCTGTTTTTGGTGTAGACTTCTTGAATAATATTTCAGGCACAAGACAATAAGCTTTAATTTGCGGTATAATGCATTATTGATGTAAGTATAACATTCGCTTAGTAACGCTCAGAATCAAGTTAGCAAAGTAAATGAAAGACACGTCATTTTCGGTAATGAAATTTGTTCATGATGGAACCCACTTTATTAAACCAGACTGAATTAAGTACATTTTTGTTCTTTCTTTAAGTGTTAAGAATTCAAATTAAGCAAAAAAACTAAACATGTTAAGAAACATACAGGTAAAATACATTTGCTTAACAAGTGTAGGTTATAATGACGCCGTGCCCACCCAGCTGCAACTGCTTTTTTAACCGTACAAAATATGTCAAATTGTTAATGAAAATCATGATTAATTATTTGACATATAATTCATGTTTTAAAAATTTCACTTCACTTCTTTTTATTTGTCTTATGTTATAACAAATAAGTTTAATAAAAGTTAATCATGCGTCATATAAATATGTACATACATACATACATATGTATATGAAATAATGTGCAAATGTATGTATGTACAATGCATATTTCTAGAATATAACTGCAATTATTAAAAAAAATATATTAAACACATGTACTTATGTATGTGATTCAAATATTTACATGCACTAAGAAATTTATGTGGCAAACAAAACATAAACTAATTACTATTTTCTAATTCTTAAGAAACACAGGGATTTCTTAATTTTATCAAAAATTTCATATAAGAAACAAACAAAATTTTTAATTTACATAAAATAAAATTTATATAGCATAGTAAATTTGACGAAAATATTCTCTATGCATTAAATACATTCAAGACAGCAGACTACTGACTACACGGCTACAAATGTCGCTAACTACCGCCGTGTTGTTAGCTACTTAATTATTTTAGAAGCACTAGCGGCATAATAAACAGCTGATCTGTAATTTTTACTCTTTCGTTTATAAAAAACCTTATGAAATAAGGTTAACAGATGGAGAATATTACCTACAAAAATGTATATGTCCCCAAAAAAAGCAAGCAAAATTAGTTTAGCCATGTTGAAAAATTACGGAATCTATTTCACTCTGAAACTTATTGACCACTCAATCGGCATAAAGTAAAGCAGAGGGCAAAGATGTTGACAGCACACTTACTGAATGGGCTGCTCGCTGACTTTCATATTATATTTGGAAATGTATGTATGTACAAGTATAACACTTATATTCATTATTGGCGTTAATAGCTACTGCTATTTATATAAATCAAAAAAAAAAAAAAAAAATATATATATATATATATATATATATATATATATATATATATATATATATATATATATATATATATATATATATATATATATATATATATATATATATATATATATATATATATATATATATATATATATATATATATATATATATATATATATATATATATATATATATATATATATTGTTAAGAATACATTGTCACATATAAACCAGTGATCTGGTTATTAAATATGTACAACAAACACATTCACCTAAACAAGACACAACTAAAAAACATAATACACAAAGAAACAAACATACATGATATAAAGTACGTAAAATGCCAAGTAAATGAGCTACAATTATGTTGCTGTTTTCCTTGTATTCTTGGTATTCGTTTTATTATTGTTTGTTGTTGTGACTTGCTTATTGTTCGCAAGCTTTTGTATGAGTGCGTGTGTATATGCGAAAGAAATACATTTGCACATTATGAACAACTAGAAAATATATGTCGTTTGTAGAAACTCACAAAGTCGTATAAATAGCAGGCAGGACGGCACCAAGCAGTCAGTTTATTTTTAAACTTTGTGCAAGGCAGTCATAAGTAAGAAAATCTATTGTTTTTTAGTACACAGTAGTACTAAGTGTAAGTAAAGTTGTGAATTATTTAAGTACTGTATAATGAACAGGTGTGGGTGTCATTATTTCATTTACAATTGAAGAATCCGCAAAAGCGTTTTAGAGGCAAAAACGTAACAATATATTGAGAGTTTCCTAGCTATCTAACGGTTAGCACCTAAAACGTGAAGGCTCCCATAACTCAATGTTAAACCAAGGCTTGTGCGAATAAAATACATTTGAACTGAGCAAAATGTTTTTTTTTTAGATGTTTTCTGACTTTTCTCATGATGGTTACAATGAACTTTGTCACCCTGTTTCGGCTTGATTTAATTTTTTTAATAGCTATATTTTAATTTATTGAATTTTTGTTGAACTTTTATAATTTTTTAAATTAAGTTTTTGGTTTGTACATTTGTGCAACGGGTTATAGTTCAGGTTTTTTTTTTCCTTCCTTAAGTTTTTTTCTTAAGAAGGATTTTTTTCAATACAAATCTGCTGTGATCAATAATTTTGATTGAAGAAGACAAGAAAAATAATAATCAAATCTTTAGCTGGGGGACAACTAGCTGTTTCGTAGTCGCTACACTTCTCATCAGCACCCACTGGGATTTGAACTCGGGTCATGACGTATCATGATCTGCTGCTTTAACCACTCAGCTACCGAGATTTTAATTATTTTCTATCTATCGGGTGGTTAAATTTCAAGGGCCGATGTTGAATGTGAACCACACCTAAACGCCAAGTTTTTTTCCGAATTTTATTTGACATTTCTCTATTTCAGACTTATTCAATTTGAACCATGGAGAGATACATAATCCAACAACGTGTTAAAATTATCCAGACTTATTATGAAAATTTTCGAAGAAAATCATCTTCAGTGATGAGGCACATTTTCACCTCAGTGGCTTCATCAATAAACAGAATTGCAGCATTTGGGCGAATGAGAATCCAAGAGTGACTATCGAAAAACCAATGCACCCACAAAGAATGACTGTTTGGTGCGGTTTATGTGCTGGCGGCATCATCGGGCCGTATTTTTTCCAAAATGAGGCCGGTCAGTCAGTTACTGTGCATGGTGTTCGCTATCGTGAGATGATAACGAGCCTTTTTATGGCCCGAATTGGAAGATATGGATGTAGACGATATGTGGTTTCAGCAGGACGGTGCCACTTGCCACACAGCTAACGAAACAATTGCTCTTTTGCGCAACAAATTCAATGGCCGTGTTATCTCACGTAATGGCGATGTCAATTGGCCGCCATGATCATGTGATTTGACACCGTTGGACTTTTTTCTTTGGGGTTATTTGAAAGAAAAGGTGTACGTCGATAAGCCAGCAACAATTCAACAGCTAAAGGATGAGATAATTCGGCACATTAACGGCATAGAACCTCCATTATGCCTCAGGGTCATCGAAAATTTGGACCATCGGATGGAGGTGTGCCGCCGTGGTCGCGGCGCCCATTTGGCCGATATTTTGTTCCATACATAATTGAGTATTCAATAATTTCCTAAATAGTTTGTGTTTTATTCAAAATCAACATCGGCCCTTGAAATTTAACCACCCTTTATATTCATCTCATATTGAATCACATATGCATTTTGTTAATTGCCCACATTGTTTGTACAGCGTTTGCTGTCTCAGAACTAGCGGTATTTCTTTTTAGTTATTAACATGCACATTTTTGTATTTTAATATTCTCCGTACCCAGAGATGTAAATATTAATTTAATGAATTTTTGTTGAGCTTTTATAATTTTTTAAATTAAATTTGTTGTCCCCCAGCTAAAGTTTTGATTATTATTTTTCTTGTCTTCATCAATCAAAATTATTGATCACAGCAGATTTGTATTGTAAAAAATCCTTTTTAAGAAAAAAATTTAAGAAAGGAAAAAACCTGAACTATAACCCGTTGTACAAATGTACAAACCAAAAAGTTCCCCAAGTCAGCATATTAGGGCCTACTTTATATTTGATTTACGCCTCCGACATGCCAACTACATCCGGAATCCACACTTTTACCTTTGCAGATGACACAGCGTTTTTGAGTGTTCATGAAAACCACCAATTAGCTTCACGAAATTTACAGGAATATATTTCAATATTAGAGAAATGGCTAAAACTTTGGAAAATCAAAGTTAATGAACAGAAATGTACTCATGTCACATTCACACTGTGTAAGCAAACATGTCCGCCTATCCAAATTAACAACTCACCTATTCCGCAGCACATTGAAGTCAAGTACCTTGGTATACACCTCGACCGTAGGCTAACGTGGAAGTCTCACATTGAAGCAAAGGTCACTCAGTTAAAACTAAAAGCAGCGCAGCTAAATTGGCTTATGGGCAGAAATTCTACATTAAAATTAGATTGCAAACTTTTGTTATACAACACAATACTAAAGCCTATATGGTGCTATGGAATTCAAACAAACATTGAAAAAATTCAAAGGCGACAAAACAAAATTCTTCGAACGATTACTGCAGCTCCATGGTACGTAAAAAGTTCACGAATTCATAAAGATCTGAGTGTTCCGCTGGTAAAAGAGGAATTTTCTAAGTATGCGACAAGGTAGGTATATTAGTAAACTGGAACTTCATCCAAGCCCTCTTGCGCGCAATATACTTAATTTTGGCGGCCACACTCGGCTTAAAAGAAGGGATACCGCTGCCACCATCAGATTGCTCAATAGATGATATTACCGAAATAGCTCCCGCATAATAAAACTTTTTGTCTAGCATTGGCCGGACTTAAGAATCACATTTTTTAATTTTTAATTTAGTATTAAGATTTGAATACTTATTGTTAGTTCATTTTGAAGATTCAATAAACAAAAAAATGCTTAAAAAATAAAAAAAATAAAAAATTAGAGTGCTTTGAAAAAAAATGGTGTTAGTCATCCCCTAAGATTAAAGATAATGTAGAAAAAGGTTGAAAATTAGATTTTTTCGCCACGCCTACAAATACCGCCCTTTTAGTATTTTGTTCACTGTGTCGCCATTTTAAGTTCGACCACAACATTTTATATATCGGTGTTCACGGCTCTGTAAGGGCTACATTTAATAGTTTTTCACTAGTTTTTTGTTTGGCTGGCGCTAATTTCATTTATTTTATAAAACATTTTCAGCCACCACAAATTAAAAGCTACTGCAACAGCTGGTTCGTGCTATTGCCGCAATTTAAAACTAACGTGTGGTTGATCTTGCGGCAATAAAACTTGTGAAAAATGGGGCAACCATATGATTGCAGAGTATTTGATTGGGACAGTTTTGTTATTGGGAACAAATTCGCCACAATAAAAATTGGGTCAGATTGGTTTACTTGCGGCAATTTTGTGATCCTAGCTTAATTTATCTGCATAATAATTTAAGGATAGGTATTTACCCAGATAAGTGCTCTCAAAGTGTTTGCGGTCAAAATTTCTTTCACACACGTTTTAGTTTTGTACCATAGTTCGCAGATCGTAAGATTTATCTTTTTTGCGGGCTTTTTGAGATGTTGGAGATGGCTTTTCCATGAAATAATTTTAAAAGGTACATTTAAATATCTAATACTAAACTCACATGTGTTTTTTCAATGATATGTAAAAACTAGTTGTTTGGACGAAAAAAAAAATATTTTCAGAATAGGTGCCTCTAAAAAATTATAAATAATATTTGTCAAAACTGGCTTGCTCTCACATTTAGCTGGAGTCCCAATTTAAATATAAATTTAAAGTGAAAAGTGCTTAACTACTCGTACATAAAATATAAGGTCCGTCTTGAATGTGAGAAGAAACAGTAAAAAAATTGGAAAATTTAATTTTTTTTCTTCAGTAAAACTGCTTTTCATGATTTCATACCTTTTAAACAAAGTGGGACTTAGAAATAAAAATTCTATAGGTACTTGGTGCATTTTTGTTGAAATAACGCGTTTTGTCTTCCATTTTAGTGCGTTTTGAAATTTCAAACCTTGAAAAATATGTTCAAACATTTAGTTCTATATTCTACTATCTTCTATTTTCAATAAAAATAAAAAAAAATGTTATAATAACACTTTTCAATAAAAAAAAGAAAAATATTATCATACTTTTCAGTAAAAAAAGAAAAATGTTATAATACTTTTCAAAAAAAAAAAAATGAATTTTTCGTCTTCTTACTTTTCTTAACAGATTTTATACAATTGAGCTACCGCAGTCGGTAGGTGGCTATTGAACGAAATACACATGTCTATATATTTGTGTCTTTTGCTTTGGTTAATAACGATCATTTATTCCAGCAGAGATCCCATGGACTCAGATGAAGCGTTAGAAACTGAGGTTAGGAATGTTCCACTAATAAATATTTTGGGCGAAAAAGCTATTGTAAATTATATTTAGACGCCTTTTGCAAATATGAACAATAATCTCGTAAAAGTGAACTGACCTGGTTTCAATTGGTCCATACCTCGAGTGCACTGTACTTATGAAGAATCAAAATTTTGTATTAAAAGCACAGTGGCCCATAAGAAAAGGCAATTTTTATCCTTTTGCTAGTATCGATGTAGTCACCTTGCCAGTCGAATGAAAACAAAGCAATTACCTGTACAAATTCCAAATGAGTCAAAACGAAGTAAAAAAAACACGAAAACCGAAAATATGCCTTTTTTATTTTTAAAAAATTTCAGTACAAAGATGTGCCTTTAATACATGACTTTAAAAAAGCGTGAAAATTTTCTCTTAATACCTATTATTTTCTGTAAATTGAATTTTCAACCATTTATTAAAATCCGTTCTATTTAGATGTTATTTCTTCTGTAAACTACCTAGATTTTTTATTAGAGGAAGATATTTTTGAACCCCCAATTTTTATTCTATAGGTACCTATGTAGGTATGTATAGATACATTTGAATTTAGATTTTTTAATAAAGTTCAGTAGTGCGATTCACTATGCTTTTTAAGCCCCAATTATTTCGGTTAAAATTATTAACCACAAAATTAACCTTTTTCCTATTCACAAGTACTTTAAACACCATATGCTGGGGTTTAAAGCCAGCTGTTCGAGGCAGCTGTTTTATTTAACCACATAAATAGGTGTTAATTAATACCCCAATTTTTTGTGGGTTTAAAAAAAATGTTGATTTATATTGTTTACATATTCATTTAATTTATGTAATAAACTATTTGTCTAATAAAAAAACAATAAAAGTTAGTAAACAACAAAGTATAAAACAATAATTAAAAATTTTTTATTCAATAGGTATTTCGTTTTCCTTTAGAAAACTTCTTAAGGAAAGTATTTGTTGATCGATTATAAAATCAAAAATGTTTTGATAGGCAATAAAATAACATTCTTTTTATGTTAAATGTAATTATGTATGTGTAAAGCTCTTCTTTTTTTTTATTTCCTATCACAAAAATGTTTTTGATTTTATAATTCATCAACAAATATGTACATTCCTTAAGAAGTTTTCTAAAGCAAAACGAAATATTCAATAAAAAACTTTTAATTATTGTTTTATATAGAAAGGATCTCGAGCTCACATATTATTTTCAAGATTTTTATACATATGTATGTATATAAAAATGTCAAAGTTACAAAAGATGAAGAAAACATATAAACAAAAAGAGATTCAGTACAATAGCTAATAAAAATGAAATGGAGAGTTGCCACGTTATAACAATCTGAACGTGAAGAAAAATAAAACCCTCTACGGTGGCTAAATATAGTTAGTGAATAACGTAGGGGTTAGTGCAAACAACAAAATGTGTGGTTAAAGTTAACACTTCTAATTGGGGTGTAAAGTTAGTGAATTGCACTACAGAAAACGTTTAAATGAATATTTTAGGACTTTGAAGCCAACTTTCTAGATTTGGGGAAAATTGGAGCTTGCTTCGAACTTAAATCGCCTTATTGGTTGTTTGTTTTTCAAATTTTAAAACTTACCTGTGAAGCCGACGGATAACCACCATATCCAAACTGTGTATAAGCAGCCATTTCTGTTTTTTTCTTATAGATATTTAAATAAATATTTTTATTATTGCACTATTATAGGTATATTTTTCCAATTATTTAGTTTCTTTTAAGAAATTTGTTTTTTCTTATTTTTCTTTTTTATTTCCTTCTATGCAAACTTTGTCAATACATACATATGTAGGTATTATGTTTTATAAGCCTTTATCTCGTTCTATTTATTTTCAAGCAGCACCTTTCGTTGGGGTTCATTAATTTTTATTGCCATAAGGTCAACTTGATGCCGCCAACAAAGCAAAATCGAAGAAAATAAAATAAAATTCACATTAAGCAAAACAATGTTTACACTTTAAACAACACGTTTGTTTGTTGGTTAGTTGCTTGGTTTGTATCTTTGAACTCCAACCAACAAAATACAAAAACAACAAAAATATTATCAAATTCATGTACAAATAATTTTACACTGCGTGGCAAAAAGCAACACACACTCAAGTACCTATGTAAAATTTTGTTGGCCGTCCGTTATGTCACAAAGCACATGTTCACCGCTAACAGGTCGAACACAAACTCTTCAAACGTACAAGGTTACAACCACACACAACCACATTCACACACAATGTTTGACAAGATGTTGGATTTTCTTTCGTTAATAGATAACCGATGTCACTACAAGTTGGTCATTTGCTTACAGCAAGCTTTCGAGTGCCAAATTCCCGTCAAAAATTTAAGCCGGAAAATTCCTTTAGACGCACATTTCAGCAAAAAAAAAATACTGTTTATAGAACGTTAATGTACGCGCGAACTTTTCAGCTTCTGCGCAATAACGATGTTAATCAAAAGACCGTCCAACATGAACTGGTTGCATTGTATAAGCAAACATAATGAAAATTCCATTAAAGCAAAAAGAAAAGCAACAATAAGAAACACACCAAACAAATTATAGTCTTAAATAAACATATAGTTTTCTCTTTTTCCACAGTGTTAAACAATTGGGGCAAAAGGGAAAGACTTCATTTACAAGTCCAATAAGAAAGAAATATTCTAAATCGACTCATTTATTGTCAAGCATTCATAAAACAAGTTTGTGCACTTCTCCTTTATTTTCTAATTCAAAACAACTCCACCCCTTCATTAAATAAACAGAGAGATATTTTATTAAAACGCTCTTACTCGCTAACAACCCAACGAGTGCAACTTTTCAGCCAACTAGTTTACTCATACTCCACTCTTCTGTCTTATTTGTTCATTTTTGAAACCGTATGGCTATTAATAAAACAACTCTCTCATGCTCTCTCTCACACGCAATTCTCTGCCTCTTGATAACTTTATTCTGTTTATAAGTAAAAAGAAAAAAATGAAACTACTGGATATTCCCCTTTTGATTATTTGTTGTTATTTTTATAGCTGAATTTAGTGTTATTCGGGCCTTGTTTACGTTGTTCTGTGTGCTACAAACAACCAATGAGAATATCTATTTTACCGTTTTCAAAGGCAGGTGTTATTTGAGCTTATTGTGACTTGAATGTTTTCTTTTTATTAATGTTTGAGTTGTTGTTGTTATTGTTTGTAGCATTTCAATGAAAGTTTATGGTGAAACAACCATTAATTTATTATTTTAACTCACACCAAGGGTTGGGTTCTTTTAATTATTGTAGTTTATTTTTCTGTCTTCCTCTTTTCTAGTAGATAAAGGGTTAAGAAAGTTTTTTTTTCATTTTTTTGGTTTTTCTCCTAGACACGCCTTATGTTTACGTTTCAATGTAGATAGGTATTTATTTTCTCATATGTTTGTAGGTAGAACTTTACGCCATTTATTAAATCAAAAGAGTTTTGTTAATTTTAACAATTCATTTGGTTTTGCCTTTAAAGTTTTCATTGTTACAATTGTTTCCCTTTCGTTGTGTGGTTAGTCTTGTTGCCATTTTTTCTTCTGTTCTGTCTGTTACAAATTCTATTTGTTAAAAAAAAGAATGGCAAATTAATTTGTATGACTTTGCAATTTGACCACTTTTTTTCTTCGTTTTTGCGGTTTTGAGGTATAATTTGAACAAAACCACCAACAACTGTAAAAAATACTCATACAAACAGTTCTGAAATGAATAGTTGCAGTTGTTTTAATAGAAATGTTTAATAAATTACTGGATTTGTTTGTGATAAATAGGTACCTACCACTGCAGACACTCGCATTTGAATTGCACTACTTCATGTTACATTGTTTTAAGTAAAAGATTAGTTGTTCAAACATGTGTTTGTTTTGTTAGTATCAGTATGCGGTTTTATAATAATTAATTGTATGTTTGTTTCTATAATGTCAGAAGAAATTTTGCTCCGTTGCATTTTCGCAAAACATAAGATTTAAGACACATACTTCATTTTATTTAAACTTCAATGGAGGGAGTTTGGGATGGAAAACTGATGTTTATAAGAATATGGTGGCATAGTACCTATGTGTATTAAGTAACTTTTAAGGTAAAAGCAAAATCCATTAAACTAATTAATACTTATCTAAATTATGAAAATTAATGAGCAATTTTATCGTTGCGAGAAATTAAATTTACTTTCTGATGCAAGTGCTGCACAAGGTACAACAAAGTTTTAAAGTTTTATTGTGATAACAATATTTGCAGAATAAATTTTTATTAACGGTTAATAACACTCGTTATTTGCTATAAGAATGAATACTATCGGCCGTATTCATAAAAAATATTACATTTATTTGACAAATTTTGTATAGAAATCAAATAACGGCCTTATTCATAAAAAATAGTGTACTTTTATTAAACAGTTATATGATAAATTTCTATAGGAAAGTTTAATATACACACGAAAATATTTATGAATAAGCAAAAATTCAAATTCAAAGGGGCAAACGAAAATTAATTGAACTGTCACTGTGTTCCGCTGTTAGAAAAACGTAATTATAACTTCCCCCAAATCCTCTTGCGCACAACCAGTGGTGGCGCTAGACCACGCGTGGATGTCAGCGAGATTAGGGTTCGCGAGGCCTCCTTTTGTCCCATTCAAAAAAATAGGCCCAGTAGCACCACAGTTAATAGTAAAACGATATGAGATCTGCCTGTCTGTTATAGTTCGATTCTTTTTTGTAGCAGAGTCCCAGCCATGATAAATAACTCTAAATGGGTACCTATACACCAATGCATTGGAAAATTTAATACAGTTGTTTTACTTAGATCTGGAATATTTTTTACTGAAATGACACTAGATTTTAGTGCGGTGCTCTTTCAACACACAATAAGCTAGATCTAGGTACAATAATCTATTTCAATTTTCCATAAAAAGCGCTGCCGTATGTAGTGGCTAGATGTATTAAAAGAAGACCTCGGTGATAATAAGATAATTGTAACAAATTTTTACGTATATTAAACCATACTCGATAATCTAAAATTTTCTGTTCTCGAGAAGAAAAACACAGCTACAATTTAAAACTAGGTAACTATTCATTTTTTTAATTTCGATTTCTATAGAGAAATACATTTCACTTACGACTTATACTGATGACGACAATATCATTACGTTAAAGTCATTATAAAAGTTCATCTATAATTCGATAAACTATGAATTAAATCATAATAAAAATTAAGGCGTTTATTCACTAAAACGCACTTTACGACACAATAAAAAGAAGTTTTGTTCATGCGAGTCTAGTGTGCGAGTGAGGTATTCACAAAAGGAATGCTTATTTATGTTATGCTCGCAGAAGAAATAGAAATATTTAAACGACACTGGGAATCCCCGTCTTGCATGCTAAGTTGTTTAGTTTCCATAGTGTTGCCAGACGATTCTGAATAACGTCCGTATATTATTAATTACTCTCTTTACTCACGCAACTGTTCTTAGACATGTTGAAAAGTTGATATTATCAGTATCAGTTGCCAGCCAGTAAGCTCAAAATTACAGAGCACTTAATAGTCTTAGTCTTTCAATATTCCATCTGCATCATTGTTATCTCCTGATGACTCGAAATTTTTAACAGTGATCGGTCCACATGAATGGGCTCAAGAATTTTTTAATCACTTATCTGAAATGAATATCTTTCAGATTAATTGTATACGAAGCAACAATATGAGATTACTTGATCTAGTATTCGTAAACAATCCATCTTTATATGAGGTGAATAGTACTGGCCCTATTTGCATTCCTGAAGACCATCACCATCCCATGCTATTAGTTTCTACACCTGTGCCTAAGAGGAATTCCGTCGAATATTTGTGTTTTAAGCGTACAGATTTTAGTTTGCTTAATCAGTTACTTTTAAATATTAATTGGCCTGAGATTCAAGTGTTTTTCTTAATGATTGTGTTGCCATCCTTGGTTTATTAAATATTAGCATATCTAAAAAATAAACGGAAGTTTAAAAAAAAGTAATATTTTGGTGGACCGCACCTCTTATCTGGTTGCAAGAAGTCACTTTCATATTGAAAACAAAAAATGCTATGAAAGGTATCTTAACAATGTGAAAGTCAACATTAAAAGTAATCCAAAATTGTTTTTCCATTTTGTAAATGCCAAACGTCCAGTATCATCTTATCCTAAAACTGTAAAATTCAATGGTTGTACGTATTCTAATGATGATGATATACATAGCTAACACTTGTGCAAAATTTGTTCCTTCTACGTTTCCTGGAAAAACGATTGATTGTTCATCATATCCATATGATATTTGATCAGAGTCACCAATTCGCATTTCTTTATTAGATACATCAGTTGTCTTGCAAAATCTTAAATTGTTAAACATTTCATACAGACCCGGCCCTGATGGTATTCCGAGCAGTAGTTTAAGAAATTGTGCCGAAACATTAGCCTGAATATCGGATTATTCCCTGAATGCTGGAAAGAATCATTTATTATTCCTCTACATAAATTTGGTAGCCGTAGTCATGCAATTATAGAGCTATTGCAAAATTAAATGACATTCCTAAATTATTTAAAAAAATTTTAACAAATATGCTTAAATACGAAATATTACCAATAGCTTCTGTGAAAGAATTATGCGTCATATATTTAATGAAACTGTTGCATTAAATATTTTTCATCAATCCAATGAAAACTTTTCACAACATGCATGAAACTTCATATATATTATGAGAATAGCTTCATTAAGTTTCATTAAAAAAAAATCATTGGATTTATGACTACAACAAAATTAAATTTTTTTTAAATTCTTTGAATTTTGGTAAGATATATTAATGGGCATTTATTAATCTTAAGCTACAGTTTAAAAAAGGTCAAGTTTTTTTTATTAAAATGTAAGTTTTATGAGTTTCATAATTCCAACGAAATAGAATTCATTAGATCAATGACAAGTAAACTTCTGGCTACCGAACCTGGGTATGTATGTACATATATGCATGTACTCAAATCAGCATAATAATAGTTTAAAAAATTTAAATACCAGTGTATTGAAGTCATTTGAATTAATAAAATCTGTTTTATTTGGTGAATACTTGTTCAACATTTTCTTTTATCATAATTAGGTACAATTTCACAAAAGCAAGGAATAGTATTGTGTAATGAAATAAAGTATCAATGAATAAATGAAATAATTCCATTGATCTTATTACGTACATTTGTGAACATATTTTATTAATGTGTGTTATGATATTATTTCATTAAAAAAAATGTAACTATTTTATTGATTTAATGTAAAATTTTCAGGTGCTCAATGAATAATAAAATTAGATAAATGAAATAACTTCATTGGCCTTATGAAGGAGTTTCATATTTTTAATGAATATATTATATTAGTACAAAGATATTATTTCATTAAATAAATGTTACTTTTTTATTTATTTAATGTACAGTTTTCATGTGCTTTATGAAATTGATTCTTTGATCTAGAGAAATTATTTCACTAATCATATGATTTGTCTTTCAGACTTTTAATGAATATAAATCATGTTTCTTATTAAAATGCTTCATTAGTTTTATGAAGGTTTTCATTAAAATAATCTAATGAAATTTGTTTCATTATTTCTATGAAAAATTACAATGCTTGAAAAATAACGAAAAAATTCATAAAATTAATGTCAAATTTCAGAGAATTTCTGAGCAAAATTTTTTCATTGTATGGCAAATCTATGGAAATAACGTCTTACATCAACGATAGTTTTTATATTTGCCAGCAAACCGATAATATAAATGGTCTTATTAAAAAATAACTGATATTTTCTAATTGGCAAGGTAAACCACAAACTATTGGCTAAGAAGCTTAATGCAATAGGTTTTACTGTAAGCTTCCCTCGTTGGATAGAATCCTATTTGAAACACCGTATACAATCGGTAATATTTAATAACTCAAAATCAAAATAAATTGATGCTATTTCTGGTGTTCTTCGGGGAAATCATCTTGGCCCCCTTTTATTCCTTATTCACGATATCCCAAGCGCTATTGAATTTGGAAACATTCTAATGTTTGCTGTTGATGTAAAACTTTTCTCCAGCAAAACAAATGTAAGCGATGTCTCTTTTCTACAAGCTGATTTAAAAAGAATATTTAATTGCTCATGAAAATAAATCTAAGTAATTTCAAATCGATGACTTTCACACGATATTCACCACTTTCAACTAAATATTTCATTAATTGTACAACTGTTGACACTATTTTAGATTTTGGAGTTTACTTCAACAAAAAACTTAATTTTAACTCTCACATCGCTTTTGCCGTCAACAAAGCAAATAATCTTTTATATTTTATTGAACGCAGGGCGAAGGAATTTAAAGATCATTACATCACCAAAAATATATTCACTACACTGGTGAGACCCATTCTTGAATACTAAATTATATAAAAAAGAAAGTGGAGTCAGTCCAAAAACAATTCCTGCTGTTCTGTCTTAATCATCTCCATTGGAATCGAGCAGTAAAATTACCATTATACCGCAGTCGACTAGCTCTTATTAACCTCCCTACATGGAACAGCCGAAAGATTATATCAAACATATTATTCGTTTCAAGGTTATTACAGGGGAATATTGATAATCATCACATTAATCTCTTCAACCAAATCATTCACAGTGTTATATTTATCAATACACAAACGATTATATAACGACGAAATACGTCCTTATGCTAGGCACACAACTGCGACGAATGACGAATATTTGGTCGCGAATATTCGTCGCCAAATATAAAACACATGAAAATGCACACAATCGTGGCGTCGGTCGATTTTCTTCATACTCAGCGAAAATTGAAATAGATTTATTTCTAATTGTTTCGTCAGCGAACAACGAACAAAACAGTATCAGGTGGCCAGGTTTCTTCTATAAAAAAAATATTTTTCACGAAATCATGCTTTATATATATATATATATATATATATATATATATATATATATATATATATATATATATATATATATATATATATATATATATATATATATATATATATATATATATATATATATATATATATATATATATATATATATATATATATATATATATATATATATATATATATATATATATATATATATATATATATATATATTAATCCATGTAGTAAAAAATTTATGAAGATGTTCCCAAAATATAAAGTAACTGAGATAATTTGTTCAAAAATCCCTCTTTCGGATGGGATTTATGTATATATGTTTACTTTTAATATGGCCACCTTAGTATTTATATTAATTTTTTTTCTTTGCACTGAATGTAAACAATGTTCGTTGATATTGTGCTTCACACGACGAATTTATACAACGAATATTTGCCGGCGAACTCGTCGTAATGGGCGAAATTCGTTGTTCGTCGCAGTTGCGTTCCTAGCATTACTCTTCACTGTCATATAAATACTTCAGTTACGAACATATTTGTGTTCTGTCGAAACAAAAATATAAAATTTATATTTAAAATATATCTGGTTAAATACAACAAACTTTTTGCACATTGGTTAAACACTAAAAAGTATTTTTAAAATATTAACAAAAAATCGGGGAAAACAGTAATTATTCGCATTCCTCTACCAAATGGGTTCTAAAAGTTGTAGAAAAAAATCAAAGTTGTATACAAAAAAGAGTACAAATAGTGAGACAAATTGATTTAAAATCTTAAATTTCGAAAATCGCAACCAAGCCCACCGTGCACAACTTTTTTCTATCATTTATTAGATAGTAGACAGAAAAATAAAAACAATGCAAAATGTTGTTTGAACCGATATTGAAAAGGTTATGAGTATTTATTCGGACATAGTTTTCTTATAACTCGGTTTTTTAAAAAAACTGATATCTCTGAAACCATAAACCAAAAAATCTGAAATTTTGGTATAATGTACTGTTGATTCGGAACATCAATACAGTAAAAATTGTTTCTTTGAACTGTCCGATTTGAATTTTTTTTTTTTTTTAACTTCATTATTTTATTTATTGAATCTACATAAAAAAATGTAATGACAATAAGTATTCAAATCTTAATACTAAAAAAAAAAATTATGATTAAAGTCCTGCCAGTGCTGGACGAAAATTTATTTTTATGCGAATATTATTTCAGAATTCAGTCATCTGTTTAGAGCTCTAATGGTAGCCAAAGTATCCCTCCTTCTCAGACGGGTATGACCACCAAAATTAAGAATATTAGCTGCAAGAGGATTTGGATGGAATTCAAGTTTGTTAATATACCTTGTCGCGTACTTCACAAATTCAGATTTCACAAAAGGTACGTTCAGATCTGCGTGGATTCGTGAGTTTTTAACGTACCATGGAGCATCTGTAATTCTACGGAGAATTCTATTTTGACTTCTTTGAATTTTCTCAATGTTGGATGCCGAGGCTGTGCCCCATAATTGAATCCCATAGGACCATATTGGCTTTAGAATCGAGTTGTACAGCAAAAGTTTACAATCAAGCTTCAAGGTCGAATTTCTGCCTAGTAGCCAGTTAATTTGCACTGCTTTCAAATTTCATCTGCGTTACTTTTGCCTCGATGTGCGACTTCCATGTTAGTCTACGGTCAAGATGAATTCCGAGGTATTTGACTTCACTGTGTTGAGGTATTACTTTATTGTTAATAGTAATGGGTGAGCATGTTCCTAGACGCAGTGCGAATGTAACATGGGCACACTTTTGTTCATTAACCTTGATTTTCCAAAGCTTCAGCCATTTCTCTAGTTTGTCGATATGTTCCTGTAAATTTATTGATGCTTGCTGGTGGTTACTATGTATGCTAAGGAATGCTGTATCATCTGCAAATGTTGAAGTGTGAACGTTGGTGCTTGTTGGCATGTCAGATGCGTAGATCAAATATAAGATAGGCCCTAATATGCTGCCTTGGGGAACTCCTGCTTCAATAGACTGAGCGGGGCTTATGAAATCGCCTTCTTTTACTATAAATTGGCGACAATATAAATAGCTTTCTAAAAGGTTATGTATGTTTGCAGGTAAGTTAAACTTTATTTTATGTATTAAGCCATCGTGCCACACTTTATCAAAAGCTTGTGAGACGTCGATGAATAAGGCAGAGCAATATTTTTTATCTTCAAATGCCTTTCTTATGACGTTAACTAACCTGTGTGTTTGCTCAATGGTGCCATGTTTCGCTCTAAAACCAAATTGGTGATCAGGAATACATTCAACCTTATTAAGCATTGGATCCAACTTCGCCTTTAGCAATTTTTCGAAAAGTTTTGATATTGTTGACAGTAGACTTATTGGACGGTATGATTCTACTTTCGTGTGATCCTTCCCTGGCTTAGGAACCATTGTTATCATGGACACCTTCCACTCTGCAGGGTAATACTCAAGTCGTAAAATAGCATTAAAAATAAAAAGAACAATTCTTTTAGCTATACGAGGCAGCTCTACGAGCATTTTGTTGCTGATTTTATCCATACCTGGAGCTTTTTTAAGGTTTAGATTGCCAATAGCATTTTCAATTTCTTGGAAATTGAATCTTAAAGGCACAGGAGGTCTACTAACAATAGGTGGCAACTCATTTGCATTGTCAGACCTATTTGTGGTAAAAACGTTTTTCAAATGGTTAACAAATAAATTACCCTTTTCCGAGTCATCTCTAGCCCAGTCACCAGACGGTTCTCGCAAGGGAGGCTTACCTCTAACTGGCCTTTTTAAACCCTTAGTCGCCCGCCATAAAGAATAGTCGGACTGAGGAGTACCATCCAGACTTTCTAAATACGTTTGTAGAGAAGCCGTTTTTTGGTTTCCAAGCAAACTTCTTAGTTGATTTGTGCACTCACGTAGCCTTGTTTTTAGCTGCGGAGACCTGCGAAGTTGCCACTCTCGTCGAACTCTTCTTTTTTCTAACACAAGTTGCTCGATTTCTGAAGAATATGTTCTATTTTGAAGGTTTCTGCGTGTTAAATAAACTCTAGAAGCAAGTTCAGCGGCTTGTTTAAGGTTTTCGCTAAAGTTGCTTAGTGACGCATTAATATTTTCAGGTGTTCTTAAAACCATATTCTCAGTGCAATGGGTGCAAAAAAATTTTTGAGCCGATTTGACTTGAATTGTCCCGTACACAGATTCTTTATGTGTTGCCGGCATTTCATAGAAGTTTTCCTAACCAAAAGTAGACTTGGAACACTTTAAAAAATATTTTCAAACATTTGACTATTCCATTATTTTAAATAAATTAATATTTCACAAATAAAACTAAACAGCTTGTTTCTTAGAGAACCTTTAATTCCTATTTTTAATCAGCTCAAGAATTCTGAACTTGATTCAAGAAAATATCTTCTGTACACAAATAATTAATAGGCAAACACGTTTTTTAAAATCCCTTTTGTAGCCGTACTACTCAACCAAATAGGATTTATTATATATCGTTTTAAAGTTCTTTTTATGCAGAATTGCACGAGTTTTGATGGGTTCAGTGCTTTAGGTGCAATATGGGTATCAAGTTATTACTGACACTAGCAAACAAAATATGTAATGCCTTTGACTTACTGCCAGTTCACCGATAACGAATCTGCAACATTCAAAATTTTGTTATTGTTTCAAATGTAATTGTGCGAACGAACGAACAGCTTCATTATCCATGAACTGACACCTAACTGCAAGTAATAGCGTGTTCAAACATGTAATTTTAATTGAGTAAACTTTCGTTAATTGGCAATATTGTTTTGCCTGTTCTTACATACAAAGTTTACGTCACTTAATTAGAATTTGACAGCTGAATAAACAAATACATTTATTATATTTTTTGTGAAAATTTGTATTTGCCAATTTATAAAAATTGAAAACGCATCTTTAAAAAAAAAGCTTATTATTATACAACAAAAACATCGAGTTGTTACAGTCAGTGCGAGCGAGTTTTGATTTCAAAGAAGTGTTGCCAGCAGATTTTTTGAATTTGTTTTTTTCATATTTCAGCCCTTGCAGTAACGATTGTATGTCCCTGCAATATAAATTCAAAGACGAATAGGCAATAAACAGTTGATTTTCTTTGATTATTATAAAGATACCGTTGTCTATAAAAGTAACAGAATCGTACTAAAAGCCAAATTTGACAAACACGAGTTCCAGCAATTGAACGAATTTGATGGCATGCCATCAGCCGGCGCTATCAGACCCAGTTTGATCGTCTAATAGGCGCTTAAAAAGCTCTTTCATTTCCGAGTTTTTAATACAAAAATATTATAATTTTTATAATACAAAATGGGGTTTTAAAAATTAAAAGAAAAACTCTAAACTTGGTACGTCCTTGTTAAAATAACGACGTTTTCTTTCATTTCGGTGCGTTTTGAAATTTCAAAGTTGACAACGCTACTTTCTGTCTACATACTCGTAGATAGTAGGTTTATTCATTTACTTTACAGTAAAATGAAGTAAATGAGTAATTTTTCAGCACATTGTAAAAATTACTCTCTGCAAACTCTCCTGTCTAAGAAAGTACTCGAACAGAAAAATAGTAAAAATGCGTCAACTTTAGTAAGCAGCTGATAATACTGCACCTATATGTAACAGCGCACACAGGGGTAATTGCAGATCTGTGGCTGTGTTCTGTAACTCTCGCCACGAGAAACTTTTCGACTGAAACGTGCGAAATGAAACAAAGTTGAAACAAACAGCTGCTTTTCTCACTAAACTGTAGCTATAACTTTTTTGGTGAGTAATAGCTGTCACGTAAGGAAATTACTCGCCATTTTACAGAAAAACTGTGTCTGTAAAACTTTTGCGAAAAAATTTCCCGCTTTTAACTGTCATTATTTCTCACAAATAAAAAGGCTGTGAGATAGTATTTCAAATAACAATAATCATCATTAAATGAATAATAATACTGAAAAAATAAGTATATTGCTGTTAATTTAAGTATCAAATACATATTTATACAGTTTAGCATGATTGTTTTTTTATTTTTTATTTTAACTTTTTAATTAATTTTTATACCCTTCACACAACAAGTTTTAAGGGAATACTTAAGTTTGTAATTTCAACAATTTTAATTTCCAACCCGACAAAGTATATTGTAATACTTTTATAATGTTTTTTTCAGAATTCACAAATTGCAATTGTTTTTTAATTTTACAAAATTTTGTGCTTAAGTATGTATGTATGTATTTGTAAATAAAATGTAAACGTTAGAGTCATACAATACATTTTCTAGAATAGCCGGCGGTTATAATGTGACGCCGTCGAACAAAATTTCTTAAGTATAGTAATTTTTGGTCGGCGCCGGTAATAATTGTGGCTGGCGCTTTCATTTTTAAAATTGCATGTCGGCATCGTTTTATATTTTCAGACATTTCTAACGTAACGACGTAATCGCTTTGGATAGTTTTCGACATGAGTTACAGACGCAGTTTTTTCTCACTTTTCGAGAAACGATGGAGTAATGTGTTTCACAAGTTTTCGACGCGAGCACTTCTCGCCAAAGTTACAGAACACAGCCACTGACTAGCTAAAAGTTAAGTTTGTTAAAGACATTTTAGTCCCTTCCCCACAATCAGCCATGCTTATAGTAACCAGTCAAAACTTTACCACCTTTTATTGTGAATCGACCTACGTCGATTATCGTAATTATGATCGTTAAGTTTGTGATCAAATAAAATTTTTCAAAAACTCTCTTGTCTATAAGTACGGAAAAATAATAAAATTTCGTAAACACAAATTAACTTTTTGAATGGGGGCATTTATAAGATATTTAGACGACACAAACAAACGACTAGCCTTTAATATTTGTATATACTTTTCATATCAAATTTCTTGAAAAGTCACTTGCTTGTGATGTAGAAACACCATATTCGATAATTTTATTTTTAATTATTGCGACTAACAATAAATTGGCTTAACAAAAATCAAAACTCAATTTAAATAGCACAAAACTTAACAAAATTTTGGGCAACGGAATTTGCGATACACCCCTAAGTGCTGCCTCACAATCTTTAACTTTTTTGAAGTGATTATTGGGTTCACAATTGTTTTACTTCCTTTTAAATTTTATTTTATTTTATTTTTTTGATATTTAATTATCTGATCTTGTTTAAGTAAATATTTCTTATTTTTTTATTTTATTTTATATAAAATTTATTTTATATAAAAAATTCAATAGCATTTATTTTCAATATTTCGATAACAATCTGTTATCATCGTTAGGAAAATTAACATATTAATATTGAAAATAAATAGTATTGAATTTTTTATAAAAAATAAAACGATCTTTAGCTGCAAAAATAAGAAATATTGTTTTCTTTAATTCATTTAATTTTTAAAAGCAATAATCATTTAATTCTATATTATTCTTAACCTTTCTAAAAATTTTTCTGTTTTTGGTTGCTTTTTGTTTCTTTAACATACCAGTATGTTTTTGATTTTACTTTACTGTAAGAAATTTTTGCAGTAAAAATTTGTAAATACTCAGTAAAAGAACTGCCACTGTACTATCTTTGTTTTTTGTTCTCAAATACTGCAAATTGCTTAAACGAACAGCATTGAGTAAAACCAAGGCGACTTTATACAGGTGAGTGCAAGCGGAAAAGCGAATTCAGTACAATGTATTTTGTTATTGTAAAACACATTGTGAATGTCATAATCTAAATTCGCCTAAGATTGCTCAGCAGAGAAAAAATTTTATATAAACGTTAAATATAAGCTTTTATAATCGTTTGTAATTAAAATCACAGATTATATTAGTTTTTCACTTTTAAATTCACACAAATTTCTTGAAATTGCACTAAATCATGCAAAAAAAACTTCAGCTTAAAATGGCGCGAAAAAGTTTGTAAACAAAAGAAACAAAATTTGACAGTCTCATTGGAAAAAACGCGAGAAGCAAAAAATAATCACCTGTGCTGTTAAGTTCACCTGGTAATGAATTCGCCTTGAGTAAAACCAAGGCGAATTCATTACCAGGTGAACTTAACAGCACAGGTAATTATTTTTTCCTTCTCGCGTTTTTTCCAATGAGACTGTTAAATTTTGTTTCTTTTGCATGATTTAGTGCAATTTCAAGAAATTTGTGTGATTTTAAAAGTGCAAAACTAATACAATCTGTGATTTTAATTACAAACAATTATAAAAGCTTATATTTAACGTATATATAACATTTTTTCTCTGCTGAGCCATCTTAGGCGAATTTAGATTATGACATTCACGATATGTTTTACAATAACAAAATACATAGTACTGAATTCGCCTTTCCGCTTGCATTCACCTGTATAAAGTCGCCTTGAGTAAAACACAGTAAAACTTTGTACAAAAAGACTTAATGTAAAACTTAGTTACACGATGTCTGTAGTTTCTGTCATTCCGGCGTTAAAAACAATTTTCAGTGGAACAACAAAATCAAAAATAAAAAATACTAAACATCCCTCAAGTTTATATCTGAACTCTAAGCTACTGAATGAATTAAAATGTTTTTCAAAACAAGTCAAAAACTCAAAAAATTAACGTATTAAACTCATAAAATCTTTAATGTTGCTTAAGCACGATAGTGTGAACATTTTTATAAATGCACATTTTTAATTGTGTATGTACGTTAAATATTTTTTAATGTTATATGATTTCCTGTCATAAGTTTTTTTTTCAATTTTTTAAATTAAAAACTGTTTGTGAACAACAAATTCATGAAGAAGCTTTCTAAAGGAGAACGAAATAAATCCATTTTGTTGAATTTTTTTTTTAATTTCTTTTCCGCTTTCTTAAATTAAGAAGGATTTTCATGGTGACAGAAATTTCCTGTATCAATAACTGTTCGTCACACAAGAAAAAATAATTATAGATTCTAATTACACGTAAAAAAAATATATGTTTGATACAACAATATTCTAAGGGCAACATACTATTGTTGAATTATATGGTTGGACGTAATAATACTATATTGTTATATTTTAAACGCTATTCAGATGACACACCATAGTATTGTAAAAAAAATCATATTATAAGTAACCATATCATTTATACAACATATAACCATATTAATGTCATAAATATAGAACCATATTATTATTAGTAAATGGCTTTATTGTAATATTGTTAAAACATATATTTCTTTTAAGCAGTACATACATATAATAATTAACCACAAAAAAGAGACAGCATATAATATAATTTTGTAATACAAATAATTAGAAAAAATAATCGGGTTGCATCTTAACGGAACTAATGCACAAGTTTCTTTTTGGAAGTTGAAATATTCTGTAATGAAAGAAAAATATCTATTAATTATTTTGTCTGCGATTACAATTTTAACAGACATATTTAACCATATTAATATGGTTGCATGTATTGTTGGATTAACCATACATATTTATTCCGAAAACTCCATATGTATTCCTTCGATAAGTTCTCGTTTTTTTCTTCTTTTTTTTTTAATATAGCTGACAAATACATATGTATATATTTTTAAAAAATTAAAAACACATAAAACATTTTTTGTTTCCAAAGATAAAACCAAACTGAAAGAATATTGTGTGTCAACGACCAGAATGAAAGTATCGTTTATGTCGGCAATAGTAAGTTTATGTTGTAAACCCACTTTTGTTGCATGTGAATCAGCTTATCATACATATGATAAAAACAATTATTTTAGTATTGGGTGTGATAAAAGCTATCGTTGTTTTTAAAAAATTTTCACAATTGTTATTATTGTATGTAACCATATCTTGAAATATATAGATGTTAACAACAGAATTATAAAATATTTATAGAGAAACAAACTATAATTATGTTGATTACACAATGATTTTAACAATAATACATAATGTTATAAAATAGATACTAAGGTTGTTGCAATCATATTTCAAAGCGCCTTTTCTCTGCGTGTACGCAACCTATCGGCTGACAGTAGATCTCGAACTCAGAATTGTGATAAACATTTTGTGTAAAATCACCTATTCAACGCTCTGAGGGTGGCAAGGGTATTCCTTCTTCTCAACCGAGTGTGACTGTTAAAGTTAAGTATGTTTCGTGCAAGTGAGTTTGGGTGAAGTTCCAAATTATTGATGTACCTTGTCGCATACTTTGAAAATATGTATTTTAGTAGCGGAATATACAGTTCCTTGTAAATTCTTAATTTTTTTAAAATAACATGGAGCTATAGTAATCATTCCAAGAATATTGTTTTGTCGCCTTTGAATTTTTTCAATGTTAGACACTGATGTGGAGCCCCATAATTGAATTCCATAGCAACATAGGTTTTAGAATTGCAATCGAACCTTAATGTAGAATTTCTGCCCATAACAAAATTTAGTTGCGCTGCCTTCAATTTCAACTGAGTAACTTTCGCACCAATGTGAGACTTCCACGTTAGCCTACGGCCGAGGTGAATACAATGTGACTTTAATGAACTGCGAAATAATGGATTTGTGTAACAAAAATGAAATAAGATTATCTATTCGGCAATTACTTATCCAAATGAATGGTAGGGCGAAAATATTTCGAATTCCTAGCCACACAGAAATAATTACAAATGAAGCAGCGGATTTTTCAGCCAAGGAAGCAAATTTGCACCCAACATTTACATTCATGCCATATTCGAAGAACTTTATGATACGAACCTTAGTAACCCTCTTTTAAGATCATGGAAAAATACGAACATCAACGGTATCTACCTACCAGCTTTCCCAAAATAAAGCCTATTCTCGTTTTTGTCTCCCACACACAAAACTCACTCACCAATATTTTCATTCACGGGACCCATATGTCCCTTCTGCAACAACTTACCCTTAACTATTATACACTTCTTGAAAATGTGCACTCTCACATCACTAAACTTCTGAAACCCCCATCTGAACGTAATCTAAATAACATCAACACGTTTCTAAACTACTTAAATATTCAGCACAAAATCTAAAATCTGCAGGTCTAATTTTTTTGTATTTAAAAACTAATTGTAATGTTCCCAAGCCGGAATATTCTCAAGAGGCTGTTGCTAGTGCTTTATTGTTAAAGATTTGTTATTATTTAAATTGTAATAGTAATATCTAAGGAAATATAAAATAAATAATAATATTTGATATTTAATTATTTTATCTTGTTTATGTAAATATTTCTTATTTTTGCAGCTAAAGATCGTTTTTTATTTTTTATAAAAAAATCAACAGCATTTATTTTCAATATTTCGATAACAATTTGTTATCACATATTAATTTTCCTGACGATTATAAAAAATTGTTATCGAAATATTGAAAATAAATACTGTTGAATTTTTTATAAAAAATAAAAAACGATCTTTAGCTGCAAAAATAAGAAATATTTATAAATAATAATATTTACAAACATGATATAAGAAATACCAGGTTTAATTCCCTCTTTTCCAGTTTTGATAAGAATTTTTTAAGTTTTTTTTTCTAGAGAGAAAAACACAATACAAACACAATCAAATAGGGAAACCTTCTTCTGTTTTGCCATTCACAGCATTTTAACACTAGGTGTGTTCCATGTGAATAACATTCCGAACGCGTCCAAAAGCGTTCCACGTAACATTTTTTGTGCAATTTTGAGAGAAAATTATTATTTTTTTTAATTTCCTGTACAAATTAGCCCGAACCTTTTCTTTGGGTAAGTTCGGACTAGAATTGAGTAATCAGCTGTTTTAAGTTTAGATGCGTATGAGACTGAAAATGTAATCAGAAAATTTGCAAATTGGAAAAAAGTTTTTGTTTAAAAATTAATTAAAAGCAATATGAGGGATTGCCCAAACTAAAAATAACGCTGTAAAGTTGTAAACAGAACATGCAATTGTTATTAGGCTTTTAATTTTATAAATATGATTATAAAAATCTGTTGGATATTATACACGTACATTGCTTTTAATTTTACAGCTGTTGCCAATAATGCATATCTTTTGTTTATATGATGTTATGCGTTTTAAGCGTCTAAAATTACTAAAATATGCTATAAACTAAAAAGTAAGCAGCACTACTATTGCAAGATGTACAATTGTGTTTTTTAGCGTTCCAGCATTTTTGGTTAAAATTTGCAAATTTAGAGAGTAATTTGCTTTTTACTCAGTAGTCCGAACTTGTCCGAGATCTCGTGGAACACACACCTACTATCTGATGGCGTTTAAAAACAGCTGCTGTAGTCAGCCGTTATTTCTAACCATACAAATTGTGGTTGATAAGTGCCGGTTTAGAAATGTGTTATTTTGTTGTGACACCATTATATTGTGAAATATAATGTCGATTGAGTGTTTCTGCTGCAATTAATCAGAAATTTAATCTATTGATGGTGATCCCCCAGTCAACCGGCGTGAACTTCACAATTTGGACAATCCTTTTGAGTTTTCAGCTACATAATTTTTTTTTTTTCAACTATATACAATAAAGCTGCTATTTTATTTGATCAAAATTCATTTTACAATTTTAAATTTAGCCTCAGCGCAATAAAGGCATTTTTGAGGCAAGTTGGCAAAAAAAAAAAAAAAAAAACAAATGTACAAATAAAATATACATATTGTAAAAAATTTTATTATATTTTACAAAAGGATTTTTTTTTTTATAAATTTACTTTAATAGCGTTTCAATTGTATTAAATAAGTATTCCTTGCAACTGGATTTAAAAATGGAAATTCGATCAATATGTTTTACAGATGACGGTAAATTATTAAATTTAGTACCGCCAATATAATCAATTCGTTGTTTGGTTATCTCTAATCTGCATCTGGGATTTCTAAAATTGGTTCTATTTCGAGTATTGAAATTTACTTCATTTTGCGTAAACGATATAGTGTGGTAAACAATTTTATTAACATATTTAAAAACAAACATCAGAACTTGGTGTTCATGCAACTCACAGATTGGTAATATAATTTTGCTTACTTCTTTGTACAGTGAAATAGTTGAATACATTGACGGTAAATTGTAAACAATTTTTAAAGCGCTGTAGAGATTTATGAAAAGTATTATTTTTATTACAAGCATACACAATAGCTAAATAATTCAAATGAGATTGAGTTAAAGATTGATAAATCATCAATTTAGTTGTTTTCTCTAATTTGTTTTTTAATTTATATAATATACCAATTGCTGGAGATATTTTCTTTTTTAGCTCAGTTATATGTAGGTCCCAAGATAAATTGCTTTGCAACGTTATTCCTAAATAGTTAATGGAATCTGTTTCATGCACAATTTTTCCATCTACATAGACATAAAAGTTGTTGTTGATACTAAAGGAATGTGGTCTGAAGCGAATTAGGTGGGTTTTATCAGGGTTGAGCGATAATCGATTTAATCTCGCAAATTCAAAAATCAGAGAAGCATCCTTCTCAATTTGAGTTTTAAACGCCAAATCAAGCTTATATGGGTACACATCATCCGCAAACATACACATCTGACCATTTAAATCTAGATTCTTTATATCATTTATATAAATTGAGAATAATAAGCTCTACCGTCTAAATGTGGAATTGGTAGAAGAAATTATTTTGCAACTTGATAGTCATTCACATAGGCAATATATGGTTCATAGGAAAAAAGTAACACCTACAACGTGGGGTCTAAAAACTATTTATTACCTACGACGTAGGTCCCACATCAACCAGTTTGCAGTTTAAAAAAATTATATAAAAATTATCTATATCTAATAATATTGCCAATTTTATTAAATAAAATATTTTTTCTATAAAATGATGAAATAAGATCACTTTAATAATTTACATAATTGTAATAAAATGCATATAATGTGCATAAAGTGGATTAAGCCATCTTAAGAAACTGTGCCAATACATAACGCTCCTTTTTTGCAACATAGTCATAACTCAAAAATGTTTGTTTTGAGAAAAACACATTTCAAACTTTCAGTTTCCATACAAGCCTTAGAAAATATATCCTAAAGGAAAAATTTTAAAAGTAATTTGAATAAATTTTTGCCAAAATTTAAATGGTGGTACTGTTAACAATTCTGCATTGTTAGCTCGGAAATATCATGTTTCGAGATGTGACTATGTTGCAATAAAGGATCGATATAATCAAATGTGTACAACTATAATAAACTTAATGAAACTAATGTTCGTTCATTAAGCAAAGTACGAATCATTTGTTTTCAGAGTATGTATGTTTACAAGAATTATTAAAATAAAGAAAAATTGAAGGCTCAGAAGCAAACACATTTGTATTTTATTTAATAGAAATGTGTTTTAGCTTTCTATCCATTTTTATTCAAACAAATTACCACAAAATTCTTTTTACTTTTACTAGTTTGGAAATTATTGTATACAAATACTTTGTTGTTACTTTTGGTACTTTTTTATACAACCTACTCAGACACAAGCAAGGTGCATTAACCAGGTGGCATCACTAGCGCAGATGACAGTTTTTTATTTAAAACGACCGGTAGGGTCAAAAGTTGTTTATGTTTACACAAAGTGAAGTGAAAAAAAAATAATAATATTTTAATGGTTTGAAAAAGTGCAAAAGAAACAATGAAAAAGATTTCAAAAATCTATTTTATTGTTGCGTTGTTGAAAAGAAAAATTCTACTGCTTATCGAATTCTCTGGCCTCAAAAATAATTTAATTGCTTAAAATACGTTAAAAACAATTTATGAAAATAATTAATTTTCTTTATATACACTTTTTTTCTTCATCTTCCTCTATTTTGTAAGCATGTTTTTGACAGTATGTGGAATTTTTACCCAAACAAAATATTATATACATACCTATATCTAGTACAGCAACTCTAATACTGCCAATTAATAATTGCACCATGGACGCAAGTATTACGCAGTTGTGCAACAATGTGTTTAAAATCATTAAAGGCCTTGTTACACTATCCTACACGATCATGCGATCTACTAAATAAAACATGTGTGCTGAAAAAGTACTAAAAATGCAACTGTGAGACAGAGTTTCTGACAAGTCGTGCGATTTGAAGAATTTTATGAAAATTTTCAAAACATAATGGTTTCTGTGCGATCAGTATGAAATATTGTTGGCACCTCGAGAAAAAATATAAATAATGTAAAAATATTATGGTAATAAAAGTTTTTAATTATTTTATTGCGTATATAAATTATTGCAATCATACTTGTATAATAGTGTGGCCCAAAATGTCATTTTGAAGCGATTTTGTAAAGGCGGCCAGACTTTTAAAACATTTTCCTGTGAACGAATCGTACGATCGTGTAAGATAGTGAATCAAAGCCTTAAGTTCATATACATAAGAACATTATGGCCAACTAAAAGTCGTTTTTGATTAACATATGCATATGACAGGCCTAAAATTTGCTGTACTAGACAAAGAAATTTGAACAGGTAGATGGTCGGAGCTGAAATCATTAATTACAACTGAAGGATACAATATAACAGCTAAATTAGTTAAATATATATATAGGTCCAGAGTAGAACCATGCCTATTTGCAAGTTCAACAAAAAATCAAAAAATTAATATTTATAATTTCATTTAGATTTTAAACTATGCTTAAATTCAAGTTCAGATTTTCAGTGTGGCAGCTTCACTTAAATTCTAAATATTACGGAACAGCTGTTTGTTATTGAAAGAACAGATAAATAGCAACTATTTAAAATATTTTTCAGGAATTTTCTCATACGAAAATAATTTTGGGATTAAAAGTTCGTTGTATTTTCTGCATATTAGAAGTGTGTGTTGTGAGTCAGAACTCACTTCTTTCCCCAGCAACCATCAACTGCTGCCTGAAAAACAAATAAAAAGAATATTGGGGTCAGACCACCCAATATTGGAAGGAAGCAAATATGTTTTAAACCAAAGAAAGAACAGCAGTACCAACCAAAAACTGCTACAACCCGGAAATGGCCTCAACTATAGAAATTGCGGGTAATGAATTCGGGCACGCTCAGCTATAGTAAAAGAGGAGAGTGGAGCAGAAGTAACACCTAATTATAATATAAATAATAAAGAACATTAAACAGATAGAAATAAAGATTTTATTTCAATCAGAATTGCCCAAACTAGTTTGGACAACAAATTTTTATTACGTAATTTTATTATTTGTATATATATATATATATATATATATATATATATATATATATATATATATATATATATATATATATATATATATATATATATATATATATATATATATATATATATATATATATATATATATATATATATATATATATATATATATATATAATATATCTCAACTGCAATTGTAAGAGAAACTGAATTCAACATATCTTAATTACAAAATGGTCCTTAAAATTGTAGCGATGTTGAAATTTATATGTGTTTATACTTTTTATAACAATTTATTTATTTAATTATATATTTAACTCATAATTAGTTGCTATAATATATATTATTATTGGAGCACCCTGTCGTTCGCACTCACAACTTGTAATTCAATTGTCTGTAATTAAGTTGTCAAGGTCGACATTAATTTCCGGTCGACATTGATAAGTATAACTTTTCGTGGCTATTCGGTTTTTCCATTATTGTTGTCATCTTTGCGACCCGTGCAATTTATTTCAAATAAAAGCCTACGATTTACATTCTGGAGATCATCAGTGCCAACGGTTGGATACTCCTTTTACCCAGACCCAGTTGTGTCTAAACTTTATGCTCGAAGGTAACAAATTGTTAATAAATTACTCTTTATTGGAAATACATTAAATCTCTTTTATTGTTTATTTTTCCCAAACCCACATATAATTACCTCAACTTGAGCTGATTATACCCACAATTCTGCTTTAGATAAAGCAGAACTGCTTACCGCAAAATTGGTGTTCCAGGCTAAGGAAACCAAGAAAATTTGTTCATGGTCCTTCGAACCGGATAATTTAATATAATAGTAAAAATTTAGAAATTTAATATAATAGTAAGTCCTCCGATACCCAAGAGACCCTCCAGGATAAAACAATAACTACCTACATATATAATATGGGACCATCCAGAAAATACCATAACATGTGACATACGACATAAATTTCCGATGAATTGAAAAGCGAAGTATTAAGAGAAGTTATCGCTAGTAACATTCTAATTCTGGGTGTTGCCCAACCGCCGACGTCTCCATAATACTCTAAGAAAACCGTAACCTTTCCCTCATGCTTACTTTATATGGAAAGTAACGATAAGTCATTCAACTTCGACGACTTTGCGTTGCTTAGGTTGCGTGAAAGAAAGAACGTTAGAAACTCTTCTAACAACACAATGGTATCAAATCGATTGATTAATCAATCCTCGGTTTTACCTTAATTCTTTGTGGTGGCTTTCAAATATATCGCGGAATTCAATTTGTGCAATCTGCTGCTTAAAATAATTTTTTTTATTATATGTACTCGTATGTATATAATCACTTGATTTTTTCCTCATCTCGACTCAATAATTTATCGTTACTAGTGCAACCGTTAATATCTAATTCCTCCTCCTTTTTTTTTTTTTTTTTGAAAAGGATATGAGAAAAAACTTGATTATAAAAAATATTTTGACATGCCAACAAACAAATCATATTAAATGATTTTTGTTTTATTTATTAGCCCGGACAGACGATTTTTAATAACGTACCACTCAAAATCATGCATTCAAATAAAAATACAAAAAAGAAAAACAAAAAAAAAAAAAAAAGATCAACCAAATACTAGATCTAAAGGATACAATAAATGTAGCAAGGATGAAGGTAATTTTTACAAAAAACCACAGTGACAGATGTTGCAATTAAAAATGTACAAAAATGACTCAATTTCAAATGGTACTCTACTATATACGATTCAATTAAAACGACAACAATACAAAAATACCCCGGTCTTAAAATCAGGACATTCATAAGCGAACGAACAACGACAACACCGAGGGTTTTGCAAGATTGTGGAAAATTCGACAACAATTTTAAATGGATGTCTGACAGTTCTTATTTTCCACTATTACCACTGTTGTTGTTGCTATTTTCATTTCATTCCCCTTTAATATATCAGTTTTTATTTTTGCAGATTTTACTACAAATGCTGTAACAAAAATATGGATACAATTGTTTCAATGGCAGGGCATCATCAGCATTTCCAGCCAAAAGCAACAACGACAACAATAACTATTGCCGATAGTTGACAAATGCAAGTGAGTTTTGGGAGGGAAGGAAGGAGGAATATTTTTATATGTGTGAAAATATAAATGTACAAAGAACTTCAAGCGAAACGCATAAAGAATGAGTTGCTTTATTTCCAAAAAAAAAAAAAAAAATCAGTTTGCGTAACATGACAGGCATAAAAAGGTAAAACAAAGCAAATATCATTTTTCCTGACACTTGACACATCAGTTGTCAAAATACAAATAAACTAAAGTCACTGATAGCTTTTGCATTTTGCAATATATTGTTTTGTTTTAATTTTGCTTAAACTAAAATGACAAGTGATTTTATGCACAGAAAATATATAAACAAACATCTGAATAGGTGTTGCCGTTGTTTTCTAAAAATGAAAAATGGCGGTTATAGTATTTTTTTTAGACAGTTCTTTATAAAAAGGTCAACTAATCGACCACATGTTGCAAAACAAAAAAACAATCTAAATGACAAATTTAAAAAACTTGCTGTTCTTACATTCGTAAAATCACACCAGGACACCAAAGCCACAAAAATTAAAGAGAAAAAAAAGGAATCGATATCATGGTCATTGTGTAAAGAAATAAAACCTCATAAAAATCATCATAACAAAATCAACACTCTTGAACTTCACAGCTGGATAAGTTTGTGTTATAACGTTTATTTCTTGCGCGTGTTATTTTTTTTTTCCTTTGCACAAGTTTGATATTTCTATATACTCGTACATATGTATGTACATATCGTTAGAAAAAGAGATGTCCTTGTGGAAAAACTCCAACATTTTGTGTTTGTGGTCATTTGTTACATGCTTGACACTTATAACGTTAATAAATAGGACTATGTTTGCTTACATTTGAATGGATGTAACATAAGGGTGGTTCCAATAATAACACTGCTTAGCAAAATCCAACTTTTTCTTTTAAGCAAAGAGAATCTTTCTGTCCTTTAATTAGTATCCACACCTGAGATAATATCTAAGATGAGAACGTCAAATTCAATCACAGAGACAATTATGGCCCGAGAAGACTCAAAATTAATGTTATCACATAACGATTTTTATAATACCGTTTTTATAAGAAATCTCGTGGCAACAATCTTATAATAAGAGCTGACAAAAAAGCGACTGCATGTGTGTTTGTTTACAAAAGGACGCCGTTGCAATTTTACCGGTTATTAGTTTTGCAAAATATCTTTTAACAAACACTTGTTTATTTATTTCTATGCATTAAATACAGTCGACTCGCGAAAACGTGAACTAATTTTTACCAAGGGTGTTCACGTTTTTGATTTTGTTCACGTTATAGATTGAATTTTTTTACATGTATATACGTTGAAAATCAGAACAGTTTAATAGACTATGTATATAACAAATTTTATTCAATAAATTTACTGCAATATTTCAATTCAGATGAAATTTAAACTTTGTTCCGACTTAACATTGAATTAAATCTACATGAAATAAAAGGGTACAAATACATATACGTAAATACGTTTTTCTACATTTTTATTGATAAAAGAAACTTAATAAAATATCTTATTCAAACAACGATTTAATAAATCATAAAAATATGTGTAGAAAAACTGGAAAAATATTTGTAAATTAAACCAAAAACGAGGTAATTTTTTATTGACGGTATCTGCATAGAGCTGCAAAAATATCGATAGTATCGATAGTTTTATTTTTAGTCCACTATCGATAGTTTTTATCCGATAGCGATACTATCGAAAGAAATTACATATTATTTGCAAAACAAAAGCGTTGTTTGCACTCATATTGTGGCTTATTGATCATATTAGTACCTCAGTCCAGAGACTTCGGCCCATACAAAATTTTATCGCCGTCTTGAAACTTAAATATATACTAACGTCTTTGATGTCTTTTAATAAAAAACCGGTGACACTACATTTGATTTTCATAAAAATTTTTTTTCAAACAATTAAGTTTTTTTATTCGCTATTTAAGCTTCTAACATTTATACCAGTAAAAAATTATAAATAGCTTGTTTTCTATGTTTCCGAGCTATCTATATGTCGACATTTCATAGGAACTACCCCAATCATCAGTAGACTTTGGAAATTTTTGAAAGAAAGTCTACTGATGATTGGGGTAGTTCCTATGAAATGTCGACATATAGATAGCTCGGAAACATAGAAAACAAGCTATTTATAATTTTTTACTGGTATAAATGTTAGAAGCTTAAATAGCGAATAAAAAAACTTAATTGTTTGAATTTTTGTTCTCTGCTTTTCGATACTTTCAAAAAGCAAATCGTAGCAACCAACGGTTGTTCATTTGTTTGAAAGGTGTAAAGAAATGTTAGAGACGTTTATAAATAGAAAAGCTTGTTTTTTGTGTTGTGATGGATATTATTAAAGCATTTTTCTTTTTAAATTCCCAGCAATTTATTTAGATTGTTGGGATATAAAGTTGAATGTTTGAGAATATCTTTCAAAAATTTCCAAAGTCTACTGATGATTGGGGTAGTTCCTATGAAATGTCGACATATAGATAGCTCGGAAACATAGAAAACAAGCTATTTATAATTTTTTACTGGTAAAAATTTTTTTTAAATTGTAAGGGCCATATCCAAAAAAAAATCTTACTTGAGTTTTAACGTATACGTTAGTTACCAAACACATTAACACTACCATACATTTGTTAAAAAAGTTTATGCAAAAACAGTTCGTTAACTCTTATAAAGGGTGTTTTTTTAAGCCCGATAGAACTTGAAATTGTAAAAAATAACACAAAAAATTAAATTGTAATCAAAATTTTTTTTTATTCGAAAGATCAATACGTGACATTAACATTTGAAAATGATTTCGGGCATATGGGCACCGCGGCTGTTCTTGACGAAGCGCATTCTGGACGTCCAATTTTGGGCCACTTTTTCGAGCACTGCTGGCCGTATGTCACGAACAACACGAACAATGCTGGCCTCCAAGGCGTCAATTGTTGCTGGTTTATCAGCATAAACCAGTGACTTCACGTAGCCCCACAGGAAATAATCGAGAGGTGTCAAATCGCACGACCTTGGAGGCCAATTGACAGGTCCATTTCTCGAAATCAACTTATCGCCAAATTTTGATTTCAGTAAGTCGATGGTTGCGTTCGCCGTATGGCACGTAGCGCCATCCTGTTGAAACCACATCTCCTCCGGATCAATGTCATCCATATTTTCAAACAAAAAATCATTGATCATGGTGCGGTAACGATCTCCATTGACCGTAACGCGAGCTCCGGCCTCATTTTTGAAGAAATAAGGTCCGATGATGCCACCAGCATGAAAACCGCACCAAACAGTGCATTTTTCTGGATGTAATGGAGTCTGTAGGGTCTCTTGTGGATTGGTCTCACTCCATATGCGGCAATTTTGCTTATTAACAAACCCGTTAAGCCAAAAATGCGCCTCATCGCTGAACACAATTTTGCGATAAAACAACGGGTCAGTTGCCAACTGCTCTAGAGCCCAATCGGCGAAAGAACGACGCATACAATGGTCTCGTGGCTTCAATTCCTGCACCAGCTGGATCTTATACGGGTGTAGGCCGAGATCTTTGCGCAAAATTTTTCACGTAGTGGACGGACAGAGCCCCAATTCATGCGACCGACGACGAATCGATAAATTTGGATCTTCTTCCACACTTTCGTTTACAGCGGCGATATTCTCTTCAGTGCGCACATTCCTTCGACGTGCTGGTGTTATTGCATCCTCTAGAGAGTATGTGGTACGAAATCTATCCACAGTTCGACGAATGGCTTGTTCAGATGGACGATTATGTACGCCATACAAATGACGAAGTCGTCTATAAGTTGCGCGAATCGACGACTGATTTTCAAAGTAAATTTGGATAATTTCGTAGCGTTGTTCAAGCGTGAGTCTATTCATGATGATTTGTCAGAGTATACTGAAACAAATAAAAAAAATGTTTCATCAAAATTTAATTTTTTGTGTTACTTTTTACAATTTAAAGTTCTATCTAGCTTAAAAAAACACCCTTTATATAGTAAGGAATTTAGTTGTTTTATTCTAGCAATGCCGTTATGTTCAGTTGTAATTTCTTGAATAGTGATGCATGAGAACTAATATTCGAAAATCGATTAAAATAAATTTAAAAAAAAGAATTATTATTATTACCTTAAATCACACATTTTTGACAAACGTTTAATCGATTTAGCTTTTTAATAAATGATGAATGTACAATATTTGGTATATTAATAAAATTGAGAAAAATTAACAGGATTAATTATACCTTAAACATTTATATTATTCGAATACCGTTTTTCGTCTTATTCGTTTGATGGAAAGTGCATCACTAACATATTTCTTGTTTATATTTTCTTTTCAAAATTATTATTTTCAATTCGTATAAAATGTAAAGTTCTAATTTACTTATCTGCCTAGCATAATCAATTGATTTTGTTAATATTTTCATTATAATTGTGAATTTAAAGAAAAATCAAGGTCAACAAATCAAATGTCATTTTAACGTACAGTTAAAGTGGCTTATTTCAACTTTAAACATATGGTAAGTTAATAATTGTTTTTGGATAGAACATTAGGTAAATTTTCTTAACAAATGCTTACCAAGCTTTGTTAAGTTTTTTTGCATACGGCCGTAAGTCTTTGACAATAATTTTTCTTTTTAAAACTGTTGATTAGTATTTTAATATTAATCGGTTGTGATAAGCTTCTTTTATTGTTATTAAAAAGTTTTTGGAAAGGCTCAATAGTAAGTAAAGTGAATTATTAAAAGTTGCATGCTACAAATTGCTGTTATATATGTTGAAAACAGCAGCGAGGGTGATACCGAATCAAAAAAAACTCGTAAGAGGTTCTTGGAAGTTTGTAACCTTTCATTTTGTAATGCTATAAACGCATAAGTGAGTGAATGATTGATCTCATTCTATTTAGTAAGTTAACTATAAGCTAATCTCTCCAACCATATTTTTGAAAAAATTTTTTTATGCACATTACTTGTATTGGTTTACTTTTTGCAAGATAATCAATGGTTTAACTAATGACAAACAAAATATATATGTAAATAAAATATAATTGTCTAAGCTAAGTCTTAGGCTCAGAACTGAAGTACACACATAGAATAAAAATATAATATATTTTTTTGTTTTTTCGTTATGTTTGTTTTTTTTTTAATCTGTGTTTCAACAAAATTAAAATTGAAGTTTAATTAGTTGTACTCTGTAATTTTTTTTTTATTAAGAGGTTTAATGAAAAATCGTACGATTAGCCCCCAATACCGTATTCATAAAGTAAATGAATTTCAAATAAATGTGTGTAAGTATTTTATATTAATTTGTAATATATCTTATTTTTCATGAATATAAAGCATTAATTAATTATAAGTGCAGAAAGTTTTTTTTATTTATAAAACCAATATTAAACCGGGTTTCTTTTGATTTTGTTTAATAGCAATATTCTTGATGAATGTCAGCCTTAACATATACATACATATGTTAGAATTCGATACTATCGAAAATATCGAATTGGCCGACTATCGATAGTTTTGCAGCTCTCTTCAGTTTCGCAACACTGTAATTTCACTTTGACTCATTTTTCCACTAGAAATCATAATACCGCTATTCCAAAAAGTAATAAAAACTACAGAACTTACCTCAGAAATAAAAAAATCTTAAAAAAAAAGTTTACGTTTTAGAACCATCAGCACTTGTTCACATTTTAGGGTAGTCAATGTTAAAATAAAAGTATTCACCAAAAAATGTTTAATTTGAAAAAATTATAAAAGTTCAACAAAAATTTAACAAATTAATAAAAGTGTTCACGTTTTTGGATGTTCAGGTAACTAGATGTTCACGTTTTCGCGAGTCAACTGTATATACAATAAGTGATTGATTACTTTTGTACAAAATGTGCACAAAGATAAAATTCAAATAGGTCGATATTGGTCGCAAAGAAGTGTTTTCTTCTCGGATTTCAATGGCTGATAAAAATACTCGCACATATACTCCTTGTTAAAAATTAAGATGGATATAAAGAAAATCGTTTTCTCAGTCTACTGACGTTTTCTCAGATATTATGTCAGAGTTAATGGAAGTTATAGACACTAGCGGCCTTATGTATAATTAAAATCCTTATGTTAACTAACTAGCTGCTAAGTTTTTTGTGTGTAAATTCACATAAGGGAAAGATAGCAGCTAGTTAGTCAGCACAAGGTGCTGACTAACTAAGAGAAGTTAGACACACGGCTTAAGAGAAGTTAGACACACGGCTGCCATATTGGACGATTTATCGTAACTTTGATGATTTTTGGTAGTAAAAACGGCATGTTGACGTTTTTAGATTTGATTTTGACTATTTTTATAGATCCCATTTTTTACTTTCATATCTTTAAAAATAAATAAATATAAATAATAAATAAATATTGTTTGCTAGCGATATATTTAAAAATTAATAGCATATCATAATATTATAAGTTAATAATATTATAAAAAAAGAAAGTGATTTTTTCTGATATAATCAAAGAGTTTTCTTATTTCATCGCAGAATTCGAAAGGACGAGAAATACAATCCGAATTAAACCGGACAATAACGCTTTCGAATATTTTTTGCAATCTTCGAAAGCGTTATTGTACGGTAGCAATATCCTTGGACGTGGAAAAAACTTCTGACCACGCGGGTCATAATAGCATTCTATTTAAGATGATACAAATTGGCTTTAGTTTCTATATTATTAAACTACTTAAGAGCTATTTTTCACAAAGAAAATTCTGCATTTGCTTTAAAGATGAATTGTCAAATTTTGGAGATGTTAAGTGTGGTGTTCCACAAGGTTCAATTTTAGCTCCTCATTTATATAATATTTTTATGTATGATTTTCCTCATGTAAGAAATAATTCTATTGGCTTACTTTACGCCGATGACTCCCTTCTTTATTCGAATAATGAATCCCCTTTGAGAGCTCTAACACAAGTTTCAGATCATTTAATGGAGGTAAAAGAATTTTACGATAAATGGGGTTGATTTTAATAATGCTTCTAAGAGTGAGGCAATCTGCATTCGAAATGCTTCATGGAAGATGCAAAAATGTTGTTGTTTCGGAAAGCAAAACTCTTAGATTATATATTGATGATAATAAAATTCCGATTCGTGATAAAATTAAATATTTGGGTATCAATTTCAATAAACTTTTTAAATTTAATGAGCATGAAGAATTATTTTAAAGAAAGCTTTTAAAATTATGGGCTATTTCTCAAGAATTTTATATAACAAAAATTTACCTTTTAAAACTAAATTATTATTATACAAGACAAGCCTGTGGCCAGTATTTCTTTACGCATTTCCAATTTGGTTTAATGTTTCTACGTCTTTTATAAAAGAAATGGAAATTTTTGAACGAAAGGTATTAAGATACTGCATTGGAAAAAACTTTCAATCTGTTTGTAAACGATATTCAAACTTGTTCATTTATAACGAATCAAATATCATTCCCATTAGTCTTTACGTCTGTGATGTTTTAGAAAAATTTATAGCAAGACTTTCTCATCACGAGAATGATGTAATATGGAATGCTTTAAATGGACAAATAAACTTTAGTTGGTCGAATTCAAATTACTTATCACCAGTTGGTTTTTTTAAATCAGGATCCTCCTAATTTTAACTTACATAAATATTAATTTGCGTCCCCCTTTTTATTTGAAGAGTACTCCAGGTACTCACAGGGGTCAGCGCCCATTGGTTGATTAGTTTTTTTTTCTGTATTATTATGCTATTTATTTATTTAAAAATTTTTATTTTATTTTTATTTTTTATTTTTTTTATTTTACCTTTTATATTGTGTCAAAAATCTATTCAAATTACTTTTAAACTATTTCCTTTAGAAGATATTTTCTAAAAAAATTTTCTAAGACTTGTATGGAAGCTAAAAATTTGAAATGTGCTTTTCTCGAAGCGAGCTTTTCTGAATTATGACTATGTTGCAATAAAGGAGCGATATAAGTTAGTTTTAAAATTAATTTTAAGTTTATTTTAGAGTTATACTCTCATTTGTGTCATGCTAGCTCCGGGAGCAAGAACTTATTATACTTCATTTTTGCATATCGCAATATACTAAATTTATTGAAATAAGTTTTTTTTTTTTTTTTTTTTTTTTTTTTATTGGACCAGTACTCAGGGGATGACCCCTACATATGCAGTGCATTGTACCAGAACTAGGAAAATAGGTTATGGGGAGGGGGAAAGCGGGAGTAGTGTTTGTGAACATTTGACTTGAATTTTCCAACGTTATAACAGACAGGAAACACTTCTGCAGGCAACTTGTTCCACAGACGAACCGTGCGGCTGAAAAACGAATTCTCTCTGTAATGCGTAGTACGATTCCCCGGGCAATCGACCACAAATGGATGAACTCTGGACGATGTACGTGTGCTACGTAAAAATGTGCGAGTTTCAGGAACAAGATCCCTAATCTCGTCAGAGCAAAATCCATTGTAGTAACGATAGAACAGAGTAACGCACCCCACACTGCGTCGATGCTCAAGTGAATCAATAGAGTTGGATACCCTACTGTCACTGATGAGCTTCTTCGCCCTCTTCTGCACACGGTCGAGTAACCCCAAAGTAGACTTTGAGGCACCGGCCCAAACATGAGAGTTGTATTCCATTTTCGGTCGGATGTAGGTGGTATAAATAGTAAGGAGATCGGATGGAGTGAAGTACATCTTACACCGTTTCAAAAAACCGAGACACTTGAATGCTTCTTTAGAGACATGAAAAATGTGTTCAGTCCAGCGGACATCACACTGTATCTTCATTCCAAGAACATCAAGAGCATCCGATTCCTCAATATTTGTACCATCCATGAGTACAGATGAAGTTGGTTGCTTTTTAGTTATATTGTTATTAGGATAATACATTATAGTCCTAAGTTTTTGTCTCTCATTGTATTGTAATTTTCATAATACTGTAGTTTCAAAGGCTCAATAAATCTAAATCCGAATTAAAGCAACGTAACATATTAAGCTTAAGAAAATTTGTTTCATTATACAGATATGAAGATGCTAGATTTTTGAAATAAAGTATCAATAACGATTCTTCACTAATTTTTACCTCTTTAGCGAAGTTTAAAGCAAAAATATTAGATTTCCCGTACTCTTCTGCAAATGTGAAAAGAGTTTGCATCTAAGTACTAGAATTTCAGAGTGAGTAATTAGTTGGAGAAACGATTTTTAAAAGAAATGTTATATAGGCACTAAAGCCCATTAAGACTATGCAACTTTGGTTGTTTTAACTTAAAAGATATGCCCAATTTAATAGAAGTGTTTAATACAATAATGCGTTCATAATTCAATTATAGTAGATAAAAGGAATTAGACAAATTTGTTTAAAAGATGCGATATTTACAAAATTACTTAGAATGCATACTAATGATATTAACTTTATATTTTTAGGATTATATATTTTTTAAGTCTTCACATGCTGTAGTTTTTTTATTAAATTCAATCATGAAATTTGACGATTTGCGGTAATCAAGTTGACGGTTTTTTTCTCCTAAATTTGACAATATTAAGCCAGATTTATCTTGCAACTATGATTAAACCTTCTACCCACGGTGCATTTGACTAAAAGTCACACTAATTCAGCTGAGAATTCTCTGTTTTGCTCACTTTAATTTGAGCTTATGTCAAAGAGTTGTTTATGCTTATAAGAAAAGAGATGAAAACCCCCAATAGGGGCTTAAACAAATTAAAAGAGTAAAAATAGCATATAATCAAGGCAGCTTTAACAGGTAGTGGTATAATAACAATATATACAACACAATATAGTCGGTCTGACGGCCAATAAGTGGGGTGTCCGCTTGAAACCACATCTAAGCTCATTTTGACACAGACTAGTTAATGTCATAAGAAAATCATTTGAAGACAAGAAGTATTGCTCTGCACTTTTCATTGACGTTTCCCAAGCTTTTGACAAAGTGTGGCATGACGGTTTAATGCACAAAATAAAACTAAACTTTCCTGCGAACACCCACAAACTTTTTGAAAGTTATTTGTATGGACGTAAATTTATCGTCAACCAATCGACGCAGGCGTCCCACAAGGCAGCATACTAGGCCCTACCTTATACCTGATTTATGCTTCTGACATGCCAACAAGCGATAAAATTCATACATCCACGTTTGCAGACGATACGGCTTTTTTCAGTGTACATGAAAACCACCAAACAGCATCACAAAATTTGCAGGAACATATTTACAATTTAGAGAAATGGTTAAAACTCTGGAAAATCAAAGTCAATGAACAAAAATGTGTCCATATCACGTTCACACTGCGTAAAAATACATGCCCGTCAATAAAAATTAATAATCAAATAATTTCACAACACAATGACGTCAAATATCTCGGTATTTACCTCGACCGTCGACTAACTTGGAAGGAACACATTGACGCAAAAACAACCCAGATGAAATTAAAAGCCGCGCAATTGAATTGGCTCATCGGCAGAAATTCCACCCTGAGTTAAGATTGCAAACTTTTGCTGTATAACGCGATCCTAAAGCCAATATGGTGCTATGGAATTCAACTATGGGGCACCGCCTCCGCATCGAATATTGGAAAAATTCAAAGGCGTCAAAACAGCGTTCTACGTACGATTACAGCAGCCCCATGGTATGTAAAAAATTCTCGAATTCACAAGGACCTAAACGTACCTTTAGTAAAAGATGAATTTGCCAAATATGCTGGAAGGTATATAACCAAACTTGAAATCCACCCAAATCTACTTGCTCGAGACATCCTTACCTTTGGTGGTCACACACGATTAAAAAGAAGGAACACCCTGGCTTCCATTCGGGAGCATAACAGATGATGTCCTGTGGCACGGTATTCTGATACATTCGCTGAATCATAATTTTTTGTCTAGCATTGGCTGGACTTAAAGAAAATTTTTTAGTTATTAAGATTTGAATAATTGTTGTTAGTTCTTCTTGAAGATTCAACAAATAAATAAAAAAATTGATAAAAAAAAAGCTCATTTTGGAAACGCTGTCAAAAAGCACACGGCCTTTCGAGGTAATTAAACGTGATCCCCAAAAAGTGTGTTTCGCGTTATAGTCGCCAGCTGCTAAAAATCGAGGCCAAAGTGATTTGAAAAAATGTGAATATTGGTTTTCTGTTACTGAAAATCGTGTTGGTGAGTAAATCGAGGATTTAACAATTCATGAAAATAATTAATGCATATATTTGTAGCTTGGAGATATTCCTCATGTGTCTCGTTCATTAGATAGTGCTTAATTCTGGTCTTTATCGAAATTGCAGAACCGCCGCAAGATCTTCCACGGGGATCTTTTGTGTCATATAGTGTGTAGCCATTAATTTTGAAATAACTGTTGGTTGTCATATGGGTTTCACCAATCATCATTATATCGATCTGCTTTTCCATAAGGAAGTGCTCAAGTTCATTTTTGTGTTGGCGGATGCCGTTTGCGTTCTAGAAACATATTTTTAACCAACTAATTTTTTTTAAATTGCTTGCAAAATAGTGGATTGCATTTTCAGCATTTCCTGCATCATGTTCGTCATGGAAACCGTAAATGTATTTATAGATTGAACAAGAGTCTGCAGAGTTGCCTCAAGATTGCTAAAATTTTGGTCGGAGTTTTGAGGCTTGGGCTCCTGATTCAAGTTAGTTTTATCGGATTTTACCACATTCGCATAAGAAACTTGTTTGGAGGTTTGCACGATTATGTGGCTGGTTGACTGGCCCATCTGAGGAAAATTAGTTTTAGAAATGATATTTAACTGTTCTGATTGGTTAATGGACATTGATGACTTATTTGTCATTGAACGCTTAAAGTGATTATAGACAGGGCAGCCCCTGTAATTTGCAGTATGGTTACCACCACAGTTACTGCATTTTTTAACACTTAAGTCAGTTTTTGACTTCTTGCACTGTGATGTGCCGTGGAGTTCGCCACACACAACGCAAACTGCGGGCAACTTACAATAAACCTTAGTATGGCCAAATTCTTGGCAGTTTAGGGATTGAACGGGCTTATGAGGCTCCTCAACGGTACCCTTACGATGCAAAAGATATTTGAGGTTATAAATGGGATGCACTTCATTCTTTTTTAAGGCAACATCTCTAGGTTCCAGTTCAACCCTAAACATGGGTTGAGCAATTTTTTCACGATTAACCACATTTTTAATTTTGAAGCCATTGTCATTTTCACTGTTTACCTGGATTTTGGTTTCATTGATGCTGCCGTGCTTAACCGATGTTACATTAAAAGTGTCTTTGCCGATTGCCGCAATAAGTTGTTTTACCAACTCACTAGAGGTAGGCTCTCGCAAATATATTGGTGGCGGTTTAAAGGTTTTTTTAGGCATTGCTGGTTCATCGGACTGCAGGATAGCACACCTATTACTATCCATTGTCGTGGTGGTCTTATCATCCTTGGGTATTTTGGACTGAGATGACATTTGAGCGGATTTGGGGCTTCGCTGCCGTTTAACTACGGTTACATACCTATCCATACCCACTTGCGTTTTCGGTTTATCAACAATAGCTAGACTGGAAGATGGTTTGTCGTCTGTTGTAACAACAATGTTTGGCGAGCACGAACGCGTGCGTTTTTTATCTCTTAGAGATAGCAGATTGTCCAATGATTTTTTCAATGATTCCTCTTCAGAAATCCAGAGGTTTTTTCTAGTGGAGCTAAGCTCTCTCTCATAATTGCACCTACTGGGTACACTCATGCATTTTTTTTTTTATTTATATTTTTTTTTAATTTAAAAGTATATAAAAATAATTGTCATAAAGTTCTTCTTTTGTATAAATTCGCTCTTCCACTTATTGCGGTTTTCTACTTATACCGTTATCTTTTTTTTTTTTTTTGTATCACTCCGATCAAAAACAAATACGTGCGTTCACTATCAAAGCTACACTATGTATCAAATATAAAGTAGGCCCCAGTCAATGCTTTACTGATGTAACGTTGAAGGTGTCTTTGCCGACTGCCGAAATAAGTCGCTTCTCCAGCTCACTAAAGGTCGGCTCTCTCAAATAAATTGTTGGCTGTTTAAATGTTTCTTGGATGTTGCTGGCTCGTCTGTTTGAAGTATAGCAAATCTATTACGATCCGTTGCCAAAGTCTTATTATCATCTTTAGAAATTTTCGGTTGAGATGATATTTGAGCTGATTTGTTGCTTCGCTGCCGTTTAACCACGGTTATGTACCTGTCCATGCCTACTTGTGTTTTGGGCTTATCAGCAACAAGGAAACTGGAAGATGTTTTGTCTTCAGTTGTAACGACAATATTTGGCGAACACGATCGCGGGCGTTTCTTATCTCTTAGAGACAGGAGATTTTCCAATGATTTTTTCACAGATTCTTCTTCAGAAATCTAAAGGTTTTTTCTACCGGAGCTAAGCTCTTTTTCAGAATTAAATCTCATGAAATTAATTGTTTTTATTTTTTTATTTACAATTTAAAATGGTATTAAAAAAATGTCACAAAGTTTTTCTTTCAAATAAATTAACTCTGTTCATCTATTACGGTTTTTACTTATTCCCGTTTAATTTTTTTACATTCCGATCAAAAACAAACACGTGCGTTCACTATCGAAGCTAAACAACGACCCACCAGAATCCACTCGCATGTAGCATCCTTAACTTTGGCGGCCACACTCGACTGCGAAGGATGGCCACCCTTGAAACCATCAGAGCGTTGGAAAGGTGATTTACTAACAAAATACACGCAAGAAACTACTTTTCGTCTAGCATTGGCTGGACCTAAGTAAATAAAATTTTTCAATATTAATTAATTTTCTTCTACATTAATTATTTAGTTTTAAGATTTGCATATTTATTTTTAGTTCTTTTAGAAGATACAATAAATAATTGAATTGCAAAAAAAAAACTTCATTAAAGTCTAAAGAGCAACTTATTTGCTGATCAGCACCAAAGGAACGTATATGCTTGTGGTTATCAGGAAGATTTGTATACTGTACAAGAAGATTTATCTACTGCACATGTAACACCGTTTTCGCAGTCTTGTGTTTGTATAGGGTGTTTTTTTAAGCCCGATAGAACTTGAAATTGTAAAAAATAACACAAAAAATTAAATTGTAATCAAAATTTTTTTTTATTCGAAAGATCAATACGTGACATTAACATTTGAAAATGATTTCGGGCATATGGGCACCGCGGCTGTTCTTGACGAAGCGCATTCTGGACGTCCAATTTTGGGCCACTTTTTCGAGCACTGCTGGCCGTATGTCACGAACAACACGAACAATGCTGGCCTCCAAGGCGTCAATTGTTGCTGGTTTATCAGCATAAACCAGTGACTTCACGTAGCCCCACAGGAAATAATCGAGAGGTGTCAAATCGCACGACCTTGGAGGCCAATTGACAGGTCCATTTCTCGAAATCAACTTATCGCCAAATTTTGATTTCAGTAAGTCGATGGTTGCGTTCGCCGTATGGCACGTAGCGCCATCCTGTTGAAACCACATCTCCTCCGGATCAATGTCATCCATATTTTCAAACAAAAAATCATTGATCATGGTGCGGTAACGATCTCCATTGACCGTAACGCGAGCTCCGGCCTCATTTTTGAAGAAATAAGGTCCGATGATGCCACCAGCATGAAAACCGCACCAAACAGTGCATTTTTCTGGATGTAATGGAGTCTGTATGGTCTCTTGTGGATTGGTCTCACTCCATATGCGGCAATTTTGCTTATTAACAAAGCCGTTAAGCCAAAAATGCGCCTCATCGCTGAACACAATTTTTCGTCTATAAGTTGCGCGAATCGACGACTGATTTTCAAAGTAAATTTGGATAATTTCGTAGCGTTGTTCAAGCGTGAGTCTATTCATGATGATTTGTCAGAGTATACTGAAACAAATAAAAAAAATGTTTCATCAAAATTTAATTTTTTGTGTTACTTTTTACAATTTAAAGTTCTATCTAGCTTAAAAAAACACCCTATAGATAGCAAAGGAAAAACAAGAGGAAAGCGAGTCACTCTCTGCTCCCTTGAAACCACCAAACTCAGGACTTTGCAAAGTAAGCTTTTTGTGTGTGACATTGCAGCAGCTGAATTTTGTGTTGTGCAAGCATAGGAAATTAAAATTTAGGACAACACCGCTTTATTTTCAATAGTTTTATTCCAACTTTGAAGAACCTCCATGACCACAACCTTGTACTGAGGTTTTGGAGCGGATATATATATATATATATATATATATATATATATATATATATATATATATATATATATATATATATATATATATATATATATATATATATATATATATATATATATATATATATATATATATATATATATATATATATATATATATATATATATATATATATATATATATATATATATATATATATATATATATATATATATATATATATATATATACGTGTGTGTGTGTGTGTGTGTGTATATGGATTCCCTAAGATGTATAAGTTTCTTTTCCCCATCACAGCTTGCTATAAAATGAATACAGAAATCATATTTGGATGCCTCTATTATTATTTTCACTTTTTTTTGTTTAACATAAAAACTTTTTTGCATTTTTGTGGCTTGTTATCAAAAATAACATTACATACATATCGTATGTACGTAAAGACGAATATGTGCATATGAATTTATTTTTATTATTTATTTTGTTAAACATGTTTTCTCATTTTCGCTATAACTAGCATGAAATATTTTTAACAAACCTCTACGCCTTCCTCCGCATACCTTTCAATGGGCATATTTCATTATTGTGGTCGCTGTGTTTTGTCTGTTTCATTTAATGGCCCGCCCGCTTAGACCTTGTGGGGCACACTCGATTTTTTCGGTTTTTTTTTGTACTGTTGTTTTGTTTGACTTTTATACTAACGTTAATTTTACGCACATTTTTACACTTTTTTATAGGTTAATTCGTTTTTATGCCAAATAAATGGTTGTCATAAAAAGCAACATGAAAAAGAACGACACTAGAGTCGATTTTGTACGAATGTGTGTTAAAAAGGTAAAGTAACAAAAATTGTTGTTAATTCTGCAAATGGTGAGAGAGTGAGTGTTTGCATACGTTAATAGCCTTAGGGGGGACATTTTTATCGTCTCTATATTTGTTTGTTTGTGTGTTTGTTTTAACAGAAGCAAATATTAAAGTCACATTTTTTGAAGGAACAATCAGTGAACTGTTTTGTACATTTTTAAAACAAATAAATATTAAAAATTGTATAAAGAGCACATTTATACGATAATTTAAAGGCATGTCTAAAAAGAATATCGCTCCTTTATTGCAACATAGTCATATCTCAAAAAATTAGCTTTTCGAGAATGCAGAATTGTTAACAGTACTACCTTTTATGTTGTGCCAAAAGTTTATTCAAATTCTTTTAAACTGTTTTCTTTAGGAGATATTTTCTAAAAAAAATTTTCGAAGACTTGTATGGAAACTAAAAATTTTAAACGCGTTTTTGTCGAAACAAGTTTTTTTGCATTATGACTATGTTGCAATAAAAGAGGGATATATATATTACTAAAAAATTGTGGCATCGAAGAATGGCACGTTTTCTAATTTCTTTTTACGCTTATTTTTTATTGTTATCACGTTTTGTTTTCATTTCGTCTGGCAGGGTGACTACATAGATACTAAAGTTGTCAATTATATGGTTTCCAACTATGATTTTAATGACTGTAATTCAAATACATTTTTCCTGGTCTTCTTCAACCAAAAATTATTGATCACAGCAAATTTGTATTGTAGAAAACCTTGTTAAGAAACTTAAGAAAGAAAAACCTTGAACTAAAACCCGATGTACGAGTACAAATATACAAAAACCAAATAATCTCAGTATCTATAATGGGCTTTGTTGTTTAATTCGTATTAAATTTTTTGCTTATCGAAATCTACGATGAAATAAGAAAACTCTTGATCTGTCCTTGTTTTTGGAATTATAGATTTTCAAAAGAAAAGACACATTCTTCTCTTATAATACTGTAAGGATTCATAATGCTAAAGTTTTGAGTTTTAAAAATATTACTATTCACATATGTATGGTCAAATATATAACAGGTAACATTTCAATGTTACATACATATTTACGTACACATTTATTTATTACCGCGTTTTTCTGATCATAAATATTATTTTCATTTCCTAAATAAATTAACCTAAAAAACGAATTATGTATGTATGTTTTTACGTGTGTTTTTGGCCAATTGGCTTTGTACTATATTTTTATGAACCTTAGTTCTTTTTTAAGCTAACTAGGCCAAAATTTTCCAATGTAAATTGAAACAACTTTATAAACAATTTATTTCCGACGTTTCGTCAATTTTTTGTTGACTTCCTCAGAGGGATCTGTTTAATTAATATTGTTAAAAACAATACATTATAAACAATATGCTTACTTTTTTGCTGTTTCTTATTGTAATTTTAATTTACCTGAGTTTTGTGGAAAACAACATAGTATCACATATATTTATACAGATATATTAAACCGAACTTTTTTAACAACCACAAATTTTTAACAAATTATATATCTGTGGCGTTTTATCATAACAGCTTAAGTCGATTTTTAAAAATTGTAAAAATTGCTGCTAATTTGATTATATGAATAAATATGGTATTCTTGTTTGCAGAAATAATATTTCGTATTATTCACAAAATTTAGTTATAATTATGGTTTATCTTCTTTTTTTCTTAAATTTAGTTCTTCGTTAAAATTTTCCTTCAAAACTTTTTTTGATCTTATCTCGACTTAAGCTGTTATGATAAAATGCCACAGATATGTACATATAAATATAATATCGCAGTTTTCAATTTATTATCGCCCTGTAGTTCGCACTTATGTTGTCTGTATCTTCTTTTTAATTCATCGTTTTGTCTCTGTTTTTCTGAATGTACATATGTATATGTTTTGTTTGTCTAAAATTTAACATTATTAAAAAATTTAACATTATTAAAATTTGACATTATTATGATTGTTTTCAAGTACGTGCTGGGATAAAGCTGCTGAATGTTTATGTTTTTCTACACCAGTTTTGTGTTCATTTATCCTCGTTTCCACATTTCTTTTGGTTGTGCATTGCCGTTTTATTTTATTTCATATACTACGTTATTTTGTCGGTGTTTTTATTTTAGTAAATACCCTGGTGGGTGACACTTAGATTATTTTCAATGGAGATAACTGACTATTTTAACATGGCGATGTCCTAGGAGGTAGTTAATTGTCCGGTTCTGCATTACTTTTCAAATAACTTGAAGTTAGTTTTCTAAAAGTCAGCTTTTAACGGACTTATATATACTACTCAGAAGTTAACCGTTCTTCAGTAAATTTAAAGTTGTTTTTTAGTTAGTTAAGTAACTAACTATCTATTATGTAACTTCTTCCTAGTCTATATGTTAACTTTAAAAAAAAATCCTAGTTTTTTCCTCTATAGCGACTTCGTTCAAAAAACATATATGCATCTTAGAAAAATATAATTTAAAAACCAATACCAAAAGATTTTGATCGGCATATACGAGTATGATAGGTAAAATAAATCGATGTGTGAGCTGGTGCGTTATCATGGTGAAAAATCCATGATTTTTTTTCGATAATTCTGTGCGTTTGTGACGAATTTCTTCGCGCAAACGGCGCATAACTTCAAGGTAGACTTCCTTATTAACCGTACGCCCTTGTGGCAAGAATTCATGATGCACCACTTTATTGCAGTCGAAAAAAACAGTGAGCAAAACCTTTACATTTCACTGAACTTGACGAGCTTTTTTCGCTTCCATTGGAATGATTGGGCTTTGGTTTCAATGTCATTGCCATACACTCATGATTCGTCACCAGTTATGACATTTTCGAGGCAATCTGGATCGTCGATGACCAGCCAGCTCCTGAACGACGTCCATGTGACGTTGTTTTTGCCCAAAATTTAGTAAATTTAATAAAAAGTCGAAGAGCACACCAAAACACGACTAACCTTGTTATCTGTCAAAAACAAACTGACAATCCGAAATGGCTGATATTGCCAACATATACAACAGACATGTGTACCAACATATGTAACTCAGGAAATCCTTCCAAAATCGATGATGTAGTACGGCCAAAAAAGGCATATTAAAAAACGTGTTTGTCTATTAATTATATAGACTTTAAATTTTAGATGGACCAACCAACCGCAATCTTAAGTGGAGTTCCAGAAAAATATTGTCAATAGTAGCGATAGTATAAATAATTCTTCAATACCAGATAATAAATGAAATATTTCTGTTAGCAGGTGTTTCTTTTCTATTATTTTCCTATTACGCTTGAACTTATGTCCAATTTTGAAAGTCCTGCAGTAAAACGCACAAGATCAAACGCATACAAGCATAAACTAAAAATAAAGTGTCAATCAAATTGAACTGCTCACACAAATGCAAATGTCAAACGAAAGTGGCATAATCCCACTTGGGAAGAAAACTAATCTCATCTAAGCAGAGATTAGTTCACTACACTCGTATTCTAAAATAAAAACAAACAAAAAACGTGAAGTACAATCCTCTGAGAATTGTACACTGCGACGGCATAAGGGAAACCTCGAAACGCAAGGACACCATAAGGCTGCAAAAAAAAAAAAATCACTCAAGTAGACTGCACAAGGAAAGAGGGTGAATCAAAATGATTATTCAAACTGTTACTCGTACACAAGGGTGAAATATCTATTAACTTCAATTTCCGTTCGCTCTTTTTGTCTTCCTTCCTTTTGGAGGCTGTCAGAGGCTGAGCGAGTGAATTGCATTAAACGGCTCTATTTGTGCCATATTTTGATTATTTATTTATGATGGTTCACGGGCGCAGCAGTCAACTTTATTGAATGTTCTTAATGAGTTGATAATGATGTTTAAATGTTTATTGCAGGATTTTGTGTGATAGATTTACAAAAAAGGAATGCACACATTCAGAGTGTTTTGTTTGGTCAAAGGACTTTGTATGGATTTTGTTTTCTAAGCATTTTAATGAGATTAAACAGAATTGAATTAATATGGATGTAAGTGTGTGTATGTGTGTGTGAGTGAGTGCTAGCTGAGAGTAGGAGTAGTCGACAGTTTAAGATAAAGATTACGCTAAAGAGCCATAAATTGAGTGTGGAAAATCCAACACCTGAGTCTATATGTGTTTTTGTTGTTTCGTGTTGTTATTCTCTAACCCTGATTGCGTTCAAGCATTAAAAACATTTTAAGTCTGAAATAAGTATATAAGTCCATTATTGGGGGATAAGAAAGAGTTTATGGGATTAAGATAGAATACGAATTGACTAGTGTGGAAAACATCATAAACAAATTAGCAATTGTTTGCCAATAAAACGAGTACGTATGTATGTATAAAGTGTAATTATTTTAAAGTGAAGAGTAAATAAGTCATAAATAAATAAAGAATTGGTTTTGCCCTGAAAATGTTCATTTTTGGGCTGCTGAACATGAAATTCTGCGGCTGAAAGTATTTGATTGTCTTTTAAGGAAATGCTGATAAAATGTTAAAAACAATTTTTGCTTTTATAAAAAGTTGACATTTTAAATTTCTTAAATAGTTTTACATTGAGATTTTAACACGTGATCTTAATTCCTCCTTTAATTCTTGTTTCTTTTTCTTAAGGCAATTGCCAATTATGCAGCCAAGTGAGTACCAGCAATAAGAAGCCTGGCATTTAAAGACTGTAAGCGTTCATTGATCACATGACTTGATCGTTAAATAGACTGCTTAGCTTAAAGCAGAGATGGCCAAACCATGAGTTTAGCTGCTACAGTCATTTTGTTAATATAAAACCCCAAATTTAGATTTAAGCAACGAGATAATTTTCAAATAATACAAATTTAATTCTTTCGCGATCGTTATGCAAATTGTATTCCCAATAGATATAAAATCCATAATTCTTCGTCATTTCGCTCCTTTATTGCAACATAGTCATAACGCAAAAAAACTTGTTTCGAGAAAAACACATTTCAAATTTTTAGTTTCCATACAACTCTTAGAAAATTTTTTTAGAAAATATCTCCTAAAGGAAACAGTTTAAAGGTAATTTAAATAAAATTTTGGCACAATATAAAAGGTAGTACTGTTAACGATTCCAAAAAAATGAGCTTTAAGATCATTTTTTGAGATATGACTATGTTGCAATAAAGGAGCGATTTGGTTAATGGCTCGAATGTGAATGGCAACAGGAGTATAGCTGCGTTGGGAAAATGAGCAAGTAAAGTTGTTGCTTTACTGCCTTTCTGGTACCTCTAGCGAAAACTTTTTCGTCTGACGTATGTCTAACCTAGACAAATTGCTTTTTTACGTATAGGAGTAGAAGTCTCTAATTTTTTGTAAGAAGTACAGCTCTAGGACATCCTAGTATAACTTAAGTTGTATTGGGACTTTTAAAACCCCTTTAAAAAGGGCTAGTTATCAGAACAGCGATCAGCAAAGCCCCCAGGAGGTTGTGTTTTACAGATCATCTTGGCTTTGATCGCGGCTGAGGTACCTGACTCTTGGCTGAAAAGTTCTGGTAATTGGTCTTTTCTGATAGTTATGGAGTATGAAGTACACGTCCGCATGATTACGCTCAAAAGGTATCCGAATATATTAATTGGCTTTCTGAGTAAAGAAAGTTTCGTACCACACACTATTTGAATACAAAGTTTTAACAAAAGCAAATGGATGATTGATTACACCAGCTGAATGAATAATGATATATTTCGTTTATACGTAAAAGTTATTTGCGAACTCGTACTCTACACAACTCTACTCGTGGAGAAAAAATATAACCATATTAAAATAAAAGGAATATGAGTAGAAAAAGTTTTAAATATATTAGTATTCGAATACATATATTTATGTATATACCATAAATTAAGGTGTTTGAAACTAAATTCAAATTACTTTATTAAACATTAAGATGCAAATATGCGTCTATTACAAAGTGTAAAATACATATGTATGTATGTGACACATAATTGAAATTTTTGTTTGCAATAGGTCCTCCACGTCCGAAAGTATAAATTTTCGTAAGTCTATCTCGTAATTCTGTCAAAATTTGACAAATAGGATGGATTACTAATGCTGGCCCTGAGGGCTGCTGTGAACTGTGAGTTATTAGCAGAGACCTGTCACTTAAAGCTCTAAACACTTAGACGACAGCAGACTTCACAACATCACGACTACAAATGAAGTTAACTTCAAATGCTGCCGTCTCATCAGCAACATAATTATTTTAAAGACAGCAGCAGCACTATGTGTATTTAAACAATGCAAATTTCAGAGGTGCCACATATATATTTTACATGAATAAAATTAAAATTACCGACTGAAAACGTGAAAATATTACGTAAAACTGTAAAAACTAAACAATTTATTTGTTTATTTTATTTATGTGATGTTTATTTCTATTAAATATTTCAAACAAATTTTAGTTTTTATTGCTGCCAATTTATATTTATAGTGGCAGCACTGCATTTACTTTTTGCTGCTTACGAAAATAGAAATTAGTCTAAGTTGGCAGCAGCAGCAAATGCTGTCGTGAAGTCGTGCTGCTATGATGTCGTTAAAATAATCATGTGCATTTAAACACATGTATTTTATTTTTGACAGATTGCTGCTTGCTGTCTGTTGTCGTCTATGTGTTTAAAGCTTAAAACAAAAGTCTAGCGAAATCATCACATCACCTTCACGTAATGTGAATATTTCTCTGCATCACTCTACAGAATATATAATTTGACAAGAGATTATATCTCAGTTGTATGTGCGGTGTGCTTTAGTTTTCATTTTTCATACACTGCTTGCTTTAATATTTTCGAGAGATACGACGGCAAGTCTTGCAAGTTTTGTTACCTCTTGCGAATAATATGATTTGTTAAGGTTATCCAAATAAACATTTTGGCGATGATTTCGTCGGTTTTTACTTCCCGCAAGGCATTTCTCCAAGTTTGCAAACCAAAAACATTCACAGAGTCTTAAATATGGAGAATAGGGCAGATGACAGAGTCTTATTCAGATATATTTTTGAAATTTATTCCAACCATATTTGAAAATAATTGAGACGTAATAATAAATACGGTAACATTTTTACACTAATATATTTATAAAGACTTTAAACTATGTTAAAAACGATAATACGTAATATTAAGAAATGCATTTTCTCTGCGTGTATACATTCATAGAAAACGCGTGATATATTTTAAAATCAAAGTAATGTCCTCAGTTTTGACCCAATGACACTTTTCATCACTGTGATTTCAATCATTACATCACTTGCTCTAATTATCGTTAGCGGCAGGTATGACAATTATTTCATCAATGAAATGTCACACTGACATCATGGGGATACCTATATGTGCAATGACAAAATATTATCAATAGAATTTATATCCAATTTGATTTGATGTAAATATCTCATTGATGGGATAGCTCATTAACATCAGAAAAATTATAAGTGAAGTAAATTTTATGACAAAATATCATTAGTACCATGGTAACGCTAGCATCAACTAAACTTAGGCTCTGATTAAATTTTAGGATATCAAAAATCATGTAACTCTATGTTGTACCATTTTCAGGAAATCCATGAGAATTAAAAATGTTCTAATACTTTTAATCAGCGTTGCCAACTCGGTGCGTTTCTCACTGTTTTTGGTGCTTTTTAAAATTATTTGTGCGGAAAGTTCTTTAGTCGGTGCGGGGTGCGTTTTTTTACATTTTCGGTGCGTTTTTTAAATTTCGGTGGCACAAAATCAAACTCAACTCAACTTTTTGTTTTAATGTAAGAAAATAGCTTAACCATTATCGAAAGAAGAAGAAACATTTCGTTTTATAAAATTTGCTGCTTTTAAAGAGTGTTTTGCTATTAAACGATCAAGCAATGTTTGTCAAATATTGCAATAAATGCAGTCTCCGAACAGTGAAGTTCGTGTTTTATGGGTCGTGAACTCGTTACGGTATTGGTAATTGAGAAATTACGAAATTATTAAATAAATTATAAAGTTTGCATTAAATATTGATTATGGTAAACTTCACCTTTTATTTGTTATAATTCTGGCAAATTTTCGTAGATTTCAATAAATTATTTTAAAGACACCGCTTACAAAAACCGATATGAAATGTGCACTGTGTTTGATAGAGTTACCATTAAGCGAATTTGAAGGATTATAGTGCGATTCTGTAAATTTTAGTGTTTCGATAATCGTAACTTTTGTCGACAGTAATCGTTATATGGTCCTATAATAAATTTTGGTAATGTTAAGCAGCTGTATTTTTTACTTTTTTTGTCCCTGATAATAGGCAACGAAAGGAACAGCTGATTTTGGTCGACAGCAAATATAATTAAATTAAATTAATAATAATTTTAATATAATATAATCATAAATTTGATAAAATATCGTTATAATTGTTAAAAAGGTTACATTATGTTAATAAAACTAACAGCGAACACGAATTCTAGATATTGAATGAATTTGATGGGATGCCATCAGGCAGTGCTATAAGAACCAGTTTGGTTGTGTAACATCCGCTTGAAAGTCTGTTTCACTATCATTTTTTTGGTGTTAATATATTGTACTTCTTAAAATACAAAATATGTTTTTAAAAATGTAAGGAAAAAAATTTAAACTTCGGTGCGTTTTTGTTGAAATAACTCGCTTTTTTCACCATTTTGGTGCGTTTTGAAATTTCAGAGTTGACAACGCTGCTTTTAATGAATTACTGCCCTCAATATAATGTCTGTGTCGCATTATCATATTTTAGTAGTGTATATGCTAGGTTAGTGTATATGCTATGAACGAGAAAATATTATTTTTTTGCCTCGTAGCTCCTTATATTATTTTACTCTCTACGTTCTCATTATACTCGTTATTTAACTACCCAGCAGTCCACAAGTTATTACAATTTGCAAAGCATCCGATTGCAAGGGGTTGTGTCAACGGAAAAAATCAAAATAAACATGTTAATAAGCACAACAAACAACTAGGCTCCGATTCAGATTAGTCTTTTTCTACCCATTTTGTTAAATTAAATGTACATAAGAAGCAAAGAAGAAAGCAAATGCTAATACGACTAATATAGTTTTGGACTTATCTAATCTTCGCTTACAATGTATACAGTGTTGGATGCACCTTACGGCCTAGGCCATCGCTGTGTAAATGTAAGTAGGAATTGTATACAGAGTTCGGATGGGTCACGCTTACATGGTCAATGGCTTAGATCGAAGATGTATGTGACAAAAATTTCACTGAGTAACGCTGCATATGATGACTAAGTATCATTAATATGATGTGTAATATTATCGTTCATTTATATATTCGGTTTATTGTTATACTTATTTGGGTTTGCTCAAACAATACTTGCTGTGATTACAAATGCACACCAACATGATGTATTTTTTTCTACTTCTAATTAATTTATTTTAATTTAAAAATAATAATTTTAAGACCAAATTTTTTTCAACAATAAATAGAACCTATTATAATACTATTTATCCCTTTGTTTAAAAAGATTTTGATTTTCTTTTTTTCGGTTGGAGAGGGGAAATGCCTAACACATCATCAGATACTCTGACCATACAGTATCAGGTATGTGGGGCTTGCACCCACTAAAAACCCTCCCTTTTCTTTGAGCCTTGTCTCCACCCAGGAACCGCTTTCGCATTGCTTCAGGATAAACAAATTTTTATTAGATGTACTCGTATTATAATTATTAATAAAATATATCATTGAATTGGTGTCACCAATATACATATGACAATATTGTCTGACTTTTGTAATTGAGATTGATGTCAGTTTTCACATTACTGATACTGGTAACTACAGGGTGGCCCAGAAAGACCGAAGTGGTGTGAATTGCTTATAACTTTTTATTTAAGAGATATTTTTTTAATTTTTTTTTTTTTAAATACATTAAATTTATGGGGAATATTTTTGGATTAGTTATTAAAAATGATATCCCGCAAGTGGTGGCCATATTCTGCTTCGCACAAATGTGCTCTTTCCAACACATTTTCCATGACCTTTCGCAAAACTTCCGGTGGTATGTTGTTAATTTCTTCTCGAATATTGGTTTTTAACTCCTCAATAGTCCTAGGCTTATTAACATAAACTTTTCCTTTTAAATAGCCCCAAAGAAAACAGTCTGGAGCGGTTAAATCCGGGGAACGCGGAGGCCAATTAAAATTGCTGTTACGAGAAATTATTCTTTCACCAAAGATGTCGCGTAAAAGAGTCATTGTGGCCCTCGCAGTGTGCGCTGTGGCTCCATCCTGTTGGAACCATATTTGCGGATGGTTTTCCACGGCTGGCCTTACAAAATTTTGCAACATGGCCCGATATCGATCACCATTGACGGAAATGGCGACGCCTTGTTCATTTTCAAAAAAAAATGGGCCAATGATCCTTTCTGAAGAAACACCGCACCAAACGGTACACTTAACTGGGTGCAATTGTCGTTGATGAAGTACTCTCGGATTTTCCGTAGCCCATATCCTACAGTTTTGCTTGTTAACGAACCCATTTAATTGAAAATGGGCTTCGTCACTCATTATTAAGTTATGAATAAAATTTGAAAAGTAAATTTCAACAATTTGGGCACGTTGTTCAATTGTGTATTGCTCCATTATAAATTATCCAAGTCTTCTTTACAAAATACTGAAAAGAAAAGAAAAAAAAATTATAATAAAAAAGTTATAAGGAATTCACACCACTTCGGTCTTTCTGGGCCACCCTGTATTTATATAATATTGATGGCACAATTCTAATGACTCGCCGTCATCAATATGAAGATGCTTTTTTCTGCGAGTGTAGTAAATAAAAATTTTTTTGCAATATGTCAAAATTGTTTTATGACATAAGAAATATTAAAATATATAATAACACTAACAATCCACGGAAAAGTAATAATTTTTTAATATTTTAAGAAACCCTAAACTTTTATTTAAAGTGAAAAAAAAATCAAGCAAAGAAATTTAGAATAGCAACTTGCCTCTCCCACTCCAGTACTTTATTTATTTTTTTGTTGCAATTAAAAAAAAAAAAACAACAATAACAAAGAAATAACAACAAATAGCATCCATTAAGGAATAAAAAGATGATGATAACAAAAGTGTACTCGCCGTACTCATTTTTTCTGGGTGCTACATGGACAATTGCCATTTCTCACCATTGATCATTTTTCTGTCCATTCGTTCGTTGTTGTTTTGACTTTTTTGCTTAGTTTTTTATTACAACTTCTTATTGGCCAAACATGAAATTCAAACGTTAAGTTTAATGAAAAAAAAAAAATAAATAAATCAAATATCAAAGAGCGCCATTTTAAGACAAGCCATTTAAACTTGTTGGATATCATTTCTTCCTTTTGCTTTTTTCAGTTTTACAAAATTGAATTTTTTTTCTTGATTTCTGGACTCAATTTGATTTGTTTCGTTACTATCAGGCGCCAGACTATGTTGAGATCTTTTTCTGTTTCTTTTTTCTGTTGCTGTTTTCGTTTCTATTTCTTATAGATTGTTGTTTTATTTAGACATTTAAGACCAGGCTCTATACTTGGTTAAAAGTGACTTTGTGTCCATTTTTTTTTACTTTTTCTAACTTGATATTGTAACATGCCATAGAAATAATGAAGTATGCATTTTTAGAATTATTAAGTGCTTCTTCTAAAACATTTTTACTTACAAGAAATGGAGTATCAAATTATCGTTTTATATACAAAAACAAACAATTAAAACAATGGTCTCGACTGACCACTGCGTATTCGACTTCAAGAGCAATATAATAGTCGTTGAAAATCTGTGCTCGTTACAAGATTTTCAGATCATTTTGCCGTTTGCCTCGTCTCTGCATAACTGATGTTGATGAATGATATTGTATTCGAGTATAGTCGTAGAAATAAACTCCACTAGCCTCTTGTATCTAATGCTACTACATTTGGTAACTTTGCAGATACGATAAGGCTATTACTATACTATCACACACTGTGGGGGCTCCCTCTCGATATAGGGGTATCTGTCGTTGGTTGGGGTTGGCAGAAAACATTGTCTAAATGAAACTATGTATGCGATCTATTGATGTGAACTATTGCCAGTTTGAAAAACAGTCTGAAAGATAGAACACATAATATTGGGATTCCTGCATAGTCTCCAAACTTCAATATTACTGAACATACTCCTACTTAACCTACTTATTCCGCACCACAACGTAAAGTTCCTTTGAATTCACCTCGACCGTAGGCTAACGTGGAAGTCTCACATTGATGGCAAGTCGCTCAGTTGAAACTAAAAGCAGCACAACTAAATGAGCATTGAAGACGGATTGCAAACTTTTGTTATACAACGCAATTCTTAAGATATGGTACTAGGGAGTTCAATTATGGGGCACCGCCTCAACGTTAAACATATAAAAAGTTCAAAAGCGACAAAACAAAATTCCTCAAACGAATGCTACAGCTCGATGGTACGTTAGAAACTCACGAATTGACAAGGATCTGTGTGTTCCGCTGCTAAACGACATAACTGGAACTTCGCCCAAATTCTCTTACGAGCAATATACGTAATTTTGCCACCAGCAGAGCGTTAATAGGTGATTTTATCGAACTAGTATTATATTATATTAGTTTCACTTGTATGATTGTTTGTATGTTTGCACGTCTCTGTACCAATGGCGTGTGAGTGATCATTAAATATGTAGGAATGCTGCCAGTGTAGCGCCTTTCGTGCTAGTTTTAATGCTTTTCAGTACCCAACAATTTTTAGCCTGAGCGGTTTTTTTTTTAAATCCGCTAAAATGGCGCTTTTTATGCACTACTTTTAGCTTATCTTCAAAAGTCTGCAATAAATTTTAATAATGTAGAAAGTATTTGAATGAATATTGTTATGTATTTGGTATATTTATGTAACACTATACCGAGAAATCAATATTAAAAGTTCTGAAAATAATTAATTCAAATTTTTTTTGGTTGCCGTACATTCTTATATTTTTTGAAGAGTTGTTTTTATGTTTACCGGTAAATATAATAAATTCATATAAAATGAGCGAGATCACAGTGTAGTGAACGGACGTATTTGTTTTTGATCGGAGTGTTACAAAAAAAAAAAAAAAAATAATAATAATAATAATAATAATAATAATAATAATAATAATAATAATAACGGTATAAGTAGACAACCGCAATAAGTGAAGAGTGAATTAATACAAAATAAAAACTTTATGACAATTATTTTTATATACTTTTAAAGCAACAGAAATATAAATAAAAAAAATTGCATGAGTGTACCCAGTAGGTGCAATTATGAGAGGGAGCTTAGCTCCACTAGAAAAAACCTCTGGATTTCTGAAGAGGAATCATTGAAAAAATCATTGGACAATCATCTGTCTCTAAGAGATAAAAAACGCACGCGTTCGTGCTCGCCAAACATTGTTGTTACAACAGACGACAAACCATCTTCCAGTCTAGCTATTGTTGATAAACCGAAAACGCAAGTGGGTATGGATAGGTATATAACGGTGGTTAAACGTCAGCGAAGCCCCAAATCCACGCAAATATCATCGCAACCAGAAATTTCTAAGGACGATATTTCCTCTGCGACAACGGATAGTAATAGGTTTGCTATCCTTCAGACAGATGAGCCAAAAACATCCAAAAAAACATATAAGCCTCCACCAATATATTTGAGAGAGCCGACTTCTAGTGAACTGGTGAAACAACTTATTACGGCAATCGGTAAAGATAATTTCAACGTCACATCAGTGAAGCACGGCAGCATCAGTGAAACTAAAATTCAGGTAAACCATGAAAACGACTACCGAAAATTGTCTGATGTCTTAGAAAAACAGAAAAGATCATTTTACACTTACCAGTTCAAAAGTGCTAAAGGTCCTCAGGTCGTTATTAAAGGGATTGACCCATGCGTAGATATTGATGACGTCACTGGTACATTAAGACACCTTCTATTGGCTGTGTGGAACGAACACCCGCCCAAGCCCGACGAGCCATAGCCGCGCAAAATGGTCAGTTACCAGTGAGTCACACAGTTTTCCAATAGAACACGAATCACAAACGGATGTCGAACGAGCATCGTTTCGATGTTTAAGGATGCATCATTCGATAGTCTGTTTGGCTAATCGTGACAGTATTCTTATGGCCATGGAGAGATACACAATCCAACAACATGTTAAAGTTATCCAGACTTATTATGAAAATGATGATCAATTTTCGAAGAAAATCATCTTCAGTGATGAGGCACATTTTCACCTCAGTGGATTCGTCAATAAACAGAATTGCCGCATTTGGGCGAATGAGAATCCAAGAGTGACTGTCGAAAAACCAATGCACCCACAAAGAGTGACTGTTTGGTGCGGTTTATGTGCTGGCGGCATCATCGGACCGTATTTTTTCCAAAACGAGGCCGGTCAGGCAGTTACTGTGAATGGTGTTCGCTATCGTGAGATGATTTTTTTTTTTTTTTTTTTTTTTTGAGCATTTTTTTATTTATTGAATCTTCAAAATGAACTAACAATAAGTATTCAAATCTTAATACTAAATTTAAAATTAAAAAAAATGTGATTCTAAAGTCCGGCCAATGCTAGACAAAAAGTTTTATTATGCGGGAGCTATTTCGGTAAAATCACCTATTGAGCAATCTGATGGTGGCAGCGGTATCCCTTCTTTTAAGCCGAGTGTGGCCGCCAAAATTAAGTATATTACGAGCAAGAGGGTTTGGATGAAGCTCCAGTTTACTGATATACCTTGTCGCGTACTTATAAAATTCCTCTTTTACCAGCGGAACACTCAGATCGTTATGAATTCGTGAATTTTTGACGTACCATGGAGCTGCAGTAATCGTTCGTAGAATTTTGTTTTGTCGCCTTTGGATTTTTTCAATGTTTGACGCTGAGGCGGTGCCCCATAACTGAATTCCGTAGCACCATATAGGCTTTAGTATTGCGTTGTATAACAAAAGTTTGCAATCTAATTTCAGTGTCGAATTTCTGCCCATAAGCCAATTTAGCTGCGCTGCTTTTACTTTTAACTGAGTGACCTTTGCTTCAATGTGAGACTTCCATGTTAGCCTACGGTCCAGGTGAATACCAAGGTACTTGACTTCGTTGTGCTGCGGAATAGGTGAGTTGTTAATTTGGATAGGCGGACATGTTTGCCTACACAGTGTGAATGTAATATGAGTACATTTCTGTTCATTAACTTTGATTTTCCAAAGTTTTAGCCATTTCTCTAATGTTGAAATGTATTCCTGTAAATTTCGTGATGCTAAATGGTGGTTTTCATGAACACTCAAAAACGCTGTGTCATCTGCAAAGGTAGAAGTGTGGATTCCAGATGTCGTTGGCATGTCAGAGGCGTAAATCAAATATAAAGTAGGCCCCAGTATGCTGCCTTGGGGAACTCCTGCCTTGATTGGCTGAGTTGGGCTAATAAAGTCGCCTTCTCTGATAACAAACTTCCGCCCATATAAGTAGCTTTCCAGAAGCTTGTGTGTATTTGCAGGCAAATTTAGCTTTATTTTGTGCATCAAGCCGTCGTGCCACACTTTATCAAATGCTTGAGAAATATCAATGAAAAGAGCTGAGCAGTACTTCTTCGCCTCACAGGTTTGTCTTATGACATTGACTAGTCTGTGCGTTTGTTCTATGGTGCTATGTTTAGCCCGAAAGCCAAATTGATGATCAGGGATGCATCCCACATTGTTCAATATTGGACTCAACTTCGCCATTAACAATTTTTCGAACAGTTTTGAAATTGTTGGCAGTAGACTTATTGGTCTGTATGATTCTACTTTAGTGGGATCCTTCCCTGGTTTGGGTATCATAGTAATCATTGAGACCTTCCACTCTACAGGATAATACTCAAGGCGTAAAATGTCGTTAAAAATAAAAAGTAGAACCCTTCTAGCTACACGAGGTAACTGTTCAAGCATTTTACCAGTAATTTGATCAATGCCTGGAGCTTTCCTGGGGTTTGTATTACCGATAACGTTTTCGACATCTTGAAAATTAAATCTCAAAGACACAGGAGGTCTAACAACATATGGTGGTAATTCCGCTGTATTATTCTCTGAATCATTTGTGATAAAAACGTTTCGCAAATGATCGACATACAACATTCCCTTTTCAGAATCGCTTCTTGCCCAGTCGCCAGTTGAATTTCGTAAAGGTGTCTTACCTATTACGGGTCTTTTTAAACCTTTTGTCGCTTTCCACAAGGAATAATCAGATTGAGGGGTACCATCAAGGCTTTCCAAATATGTTTTAAGGGAAGCCATTCTATGGACTTCAAGCAGATTTCTTAGCTGAGTTATGCATTCCCGTAGCCTAGTTTTAAGCTGGGGCGACCTGCGAAGTTGCCACTCTCTTCTGACTCTTCTTTTTTCTGACAGAAGTTGCTCAATTTCAGATGAATAAGTTCTATTGCTCTCATTTCTAGGTCTTAAATGACTAGTGGTAGCATGCTGTACGGCCAGTTTGAGGTTTTCAGAAAAATTGTTAATTGACACATCAATATTCTCAGGCGTTCTCAAGGCGATATTTTCAGTGCAATGTGTGCTCAAAAATTTTTTGTACTTTAACCAATTAACTCTATTGACAGTCAACGGTGAGCCAATTTCTTGAGGGAACGAAATAGAGATTATAGAGGGAGAGTGATCTGATGACAAATCTAATGAAGGCTCCACTTGCATCCACTCTAAAGGAAAATTTTTCGCAATTCCAAAATCTATAACGTCTGGGATCTTTCGTCGGTCTGTCGGCCAATAAGTGGGGTGTCCGCTTGAAACCACATCTAAGCCCATTTTGGAAACGGTGTCAAAAAGCACACGGCCTTCGAGGTAATTAAGCGTGATCCCCAAAAAGTGTGTTTAGCGTTATAGTCGCCAGCCGCTAAAAATCGAGGCCCAAGTGATTTGAAAAAATTTGAATATTGGCTTTCTGTTATTGAAAATCGGGGCGGTGAGTAAATCGAGGAAATAACGATTTTTTCATGAAAATATTCAATGCATATATTAGTTGCTTGGATATACTCCTCACGTGTCTCGTTCATTAAATAGTGCTTAATTCTGGATTTTATTAGAATTGCCGATCCTCCGCAAGATCTTCCACGGGGATCTTTTGTGTCGTACAGTATGTAGCCATTAATTTTGAAAAAACTGTTGGTTGTCAAATGAGTTTCAGCAATCAACATTATATCGATTTGCTTTTCCATAAGGAAGTGCTCAAGTTCATTTTTGTGATGGCGGATGCCGTTTGCGTTCCAGAAACATATTTTTAACCAATTCATTTGTTTAAAATTGCTTGCAAAATAGTGGATTGCATTTTCAGCATTTCCTGCATCATGTTCGTCATAGAAACCGTAAAAGTGTTTATGGACTGAACAAGAGTCTGCAGAGTTGCCTCAAGATTGCTAAAATTTTGGTCGGAGTTTTGAGGCTTGGGCTCCTGATTCAAATTTGGTTTATCGGATTTTACCACATTCGCATAAGAAATTTGTTGGGGGTTTTGCACGTGTATATGGCTGGTTGGCTGGCGTACCTGGGGAAAATTGTTTGTAGTAGTGGTGTTTGACTGCTGGGGTGGCATATTTGAAATTGGTGACCTATTTGTCATTGACCTCTTGAAGTGAGTGTAGACAGGGCAACCCCTGTAGTTTGCAGTATGGTTACCTCCACAGTTACTGCATTTCTTAACGCTCGCGTCAGTCTTAGGTTTTTTGCACTGTGATGTACCGTGAAGTTCACCACACACAACGCAAACTGCGGGCAGCTTACAATAGGCCTTAGTATGGCCAAATTCTTGGCAGTTTAGGCATTGAACGGGCCCTAAACGCTTATGAGGCTCCTCAACGGTAACCTTGCGATGCAAAAGATACTTGAGGATATAAATGGGATGCACTTCATTCTTTTTTAAGGCAACATCTCTAGGTTCCAATTCAACCCTAAACATGGGTTGAGGAATTTTTTCACGGTTTCTAATATTAACCACATTTTTAATTTTGAAGCCATTGTCTTCTAGTCCGGTTTTGACCTCTTTCGTGTCAACAAAAGGGTCAATCCCTTTTATAACGACCTGAATACCTTTGGCACTTTTAAGCTGATATGTGTAAAATGATCGCTTCTCCTTCTCTAGAACGTCAGACAGCTTTCGGTATTCATTTTCACTGTTTACCTGGATTTTCGTTTCATTGATGCCGCCGTGCTTAACCGATGTTACGTTAAAAGTATCTTTGCCGATTGCCGCAATAAGTTGTTTTACCAGCTCACTAGAGGTAGGTTCTCGCAAATATATTGGTGGCGGCTTAAAGGTTTTTTTAGAAATTGTTGGCTCATCTGTTTGCAGTATAGCAAACCTATTGCTATCGGTTGCCGAAGTCCTATTATCATCTTTAGAAAATTTCGGTTGAGATGATATTTGAGCTGATTTGGGGCTTCGCTGCCTTTTAACCACGGTTATGTACCTGTCCATGCCTACTTGGATTTTTACCTTATCATCAACAATTAAACTGGAAGATGTTTTGTCTTCAGTTGTAACAACAATATTTGGCGAACACGATCGCGGGCGTTTCCTATCTCTTAGAGACAGGAAATTTTCCAATGATTTTTTCACCGATTCCTCTTCAGAAATCCAAAGGTTTTTTCTACCGGAGCTAAGCTCTTTTTCAGAATTACATCTGATAGGTACAGTCATGCAATTAATTGCTTCTATTTTTTATTTACAATTTTAAATGGTATTTAAAAAAAAATGTCACAAAGTTTTTTTTTAAACAAAAACACTCTGTTCACCTATTACGGTTTTTACTTAATCCCGTTTTATTTTTTTTTTTTATTTTTTTTTTTACTTGCGATCAAAAAACAAACACGTCCGTTCACTATCGAAGCTAAACAACGACTCCATCGTGAGATGATAGCGAACTTTTTATAGCCCGAATTGGAAGATATGGATGTAGACGATATGTGGTTTCAGCAGGACGGTGCCACTTGCCACACAGCTAACGAAACAATTGCTCTTTTGCTCAACAAATTCAATGGCCGTGTTATCTCACGTAATCGCGAAGTCAATTGGCCGCCAAGATCATGTGATATGACACCGTTGGACTTTTTTCTTTGGGGTTATTTGAAAGAAAAGGTGTACGTCGATAAGCCAGCAACAATTCAACAGCTAAAGGATGAGATAATTCGGCACATTAACGGCATAGAACCTCCATTATGCCTCAGGGTCATCGAAAATTTGGACCATCGGATGGAGGTGTGCCGCCGTGGTCGCGGCGCCCATTTGGCCGATATTTTGTTCCATACATAATTGAATAATACCAATATATCATAATAAAATAATATTACAATAATTTCCTAAATAGTTTGTGTTTTATTCGATTTCAACATCGGCCCTTGAAATTTAACCACCCTTTATTATCTTGATTCTAGCTTTTGATTTTTTCTATGTATTTTTTATTTATTATTTCTACAGCAAACTTCTTCATGAAAGAAGGAGATTATCCATATTGAACAATGTTGATTTTACATTTCTGGAAAACAGTTTGTTTGGCTTAGATTTAAAAATGCGTTTAATGGTATTACTCGTAATGTTAAGAGAAAAATCAATTAAGTAATACTTTTCATTGAAACAGCAACACAAGTTCCTAACTGGATCCAACATAGTTAGGAAAATATGTTCGGCATGTCGTAACATAAAGTGGATTAAAATAACGTAACGAGCGTTGAGGAACATTAAAAGTGGCTTTACTCAATAAAAACTCAGATTGGATGTTACCATTTTAAAGATTGATCATGGAAGATACATTAAGAATAGTTCCTCGGCTTTTTAAAGTCGGTAAATTAAATTCAGCTAGTCTTGTTGAATATGATTGAATAAAGTTTACTGCAGCGTGTAGCGCAGAACAGTAGCTCTATTCACAATGTTGTGCATTTGTGATTGCAAATTTATGCAATTGCAAATATATGCTATCAATTGTGAACCACCTCTGTTGGTTAGGTTTGCACTACTTTTTGCAAAGTACGAAATTCACAGCTGATTGATAATTAGAGTAGAAAATTATTTACTGAAATTTTAGTCAAAAATAAATATGCCAAAAAAAAAAAGCTTTAAGGAGAAGTTCATGGACTTTTTAAGAAGAGGTTATAATGAGTGGAGGTTTGATATATTGGGTACATGCTTTTACATTTTTAACACAAACTATTTTTAGATATGGAAACCAATGATGATACAGTGGAAACTATTATAGATGTACTAGCTTATCTGTTGTTTTGAATGCCGCCGAGGATTTTGCAACGAAGTGTCAAAATCAAATTTTTGGCGTAATAATGTTTTGACAACAATGAAAAGAGATTTTCGGAAAATACTACGAGTAGATAGGGAGCGATTAGCAACGTTATGTGGTGTTATAAAAAATTATATAGAGTTTAGTAATGCCCATTCACGTAAACAACTAGCAAATGTACTTTTTCGTTTGGGTTCATCAGGCGAAAGCGCGTCATTTAGGAAAATTGTTACTGTTTTTGGAGTGGAAGATGGCGGAACAATATCAAAACTGCTCGAATGTACAGAAATAGCTCACTACTTCAATATAAGGAACAATATTTTTCTTCACATCAATGGATAGCAGGGGACTCGGCATACCCTTAATCAGATTCATTGATTACACCCTACGGTAGCAACGCACGACAGCTTAATAAGAATACTCAGATAGATTTTAATTTACGGCATAGCAAATATCGGGTTATAGTGAAGCACTATTTTGGAGTCTTAAAGAGCTGCGAATGCGTCTTGCCAATAAAAAAAAGTCACAAATTATATTGCAACTGGTTTTTTGTGTTCTCGATAACATTCTAATAAATAATTATTTCCATTTATGAAATAAATCAAACAACAACTTAAGCATCTAATAATCCCGAAGACATTTTTTCAAATAGTATTAGAGAAACTAAAAGACAAGCCATACGAGTATGCTCATTAATGTTTTCTTAAATTCAATTTATTAAAATAAATATATGCACATTCTCATAATAAACTAGAGCATATAATAAACATAAAAATAAAAACGGCCTTTATAGACATACTTATATTTAAATTGAATTGACAAGGAAATAACACAGATACATATGTCTGCATGTACATAAACTAAAAATGTAAAAAAAGTACATTGAAATTTTTTAGGAATATACCCTTACTTCTGCAAATGTATTTTATATTTTAGCTCGGTCTCAAACTTTTGGATTGGATCGGTAATTGTCAGCTGTCGATTTGCAATTAACTTGTGCATAAGCTGAGCAAATAAAAACTATAAGTTTTAAGTATTGCATATACTAGCAAGTGCATTGCTATATATTTTGTTAGTGTAGAGTAAAAATATGCCAAATGCAATGATGCAATACCATTTGCACGAGACTGTGAATAGACCTAGTGTGTTTAACTTGGCGGAAGACATCTGGATGACATTCTCTTTAAAACATAAAATCTGCATTTCCATTCTATCGTTCAATGCTCTTAATAAAACTTTGTGTCAATTGTTACATTTTTTATTTAAGCTTGAAAATATAAATTTGCTAGCAGACACCCTGTATTTTCTTTACACAAATACATACGGGTATGCATGAGATTAAAGCACTCGTTTTTCTTCCTTCAATTGAAGTGTTCTTCTAAAATTGCTGCCTGGAAAAGTATTTAGTTTTTCAATAACTGCTGTGAAATAAAATGAAAAATAAAGAATTGAAATAATTTTTCTAAGATGCCATAATTCATTTGCATACTTGGCTACCGTTCATGCATTTATTCAGTTTATGTCTTCACTCAAAACAGGAAAGGAAGAATTGTTTTGTGGAGATGGTTTCGAAAGTAGACACATCAGCATTTGAGAATTGCTTAAATGCCTGGTTGGTTGTTTGGTGGGTTTAGGAAGATTTATTTTTGCTGTTTTAGCAATCGGTTATAACGTGTTTGTATAGTGTCTCATGCATGGAGATGACGACGACAGCACATGACATTTTGCAATAACTTGAAATGCAATTGAAAGATACAATCACAATCAAAAGCAGAAGGCAAATAACATACGAAAAGATATTAATTTTGTGAACCTACTTTATTCGATTGTATGTACTGCTTAGATACCCTAAAAATTTAGCGAAAACTGATTCAAAATCTAAGAACTGAACGTGACTATTTATATTGAAATTATATTTTCTGAAGACAAATAAACTAGTACACATTTTCGGACCCATCACGGAGTTGACTTCCGGTGGTGTTTTATTTTCCATATAAAGTTTGTGTGTAGAACATTCAGCATGCATTGAATAATTAATTTAACAATTTTATATGTGCGTTGTGTAAATCAAGCTTGGTATCGCCGTTTTTCAACATTGGGCACTGGACTTTACCATGTGCAGTTTATGTGCAATATGGGTGAGATTGAGCCAGGTTAGTCGAAAAATACACGAGTTGAAAAATATGAGTGATTCTGTAATGCCATATACGATAGCAGATTGACATTGAAGCTACATTTTTTTTTTTTCAAAAGCCATTTATTTGCCAAAATAGTCTCCTTTTCGCTTAGTACACTTATGTTAGTTAGATGATAAACCAACTATTTTAACCATCTGAATAATATGATTTTGGGAACCCCTCAAAATACGCGTTAGTTTCGGTAATCACTTCTTAGTTCGAGATGATTTTTTTTTTTCCTCCGAGCCTATTTTTCAAGTTTGGAAACAGGCAAGAGGCACGAGGAGCTAAATCTGGTAAAATTCGCTAAATCTGGAAAATGGGTAATCAACCAATTCGAAGTGTATTTCTCGTAATTTTAGCGTCGTGCCTAATGCTATGCGAACCGGTGCATTGTCTTGGAGAAAGAGCGCTTTTTTTCTTCTTTAAATGCATCAATCAATTGATACAATAATGCAAGATAATACTGTCCTGAGATTGTGGATACTTTTTCAAGATAATCGATGAACAAGATCCCGTGTGCATTCCAAAATACAGTGGCCATAACCTTGCCAGCTAATTTCACTGTCTTCGTCTTCTTCGGAGCACTTCCACCAGCTTCAACCCTTTTTTTAGTGGTGAGCCCACGTTTCATTAACAGTTATTAATCGACGCCAAAAATCAACAGAGTTACGCTTTATCATATCCAAACACCGCTCGGAAGTGGTCTGCCGAACTCGTTTTTATTAGACACTGAGCAAACGTGGCACCCATCTTGCCGATAGCTTTTTCATATATGCAAATGTTCATGCAAAATGTTGAACACACGTTCATATGATATGTTTACCATTTCCGCAATCTGACGTAACTTGACTCGGCGATCATTCATAGCGATATCAAGGATTTTCTTGATATTTTCTTCAGAAACCAGCGCTTTTTTTGGCTTTCCTATTGATGATATTGCTGCAGTGCTTTTTCCCCCGGGGAACAGGTTTTGCCTTGGCGTATTCCTAACTTAGGCGCTCTGTTTTTCGGGAAAAGAGGGGAAGGGGTCCCTCGTTTGGTGCGGCAAACAAAACTCTTGGAAGCCACATGACTTATGTTGTGTTGGCTTCCGAAACCCTTACCAAGGGTATAAATTGGCAGAACGGGGATCAGCATAGCCCCCGGGAAGTTCTGCTTGCGGTTCGACCCGGGCTGATCATGGTTGAGGTGCCTACCTTGGCTGAAACGTTCTGGCTGTGGTTGAAACCTAAAACGCAGGAAGGCAGTGTTAGTATCCTTAATAATTGTTTGGTGATGGCTTTTTTCGAGGACTAACAATCTCCCGAGGAACTGTTGCCTATACAACAGATACGTGTACTGTAAAGAACCAGTGGTGATGATTGACGGGTGAGTTGGTTTAAGGGCTGATGCTCTTAATGGGCTTCGGCCTACCAACTCATTAAGCCTGGTCCTCCATTGATTGCTGGGAAATTGTATACATGTGGGATTAGAAAGCCCGAACTCCTCAACAAGAAGTTGTTCATATGACCGCAATCATATGACAAGAGCTGCTACCTGTGTGAGCCTAGCAAGCCACACGGGGGCGGTGGTGAATCGTGAAAAATTCACTTCGTGGAATTGATCCACCATCAGGTTAGGCCGTCAATGCAGGTACTGATGTAAATCATTTTCACAGTTGCAGTGCTTGTTCGGCCCCATTTACCTTCAGCAATCCAGTATTTTACAATGTAATCTCACAGAGCAGACTCAACGTAATGTTTATCGAGCTGTTCTATTGTCTCTTTCGCCGTCTTCCCTTTCAAATAATAGTGTTTAATCACTGTGCGGAATTCACTTTTTCCATTATTCCAGAAACACAAAAGTTGCTGACTTCAAACGACTATAACTTAGTGTCTTCAACTGCGATTAACTCTGACATAATATCTGAGAAAACGTCGGCAGAATGAGGGAGCGAATTTTTCTATGTCCATCTTCATATCTAACAAGGAGTATACGTATTTTTATTAATCTTATAAGAATTCATAAAGCATTGAAAGCCGAGAAGAAAACACATCTTGGCGATCAATAGAATATTTGAATATGAATTTTGATATGTGCACATTTTGTACCAAACTAATCACTTATAGTATATATTTAATGCATAAAACCAAATTATTTTCTATATTTTCTATTTAAAAGGGATTTTTAAAATATATTTGGCAACACAAATAATCGGTAAAATTGCAATGGCGTCTTTTTTTAAACAAATACACTTTTTTGACAATTCTTATTATAAGATTGTTGCCTTGAGATTTCTCATAAGAACACTATAATAAAAATTATTATACGGCTGCAATAACACGGATTTTAAGTTTACACGTAACAGAAATCTCTGTACGATTGAGTTTGACGTTCTCATCTTAGTCATTATCGTAACAAATTATAAGTAACAAATAAACTAATCACTGAATTTGGCTGATAACAGTTGACTTTTGACAAATCACAATTAAAAAAAAAAGTAAAAAATAATGTTTGTGCTGCCATCTAGCGATATGTAGCTTCAATATCAATCCGTAATTCCTCATCAGATGCAAAGGTAGATGCGAGCGAAACAATATTCGCGAAAATATAAACCACTCGTTCAGGAACAAACTGACGCTGGTTGGAAGAGTGGTGGCAAGATCTTTTTAAAATGCGAAGCGACGGAGGAAAGTGTATGCCCAGGAAAAATGTAGGAAAATAATTTCAATCTTCAGTCAGGTTAGTGGAATCAAAATTAAAAAAAGAAAAAAAAAATACTGAAAGGAGGTGCCGTGAGGCAAGGAATTGTGATAAGAAGTAATTTAACCGTGCAGACAAATATAAATAGCACTTGAAAAGCATCCCGTTGATTTTTTACTACAGCCCTCTCTCAATTACGAAATTAGAATTAACTTGGCACCATCTTACCAAACCACTTTGATTATATTTAAGTAACCAAATTAAAAATGAGTAAACTTCTGTGCTTGCATGTGCAGTTTATTTTAGTATAATAGGCGTTTTGCTGCTACAGGGTTCTCAGATCTTATAATATTGCCAGTAAAATTGTCTGAAAATGTATTACAAACGTATGAACTGCCAATTTTTAACTTACAACGTTGTAAGAAAAACCAATGTAAATCAATTGTAAGAGGACAATGTTGTCAGGTATCTGACAATCGTGAGAACATTCTTCGTCGGCATTGCCAGATAATTGGCTGGTATTGTAAGCTCAGTTTTAATTGGCAGATGTATACAATTAATGCACCTGACAATGACATCATTGTCAGAAAAAATTTGATGGGCAACACTGCTAAACAGATGGTTGTTGATATACATAAGTGCCTTACAATGCCTTAAAACATGTTTGGCAATTTTTTGCATCTAACAGTCTGACAACCAGGTCAGACCATTGTCTGACAATGAAATTGTAAGATTTTCTTACGATCGTCTGAACACACAATTTACTTCTGCGAGACAATTTTTCATTGTCACTACATTGTCAGCATGTTGCCAGATCTTACAATATTGTAACATCTGACAACCGTGTGTACATAGCTTATCGGTAACTGTAGGTAATCCACCACTACGATGTTAAGTAATGTCACAATAGTTACTTAACAAGTAATAAAAAGACAGCGCAAATTTTAATTAGATTTAATTTTTGTAGTTGTTATTGTAGTTTAATTTGTGCAGTGTATAAACTGCTTTTGCTTAGAATACTCAAACTAGACAATTTTAGGTGCAAAGGAAAATCTATTCCAATAATGGTATTACAATGACAGAAAAGTGGAAAGAATTTAATAATTTACTCTTAACATACGGAAAGAGAATATTGTTGCCGCAACCATACTAAAAACTGTACGAGTATTTTCTCTGTGTTGCACACTGCAACACTATATTGATAAGAGTATGTATTTTTATGCAAATAATTGACTATCCTCTAGAAAAAAACAAGAACGGCAAACATGATATAAAAACTCTTGCCTTTACAAATTCAAAAACCAGATGAAGTATTATAACTGCTGGCAATAAAAAACGGCAATTGAAAAGTGATAGTTTAAATGTAATTGTGTATCTTTCTCAAAACAAACTACCAACTCTTTAAGAATCTTCTACACTCATATAAGTATATGTTTAATATGTTAAAATATTTGTTGTTTGGCTTAAGATATTTGTGCAAATGATAAATGACGACATTTCGACAATTTCCACAAACCAATCACACACATGTGGCAAATGGAAAATGAAATTAACACAAGTCTAAAGATGATTTCAAACCAAGCAATAACAAAATTCGTTCAGAAATAAACAAGACTGATGCATCTGCAAGTGACTGAGAATTCTTAAACGTAAAATATTGAAACTGATGCAGATGCAGAAAATGGTGTGAGGGGAACAGCAATTGTGGCAACATTTTATTTTAATAAACCGTTACACGCGTGTGTCGAAATGTTGAAATTTTTGTATTTGTATCAATTTTGTAGTTTATTATTATTTTATACTTTCATTTTATTTAAAACAAATTTATTTTGTAACATGTTATTGACTAACAACACGCTCCTACAAAACTAACATACTCGTACACACAGTAGGCAACAATTAAGCGGGAACTTCTTTATTTCGGTCTACTGGCGATCTTTGGCATATCTCTCGGAGAAACTGTGCCTGCCACGAGGTTCATAATTTCGGTGAAAGTGAAGTGGTGTCTCTAAATCAGGGGTGCCCAAAAGTTCTATATGGAAGAGCAAACACCAATACATTTTAGGAAAAACTAATATTATTTAATAAGCCAAGCATACGAAAGTTTTGTTCCTTTGTACTTGTGTGTATACGCACACATGTTTATATTAAAGTACACAGCATATAGCTAAGTGCTTTTACAAGAACAAATGAGCACCAAGCACATAGGGCATGGGTACTTCTGCTCTAGATATTTCCAAGGCGTTTGATAGAATGTGGCATGGTGTGTTACTGTCAAAACTCCCTGCTTTCGGTATCGGCAATGACTTTTCTCGATTTATATCGAGCTTTCTCAAAGACTGTACTATACGATGGGGTCTCATCAAAGGAGTTCTAACCCAATCCAGTCGTTTGCAGAGAACAACACCAGTGTGCCCATTTTGGAACTTTCGGTGCTAGATATAGCAGTTCTTCTATTGATTTAGCAGCAAATTTTTCGATTTAACGTTTAGTACTTTTTAACATTTTCCAATTGTTCATTTAGCAATCTTTTGAAAGATACCTGTTACCGAATTATTTTTATAAGAGACTATTTCGATTCCATAAATTCATGTTGAGAAGCTTTCATTGTACCAATGCCGAATTTTAATAATTTTGTAAATTTTCTTATATCTAAGAAAGAAGCTATAATACCTGAAATGGAGAAAGAAATATGAATTGTATAGCGTAGTTTTATTGCACGATTGATTTACAAGTTACGACAACGTTTGCCAAAAAAAAAAATGTCTAAGCTTAAAATATACAAACTTTTCATATAATATTACAAATTTCTTTCTATAGAAAATATTTTAAAAGTTGATAAAAGTGAGACTATACGATAGAAAATATAAAAACTTTGGAACGGCAATGGTGACGTCTGCATGTGTATGTGATATTTAATTTAAAGACTGAACTGTTATTTTTTTAATTATTTTTATGTGTAAAAATAATTGATTGCTTTAAGAAATTTCGTTATATTCAATGGAAGTATTTTTAAAGCAACAACCATACTTGATAAAACTACGAACTCTCAAAGAAAATATTTGCTTAAAATTAAGATATTTAAATTTTAGTACAATGTTTTATTTTTTCAGCACTTTTAATGCCAATTTGGCTCCAAAAAGTTTTTCGTTCTGGTCACACTGGACAACAGCATTCAGTTATAGGCCCAGCCTATCGGAGACAAGAGGCAAAATATGAATGGCTCACTGAGTAATTTTTAACTTAGGGTCTTAAGAACACCGTCGTCTTCAACGCTCGCAAAAATCAGTGTTCTTTATTAACACACAAATGCATGAATGCTGCTCTATCTGTAGATATTTGAGGAATCGGATGCTCTTGATGTTCTTGGAAAGAAAAGTCAGTATGATGTTCGCTAGACCGAACACATTTTCCTTGTTTCTAAAAAAGCATTCAAGTGTCTTGGTTTTCTGAAACAGTGTAAAATATACTTCACTGCAACCGATCTACTTACTATTTATACCACCTGTATTCGACCGAAAATGGAATACAATATCATGCGCGTTTTATCACTCTTGGTATTACTAGACCTTATGCAAGAGTACGGTATCCAACTCTATTGACTCGCCGCAGTGTGGAGTGCGTTTCTCTGTTTTATCGATACTACAATGGCGAAATCAGGGATGTTGCTCCCAAAACCCCATATTTTCCTCGTCCATGGCATATCTCAAGGTATTACAGTTGTGTAAAAGATGGACCAGTTCCACGGAGTGAATTATTCACGATTCGCCAACACCCAAGTGTGGCTAGCTCACGCAGGTAGGTAATTTTTGGCATATGTTAGTGGCCACATGAGCAACTTCTTGTTGAGGAATTCTCTTCTAATTCCTCCTGAATGCAATTTTCCAGCAACCAATGGAAGACAAGGCTTAATGAGTTGGTAGGCCGAAGCCCACTAAGAGCATCAGCCCTTAAACCAACTCACCCGTTAACCATCACCACTGGTTCCTTACAGTACAGGTATCTGTTATATAGGCAACAGATCCTCGGGAGGTTGTTAGTCCGCGAAAAAAGCAACACACTAAACAATTATCAAGAATACTAACACCGCCTTCCTGCGTTTTAGGTTTCAACCACGGCCAGAACGTTTCAGCCAAGGCAAATACCTCAACCATGATTAAACCGGGTTGAATTGCAAGCAGAACAAGCTGGTGGCCATGCTGATCCCCCTTCTGCCAATTTAAACCCTTGGTAACGGTTTCGGAAGCCAACACAACATAAGTCATGCGGCTTCCTAGAGTTTTATTTCCTACAATAAACGAGGGACCCCTTCCCCTCTTTTCACCGAACAACAGAGTGCCCTGGTTAGGAATACGCCAAGGCAAAACCTGTTCCCAGGGGGACTCAACGTATTACAGAGAGAATTCGTTTTTCAGTCGTACGCCTCGTCTGTGAAACAAGTTACCTACAGTCGTGTTTCTCATTGGTCCGCTAACGTTCGCTAACACTAGTTCCTCTAACATTACTTCCTCTTCATAACCTATTTTCCTAGTTCCAGTAGAATGCACTGCATATGTCATCCATTGAACTGGTCCAAGACAAAAAAAAATAATAATAATAATATTTGTGCAATGAAGCTTAAAAAAATCAATACGTACTGAACAACCTAAATTATCGCGTAAGAGCCATCGTAATTTAGCGCCTAGGTTTTACACTGAAATGAGTACATTATTTAAGATCACTAACGTTGTGCTACGAATAGTAATGTTCACTTACGCTGTTTAACTAAAATCGCTAAACACAAATTATAAATAGATATAAAGTCGCTAAATTTGCCTGAAAGCAGCTGAACAATATTATGAAGCTAACTTTATTGAATCGAATGTAAAGTTTGCGGAGATTGAATTTTGCAATTGCAAAACGTTGACGACGCGCTAATTAAGTTGGTGTATGTGCAAGATAGTATTTAATAGATAAATAGCACTTTATGCGCTGTTAGTTGTTTCCACGATTTGATACGTATCTTGTTTCTAGTCGAATTTGTAGTTGCATAGACGGTAGCCCGCTTTCAGGAATAATTTTAGCACATTTAAAGAATGGTTGCATTTTTTCTTCACCCACTGTACGCGTATGAGTACACATATGCACATACATATATTAAAAAAGAAATGAATTTGGCAATTTGATTGTGATTAAAATGTTTGCAATTTGTAAATGTTTGTCAAGTGTAAAACCAAACATAGAAAAGATATATGAATTTCTTATAAAGGTCGTTTTATAGACGATTTGTTGTTCAGTCATGTTACGAAAGTAATTGAAAATCACAATCGAAATCGAAATACAAATTCAAACACACAAAAGAACAATATTTGCGAGACAGTTGTTAATGAACAAAAAACCCTTCTGAATCACCAACATATGTGTGTATGTATACATGTACATGCCTACATACAAAATTATGTACATCTGTATGCACGTGTGGAGAAGCAGCTTTAACCAAATTTTAATTTTGAAAAGAGTGCCTCGTTTCTGTAAGATTAGTGAAAAGTTTCTCGCATCGAAAACTACGAAACATAAAATTCCATCGTTTCTCGACTATCGAGAAAAACAGCGTTTCTGTATATTAAAAAGAAAAGAGGCAATACTAGTTACGTCTTTATTGGAATAATTCCATTAAGCAGCTGTCAAAATGCAAAAAGTAAACAAATAAGAACAAGAATATAGGAAAAATTTATCAAACAAAAAGAAAATTTAAGTTTAGCAGTGAACAAAACAATTGAATTTAGTGTTATAAATAAAATAAAATTGTGTCAATCAATAACACGTGTACATAAATAAAAACACATTCAAATCATAAATAAATTTCACAAAAAACTTTCAATAAAGTATAGTTTTGTGGTGATGGTTGCTGACCAATATGACCGGCGAAATATGTTGCGCATTTACAGCCAGAGATTAAGGGCTGCAACCGACCCTTTTTTAGTTCCTGAACCGATGAGGGAAGCTTCTCGCATTCGAGACAGGCTAAAATTAAGATTTTGCCATTAAATTTTTAATTTATCATACTGTATGTATGCACATAAGTATTAAGAAATAAAGGAAAAACCAAAAAAAATTTAATTCATAATTTTTATATATTTATTATATTATATCTCCGTGGAAATTCTTTCAATTTTCTAAAATAAAAAGAAGAAATGAATAATGAACTACATTCAATATCTTCCGTATTCATAATAAATAATTTATACATAACAAAGGTTTAATTGACAAATTTTGTGTAAAAATATGTATGTCAAGTAAACTTTTACTAATTGCAAATTATTTATTTATGAATACGACAATATGTGTATAAATATTTAAAAACTTTACCTTTTCTACACTTTTTGCATTCATTATGTCAAATATATATGTATGTTTTAAATTTATAACTTCCGCAACTCTTTTATTTGTGAAAAGTTTTGACAGCTCTAGCGAGAAACTTCTCACAAAATTTTAATACAGAAACAAGTTTACTCACAAGCTTCCAATGAATTACGTCAAAAAAGCTATTTTGACAGATATTTCTCGCTTCTCAAAGATGCAGAAACATTTGTGTGAGAAACTCCCTTTTTTGTTTCTATTCGCATAGTTTCTCTATCAATTCCGTTGTTTCTTGTGAGAAATTTCTCGATGTGAGTAATACAGAAACGAGGCACAGCAGTTTTACAAATTTACCCTTCAGCTATTAATAGATGTGCTTCACAAGATCTCAGACAAGTCCGAATTAAGGAGTAAAAAGTAAATTACTTTCCAAATTTGTCAGTTTTGCCCAAAAGCTCTGGAACGCAAAAAACATAACTGCGGCGAAAAACATAACTGATCAATACAGTTGGGTACTTCGTGAATGATCTAGTACAGCTGAACTATTCAGTTGTGCGAGCTAAATAAGCCGATCATTAATGCTCTTTTAGCTCATGTTTCTTTCTTTTGTGTTTGGTTTCTTTTTCCTTCATGTTTCACTTTTCCTATAATGTGTACGAAAGTATTCAAAAAGTAGTGACTTCCAGCCAGTTCGCCGATGTCGAAAGCATAAGTTCATTCGCATTCTAGGTGAAAGAAAATTGATTTGGGTTTTTTCTACCTTTATTCCATGCGAACGATGTGTCAAAATTCAATTAAAATACATAAGTACAGACGAACGAATAATAGTGACATAGACGAACGCAAATTGATTCGAATGTGAGTGACTAGCTTTTTTTTCATTCATTTATTGAATCTGCAAAATATAAACTAACAATAAGTAATCAAATCTTAATACCAAATATAAAAAAAATTAAATAAGTCCAGCCAATGCTAGACAGAAAAGTTTTATTCTGCGCGAACAATATCAGTAGAATCACCTATTTAACGTTCTGTTGGTGGCAAGGGTATCTCTTCTTCTCAACCTAGTGTGACCGCTAAAATTAATGATATTTCTCGCTTCTCAAAGATGCAGAAACATTTGTGTGAGAAACTCCCTTTTTTGTTTCTATTCGCATAGTTTCTCTATCAATTCCGTTGTTTCTTGTGAGAAATTTCTCGATGTGAGTAATACAGAAACGAGGCACAGCAGTTTTACAAATTTACCCTTCAGCTATTAATAGATGTGCTTCACAAGATCTCAGACAAGTCCGAATTAAGGAGTAAAAAGTAAATTACTTTCCAAATTTGTCAGTTTTGCCCAAAAGCTCTGGAACGCAAAAAACATAACTGCGGCGAAAAACATAACTGATCAATACAGTTGGGTACTTCGTGAATGATCTAGTACAGCTGAACTATTCAGTTGTGCGAGCTAAATAAGCCGATCATTAATGCTCTTTTAGCTCATGTTTCTTTCTTTTGTGTTTGGTTTCTTTTTCCTTCATGTTTCACTTTTCCTATAATGTGTACGAAAGTATTCAAAAAGTAGTGACTTCCAGCCAGTTCGCCGATGTCGAAAGCATAAGTTCATTCGCATTCTAGGTGAAAGAAAATTGATTTGGGTTTTTTCTACCTTTATTCCATGCGAACGATGTGTCAAAATTCAATTAAAATACATAAGTACAGACGAACGAATAATAGTGACATAGACGAACGCAAATTGATTCGAATGTGAGTGACTAGCTTTTTTTTCATTCATTTATTGAATCTGCAAAATATAAACTAACAATAAGTAATCAAATCTTAATACCAAATATAAAAAAAATTAAATAAGTCCAGCCAATGCTAGACAGAAAAGTTTTATTCTGCGCGAACAATATCAGTAGAATCACCTATTTAACGTTCTGTTGGTGGCAAGGGTATCTCTTCTTCTCAACCTAGTGTGGCCGTCAAAATTTAAGTATAGTGCAAGAGGATTTGTTTTTTGATTTGATTTTGTCTTTGAATTTTTTCAATATTTGACGCTGAAGCGATGCCCCATATTTGAATTCTATAGCAGCATATAGGCTTCAGAATTGCGTTGTAAAATAAAAGTTTGCAATATAACTTCAATGTCGAATCTCTGCCCATAAGCCAATTTAACTGTGCTGCTTTTAATTTAAAGTGAGTGACTTTTGTATCAATGTGAGACTTCCATCTCAGCCAACGGTCGAGGTGAATACCAAAGCACTTGACTTCATTATGCTGTGGAATAGGTGAGTTGTTAATTTGAATAGGCGAGCTAGTTTATTTTTCGCAGCGTGAATGTAACATGAGTACATTTTTGTTCATTAGCTTTGATTTTCAAAAATTTTAGCCATTTCTTCAATGATACACCTTGTCTCATACTTTGAAAATTCATCTTTTACCAGTGGAACACACAGATCCTTGTGAATTCGGGAGCTTTTTTCATACCATGGAGCTGCAGTAATTGTTCGAAGAATTTTGTTTTGTCGAATTTGAATTCTTTCAATGTTTGCCGCTGAGGCGGTACCCCATAATTGAATTCCGTGCGACAAGATGTTTCGTGCGACGAAACAACATTAATTTTAGCGGTCACACTCGGTTGAGAAGAAGAAATACCCTTGCCACCATCAGAGCGTTAAATAGGTGATTTCACCGATATAATTGGCGCAAAATAAATTGGCTGGACTTAATCAATTTTTTGTATATAATAAACTAAATAATATAAATAAATATTTATACAATAAAATAATTTTATTGTTTAAATATTTATACAATGAAATAAATAAATAAGTAGATGCACAAAAAAAATTATTTTCTACAATATCGAAATATATTCCTGCAAATTTCGTGAAGAACGCCGAAGAATGCTGTGTTGTCTGCAAAAGTTGAAGTGTGGATTCCGGATGTCGTTGGCATGTCAGAGGCGCAAATCAAATATAATTTGTTTTTCAGCCGTACGCTTCGCGTGTGGAATAAGTTGCCTACAGACATGTTCCTATCTGTTATAACGTTGGAAAGTTCAAGTCAAATGTTCACAAACACTACTCTCTTTTTCCTCCTCATAACCTATTTTCCCAGTTCTGGCACAATTCACTGTATATGTAGGAGTTATCCCCTGATTACTGGTCCAAGATATAAAAACATAAAGTATGCCCCAGTATGCTACCTTGGGGAACTCCTGCCTTGATTGGCGGAGTTGGGGTTATAAAATCGCCTTCACAGCAGCTTTTCAAAGATTGTGGGTATTTGCAGGCAAGTTTAATCCAGCACTATGGTGCTGTGTTTAGACCGAAAGGCAAATTGATGATTAGGGCTGCATCCCACATCCTGAATATTGGAGTCAACTTCGCCATTAACAACTTTTCGAATAGTTTTGATATTGATGGTAAATAACCAAGACCAATAAGTCATTGGTCTATATGATTCTATTTTGGTCTAATCTTTCCCTGACTTGGGTATCATAGCAACCATAGACACCTTCCACTCTAGAGGAGAATATTCGAGGTGTAAAATAGCGTTAAAAATAAGAAGTAGAATTTTTTTAACTACACGAGGTAACAGTTGAAGTATTTTACCAGTAAGTTGAGCAATGACTGGAGGTTTTCTGGGATCTGTGCTACCGATGATGTTTTCAACACCTTGAAAATTAAGTCTCAAAGATACAAGCGGTCTAACAGCATATAACAGTAATTCGTCTGTATCATTTTTAGTAAAAACGTCTTCTAAATGATTAACATAAAACATCCCCTTTTCAGAATTGGTCCTTGCCCAGTCACCAGTTAAAATTCGCATGAGCCTCTTTTTAGACTTGTTGGTGCTTTCCACAAGGCATAGCCAGATTGAGGAGTACCATTAAGACTTTCCAAATATATTTTAAGAGAAGAAACTCTCTGGAATTCAAGCAGATTTTTAACTGAATTATGCATTCCCGTAGTGTAATTTTAAGCTGAGGAGATCTGCTCCTAACTCTTCTGTTTTCTGACAGAAGTTGTTCAATTTCAGACGAATATGCTCTATTGTTCACATTTCTATATTTTATATGATTAGTGGTAGCATATTGTACAGCTAGTTTAAGGTTTCCAGAAAAATTATTAATTGACAAATCAATATCTTCAGGGGTTGTTTTTCCGTACAATGTGTACTCAAATACTTTTTATATTGTAGGCAATTAACATGAGTGAAGGTCCACGGTAAATCACTAAACGGTGAGCCAATCTCTTTTGTATTATAATGCAAATTAAATTAAATGTAACTTTTTGAAAAATTTTGGTTTTAATAATTTATTGGTTGTGGCAGCACTGATTGCTAGCTATATCCGCGGCGTTGCTCACTCACTCTCTGTTAGAGGGATGAGAATTTAAAGTTATATATTTTCAATGCTAAGTAGTAAAGAATTAAAAACAAAAATGTTTGTCAAATAAATGAAATTATATTTCATTCAAAGCGGTGCAGCCGTTTCGGAGAGTGGACGAAGGTGATTACTTATGCAACACTGCATACCGGTAAAGAGAAACAAATCAATTAGGAACCGTGCATATACTTATAACAACATATGTATGTATGTAGCTATGCATATAACATACACAGGCATGTTAATACTATACATAAATATGTATGTAAGTATGAGCATGTAAAACGTTATTGGAAAAAAACTTGCAGTTTCGTTCCCTTTTTTTCGTTTCACTTAAAATGTATTCATTATGATTCACCAAATATCCTTCTATTCCGCTTGACGAATTTGCACTGAAAACTTTGATAAATTTATTCTAAAAGATCATTAATTTTGCATGAATTTCATTTTATAAAACTGAAAATTAATATCAACAAGTACAAATGCACGATTTGGTGTGTAAATTTCGTTTTCAAAATGTATGACTATAATTTTAATCTGACAATTCTAATGTGAAAACACAATTGAAAATGTGTGTGGTAAAGTTTGAGCTATTTTTATACATATGAACATATCTTTGTAAGCACATAAGTACGATATTTGAACATACGGACTATGGGTACGTATATTTTGTGTTGGTGATAATGTTCTTTTCGGCTCTGACAAATTATACATATAATGAATACATTTACATTGAAGAATTAAGTATTTTGCAAGAAGATTTATACAGTCGTTTTATTAAGGCAAAATTGCAATAAATTGTTAGCAGAGATAAAGAAATCACAGAATTACTGCCAAAGTAGAAAGAATTGAAAATAGCACACGTAGAAGAAAAAATATGGTTGATATGACAATATTTTAAGGGCAAAATACTATTGTTGAATTATATACAGTTGTTTTCGGTTAATTGAGCCCCGCTTAATTGAGTCTCTCGCTTTCCGTTTAACTGCGTCACCCACTTAATTATTTCGCAAAATAAGAACACATTACGAAAAACAATAGCAAATGTTTCGGTTAATTGTTTCCGTTGGCTTAATGAGCTTTTGCTCCACAAACGTAAAAAAATTACTTTGGGGCAAAAAGTCTTGTTCATGCTTTCGCTCGTCATGTAAAAAATATGCGACTTCAGATATATTTAACGCTGATGAAAGCGGTTTTTTCTTCCGAGCATTACCTAATTCAATATTATCAAAAATAAGGAAACCTAAAGCGGACTCGATGGAACGTTTAACACTACTATTTGTGTACAATGCTATCGTAGATTATGAAAAAATTATTATTATTGGCAAACCAAAAAATCCAAGATGTTTTAAAAACAAAGTGTTGCTTCTGGAATATTATTCACAACATAAAGCTTGGATGAATGAAGATTTATGGCAGAAAATTGTCCCTAGATGCTGAAATGGGAAAACAGAGACGTAAAATAATACTGTTCGTTGACAACGCATCTTCCCATAAAACATCAGCAAAATTATCACACATAGACTTGCAATATATACCAGCTAATACAACTTCAACTCTTACTATCGGCAAAACATTATAAGGAAACAAATCTCAGCAATTGAAAGCGGAAAAACTATTGGAGATTTTATTAAGAACTTAAGCATGTCATAAAAACTTTTGGTGGCTTGTGAAACCTTCTATATACAATTGCAAACTGTTTTAAAAACTTAAGTTTCAATTACTCGTTTGTGCAGTAAATTTCGTTACTTTTCAGACTAAATTTTTTACCTCTGCTAAGCAAGTTGATTTAGAAAACGATATAGACTATAGAATTTAACATTAATGTTGTACATCAAAACTAATTCGAAAATTGCGTCCGCTGCGAAGTTATGGAACACTCACAGAGTAGGAGATAATTAAAGAAATTTAACTTATTTTGTAATCTGGCTCTTCCGAAGATGAAAACAAAGATACTATCATTCCTCCCTTAATCAAAGAGGCATTGAGTTGTCTCAATGTACTTCTAGATTTTTCACATGAACTTGATGATATAGAAAATCATATTATCGAAAGCCTTAACAAATCTAAAATTAAGAGACTGATAACAGATTTTTTTAATCATATTTAGTTGAACACATGTATGTATGTATAATGTTTTGTATAACATACAATAATATACATTTCCATATATATATTTTTAATTTCTGATCTTCTTTTGTATTGAATTTGGTTATTTTTGTTGCTTTTTAAACATTGTATGATGAACGTACCTGATTTATTTCAATAAATATAAACAATTTTATTTCAATAAAGTGGCAACTTCGCAGATCTCCCCAGCTTAAGACTAGGCTACTTGAATGTATAACTCAGCTAAGAAATCTGCTCGAAATCCACAGAATGGCTTCCCCTAAAACATATCTGGAAAGCCTTGATGGTACTCCTCAATCTGATTATTCCTTGTGGAAAGCGACAAAAGGTTTAAAAAGACCCGTAATAGGTAAGCCACCTTTGCGAACTTCAACTGGCGACTGGGCACGAAGCGATTCTGAAAAGGGGATGTTGTATGTCGATCATTTGAGGAACGTTTTTATTACAAATGATTCAACGAATAATACAGCGGAATTACCGTCATATGCTACTAGACCGCCTGTGCCTTTGAGACTTAATTTTCAAGATGTCGAAAATGGTATCGGCAATACAAACCCCAGGAAAGCTCCAGGCATTGATCAAATTACTAGTAAAATGCTTGAGCAGTTACCTCGTGTAGCAAGAAGAGTTCTACTTTTTATTTTTAACGCTATTTTACGCCTTGAGTATTATCCTGCAGAGTGGAAGGTCTCAATGATTACCATGATTCCCAAGCCAGGGAAGGACCTGACAAAGGTAGAATCATATAGACCAATAAGTCTTTTACCAACAATTTCAAAACTATTCGAAAAATTGTTAATGGCGAAGTTGAGTCCAATATTGAACAATGTGGAATGTATCCCTGATCATCAATTTGGGTTTCGGGCTAAACATAGCACCATAGAACAAACGCACATAAGACTAGTCAACGTCATAAGACAGACCTTTGAGGAGAAGAAATATTGCTCAGCTCTATTCATTGATCTTTCTCAAGCTTTTGATAAAGTGTGGCACGACGGCTTGATGCACAAAATAAAGTTAAACTTGCCTGCAAATACACACAAGCTTCTAGAAAGCTACTTATATGGGCGGAAGTATGTTATCAGAGAAGGCGACTTTATAAGCCCAACTCAGCCAATCAAGGCAGGAGCTCCCCAAGGCAGCATACTGGGGCCTACTTTATATTTGATTTACACTTCTGACATGCCAACAACATCCGGAGTCCACACTTCTACCTTTGCAGATGGCACAGCGTTTTTGAGTGTTCATGAAAACCACCAATTAGCTTCACGAAATTTACAGGAATATATTTCAATATTAGAGAAATGGCTAAAACTTTGGAAAATCAAAGTTAATGAACAGAAATGTACTCATGTCACATTCACTCTGTGTAAGCAAACATGTGCGCCTATCCAAATAAGCAACACACCTATTCCGCAGCACAGTGAAGTCAAATACCTTGGTATACACCTCGACCGTAGGCTAACGTAGAAGTCTCACATTGAAGCAAAAGTCACTCAGTTGAAACTAAAAGCTGCGCAACTAAATTGGCTTATGGGCAGAAACTCGACATTGAAGTTGGATTGCAAACTTCTGTTATACAACGCAATTCTGAAGCCCATATGGTGCTACGGAATTCAATTATGGGGCACCGCCTCAGCGTCAAACATTGAAAAAATCCAAAGGCGACAAAACAAAATTCTTCGAATGATTACTGCAGCTCCATGGTATGTAAAAAATTCACGAATTCATAAAGATCTTAGTGTTCCGCTGGTAAAAGAGGAATTTTCTAAGTACGCGACAAGGTATGTCAGTAAACTGGAACTTCATCCAAACCCTCTTGCGCGCAAAATACTTAACTTTGGTGGCCACACTCGGCTTAAAAGAAGGGATACCGCTGCCACCATCAGATTGCTCAATAGGTGATTTTACCGAAATAGCTCCCGCATAATAAAACTTTTTGTCTAGCATTGGCCGGACATAAGAATCATATTTTTTAATTTTAAATTTAGTATTAAGATTTGAATACTTATTGTTAGTTTATTTTGAGGATTCAATAAATAAAAATGCTCAAAAAAAAAAAAAAAATTTCAATAAATATAAACAATTTTTTAACTTAATAAATATCGAAATAAATTTTAGTTTCTATCTACACATGGGTAAGACACCCACGTCTTGCTCAATTAAGCGATTTTCGTTTTAATTGAGTCAGCGACTCAAATAACCGAGAACTGGTTAATTGGGTCAGCGACTGAAATGACCGAGAGCTGCTTAATTTAGTTCTCATTTAATTGCGTTAAAAGTTGTGCATTTTTAGAAACTCAATTAAGCGCAAATAACTGTAGTTAAATTCAACCATATAATATCGTTCCTTTATTGCAACATAGTCATAATTTAAAGAAGCTTGTTTCGAGAAAAATACATTTGAAATTTTGAGCTTCCATACAAGCCTTAGAAAAAAATGTTAGAAAATATCTTCTAAAAGAAACAGTTTAAATTAATTTAAATAAATTTTTGGCATAATATATAATGTAGTACTGTTAACAATTCTGCATTGTTAACTCGAAAAGCTCATTTTTTGAGATATGACTATGTTGCAATAAAGGAGCGATATGGTTTCAACCTGAAATTTTTACAACATTAAGGACAGCCAAGAACCAAACATTATACCATTTAATCATATATTTGGTAAGCTCGTAACGTTTGTTTCATGACAAATACTGTTATGGTAAAAATCGATATTTAACTGTCATATCCAACCATATAATATGATCATCCCCACCCATATTATTGAAAAATGTTGAATTCTATTGTCGCTATCAATCGTACTAGTGTTGAACGTGACAATATTATATGATTACATAATAAATACACATACACATGAACAATCTTATAACTTCTATAAATAAAAAAAAAATTGTGTTTAATTTATTGAACATATTTTTTTCCTATTAACATTTTTAAAACTATATTACAAGCAGGGCTGGGCAGTATTTGATATACGTATTTGAAATACAAATACTATTTTATATCTGTATTTCAAATACACTACCTGAAAGTATTTTGTATTTCAAATACATGTGGCTCAAAAATACATTTAAAAAAAATACATTTACTTATTATAATAAATTGAAAACAAGTTATTTCACAAAAGCTAAAACCGCTAGAAACTACAACCATTAAAATGTTCATCATTTTGCAATACTGCAATTTGACTTTCATTTATACAGAGCTAATACATTTTACACTAATCGGGTGATATCACTAAGAATTTCTATATATTTGCCACCAGATTTTGATATACAGGGAAATAATTCTTATTATGGAAAACTTTAGGCTGCGAGAACCAGATTAGATCCACTGCAATATAATACTTTGAGGCATTTAAGTTGTATTTTAACAAAATTAATGGAGAGCTTGAAAATAAGATTTAATGAGTTTTTGATGCTGACACCTGGACCAAATAGAGCCATATCGGTGTCATGTTTCCATCCTAGTTTCAAAATTAGCTGATTGCCAGAAAGCATCTCAGTAAAAGAGAGTCAAAAAATTCAAAATCTTGTAAAACGTGAAACCATGACTGGATGCAGAAGAAGTAGTAGTTAAGGTAAAGATAATGAAGATTTTATTGTTGTTTTGGACAATACAATGATTAACCTCGTAAATCAAATTTGGAACTTGAGCTTATCAGTTTTCAAAATGATAAAAGCAAGGAGCTTGCTATTCTGGAAAACTATCCAAGAATCAAAAATAAATGCATTTATAGAATTTGACAGCAGCTTGTGTTCCTCAGCACCTGCAGAAAGATTATTGTTTGTCAGATAACTGATTGAAATATCTAGTTTTTATTAAAGGAAATACTTGTTTTGCCGAATGAGTTTTTTATTTACTATTTATCAAATGCTAAATATTAGGTTTGTTCCTTTAATTTCTTAGCATGTTTAGAACAATAATATGAATATACTTATAACTTAGTTTAAGTGCATATGTAAAATAAAATAGGTATCTAAAGCCAGACGGGTACATTTTTCTGAGACCAAATTACAAAAATGTATTTGTATTTTGTAGTTGCATTTTGTATTTAAAATACACAACTTGAAAGTATTTTGTATCTTGTATTTGAAATACATAATCTGTGTATTTTGCCCAGCCCTGATTACAAGTTATTGAATTTTTCAAGAATGGTTGATTATTTTTGCTTTGGTTCATATACATACATATCTGTAAAAACACACATAAAAAAAAACAATATATGTATATATATATATATATATATATATATATATATATATATATATATATATATATATATATATATATATATATATATATATATATATATATATATATATATATATATATATATATATATATATATATATATATATATATATATATATATATATATATATATATATATATATATATATATATATAAGTTTGTGATTCCGTTTGTAATTTCTATAGTTTTTCTTCGCGACCCTATAAAGCATATATATTCTGAATAAGGATGAATGGAAAAGTCGATTAAGCCATGTCTGTCTGTCCGCTGTTGAAATTTTTGCGAAAACCATTAAATTTAGAAACTTTTTTCTTTCACCATTCTTTTACCCTATCGATTCATGGGTTTGCTATTGAATTTCAGTAATATCGGTTCACGTATAGCTGAGATATATTCAAAATACCCAAAAAGCCATTTTATTTGCAATTTTGTATGAAAATTTTTGGAAAAACATATTGTTTGTTTTGCTTCAAACTTCACACAATTATTAAACATGGCGATTGAAAGGCAAAAAAAAGATAAAGCCTAAACCGATGTTTTAATGAAAATGTCGCAAAAGCGAAATTAGACAACTTTTTTTTTAAAGCAATTTTGGTAAAAAAATGTGGTTATATAAATATGGAAAATGAAAATTTCCGATATCGGACCATATTACTTTATTATTAATGGTAATGCGTGAGCATGTTCCTAGACGCAGTGCGAATGTAACATGGGCACACTTTTGTTCATTAACCTTGATTTTCCAAAGCTTGAGTCATTTCTCTAGTTTGTTGATATGTTCCTGTAAATTTATTGATGCTTGCTGATGGTTACTATGTATGCTAAGGAATATGATTAAATGGTATAAAAAAAACAAAAATTGCATGAGTATGCAATTCTGAGAGGGAGCTTAGCTCCACTAGAAAAAAACTCTGGATTTCTAAAAAAGAATCATTGAAAAAATTATTGGATAATCTTCTGTTTCTAAGAGATAAAAAACGCACGCGTTGGTGTTCGCCAAATATTATTGTTGCAACAGAATACCATCTTCCATCTGATAAGCCGAAAACTCAAATGGGTTAAATGTCAGCGAAGCCCTAAATCTGCGCAAATATCATCACAATCAAAAATATCTAAAGACGATAATATCACTGCGACAACGGATAGTAATAGGTTTGCTATGCTGCAGACAGACAAGCCAACAACATCCAAAAAAACACCACCAATATATTTGAGAGAGCCGACTTCTAGTGAACTGGTACGCAAACTTATTACGGCAATCGGTAAAGATACTTTCAACGCCACATCAGTTATGCACGGCTGTACCAGTGAGACTAAAATCCAAGCAAACCATGAAAATGATTACCGATAATTGTCTGATGTTTTAGAAAAAGGGAAAAGATCATTTTACACTTACCAGCACAAAAGTGCTAAAGGTATTCAGGTCTTCATTAAAGATATTGATCCTTGCATAGATACCGATGATGTCAAAACTGGATTGGAAGAGAAAGGTTTTAAGACAAAAACTGTGGTAAACATCAGGAACTGTCAAAAGATCCCTCAACCCAGTGGGTTGAACTACAACCAGGAAATGTTGTGCTAAAAAAGAGTGAAATTCATCCAATATATAATCTAACATTTGAGGAGCCACATAAGCGTTCAGGACCCGTTCAGTGCCTTAACTGTCTAGAGTTTGGTCACATTAATACTTACTGTAAGTTGCCCGCTGTTTGTGTTGCATGTGGCGAACTTCACGGCACCTCTCAGTGCAACAAGTCAAAGGCAAGTATTAAAAAATGCAGTAACTGTGGAGGTAACCAAACTGCAAATTACAGGGGATGCCCTGTCTATACTCACTTTAAGCGGTCAATGACAAGTAAGTCATAAGTTTCTCCAGCACACCAGCAGCCAAATGTTATTGGTAAAAACAATTTTCCCCAGGTAGGCGATTCAACAAACCATACAAACACGCAAAATTGCAAACAATTTTCATATGCTAATGTGGTTGAATCCGATCAAATCTTGAACCAGGAGCCCACACCTCCAAAGTGCGATCCAAATTTTAGAAATGTAGAGGCAACTCTGCAGACTCTTGTTAAATGCTGAAAATGCAATCCACTATTTTACAGGCAATTTAAAACAAATGAGTTGGTTTAAAATATGTTTCTGGAACGCAAACGGCTTCCGCCAACACAAAAATGAACTTGACCACTTCCTTATGGAGAAGCAAATCGATATAATGTTGATTGCTGAAACCCATTTGACAACCAACAGTTATTTCAAAATTAATGGCTACACACTATATGATACTAAAGATCCGCGTGGAAGATCTTGTCGAGGCTCGGCAATTTTGATCAAAAACAGAATTAACCACTATTTAATGAACGAGACACGTGAGGAATATCTCCAAGCTACAAATATATGCATTAATTATTTTCATGAAAAAATTGTTATATCTTCGATTTACTTACCACCACGGTTTTCAGTAACAGAAAAACAATATTCACATTTTTTCAATTCACTTGGGCCTCAATTTTTAGCGGCTGGCGACTAAACGCTAAACACACTTTTTGGGGATCACGTTTAATTACCCTGAAAGGCCGTGTGCTTTATGCCACCGTTTTCAAAATGGAATTAGATGTGGTTTCAAGTGGACATCATCAGATCACTCACCCACTATAATCTCTGTTGCGTTCCCCCAAGAGATTGGCTCCACGTTGACTGTCAATAGAGTTAATTGGCTAAAATACAAAAAATTTTTGAGTACACATTGCACTGAAAATATCGCCTTGCGAACGCCTGAGGATATTGATGTGTCAATTAACGTTTTTCTGAAAACCTCAAACTGGCCGTACAGCTTGCTACCACTAGTAATATAAGATCCAGAAATGAAACCAATAGAACTTATTCCTCTGAAATTGAGCAACTTCTGTCAGAAAAAAATAAGATTCAGAAGAGAGTGCCAACTTCGCAAGTGTCCCAAGCTTAAAACTAAGCTACGGGATTGCATAATTTGAAATCTGTTTGAAGTCCATAGAATGGCTTCCCTTAAAACATATTTGGAAAGCCTGGATGGTACTCCGCAATCTGACTATTCTCTGTGGAAAGCGGCAAAAGGTCTGAAAAGACCCGTAATAGGTAAGCCACCTTTGCGAACTTCAACTAGCGACTGGGCAAGAATCGATTCAGAAAAGGGGATGGTGTATGTTAACCATTTGAGAAATGTTTTTATTACAAATGATATAACAAATGATGCATGTGAACTACCACCATACGCAGTTAGACCGCCTGTGTCTTTGCGATTCATATTTCAAGATGTAGAACAAGGTATCAGTAACATAAACCCCAGGAAAGCTCCAGGTATTGATCAAATTTCATTATTTTTACCGCTATTTTACGCCTTGAGTATTATCCTGCAGGGTGGAAGGTGTCTATGATTACTATGATACCCAAGCCAGGGAAGGATGCGACTAAGGTAGAATCATGTAGACCAATAAGTCTACTCTACCAACAATTTCAAAACTATTCGAAAAATTGCTACTGCCTTACTTATAAAAAAAAAATCAAGTTTATTAAGCTGTTATTGCACTGATTTCTATACAAAATGTGTACAATAAGAGCTTAATAAACATGAAAAAAATTTTATAAATAAGGCCGGTAATGGTTAAGTTGAGTCCAATATTGAACAATGTGGGATGCATCCCTGATCATCAATTTGGTTTTCGCGCTAAACACAGCGCCATAGAACAAACGCACAGACTAGTCAATGTCATAAGACAGACATTTGAGGAGAAGAAGTACTGTTCAGCTCTATTCATTGATATTTCTCAAGCTTTTGATAAAGTGTGGCACGACGGCTTGATGCACAAAATAAAGTTGAACTTGTCTGCCAATACTCACAAGCTTCTGGAAAGCTACTTATATGGGCGGAAATTTGTTATCAGAGGCGATTTTATAAGCCCAACTCAACCTATCGAGGCAGGAGTTCCCCAAGGTAGCATACTAGGGCCTGCTTTATATTTGATTTACGCCTCTGACATGCCAACGACATCTGAAATCCACACTTCAACATTTGCAGACGACACAGCGTTTTTGAGTGTTCATGAAACCACCAATTAGCTTCACGAAATTTACAGTAATATATTTCAATATTAGAGAAATGGCTAAAACTTTGGAAAATCAAACTTAATGAACAAAAAGTTACTCATGTCACATTCACACTGTGTAAACAAACATCCCAATTAAAAAATCACTTATTCCGCATACCAAGTACCTTGGTATTCAGTTGGACCGTAGGCTAACGTGGAAGTCTCACATAGAAGCAAAAGTCACTCAATTGAAACTAAAAGCAGGGAAACTAAATTGGTTTATGGGCAGAAACTCGGCATTGAAGTTGGATTGCAAATTTCTGTTACACAATGCAATTCTAAAGCTTATTTGGTGCTATAGATTTCATTTATAGGGCACCGCCTTAGCGTCAAATATTGAAAAAATTCGAAGGCGACAAAACCAAATTCTTCGAACGATTACTGCAGCTTCATGGTACGCAAAAAATTCGCGAATTCATAAAGATCTGAGTGTTCCGCTGGTAAAAGAGGACTTTTCTAAGTACGCGATAAGCTATGTCAGTATGCTTAATTAATTTTGGCGGCCACACTCGTTTGAGAAGAACAGATACCGTTGCCACCATCAGAGCGTTCAATAGGTGATTTTACCGATATATGTAAGTATATTGAACCATATTTCCCTAAAGCATTTTTCGATTTTCGACGATTTGTCGCTTTCCAAAGCATCAAAAACACTGATAATCATTTTGAAACTAAGCAGGTCAACTTGAAGCCATCTAGTTAAAGCAGTCTAATCCACGTAAATTTTTTCAGCCACCATAGATAGCCAACCTTAGCATTGTTTTAATCACATGTAGCCAAGGCAAATTTATTATTAGGTGGATGCATCGGCGAATTCGATTAATATGGCGGCACTTTCTCTGTTAAGTTTTGTTTGCCTTTTTCGGCGCCATTTAAATTTTTGTACATGTTCGTTATCAACTACTTTTGACAGGTTAAGTGTGAATTCGCCTTTTTACACAAACAAAATACCTGTTGTTTTTTTATTCTTGTATTGTTTGTACCTTGATTTTTGTATCATGCATGTAGCATTATATCAAGGCGATATTTTTACAGGTGAATGCATGATACAAAAAAACAAGGTAGCCGCTTCGCTACAACAATACAACAATAAAAAAAAACAACAGGTATTTTGTTTGTGTAAAAAGGCGAATTCACACTTACGCTGTCAAAAGTAGTTGATAAAGACATGTACAAAAATTTGAATGGCGCCGAAAAAGGTAAACAAAACTTGACTGCGAAGGTGGCGCCATATTAACCGAATTCGCTTGAACTCGCCGATGCATCCACCTAATAATGGATTCGCCTTGGGTGAATGCAAGCGGAAAGGCGAATTTAGTACTATGTTTTTTGTTATTGTAAAACATACCGTGAATGTCAAAATCTAAATTCGCCTAAGATTGTTCAAGTGGGAAAAAATTTTATATAAACGTTAAATATAAGGGTCTGGCCCACTATGTCACTCGACATCGATCGCTCGCATAAATACATGCATACCAAAAACAACATTTTAAAATTTGTTTTTGTTTCAAATGTATTTATGCGAGCGAGCGATGTCGAGCGACATAGTGGGCCAAGCAGTAAACTTTTATAATTGTTTGTAATTTAAATCACAGATTATATTAGTTTTTCACTTTTAAATTCACATAAATTTCTTGAAATTGCACTAAATCATACAAAAAAAATCTTCAGATTAAAATGCCGCGAAAAAGTTTGTAAACAAAAGACAAAAAATTTTACAGTCTCATTGAAAAAAAACGCGAAAAGAAAAAACTAATCACCTGTGCTGTTAAGTTAAGCTAGTAATGAATTCGCCTTGCATTATATAATCAAATATGTGAAATAATAATATCTGTTCATGTACTAAAAAATTGGTACAAATCTTTACTATGTTTTAATAGATTTACGTTTACCCAATTTGCAGTAAATGAGAGCACAACAAAGAGAATAAAATGACAGACAGTTCTTTTACTGAGTACTTACAAATTTTTGCTACAAAAATTTCTTGCAATAAAGTTTAGTAAGATGAAAAAGATATGTTAAACAAACAAATGTAAACAAAAGAAAATAATTAAATATAGACAAATTTTTAGAAAAAATAAGAATAATATAGAATTATATAATTATCTTGTTTTAAAAATTAATTGGCAAACTATTTAAAAGGAAGTAAAACAATTGTGTGCTTATAGTTATCAGTCAGAACCCAGTAATCACTTAAAAAAGTAGTTAAAGATTGTGACGCAGCACATAGGGGTATATCTCAAATTCGTCTGCCCAAAATTAATTTAAGTTTTGTGTTATTTAAATTGTGTTTTGATTTTTATTAAGATAAGCAATTTTTTCTTAGTTGCAATAACTGAAAACAAAATTATCGAATATTCTGTTTACTTATAAATAAAGTTTAATATGATGTTTTCACATCACAAGCAAGTGACTTGTCAAGAAATTTGATAAGAAAAGCACTCAAATCTTGTGCGAATTCTATACAAATATTAAAGACTAGTCTGTATTGTCGAAGACTAGTTTGTATTGTCACAATATCACATAAATTCCTCTATTCAAACAAATTTTCATTATTTTCCCGTACTTATAGACAAGAGTTTTTTGAAAATTTTTATTTGATCACAAACTTAACGATCATAATTACGATAATCGACGTATGCACAGTAAAAGGTGGTCAAGTTTTGACTGGTTATTTTAAGCATGGCTGATTATGGGGAGGTGACTATAATGTGCTTAACAAACTTAACTTTTGGCTTGTCAGATCAGCAATTACCCCTTTGTGCGCTGCTACATATGGGTGCAGTTTTATCAGCTGTTTACTGTTCAAGAATTTTTTTGGATAAGAAGGTTTCCAAAGAGTAATTTTGCAATTTGCTGAAAAATTACTCATTTATTGTAATTTACTGCAAAGTAAACGAATAAACTTATAAATATGTACTTGTTATAAGCGTACACCTCTCATAATCGGACAAAAATTTCGCGTTGGTGATTGTCCGGTTAATGCCCTGATTCACTATCCTACACGATCGTACGATTCATTCACAGGAAACTGTTTCAAAAGTCTGAAAAAATCGCTTCAAAATGGCGTTGTAGGCCACACTATCATACAGGTATAATTGCAATAATTTATATACACAATAAAATAATTAAAAACTAAAACATTATAAATAGCTTGTTTTCTATGTTTCCCAGCTATCTATATGTCGACATTTCATAGGAACTACCGTAATCATCAGTAGACTTAGGAAATTTTTGAAAGATATTCTCAAACATTCAACTTTATATCCCAACAATCCAAATAAATTGCTGAGAACTTTAAAAAAAAATGCTCTAATAATATCCGTCAAAACACAAAAAACAAGCTTTTCTATTTATAAACGTCTCTAACATTTCTTTACACCTTTCAAACAAATGAACAACCGTTGGTTGCTACGATTTGCTTTTTGAAAGTATCGAAAAGCGGAGAACAAAAATTCAAACAACTAAGTTTTTTATTCGCTATTTAAGCTTCTAACATTTATACCAGTAAAAAATTATAAATAGCTTGTTTTCTATGTTTCCCAGCTATCTATATGTCGACATTTCATAGGAACTACCCTAATCATCAGTAGACTTTGGAAATTTTTGAAAGATATTCTCAAACATTCAACTTTATATCCCAACAATCCAAATAAATTGCTGAGAATTTGAAAAGAAAAATGCTCTAATAACATCCGTCAAAACACAAAAAACAAGCTTTTCTATTTATATACGTCTCTAACATTTCTTTACACCTTTCAAACTAATGATATTATTAAAGCATTTTTCTTTTCAAATTCTCAGCAATTTATTTGGATTGTTGGGATATAAAGTTGAATGTTTGAGAATATCTTTCAAAAATTACCAAAGTCTACTGATGATTAGGGTAGTTCCTATGAAATGTCGACATATAGATAGCTGGGAAACATAGAACACAAGCTATTTATAATTTTTTATTAATAATTTTACATTACCTAAATGTTTTTCTCGAGACACCAACAATATTCTCATATTTTTCACAATATATACCGCACTGATCGCACAGAAACCATAATGTTTTGAAAAGTTTCATAAAATTTTTCAAATCGCACGATTTGTCAAAAACTCTGTCGTACGGTAGAATTTTTAGTACTTTTTTAGCACACATGCTTTATTTAGTAAATCGCACGATCGTGTATGATAGTATAACAAGGCCTTTATGAGAGAAGAAAAAATTAACCAAAATGGAAAAAATAGTCGCAACTCTACGCTGAAGAAAAATATTACCAATTTTGGGTAAAATTACCAAAAACGGCAGCTCTGAATATATTATTAAGTATTCATTGCTTTGTATTAAGTATTTTTATTCTTTTGCACAGCATATTTTGAAATGATTATGTAGAATCGCGAGTTAAACGGAACAAATTCCAATTACCTACAATTTATTATATGTGCGCAGGCATATATAAAATGTTTGTATTCATAAGAAAATATGCAGAACATCCACTTGTTTAGAAAACTGCACAGCTTGCTGCTTAGTTTGTTCGTTGCTTGAACATTTTGCCAATTTACTCGTTGCTTTTGCTTTGACAGTTCACCCAGCTGTTCGGTTTTGTTTGGTTTTGTGAAATTTCGTGGTTATCTTGTTTGTGATTTTGTGTTTTAAATAAAATAATTAAATAAAATATGGAAGCACCAAAAGAGTTATCATTGAGTGAAATTCGTAAATATATGTTGGAAAATAATTGCAAAGTAACAAATCATGCATTAGTAAAGCATTTCAAACGTTTTCTAACACATCCCCAGACACAAAGTGAGTTAGTCATAGTGTTGTTGTTGTTTGTTGATAAACGGAATAAACAAAGTAACTTGTTGCTTTTGAATGACAAAATAAATTATATTTTGGAATATTTTTTCTGTTTGTCATTCTAGATGAGGCTCGTAAAGAGTTTAAAACGTATGTGAACATTTTGGCTACTATTAAAAATGAAAACAATCAAAAATATTTGATTTTGCGTAAAAAATACTTTAATGAATGTCCGTCAGAAGAAGTGGTGCAACGTGCAGTTTCGCAAGCTGGTGGTTCTGACTCAGTAACTAGTAGCCCTGGAAGTATTTCGCTGACCACTGAAATAGCTACCAGTTCCCCGTATCGTCAACCGCCACCATACAAACCTCCACCAGAGGTTTCCTCACCTTTGGCTAAAGCTTCACTGGCACCGGTAGCCACAGGCGTTACTATTCAAGCAGAAAATATGGATAACTATCGCGAATGTGTAAATGAGTTTGCTAATGCCATGTCACGTATTGATCCCAAACGTCTTCAACGGCAAACTTCCGAAAATGAAACCCATTCAGCTGCAAAACAAGATGAGGACAACAAAGTCAAAGAATTGGAAGTAAAAACTAATCGCAATAAAGGCGATTCAAGCGGTAATTCTGATGAGTTGGCTGGTAATAAAGAAAATATACCACACTCTGTTTCGTCACAATCTTCGGCCACTTCAGCTGATGGTAATGCTGAAAAATCTTCCGGCCCAGATGTAGATACTGAAAATGCCATTAGTGTTAAGGAAGCAACACGAAAATTTAATCGCATGGCTTCAGAAGAAGAAGCAAAAATAATTTCGCCGCCAACAAAAAAGAAGGCTGAAAAGGTAAGTAGATGAATTGTGCTAAAAATTTTATGAATCAAATACTTGATGGCTAAATACTGCCAATTTATCCCCGTATCCTGACGTCATGACATGCTTAACTAGTGTGGGATAATTCGCAATAAGCCTAAATTTCGATACTCGATACGCTGTTATTAAAAAAAAATAGGGATTACAAATTCGGTCAAGAACATGCTATGTATGTTGTATACATGCATATACATAAATATATCTAAATATATATGTATGTATGCAAATAGTAAGCAAATCGAAACTTTAAGTATATATGTATGTATTTTTTTTTGCCGCTTTGTTGCTTGGTTCCAAAATGAAAACCATTGGTTAATAAAGTAAAAAAAGCAAATTCCACAAATTTATTTGGTATGAATTCGATCTGAAACAAATGTGAAATAAGTTGATGAATGCTTCGCATTCTTGAAATGAAATAAAATTAATTAAGATTTCAATATTGTAAACTTATCATCAAGAATTATAGACAATTGTTTTGTGTATTTTCTAGATGTCTATATGTCGACATATAAGCGCTAACCTAGAACTAAGTCTAGACGATATATTGGATCAGCATATAGTTTATACTCATATGCTACAATTTAGTAACAAATGTCTCTATCGACGTGTTCAATATTATAATCGTCCGCAGGATATACTAAAAGTATAGCTTTAGTTCAAATTAAACCAGCAAAATTTCATACATGAGATGTTGAATTTCATATTATGGTATGTATATTTGCTAACACAACGTAACCAAATTGGACCCAAGCTAGCTTTTCAATGGCAGGCTATGTGTGTTTACTAAACATATGCTTAAAATTTCAAATAAATTCAAATATTGTTAAAAAAATTGAGTTTCAATTACATTATTATCTACCAATCTGTACCCTGCAGGAAATGTCAATAGTTAAACTATAGTGATTACCTATTGACGATGTCACCAGTACTACTGACAAATTGTACTAATGCTAACTACTATTGACATTTAACACAGGCTTGTCCTACGAAATCTACCAGTAGACTATGTCAATACTGACTAGGTAGTTCTTGTGGGTCATATGGAGAAAATGTCAATAGTAAGATTGTACCAACTCACTATTGACGATATTACCGCACTGTGGGAAATGTTCATAGTAAAACTGTATTGATTCCCTATAGACGCTGTCACCACGTGTAGAAAATGTCAATAGTAAAACAAATAGTGATTGCCTATAATTACAAAATATTTAACTAGCTTAGCACTTTTTACTTACCTTTCTTTTTTTGTATCACTATATTATTAATATTTTTATTAGAATTAGCTATTTTCTTGCGGCCACAGATAAATTTTAAAAACAAACGAAATTATTAATAAAAAATATTCTCTATCTATCAAAAACAAAAGATAAGGAAAAAATTTATTGACAGTGTCACCAGAAAGACACCATAAATGTTGACAAAAATGTTGACATGGTTACACTTAACCCCATATTTCCTTCAGGGTAGTAACATATAAAGAGGAAATGTGTGTATGTTTGAACAAGGTAATCTCTGGAACTACTGGTCCGATTTTAAAAATGATTTCTACAAAGTGTAGAGTGAAGCCTTCTGTGATGCTTAAGCAAAATATTCCCTTTTTTTTATTTTGAATATATTAGTCTGCCGGCGCTTAAAAACGCCACTGGCAGAAGAAGGAAACCTTCGAAGGCAGATGGATGCTTAAGAAAAAAAAATTTAAGCCGAATAGTTTAAAGGCTCGAAAGTGATTGATCTTTATTTTCAAATTATTGCTGTTTATATACAAATATAACGGGGTCTTAAAGCTACAACTTCAAACTACTAATTGGATTATTTTCATGGAAGTTATTTCCAGATAAACAAAGTTGAAATTGGAAGTATTATTGTATTGTACAGTGTATACTATATTGATATGGTACCATATAATATTAATACAAAGCAGTGAAATAATAATAGGTTAACGTTATAAAAAGTAATAATATTAATAATAAAAGTATATATCATAATCTTAATTTAACATTATTTATAATGAGTATAATATTATTATGTAAAGTACATTACACTCCTGACGGACATTCATTAAAGTAATTAGGGTAGGGCCAAGAGACGGTAAACCGCCTAAACTCAGGAAATTTTTCTTACTGCTATTAAAGAAATCTATTAAAACAATAGTTTTAGGAACCAAGGAAGAAAAATAAAACGCAATTAACGTGGAGACGTTAAAGGCCCTCTAATCTTCATTTTTTTCCGCACGTCCATCCAGTGACCAAATGCGAAAGTTAATTCGCTTGTTACGCTTTATAAGCTAAACGCCTCCTCAATCCATGTCGATGAAATTTGAAACATATAAGGATCAGGGTATAATGGAATGCAGCGATTTTATATTGTTGCAAAATTATGATCATGTGGGGTCAAGGGTAATCTTTTGTCTGCAAATTTATCTACACTTACTTTTACCGAATTCAAAATCATCTCTAAGAAACTCACAGGTCTTATACATAGTCAAAGCTAAAAGAAAGAGGGCTTGGCGGAACATTTTCTTCTTCTACTGAGCTGTCCAACCTACTTTGATGGACTGCATGGTAAACGGAAAATTGTCTGCTTTGCGTTCAAAAAAATACAACAGCTTTAAATTGTAGCAAAACGTTGACCAGTAGCAAAGTTATGTGTCAGAAGCAAAGTTATGTAACTTATTTTTACAGAACTTAAAATATAAATACGAGTATATGCGTCTAAAAAAACGCAGTTTTTAATTTGTTTATATGTAGCACGAAATTTTTTTGCCATTAACACTATTAAATTTCAGTAACTTTGACAGGTGTATGTAATTGATATTTTTCCATTATAAAGACAGCAAATAAAAGTAAACTTAAACAAATTTTAATTTAAGAAGTTTCATTAACTGAGAACTAATAACATATATCTGTATGTTACCTACGGAAGAATAGCCTATGATCAAGCTATATAAGGCGCTATAAAAGTAATTTGGGACGAGTGTAAAATAAGTTTCAGATCTCACGTCAAAGCGTGAGATCTGTGGGCTGAATGATGAAGAACATTAGAAACACTAACGCAATTATGGGTGGAGTAACTTTTGTGGCTGCTGATAGTTATAGAAGAACCAAAAGCAGAAATGATGAAAGTTTGCCTTAAATCCTCCACTTTATACAGTTTTGTTCAGAGAATGAACTTGCGATCACACATGATGGCCTCTTTTAGGAGGTGTGAACAAAAACTTCCAACAACATCTGCTCATATTCGGCGATGGTAATTAATTTAAATGAAATAATTCACAATGTAGTCAAAGATACAAATCATTTAATTTTGAAAAACAGTTGTTCGCCAATTCAAGATATATAAGTCAATCGATATCGAGGATGCAGTCCGACATCTACAAAAAAATTTTAATTTGCTTAATCCTTTTGGCTTGACATAACACAATATTTTACCAAAAGTACTGAAGCTGCTAGACCCCCTGTGCCTTTGAGAGTTAATTTTGAAGATGTCGAAAACATGATCGGTAATACAAACCCCAGGATAGCTCCAGGCATTGATCAACTTAATGATAAAATGCTTGAACAGTTACCTCGTGTAGCAAGAAGAGTTCTACTTTTTATTTTTAATGTTATTTTACGCCTTGAGTATTATTCTGCAGAGTGGAAGGTCTCAATGATTACTATGATACCTAACCCAGTGAAGGATCCCACTTAAGTAGAATCATACAGACCAATAAGTCTACTGCCAACAATTTCAAAACTGTTCGAAAAATTGTTAATGGCGAAATTGACTCCAATATTGAACAATGTTGGAAGCATCCCTGATCATCAGTTTGGCTTTCGGGCTAAACACAGCACCATAGAACAAACGCACAGACTAGTCAATGTCATAAGACAAACCTTTAAGGACAAGAAATATCGCTCAGCTCTATTCATTGACATTTCCCAAGCTTTTGATACAGTGTGGCACGACGGATTGATGCACAAAATAAAGTTAAACTTGCCAGCAAACACTCACAAGCTTCTGGAAAGTTACTTATGCGGCCGGAAGTTTGTTATCAGAGAAGGTGATTTTATAAGCCCTTTACAGCCAATCGAAGCAGGAGCTCCCCAAGGTAGCATACTGGGACCTACTTTATACTTGATTTATGCCTCAGACATGCCAACGAGATCTGGAATACACACTTCAACTTTTGCAGATGACACAGCATTTTGCAGCGTACATGAAAACTATCAAGTAGCTTCGCGAAATTTGCAGGAGTATATTTCAATATTAGAGAAATGGTTAAAACTTTGGAAAATAAAAGTCAATGAACAAAAGTGTACCCACGTTACATTCACATTGCGTAAACAAATATGTTCGGTTATCCAAATTAACAATTCACCTATTCCGCAGCAAAATGAAGTCAAATACCTTGGTATTCACTTGGACCGTAGGCTAACGTGGAAGTCTCAAATAGGTGTTCTGACAAACGTATAACGCAAGAAGTATCGTTTTGGGATTTGAAATCGCTTAAAATTGGAGACTCCAACTTGCATGTGTATATTGAAGTGAACTGATTGAATTTACTTTAACTAAACTTGCAAAAGGAAATCAAATTATTCACATTTAAAATTTAGTATGTTTTCTTTTTGCTTCCATAAAATTTTAGAAGAATTTTACACATTTTCCTTCAAAACTATTAAATTAAAAAAAATGTCTCTATTTGTTGTCAATTTGTTTTCGTTTTGTGTAACTACCACATACATACATATGTATGTAAACAAACATGTTGTATTTTACGTAAACATCTTTGAAACGTCAGTAAAATGCGCTTTCCTTAAAACACCTAAAAGTCAATTAAGCATTTTTCAGAGCGCTTTGCGTTTTCAGATGGTGCGTTTCTCGGAACATGACTGTATATCTATATCCCATTATTTTAAATAAAACAATGAGAATGTAAATTGTTCTGATAATTTCTTTCAAACACAAAAAACAAGCATTTTCCTTTTCATATGTTTTCTCTCTTCACAGGCAGCTTTACCAGGTAGTGCGAGAGTTACAATAAATACAACACCAAAAATTATCACATGTATTTTGTTAGTAAAAATTACGTTATTTTGTCAAAATTTTACCTCTTTTGTTTTGAAAAAGCAACAAAGTCTGTGATTTTCCAAAATTATGTAACTTGTAAACAAAATTTTGAAAGTATTACGAAACGGAAACAAAACACGGCTTCTAATAGTACTACCTGGTAAAGCTGCCCTGTACTCCTCTTAACAACTTTTATACAAATGAACAACCGTTGATCGGTACGATTTCTGTTTTTTTTATCTGAGACCAGTACTCAGGGATGACCCTTACATATGCAGTGCATTGTATTGAAACTGGGAAAATAGGCTATGATCAGGAGGAAAGAGGGAGTAGTGTTTGTGGAGGTTTAATTTTTATAATAACAACACGAGAAACTAAAACAACCCCTATTGCAACATATAAAATGTTGGTTAATAAGTTTGAATGTTTTCCTGATCACCAATTTGGTTTTAGAGCGAAACAAGCCACCATTGAGCAAACACACAGGTTAGTTAACGTCATAAGAAAAGCATTTGAAGATAAAAAATATTGCTCTGCCTTATTCATCGACGTTTCACAAGCTTTTGATAAAGTGTGGCACGATGGCTTAATGCATAAAATAAAGTTTAATTTACCTGCAAACGTACCTTTACGTTTGCGTAACCTTTTGGAAAGCTATTTATATAGTCGCCAATTTATAATAAAAGAAGGCGATTTCATAAGCCCCGCCCAGCTTATTGAAGCTGGAGTTCCCCAAGGCAGCATATTAGGGCCTATCTTATATTTGATCTACGCATCTGACATGCCGACAAGCACCAACATTCACACTTCAACATTTGCAGATGATACAGCATTCCTTAGCATACATAGTAACCACCAGCAAGCATCAATAAAATTACAGGAACATATCGACAAAGTAGAGAAATGGCTCAAGCTTTGGGGAAAATCAAGGTTAATGAACAAAAGTGTGCCCATGTTACATTCGCACTGCGTCTAGGAACATGCTCACCCATTACTATTAACAATAAAGTAATACCTCAACACAGTGAAGTCAAATACCTCGGTATTCATCTTGACCGTAGACTAACATGGAAGTCGCACATCGAGGCAAAAGTAACGCAGATGAAATTGAAAGCAGTGCAAATTAACTGGCTACTAGGCAGAAATGCGACCTTGAAGCTTGATTGTAAACTTTTGCTGTACAACTCGATTCTAAAGCCAATATGGTGCTATGGGATTCAATTATGGGGCACATCTTCGGCATCTAACATTGAAAAAATTCAAAGAAGTCAAAACAAAATTCTCCGTAGAATTACAGATGCTCCATGGTACGTTAAAAGTCACGAATCCACGCAGATCTGAACGTACCTTTTGTGAAATCTGAATTTGTGAAGTACGCGACAAAATATAATAACAAATTTGAATTCTATCCAAATCCTCTTGCAGTTAATATTCTTAACTTTGGTGGTCATACCGGTCTGAGAAGGAGGGATACTTTGGCTACCATTAGAGCTCTGAACAGATGACTGAATTCTGAAATAATATTCGCATAATAATACATTTTTGTCCAGCACTGGCAGGACTTTAATCACAATTTTTTTTTAGTATTAAGATTTGAATACTTATTGTCATTAGATTTTTTATGTAGATTCAATAAATAAAATAATGAAGTTAAAAAAAAATAAAATGTTGGAATTAAATTAGTTAAAACTGATCAGTGTTCAGTGTAAACGCTTACATTTAATAGGGGATGTTGTTTATTAATGCATCCATTCAAGCAAAAGTCAGTCGTATGTTAAGTTGAAAGCAAAATAGACGTGTGTGTGAATAGAACCATGATTTTAAAAATAAATTTGTACAATTTGAACGCGTTGTTGAGGTAACATATAATGTTGATAAGTTAAACCAAACTAAACAATAAAATCTTAACAGCTGACAAACTTGGCACCGGTTAAAAAAGGGCTGCCTATTCATAGTTTTATACCTCTATGAAAACACCCTTGATATTAGTGCTCAGAGTATGAATCCAGGGAAAACGGAGCTTGTACTCTTTACTTCAAGATACAAGGTTCCAGCGTTTGCTCTGAAAAGAGTAAATGGAGTTGAGCTCAGATAGTGTGAGTAACAGCCTGTTTATAAGACACGACTCGTCGATAAAAAGCGCTAACTTTGTAAGTTTTTTCTGGTTTTGGTTTACAAACCGCGGCTGTTGACGATTAGTAGTAAAAAACGTAACATCTGTCAATTTATTTCGGTTCGTAAGACGCGAGTCGTCTCACCATAAATGTCAAAATCGGCGAATGAAGAAAAATGCTCGTCAATAGAAAATGTATAGAAAGTGTTATAAATAATAAGAAATATAATAAAAATAATTTATAAGTGATAATAAATAATAAGAAAACTAGGAATGGAAATTGCAACAGAACGTTTTAGGAATCTCTCAAATTTCTGGAGACATGAACTGAAATTGTTTTTTCGTTGCATATAAATGTTTCTATACATATATACAGACATAAAACATACTTAAAACTTGCAGTTACAATATACAATTTTTGTTCGTTTATTCGTTTATTTTTTCAATTAGACCACCATAAAAAAAGCCTTTCCAAAAAATATTTTGTTTTATTTATTTACTTATGCATACATACGTATGTATGTATGTGTGTCAACTGTGCCTAGAATGGGATTGCCGTTTTTTAGCTTGAAAAAAAATTTTTGGTATGAAAAATGTAAACAGATCCTATTTTTTCGCATGGTGGCAACAAACAAATATCATAATTGTTTGACATATACGCGATTTTACGTAAGTTGCACGACACAATCAAGTCGCGTTTTATGAACCCAATTTCTTACGTACTCGTCTGTAAATTGGCTCGTCGCGAGTGAGCTAACTCGTGTCCTATAAACAGGCTGTAAGTCTTTAGAACTCCTGCCGGTTATTTGGCGTGGTTAGTAATCCTATAGTGAAACGTGTTAGAAAGATCCACTTATTGCAAAGTCGTAGAGACGATAATCCTCTAATATGCTTTAATGATGGCCGGTGCTTCCTGCGCCATCTTTCCAGAATGCTGAATTGGCTGCCTCCAGATTTCATGGTGGTGGAAATATTAATGAATGCGGTAATCAGATTAGGATGAACGGGATATGGAAGGAGGCAATATATAGTCATGCCTAAATAATGGGAAGAACACCGGATCTACTGTTCAACAAGTGATTTGATGTTATTTTGTCACGGTCTCGGAGCAAGTCGCTATAGATTGTCGGGAGGATGTGCTTGAGATTTTTACAGATGGATCCAAGTCGAACTTGGAAGTTTAAGGAGGTACCCGTATCCCTCTGTATGAGCACAGCTAGCTGGTCGGGTATTCTCACCGTAAACACGGTATACGGGGAGAATATCCGAATTTCTACTAATAGTAGCGTTGAATGCATAAGTGGGAGTCTATACGACGTCCAGGTTGGTTCGTGAATGCCGGATATGTCTAAGCGATATAGGGACACATTCGAACTTGGAGCTTTTTTTTGAGGGGCACAGTGAAGTGCCCAATAAGGTTGTTCGGTTAAAATAAGGGGATATAAAGAGCTGTAAAAGACAATAACAGAGTCAACTTTTAGGGACTACACTGCACAGATAGTCTAGTAAGGTTGCTTGTGGAATATAAGGCTGACATTGCAATGGGAGGAATATTAGCCGTACGGGTCCGCACAGACTGAGGTTGATTCTACTGTGGCGGTGCTGACGGGAAATCGTCACATAAGACTGCATTCGGGGAGATTAAATCTTCTATTCATGATTCCTGTGGAAGTTGTAGGGACTAGGAGGAAGAAGAGAATATTGAGCACGTCCTCTGTTGGCGTCCACCAACATATCTTATCTACGCAGACCGGTGTTGCGCATGATTTGGCTGAAATATCAGAATGCGGTGTAGGTGGATTGGACTCTCATCCGATCCTCCGGTTGGTTCTGACCAGTGATATGTAAATTTTCGGAGGCTGGCAGCCTGCTAAACCTAACATTACAAAAACGCAAAGCGTTCTGAAAAACGCTTTATTCACTTTGAGGTGTTCTAAGGAACCCGCGTTTGCTCGCATTTCCGACGCGACATGTGGTTTACATACATATATATGTGCATATGTATATGGTAGTTGTATAAAACGGCCGAATTGCCGAGAGTGGGGAAAGAAAATTGGGGTGAGTGAGGAAATATATGGACTAGGCTTCTTGCATAAAAGCAGAAAAAGGATTGGCTTTTTTTTTGTAATGCTGCGATTAGTATTAACTGATAATTGTAATTTAAGTCCGTCACAGTGCCCTTTTTTTCTCATCATATAAGATTGAAAGCATTTTTTTTAACAACCAGTAAACCTTCCTCCCAAAGGCTTTGACCTGTAATTTTTGATATGATCAGGATTAAAAGCACTTTTGAATCTCAGAATACCGAAAATTATATGGAGTAATTAACGAATTTCAACACCAACGATGGCCGTATTATGATTACCCTTTTGCTTTAATCTTTGGCAAAAGCTCATAATGATAGAATTTTGATTCGAGGTTGGATCAAAAAATAAGCATTATTTTCAAATTTCGTGAGTTACGTATGTTCGGTTTTTGCATTTTTTCTGTTATGTTGGTTTACATGTCTGTTATATATGTTGGCCATTTTGGATTGTTAGTTAGTTTTTGACAGATAAGGTTACTCGTGTTTTAGTGTGTACTTCGATTTTTTGTGTAAAAAAATGAAATTAAATGTTTGGCCAGTCTACTAACGAGTGATTTTTTTGCTATTATCTTTTTGGCAACACTAGTTTTGACAGCTCACGCACGTTTTGTATCTTGTGTCACTGTCAAACATCTTCAGTTTGGTCTATAATTTAATCATGAATCGTCTTACAAACGAACAACGCTTGCAAATTATTGAATTTTATTACCAAAATGCGTGCTCTGTTAAGAAAGTTCATCGCGCGCTTCTTCCATTTTATGGTCAGTTTAATCGACCTACTGAGGCTTCTATTCGGGCTATTGTAAAAAAATTTCGCACCAAATTTACATTGTTGGACATTAAACCACCAACACGCTTACGTAGAGTGCGAACTGAAGAAAATATCGCAGCCGTATCGGCCAGTGTTGGTGATGACCGTGAATTATCGATTCGGCGCCGTTCGCAGCAATTGGGCCTCTGTTACTCCACTACGTGGAAAATTTTGCGGAAGGATTTGGGTGTGAAGCCTTATAAGATACAGCTGGTGCAAGAATTGAAGCCAAACGACCTACCACAACGCCAAATTTTTGGTGAATGGGCTCTTGAAAAGTTAGATGAAGATCCACTTTTTTATCGAAGAATTGTGTTCAGCGACGAGGCTCATTTCTGGTTGAATGGATACGTGAACAAGCAAAACTGCCGTATTTGGAGTGAAGAGCAGCCAGAAGCATTGCAAGAGCTACCAATGCATCCACAAAAAACAACCGTTTGGTGCGGATTATGGGCTGGCGGCATCATTGAGCCGTATTTCTTCAAAGATGATGCGAATCACAACGTTACTGTGAATGGTGAGCGCTATCGTGCGATGATAACAAACTTTTTTTTGCCCAAAATGGAATAGCTTGACTTGCATGGCATGTGGTTTCAACAAAACGGTGCCACATGCCACACAGCACGCGAAACAACGGACCAATTGAGAGGCGAGTTCGGTGAACAGTTTATTTCACGCTTGGGACCAGTCAATTGGCCGCCCAGATCGTGCGATTTAACGCCTCTAGACTATTTTTTGTGGGGCTATGTTAAGGCTAATGTCTTTAGCGACAAGCCCGCTTCGATTGACGCACTGGAAGCCAACATTGCCAACATTATTCGTGAGATACCGGCCGAAATGTTGGAAAGAGTATGCCAAAATTGGACTAAGCGGATGGACCATTTAAGGCGCAGCCGCGGCCAACATTTGCATGAAATAATCTTCAAACATTACATTATATCGACCCAACTATCGATCCAAATAAATATTTCATGCATTTTTCTGAATTTTATGTGTTTTTTTTTTTTAATTTCCGATAGTTCTTATAAAATCGCCCATTATAAGCAGAACACAAGTTCAACTGTGGTATAATCGGTTTAAAGAATGACGATGCTTGTCCTAGTCGCCCGAGCACGTCAACAACGGATGAAAACATTGAAGCAGTGAAGAAAATGATTTTGGATAATCGTCGCTTCACTATCAGAGAGGTTGCTGATGATGTTGGCATATCGTTCGGCTCATGCCAAGCAAATTTTACGAATGTTTTAGGCCTGAAATTTTGAGCGAAAACAACGTCGCATGGACAGCACTCAGGAGCTCTTGAATATCGTCAACGACGATCTAGGTTTCCTCAAAAAGGTCATAACTGGTGACGAATCATGGGTTTGTGGCTATGACTTTAAAACCAAAGCCCAATCTTCCGAATGAAAGCTTCCAGAAGAGCCAAGGCCGAGAAAAGAAAGTCAAGTTCGATCAAATTTGAAGGTTTGCTCACTGTTTTCTTCGACTGAAATGACATGGTGCATCATTTCAATTTTTGTCACAAGGTCGTATGGTTAATAAGGAATACTACCTTGCGTCGTTTGCGCGAAGCAATTCGCCAGAAACGTACAGAATTGTGGAAAAAGCAATCATGGGATTTGCACCATGACAACACACCATCTTACACATCGATGCTTGTGCTCGAGTTGTTGACCAAAAACAAAACCGTTATTATGCCTAAACCAACGCATTCACCGGACTTGGCCCCCGCTGACTTTTTCCTCGAAATAGGAGCTGTGGGCGATACCAAAAAGCGCGTTTCAGAAGTATTTCGAGGATTGGAAAAAACGTTGGCGTAGGTGTTTTATATCTGAGCGGGACTACTTTGAAGGGGGCAAGATAGTCATTGATGAATAAATATATACTTTTTGAAAAAATTGAAAATAACGGTAATTTTTTTTATCAGACCTCGTATTGCCACTATTTCAAAAATTCGTATTAAAAATATTTTTACTGTAGAATTGAGTTTAAAAGTAACAAATTGTCAAAAAATCTTTACTTCGCAAAACCAAAATTTATTTGATCTTAATTTTCAAGAGCCGAACGCAGAAATAATTTTCGCTAATAATAAACATAAAAACAGAATTTGAAACGAAAATTCAATTCAACCATATTTCTTTCCACCATTAGTATTATAGCCTGAAACCAAAAGATACAACATATTATAAATGAAAGAACATAATATAAAAGAAATTTTATGAAGACGTGCTACATAAAAATGTTTTTTTTAACGTAAACCTTATTGTATACCCTTCATAAAAATGTAAAGGGTATAAATAAATTTGTTATTCCGTTTGTAATTTCTACAATTTTCCAATCCGACCCTATAAAGTATACATACTCAGAATCAGTATTGATAGAAAAGTAAATTAAGCGATGTCCGTCTGTCCGTCTATCGGCCGTTGAAATACCGTTTCTGAGAAAACCATTAGATTTAAAAACTTTTTCAGTCGATTCCTGGGTTTGCTATTAAAATTAAGTAAAATCGGTTCACATGAGATATATCCAAAATGCCGAAAAAGTCAATTTTTTGGATAGTTTTGTATAACAAGTTTTGAAAAAAAAAAATAGCTTGTTTTACTTCAAACTTAATATAATTATTTGGCATGGAGGTTGAAAGTCAACAATTTTTTTCCGATATCGGCTTATATACATATGTATGTATGTAATCCGAGATATAGCCGAAACCGATTTTTCTATGAAACCTAAACAACTTTTTTTGCTTAAAAGCAGTTCTGGTAATAAAAGGAGGTTGCCAATATACAGAAAATTTCCAATATCGGTCCGAGATATAGCCTAAATCGATTTTTCATGAAAATGCCGTGTAAGCCAACTTGAAAAATTTTTTTTGCTCAAAAGTAGTTCTGGTAATATAAGGAGATTACTAAAATACAAAAAATTAAAGTTTCCGATATCAGTCCATATATACCCGAGATACAGCCTAAACCGATTTTTCAATGAAGCATTTTTTGTTTTTGCTTGAAAGAAGGTCTGGTAATAAAAAAAGGTTATTAAAATACAGAACTTGCAAATTTCCGATATTGGTACATACGAGTGTGTGATACTTTATGTATCTCAGCAGATCTATACATCACTGGCTTAGAACCAACCCGAGGATCGGATAAAGGAGTCCAATCTTTTTACATCACATTCCGATACCTTCGTCAAAACGTGCAGCATTGGTCGGCCTGGATACAAAGCCTTTACATAGGAAAGAGCTGGACATCGATAAAGGAAATGCTCAACACTCCCTACTTCCTCCTCGTCTTCTACACAAGTCATTAAATGGAATATTTAACATCCTCGCCTGTGATCCTATGTAGCAATGACCCGCCAGGACCGCCACAGCAGAGCGCATAATTGTCCTCCTGTTTCCATATCTGGGCAATGTCAGCCTTGATACTCTACAGGTGACCTCGCTAGACCATCTCTTTTCTGCGGTATCAAAAAGTTGACGCTGGACTTGTTTTTTACAGCTCCTAAGCGGGATTCCGACCATCCCATCTATATCCCTTTGTTGTAGCCGGACGCTGGCCTTTGCCAGCCCGACCACTAGACAGCACTAGAGCATTTCCGGGCATTTCACTGTGCCCTCGTACCCAGAAAAGCTGCAGGTTCGAATGTCTCGCTATCTCGTTTGAGATATCCGGCAATCACGAACCAACCTGGAAGTCTTACTATCAGTACAAATTTGGATATCCTCCCCGAGCTGCCCTCATAATGACCGCGATTTCGGCCTGCGCTACGCTAATCTCATTTTGCAGCCTGAAACTCATTCCCTTATAAAAATTTACATCTGTAAAGATGTCAAGTTTTGTTTGGTTTATTCATATTTGTAAGTTTAATTTTTACCCGCTTTATAAACTTTTGTCTGATCAGGGGCATGAATGGTCGTAATCTCGAGAAGTTAGTGTACGAGTATGATACTGCCTGGGTAATTTTCTCTCTCATAATAACTATACACACCTAAAATAACAGAAGTTTATTTGCTTTATTCATATTTTTAAGTTTTATTTTTACCCTCTTTACAAACTTTTGTTTGATCAGGGGCATGAATGATCGCAGTCTGGAGAAGTTAGTGTATGATACTGCCTGGATAATTTTCTTTCTCATAAATGTACATAATTGCGCGTGGAAAGCTCTTGTAAATTATTGCCATTTTAAGCATTTTTTTTTAAATAAATTTTGATTTAATCCAATATTTTTTTTCCATACATTTATTTATTAAATCTTCCAAAAATTAACTAACAATAAGTATTCAAATCTTAATACTATGCATAAAAAATTAAATTAACTTAGCCAATGCTAGACAAAAAAAGTTCTATTTTGTGCAAACAATATAGATAAAATCACCTACTTAACCATCTGATGGTGGCAAGGGTATCCCTTCTTCTCAACCGAGAATGGCCTTCAAAATTAAGTATGTTGCGCGCAAGAGGATTTGGGTGAAGTTTACTGATATACCTTGTACAATAAAATGAAAAATTAATTTATATATAATTCATTTAATATATTTTCTTTATGTTGATATTTTTAAAACAATTTTCAGTTTTACAAACCAGCATCAAGCTTAAAAATAATGCACATTTATTATTTTGTCGCTAAAAGTTTTAGTCTTCTCATGAAAACAAATTCTGCTGGTCTAAGAAGTCTCAAGCCGTTTTAATTCCCCGTCATATACATATCTCTCTTCATGAAATTGATGTAAGTCGTCTATAGTCCATTGTTTCGGTTGTCGTTTTTTTCTGCTGATTTGACTATGAGTACTTGTTAACTGTCACCTGATGTCACGTTATAATTTGAAATTGTTGCTTGGTTTTTAAAAGTACCACACATTTTCATCTTTCAACTGGTGCCCTCTTTTGAGAAAAATGTCGTCTTCTTCATTCACTACTCTTTTGCTTTGAGTTTTGGTTTGTTGTATCAAAAGAAAAACCAGCAGTTTTTCTTCGTTTTTGTTAGAAATTGTCACCATTTATTATTTGCTGATGTTGCTGCTGCCGCTGTTATTGTTGCTGTTGCTGTTTCAACGTGAATGTATTAAATAAATCCATTTATTTTATTAGCAGACAATAAAAATAATGTGCTTACATAAACATTAACATAAATATAAGTACGTTTGAAGCTACAGATTGCATACTCACCATGTTTGCAATTTATGTGTGTTTGTATGCATTTGTCAAGAACACCAATTTACAAGTGCATTCAATGTCTTACTACGAGCATGAATATAATAATGCTTCATTCCGATTGCTGTTATTTTCTTCGTCTCATATAGGGTGGCCCAAAATTCCCGAAGGAATACAGATCCAAAAATTAATAACCTATTTGCTTCATTTTGATTTTTATATAAAAAGTATGAAAAATAATATCACAATAAAAAAAAATAACATTTTTCAAAATGTGTGGCGGCGGCGCTCTAATTTCTGCAACAATGTCGATGGATTGCCCCAGACTAGCTCGCATACAGTCGCTCTTTCCAATAACCCCAAACAAAATGGTCTGATGCGGACAAGTCATACGAATGCGCATTCGAATTTCTGGAAACTATTCGGTCCCGGCTGATAACGGGGATAATTGATGCGACAAAAATTTGCATTTTACACATTTTATTTATAATCTGAAAGAAAACAATATATAAACGAAAAAGTTATTAAATTTTTAAACTTTTGGTCCACCCTATACATACAGGTCGCGATGGAAAAGCGTTTTCTTTTGACGTAGTACTTTTAATGGCGATCCTTTATGAAGGATTGTATGGGATACAATGCAATATACGAGTATTTTGAAAACAAGCTCCATCTTTTTAGAATATTTCTGAATTGAATGTTCTCGATTCATATTATGTTGCTGGGCACTATGCAGTAAGTTACGAGTAAATTTAGTTTAGAAAAATGTTTTTTTCAATGCTTGCTTCAAAATTTGCAATCCGGACAATTCGCGACATATTCGTTTTGAGTCTGCAAAGTGGCCTTTTTTGCAATTACGGTTGACGGACTTGCCGATGTGATGATTTTACATAATTTAGGTTTCGGCGTGATGGTAGTTAATGAAAATGGTGGAAGTTATCCGAACAGTGTAACCGTTGTTGCTGGTGATTTCAATGTTCGCAAATCATCCTTTCTTTGTCATTCGAGTCATAAAACTCCAGAAGGTCAATATGTTGTGCCATTCGCTACGCACAACTACTTTGAATGATCCAACGCAAATTCCATACATCACCAGTAAACTTGCTTGATCTATTCCTGACTTACATACTCATAAATATATGCCTCCTTTTCGTTCTCACAATCTTTCTAAAGCAGCTACGAAACGCTAAAACCATATTTAAAAACAGTCTGAGCTCAAAAACATTTTAATTGGGAATTTTGCTTTCTTGATATAAATCTTCGGAAAAATATAGTTGAAAATTTGTTACGTTTTTGCCTCTAAAAACGCTTTGAGGATTCTCCAGTTGTAAATAAAATAATTACACTCACACTTGTTCGTTATACAGTGCTTAAATAACTCACAACTTTATATACACTTGATACCACTGTTTACCAAAACACTAGACTTGCTACTGTGATGATTTTACATAATTTAGGTTTCGGCGTGATGGTAGTTAATGAAAATGGTGGAAGTTATCCGAACAGTGTAACCGTTGTTGCTGGTGATTTCAATGTTCGCAAATCATCCTTTCTTTGTCATTCGAGTCATAAAACTCCAGAAGGTCAATATGTTGTGTCATTCGCTACGCACAACTACTTTGAATGATCCAACGCAAATTCCATACATCACCAGTAAACTTGCTTGATCTATTCCTGACTTACATACTCATAAATATATGCCTCCTTTTCGTTCTCACAATCTTTCTAAAGCAGCTACGAAACGCTAAAACCGTATTTAAAAACAGTCTGAGCTCAAAAACATTTTAATTGGGAATTTTGCTTTCTTGATATAAATCTTCGGAAAAATATAGTTGAAAATTTGTTACGTTTTTGCCTCTAAAAACGCTTTGAGGATTCTCCAGTTGTAAATAAAATAATTACACTCACACTTGTTCGTTATACAGTGCTTAAATAACTCACAACTTTATATACACTTGATACCACTGTTTACCAAAACACTAGACTTGCTACTTTTTTACAAAGCTTAAAAAAACGGACTGGTTGCCGCCGACCTGCCTTTAACTTATACAATCGTCACGATCTTTCTATTCATTCATAATTCTAGACTCAAATGTATACTCCTAAATATAATTCTTACGCATATACACATTCACGCAAGCATATAGCTTGCGAACAATAAGCCACTGACAACAACAACCAATAATAAAATGAAATACCAAGAATGCAAGAGTAACAACATCATTTGTAGTTGATTTACCTGGAATTTTACGTACTTTAAATAATGTATGTTTGTTTGTGTATTATGTTTTTAGTTTGTGTGAATGTGTTGTACATTTATAACAAGGAGATCAACAGCACAATGCACACTGGGTTAGATGTGATAAAACTTCTTAACAATATCATCTTGAAAACATTCATTCCCTCCAGCAAAAAGCAGCAAACTTCGATTAAACCACGAACGAACTCTCAGCAATTTATTCATATGTATGTATTTGTATCTTTGGCTTGGTTGGTTTACTCGATTCAAGAACTCTGCACTCAAACTACAAGCAAATAAAAGTACTTAAATATAATACGAGCTTTTTCTTTCTGTGTAGACGTGAAAAGTTTCTATACGAGCAGCATTTTTGTACAAAAATTATTACTGCTCCCCAGGGCATTCTAGCACCGGTCTTGAAGAGCTTGTGCTTCCATTAGCACTCCCTTTCAGCACCTTTTACCATGTTGGTGAGTTCCCATTGTGTTGGAATATTGCTAATGTAACGCCTATCCTCAGACAGGGTACCGCAAATAACCCTGGAAATTGTCGCCCAAATCCAAAGTAATGGAAAATGTGATTAACTAATATTCTCTTAGCTATCTGGATTATGTAAGGGTTACTCTATTAGCAATCTTTTGGTATATCTTTCAGAAAAATGATGCGTCGGCTTCAATACCCGTAAGGTCCAATGTTGTTTATTAATACACAAACTCATGACAGTGAGGAATTTGATGCTCTTAATGTTCTTGGAATGAAAATTCAGTATGCTGTTTGCTGGACTGAGTCCATTCTTTATGTCTCCAAAAAAACATTCAAGTGTTTCGGTTTTTTAAAACGGTGTAAGATGTCCTTCCGTCCATCTAATCTTCTTACTGTTTATATCCCCTATATGCGACCGAAAATGGAACACGAAGAAGTTTATCGGCGACATAACTCACTGGATCATTGGCACAGTGTGGGAAGCGTTTCTCTGTTTTATCGTTACTACATTCGATTATGCGTCAGAGCATATTAGGTATCTTGTTCCAAAACCCATATATTTTTGCACAATACACGTTTATCGTTCAGGGCTCATGCTTTTGTTGTCGATTGCCCAGTGAATCTCAGACACATTACAGAGAGAACTCGTTATCAACCGTAAGGTACGTCTGTGGAACAAATTACCAGCAGATGTGTTTTGTGTGACATGTAGCGCTGGGAAGTTCACGCCAAATAACCCTTTTTCCTCTTCCTCCTCCTCCACTTCTTTACCAATGTTCCTAGCTCCGGTACAATGCACTGCATGTGTAGAGACATCCGGTGATGTGCTAGTGCAGAAATAGTTTTAATCAGTATACATTTAGGTTGGCAGGTTTAATGCTAATTAAAGATAACTCTAGCACATCTTAGCTTAGTTTGGGTTGTCCATTATTATTATTTCACTTAGAGATTCATTAAATAAACAAGATATTGTTTGGACAACTACAAGCGCATACTATCAGTACAAATTTAGATATTTACCCCGTATATTCCATAGTATATCAAACAGTTAGCTGCTCTCATTATAGCTGTGATTTCAGGCTTTCATCAAAAAATCCGACGTAGATCCATCTGTAAAGATATCGAGCAGGTTCTCTTCACAGGCCCACTTCCCAGCTCCGACTCCACAAGATTTCTTCAAATATTTTTTTTTATCTTGGACCAGTACTCAGGGGATGACTCCTACATATGCAGTGCATTGTACCGGAACTAGTAAAATAGGTTGTGAGGAGGGCGAAAGAGGAAGTAGTGTCTGTGAACATTTGACTTGAACTTTCGAACATTATAACAGTTAGGAAAAACGCCTGTAGGCAACTTATTCCGCAGTCGAAGCGTACGACAGAAAAATGAATTCTCTGTAATGCGTAGTACGACTCCCCGGACAATCGGCCACAAATGAATGAGCTCTGGACAATAAACGCGTGCTACGTAAAAATGCGAGTTTCGAGAACAAGTTCCCTAATATCGTCAGAGCAAAATCCATTGTCCTGCACACGGTCGAGTAACCCCAAAATAGACTTTGAGGTACCGGCCCAAACATGAAATTTGTATTCCATTTTCGGTCGGATGATGGTGCTATAAATAGTAAAAGGAGGTCGGATGGAGTGAAGTACATCCGACACCGTTTCAAAAATCCGATGCACTTGAATGCTTCTTAAGAAACGTAAAAAATGTGTTCAGTCCAGCGAACTCTATATTCATTCCAAGACCTTCAAGAGCATTCCATTTCTCAATATTTATTCCATCCATGGGTACAGATAAAGCAGCGGTCGTTTGTTTGTGTGTTAATAAGAAACATTGGGCCTTACGAGCGTTAAAGGCGACCCTGTTTTTACGACCCAATTCGGAGATTAATAGGAGATCACTGTTCAGTGAATCATTCATATTTAGCCTCTTGGCAGCGACCTATGATAGGCTGGGCTATAACGAAAAGAGTGCAAGTGCAAATGCCGCTGTCATCCGCGAAAGAGTGGAGAGGGTTGGAAGTTTGATAGAAAAGGTCGTTGAGGAAAATAAGAAATTGAGTAGGAGAAAGAAGAAAGAACGGACTCTTGCAGTGCCCTTTAATTGACTTCGTTTCATGAGAACCCATCTATAACAACCCGTATAGTGTGGTCTCTGAGATAGCTCGATTAAAACGAGAAAAATCATCACCGACACCAAAAGCTGTAAGTTTTGCCTGTAGTGCCATACCACACTCTGTCAAACGCTTTGGAAATATCCAGAGCCACCACGTGACTTTCACGAAATGATGGATTGAGTGGTGCCATTTCTCTGTGAGATATGCCATAAGATCGCCAGTAGAACGACCCTTACGAAATCCATATTGACGATCACAAAATAATTTATCATAAGATTATAGTTAACCATATTTGGAAAGCAAAGAGCATATTGCAATTTGGCGGTAATTATTAGGGTTATTTGCATTACTCTTTTTAGGGGTTGTCGTTGTGGTAAGGTATGCGAAGAGGCGTATTAATGGACGCGCAAGCGTAGAAGATCACTGCTTCAAGACCAGTGTTGGAATGCCATCCGGTCTTGTGTATTGGTGAACACTAATCAATACTAGTCGTTAGATCCACTTTCCTTTACATTATCCATCGCCTCTTTCGATACCAACAAGCTTAATTTTTAATTAGGCAATTTTACGATCTAAGCGTTCCTTTGGTTTCGGCGAAAGGATTTTTTCTTAAAAATAGTTTCCGTTTTTATTGTGAAAGACGACATAAGTAACATTGACGGCACCCTCATTCATTGCCATCTATTACTATAACTATTTGTATACTTTTCTTAATTAATACTTTCACTAAAGTCAGATATTAGTTTTTCTCACATAAAATTAAGCTATCGCCAAAACTATCGACAACATGCCCAAATTAAAATCGATTAAGTGTCAAGTTAACCGTATAAGCTGAAACTAAGAGGTCGCAGAAACAACGACTTTCATAATGTAGTATAATGGTTGTCCTGCTCACACAATCGCAAAGTGGTGTTGTCGTCTTGCATGAACTTGTCTGAAGATATAAAAAATCGTAGAATAATAATGACGCACGCGCAATGCGACCCTTCTGCGCAGACCCCTGAACAACTTTTCTTTTCCTAGCGACCTGCCCCATCTATTTTGCATTCATAATATTTGTCGTCAGGTGTATAAAACATGGAAATACTCGTACATTTGGACAGAGATTTTTTTCGTGTCTCTAAAGCAAAAGAATTACAGTACGAATAAATACGTAGACCATAAAATATTTACATGATGTTGATAATGCTGACGATGATGATGGTTGGGAGTAGTGAAACTGAAATCCAACTTAAATACTTATACCTTTGCTTACATGTGCACATGTTTTGTTTTCGTATTTCCTAAAGTTGGCCTAATTCAATGAGAAGATACTCGTACAACACCGTCTACAAACAGCATTGTTGTATTCACATTAATGCTAAGTAGTGTTGTTGCTATTTCTTTATTATTATTCTTGTCTTTGTAGTTTTTATTGTTGTCAATGTTGTTTATTGTTATGTTTGAAATGTTGTTGTATTAGTTGTCTATTTACAACAAACTAAAATGTAAAAAAAGTCTAATCACTTGTTATACAGGCACTCGCCTCTTGCCAATTGCATCTGAAAAAGAGAAGTTTCCCCGGTTGGCGGGTAATTTTTTTTCTTTCTTGTTGGTTACAGAAGAAAGATCTTATTTGGTTGGTTGATTCACGTACTCTATTTAAATGACTTACGAGTGGAAATTGTTGTTTGTTAGGTTTTTAATGGGTTTTATTTATTTTATTTCGGTAGTGGTGGTCCCACCAATATACCAACATGAGTTACTGCGGCAGCCTTGAGTGCCAACAAACTGCTGCTACAACCCAACAACACCATTGATGTGTAATGTTATGTTAAGTACATTATTTTCGCACTTTAAAAATTTTGTGTCATTTTGCGCCGTTTTTCTATTTTTATTGGGTTGACTTTTTCTGCTTTGTTGTTGCTGTTGTTGTTGTTGTGTTGTTTATGTTCCTATTTGTTGTATATTGTTAATTTGTGTTTTTTAGCTGTTTTACATGATGTACGTGTAGTTTGTCTACTATTATTTCTGTTTTTTTTTTACACATTGTTGTGATTTTTGCTGTTTTTGTCGTATTCATTTCATACGTTAGTTTCAATGTTTAGGTTGTAGTTAAACATGTTGTAGTTGGTTGGTTGGTTGATGTTGTTGTTGTTAAATTTTGTTAATAAGTTTGTTTGAATTTTTTTAATTCTATGAACGCTGCTAATTTGTTTGTTATATTGTTGGCGCAATTACATGATTTCAGGTTGATAAGTAGTAAATTAGAGTTCTAACATTTTTAAATAATATTTTGTTAAAAGGATCACTTAATGATGCCAAAGACACGATACTAGAATCTTAATGAAAAAGTGAATGTTAAGTAAAAGCTCCATCATGTGAATATTGCATTCGAAGCATACGAAAGGACATAGTGTTAAGCGTGCTAAACTAATAAATAAGCGTAAGATTTAACCTTTCGCATTTTTCGAGGCAAATCCACAAAAAAAAAGACAGATTTTTTTTCTTTCAAAATTATTTTGGAAATACGACAATTTGTTCCAGACTAAGTCGAAATTTGTCGGTGCAACACTGCGCGACTGTTTTTCTACCAAATGCAGTTTTGGACCATTTATTATTGGCGACTACAATCCGAAAAAGTGGCATTAATTATGAACCAAAATCGCCGATTTTAGAGACTCGCCTTTTTTATAGTTTTTTTTTCATTTTGCTCGAAAAACTGCAAGTTCAAAAAAGTCAATACATTCAAACTTTTTTACCAATACACTCAAATTTTTCTTACTTACAACTCAACTTACAAGCAAATTCAGTTGTAAGTGAATTTTCAATACTTACTGCAAGCAAAATGACAAATAATAAAACAGTGTTGCCCAAGAAGAGTTTTAATTCAAAATAATATTACTTATTCAAATAAAAATAATGTTCATAGCATAGTTCATAGTTTTTAGCATTTTTATATAAAAAGAAAAAAGAAAAATAAAGCAAGAACTCAGCTATATAGTAACATATGTCAATGACAGTACTAAACATAAATTATTTTTAGTTTTTATGAACTTTTTCAATAATGATAAATTGGCAATACTTGATCCATATTATTTTTCACCAAATATTTTAAATCTAATCGCTCTTTTCTTGCAACATAGTCATATCTCAAAAATTTGCTTTTCGAGTTAACAATGCAGAATTGTTAACAGTACTACCTTTTATATTGCGCCAACAATTTATTCAAATCACTTTTGCACTGTTTCCTTTAGGAAATATTTTCTAAATAAATTTTCTAAACTAAAAATTTTAAATGCGTTTTTCTTGAAACAAGCTTTTTTTAGTTATGACTATGTTGCAATAAAAGGTCGATATATTTTCCATCAAATACGAAAAAAATTATAATAATATGAACAAGAAATTATTAAATAAATTTCGTTTTAATTTTTGTATATTTAAGCAATTTTTAATCGATTTTTACGCTGTGACAACAGTTTAAAAATGAACTTGCACTTGTCTGTGTAAACAGTAGTAAGTTGCGAGACATTCGAGAATTTTTCCCACGTTTTCGATAATAATCTGTATAATGAACTTATTGTATATGTAAATGCAGTGTTATTGAACAAAATTGTTGTTTTTTCTATTATAGTATAGTAATCAAACAAAACAAACATCAAACTAGTTTCGAAAGATCGAAGAGAAAATTACTTAGAATATAATAGCGTGTTCAGACATGTGAGACAATATTCGACTATTGAACAATATTGTTTTGCTGTTCATATATACAAAATTTAGTTTACTCAATGAGCATTTGACAGCTGGAGTTTGTAAATTTACTAAAACGGGCATAATTTCTTTTAATTACAGATTGCTACTATATAATACGAATAGAAACATAGTTGTCGTAAGTAGTGTGATCGTCTTTTAATTCCAAAATAGCTTCACATAAAACGGAAAAATATAATGGTTTTAATGTCACTGACGTGTTTTTGTGCTTTATATTGTGAATTAATTTGAATTTTATTGACATTTGAGTTGCTATTGTGAATAATTTTGCTCATTAAACACACCTGCAACAGTAGTTATTTTCAAACTCAACTTAATTTAATAAAAATTTTCCTCTAATTGCTCAATAACTTAATTGAATTTTTGTATAGAATATTTACAATCACAATGATTGTGCATGTCTGAACAGCGTACACTAGAATCACTTCGAAATGACTTCCTCAAATTAACTTAATTTTCTTATAATGGAATTAACGAGTTTGCCATCCAAACGAATACCATAAAAGCCAAATTAATATGTATGCTTGATGGGCCATCAAGCATGAATCTGCGAAGCATCAAACACATGTACACGAAGTTGACAACAATTATTTTGACGATGTTTACTCCGCTTAATGACGATATGTACGGAAAAAAATATATCTATATTTTGTGACAAAACTTAAAATTTTATATGTAAGTCTCCTTTAAAACAACAAGCACCCGACACTCACACATATGCTCTGACTTATAGTCTCCAGGGCGTTAGACTGTAAGGGATTTAAACTGCGCAATGGATTTTGTAGAACGAAAATTTATATGGAAATTCTTAGGCCTTCTTTCGCACTGTCGTTCGAGTGACTTCCGAATTAACTATATTCTTTCCATATAGTGAAACAGACAGTAATTGTCGCATAACTTTGTTGTTCTAACGGCTTTATTTGTAGGTTTTTATTAATCGATCAGCTAGAGTGATCATTAGAAAAACTGGTTGTGGCATTACTCTTCATTAGAATCGTTAATCTGCGCTCTGCGAAATACTCGACTTTTTCTGGTTTTTTCTTTATTTAGGCCCTCCAAGTTCACAATGCATGACTGATTGAAATCGATTTGATGTAGCGATGATACGATGTGGAACAGAAATCTTTCTGGATTTAACATTTGTTAATAAGGCACGCATTCTTGTCACCAGAATGATTGTCTTAAATAGTTTTACTATGGCGAAGAATTTGTAAAGAATAAGAATACGTCGAGACGAGACGAGAAAGTGTCAGAGTGAACGCTGTGTCCCACAACGCTATTTCTATCCCAGAAAGTATTTTTTTCTTTTATTTTGTTTACTTCTTTTATTTAATTTAACACATCAAAGAAATAAACTCACAAAGAAAATTAATTCATAAACCCGTTTTTTAATTGCACAAAACAGAAAAATGTAAAGATTTCATAATTTTAGAAAAACAAAATGTAACAAACTTCTACGTGCTGCAAAAAACCGTTGCAAAACCTGCTTTGTTTCACAAACTCGCATTGAGTTTCACTTTCACTCTGGCGTCTTTTGAGCAAACACGTAAGAAAAATATAAACAAAGTCATCTTATCTTACAGGTTCTAGTATCCTTTCTGACATCAGCCTTAAGACTTTATAACAAACAGGAGGTTTAATTAAATTATTGTATTTTTAAATGCAAATTAATTCCCAAAGACGATTTTATTTCTGCTCCATTTTGTGGCATGTTACATTGAACCAAAAATTTAACTAAATAATGTAAAATGGGGTGTAAATTTGAAGAAATGTAGGTTATTATACAACTTACAAAACCTTTATTCAAATCTACGGATATTTTTCGTTAAAAAAAAAAATAGTAAATAGTTATAAAGAATAAATTTTTTCAACTTAACTATTACCTCCTCGTTATATATATAACATTATTTTTGTTAAATTGAATACCAGATTAGCCAAATTAACTAATTTCTATAGTTAAATTTTACTAATAACGAAGAATTCTTATTCATGTTTATTAAAAAATTTGGTTAATTTGAATAGTTTTTTATTTACATTTTATTCGTATTGAAGAATATTTACTCAATTTAACTACACTCTTTTATTCGTTTTCTAAGCCCCAGTAATCCCAGTAGGAATACTTAATTTTACTGTTCATAAAAAATTTACACAAACATTTTAGCAATAATTGTATTTAAAATTTATTATAAAAAAATTTATACATATTATTACACATGTGTATCCATTAATAACAAAACTTATATATTAGAATCTAAATAAATGAAACTTGTACTCTAAAAACAATTTTGCATTGCATATACATATGTTTGTATTAAAAACAAATTTTTTATAATTGTATATAAATATTATGATTAATTGAGTAATTCAATTCGAAAAATTATAGAAGTTGCACGCAAATATTGCTTAAAATTTCTATTTGTAGAGACTATTTTTAAATCTTTATTTATTTCATTTCATTAACATACAACTCCTATAATAATTTACATATTGAATATATATAAAAATGTTACAAATAAAGCTATTTTAAATTTGAAATTAATGAATTAATTTGAGGACTGTTATATTCATTAATATTAATATTGCAAAGGTGCTTCTGAATAAAGGACCAAACCAAAATAGATTCTTTTGGATACTCTAAGTTAAATACAAAAAATATCTTGAAACAAATGTCTATCCCATTTAAAGCAGAATGCATACGGTATTTTATGCCTTCAAAATAAACAACAATTTCTTTTGGTTCTAAAATTGAACCTGAAAGTAATATTAAATGCTGAATTTGATTTTTTGTTTCACATTTTTTCAACAACTCTTCTTCACAGGCAGCAACTGTGCTTCCATCTATTATAAAGCTTCTCTGTGAATCTCGTATGGAAAATCGTGTACACTTTTTTTTCCGTCGGATATCCTAAAAACTGTTGTTGATGGTACCAAGAGGCTATGCAAAAGGTAAAAAATGGCACAACAACGACCATCTAAAAAGTTAAAATATTATTAAATTATTATTTTATTGAAAATAAAGAACTATAATTTTTACAAACACTAGCTCAACCAACAAATAATAATTTAAATAAAAAGGGTCGAAAAATTAGAAGCAAGCAATATTACAACGTTTTTAAAAAATTCTATAAATTTTATAACTAATTAGAAAATATATTAAACTTACTTTCAGTTATATTCTCGAAGCCCTCATTGTTTGAAAAATTTTTTTTAAAACTGTTTTCCAAAATTTCACAAACGTTATCAACAAAAACTTTTGGATAATAATATTCTAAAACTTGCGACAGGAAATTGTTTTTTCAAATCTACATCTTTTATAACTTTAAACTTTTATTTCTTTACAGTAAAATAAATTGTGTTCTTACTTACCATTTACGAAATGTCTTCAATTCTACATCCTTATTAGAAGAACATTTTCACGAAAAGTCTTCATATATACTAAAATAGTTATTCAAAAAAAATTCTTACTTTACTGGCATTTTAACGAATTTGTATTCAATACAACACTTTTTACTACTTTAATGATATTGTTCTTCATTTGGGTGATTTTTATTGACAAAATTTAATCAAATAAACGAATGTTTTATTCAAACTAACATTTTTTATAGATGTTAATTTAAATATTTGTTTGTGTTGTTTGCCTTACGATGCGTTACTACTGTTTTAACTGAAATTTTCTTGATTCAACTGAATTTTACCTACGTTTTTAACAAACATTTTTTCAAATGTACAGATTATTATAGTTTTTGTTTTTAACTAAATTCATTGTCGTTGAGCTGAAAAAATATTGTTTATTTGAATAAATTTTGTTCAGATTTGAAAAATAATCTTTTGATTTTAATATTTTTTTTCGTGAAGGGTTTACTAAATTTTTTAGTTAATATTACCGACAAAATTTGGTTCAGTGTAGGTTTAATAAAAAATAATTGGAATTGCCTGAAAATACTTTCTCTCAAAAACAGAAATAAGAAGTATGAGAATTTAACAGTGTTCATTTTAAAATAAATAGGAATTTTATACTTCACAAATGAATTTTAAGAATTTTCACTAATTAATCAACATGTTGGCAAACGATTTTCTGATCTTGACTGTCGTTTTGATTTTGATTTTCCTCTTCTTTTATTTCCTTGCCATGTGTCTTGTTATCATTGTTTTCTTTAGAGACAAAAAATATTGGGTTGGCAACTAAGTAATTGCGGATTCTTTTAATTTTTTTTTAGCTTTTATTTATTTATTGAAACTTCACAATGTGAACTAACAATAAGTATTCAAATCTTAATACTAAATACAAAAAAATTACTAAGTCCAGCCAATGCTAGACAGAAAGTTATGTTGTAGAACTACATAGCCCATTTTGGTCAATGACCTTTTGCCATCTTTCAGGCAGCATCATAATCTCACGTTCATAAAACCTCTGGTTTTTATTAGCAAAAGAAGTGACTCAGGTACGATTTGACATCATCATCATTAATGAAATTTTTACCATTCAAAGAGTTTTGTAAAAAAGTCAGATGGTGCAAGGTCAGTGCTATATAGCGGAGGTGCAAAACATTCCAACCAAGCTCCAATAATTTTTTCCCAGAGACCAAAGATGTGTGTGCTCATGATGAAATACAACACCTTTTCCATTTGTTAACTGCATTATTTAATTTCGTTAGTGGTTCAATGTGGACATTAAAATTGATCGTTCGGTTGGGTGGTAAGAGTTCGATGTACACAATTCTTTTGTAATTCTACCAAACTGATAACAAAACGTTCAGCTGTTGATGTTGTCTGATGTTGGTTCACCTGGCCTACTCAACGATCCTTCCCACTTAAAAATTAATTATTTTCATTACGTTTCTTTAACAAATCGCAGCTGTTAATGCGTTGCCTTAAATGCATTTCTTTCAGTTCGTGAGAAACCCATGTATTGAGTTCTTGAACAAGGCCAAGTAGGTTTATGTATGTGAAGCATGACGATCCGAATCGATTGTTGCTTTGATTAGGGCGTCATCAACTTCAACTGGACGACCAGAGCGTTTTCATCTTTGAGTGAAAAATCACCAGAACGAAATTTGGCAAACTAATTTGGATACAGCCGTTCTTTTAAGGTTTCGTCACCATAAACAACACATAACTTTTTATGAGCTTGAGATGCGTTTTTCCTTTGCAGAAAAAAAAAAATATATGACGAATATACTATTTGATTTTCCATTTTTCATAGTACGCCAAACGAAAACTACGCAACCGACCAAAAAACTTTTTTTTTATTGATTGATAGCTTAATAGCCAACTATAAAATAATAAAATGTGTTTTATATTTGTACCCTGTCTGCAAACCTTAAAATTCAGCTGAATCCATCTATCAGGCATGTTTTTTTTATCTTGGACCAGTACTCAGGTGATGACCCCTACATATGCAGCGCATTGTACTGGAACTAGGAAAATAGATTATGATGGAGAGGAAAGAGGATGTGTTCGTGGAGGTTTAACTTTAACAATAAAAACACGAAGGACTAAAACAAACTCTATTGCCACAAGGCGACTTAAAACCGTCAAATCTATTTTTAGGTGTTCTTTGACTCACGCGTTTTGCTTGCGAGTTGACATAATTTGTGTGCTAACAATCGATGTTTTTTTGCAAAGAAAATAAGCTAAAAAATAAATTAAAAATGCCAGCAATATTTATATTATGCATTTTGGGTTAAAAATGTAATAAGAAATTTAATGTAAAAGAGTTTTCTTCCACAAATACATAATGAATTTGACTTACGTTTTAAGAGCAATTTTTAAATTGTTTAAAAAATCGTATAGTTTTTATTCTAGTACAAAGAAAACAAATATGATTTAATATATTCGTCATTATATTATTTGTTTAAGGTTAATTCATCAGTCGCCAAGAATCTGGCGATTCCGATTTACAGAACACGAGTTCAAGTCAAAATCGCAAATGTTATACGAGGTGCGAGTGTCAGAAAATGCCCGTTTGAGTGAAATCCGTAATTGCTTGCATGCCAACCCAATAGAAACTCCAATAAAGTTTATGATTTACTTTATTAAAGACAGCTGCCAAATGCAGCAAATTAACTATTTTGCATTTAAAAAACATCTACAAATCATCATAAACCGAAACAATAGACGAGATGTTAAGATAAGAAAAAGAAATGTTAGACTCTCCCACACATCTACACATATTTATGTGTCATTACATTTATTTCTTTCCGTATTTCTCTGACTTTAAATTCAAAGTAAAATAATGATTGTACGTCAATGTGTTTAGCAGGAATGAAAAAGAAACTTGTTTTAATGTTGAATATGGTGACTGAGTGCTGTTAAATGCGGCAATTAACTTTCTGAAGTTTGGAATTTTTTGTTTTGCAGAGTAACAGTTTCTTTTAAATAGATTTTAATAAAACCGGCTTCCACTTTCTTTAGTCAAAAGCAATTGTCGTAATTTGCATTATGCTGTCATTTCATCTGGAACTTTATACTGACCTAAAAACAGCCACTAAAATGAAAAGTTTTGCTGCAAAAAAGTGGGTTCTTTGTTAAAAGGTTAAGCCTCAATTTATGCGGGTTAACTTTCTTATAAATATGTACGATGTATATACAGGGTGGCTGATCAATTTAGTTACATTAAGACACACAAATTACTTTTTGTAAAGTTTATATAATTTATTTTTTAGTAATTTATTTGAAAAATAATATATTTTTATTAAAATAATTCATGAAGTTTAGAAAATAATTGAATTCAAATGGCCTCCACCCTCGTTGACTCATGTGCGACATCTGATCAATAAGTTGTTCATTACTGCTGGAGTATTGCCGCAGGAATTATCAATCAATTACCGTTCGAATAGATTGCTTTACATCATCCAAATTTGAGTGGTTTCTTTTGTAAACTTTTTGTTTGCAATAACCCAAAAAACAAAAAAAATCAAGTGCAGTGAGGTCAGAAGAGCTGGGAGGCCAACGCAATGAAATTAGTTTATTGGGAAATTTTTGCCTCAATTCTGTCATAACGTCTTGTTGAAACCAAACAGTGTTGAAAGAGATTCTCTTCGGCGCAATTCTGGAAAGAATAACTCTTTCAAGATTTTTAAGTAATGGTCTCCATTGACTGTAACAGTAAGACCGTTTACTTTGAAAAAATAAGGCCCGACAATGAACTCAAGGTTCAACTGCACACCACACTGTGATGCGAAGTGGATGTAATTGCGTCTGATTGAGTATCTATGGGTCAGAATTACTCCATATTCGACAATTTTGTTTGTCGTTTATTTCAAAATATGCCTCGTCACACATAAAAATGCAGTTCAAGACGCTTCCATCCTCCCAGCCATTTGAATGATCTACTCACAAAATTCCCAGCGAATCCGAAAGTCTCTAGGGTTCTGATTGTTTGTTAATTGAATTATATGGAAATAAGTTTAAATCTTGGTGCATAATTGTCTGCAGTGACTGTCTGCTGACACCCATTTGAGGAGATAAGCTACTTGTCGAAAGTCTAGGATTGGACTGTATGGCAGCGATAGTTTCCTGCGTCCGAACTAAGGGATCTCGATGATAAGGCCTTTTTGCGATTGTGCCACGTTCGGCTGAACTCTTCACGAGCCTCATTATAGTCCATCTGAAAGGAGGAGAGCCGCCAAACGTGCGCCTATATTCTCTTTGGAAGGAAAACAAAACGGACTCTAAAGCGTGAAAGTGTTGCACTAACCAAATTCTTGTTTCATTGTCCCAATTCTCCATTTTAGTTAAACTGAAATATCAATCTATCAGGCACCCTGTATTTAACAAAATATGTATTCGCATGAATTGATGTTCTCATAAATTGTGTTGATGTTGCTTAAAATTGTGTTTTTAAAACGTGTTCCGAAAATTTACAAATATGCGTTAAAGATTTAAAAAATATGCACTTAATTTTTTTTAATTAATATTTAATTTAATAATATTAATATTGTTTAATGATTAGAAAAACATAAAAATAAAATCAAAATTAAATATTCGTATTATTTGATCTTGTTTATATTGTTTTCTTCTAAATTTTCCTACTAAAGATCTTGATTGATTTTTGTTTTTTATAAGAAAGGTTTAACGGTGTTTTATTTTCGATATTTCGATAACAATTTGTTATCATCATCAGGAAAATTAAAATGTTATAAAAAATTATTTGAAAAAATGTTGTCAAAAAATTTTACATACAAAAAATTCATACACATTACACATACACATTCTTAACAATATTAACAAATTGAAAAATTAAAAAATAAAATAATTTGAATTAAACTTATTCTGCAAACAACACATGCCCTGGTAACGATTACAACATGTTGTACCTCTACAGATTAACATAGCATATGTTGCTCACAAAATAACATCAACAAATTTTATACAAATTAACAATAACTTTATAAATAACATTGTATATATAAATAAGTATTATTTATTTCAATGTATTAACTTTTTGCTAGCTAAATGCCTATAACTATGTGCTAAATTATCTGTGTCTAATTTAAAATTAATTCTCTGTTCTGCAGGTGTACTCATAATTTCTAACATTTCTAACATATAACGTTTCTTATAATTCGTTTCTGTTTTTATTATTGAAACATTTTCATAGTGAGGATAGTGATTTAAACCAAAGCAATGAGAAGATAACGCTGTCTTGCTATTTAATATGCCTATATTTTTGGTCTGATTTATGTCGTGCAAACCTTGTCCTTAATTTGTTTTTTGTTGTCCTGATCGTTTTCTTTACATGGAATTTTATAAACTATATTAGCAATATCTAATTTACTAAGTCTATCCTTAGTCTTACTAAATAATGTATCTAGCGTATTATAACTCCTATGAGCCATTCCATATTTTTCCCTGTTAAATATATTAGATCTTACTAACATTTCTGTTAAGCCTGGTATGTACGTCAAACACTTATAAATTTTTGGTTCTATTGAGCGAACTACATTATGCATACCTTTAAATTGACTCAAAATTGTTCAAAAATTCTTCTAGTAAGTTCCTGATTTTATTAATATTCCTTCCGTGGAACTCTTCATCACTTATTGTAAGTACCCTTTCAACAAAATTTCTTGCTGTGCTAATGACTATACTTCTACTATGTTTTGAAAAATAATTATTTTACCTGATGCTGTTGGCTTCTGATACCAATCTACAATTAGTTTATTATTCTTCCAATTACCATTATTCTTCCTAATCTCCATAGTAAATTTAATATTTGTATTAAAATAATTTAAAGTTGAAAACATATTCTCAATAGCTAAGTCAGGAATAATACAAAACAAATCATCTACATTCTTAGTCATTAATCTCGGTTTTATATTTAACTTATCTATAGAGCCGTCCAGTAACTTTTCCATTATAATGTCCGCAATAATTGGGGAAGCTGGAGATCCCATAGGGAGTCCATTTAACTGTGTATATATCATTTCATTATACGTAGAAGAACAAATATGGTTGATATGGCAATATTTTAAGGGCAAAATACTATTGTTGAATTATATGTTTGAACATAACCAAATAATATAGTTTCAATCTGAAAGTTTGCTATTGTAAAAATTAAAATTTAACTGTCATGTCCAACCTATCTATTGTCACGATCAACTGTACTAGTGTTGAAGGTCACAATATTATATGTTTACATAATAAATATACATATATACGCACTTCTGTAAGTTAAAACCACATTTTTTTAAATCATTTAATATAAATATAGTTTTTCAATTAATAGTTTGCTACAAAATAGAGTACAATGAATGGAATCTTGCGAAATTTTGTTGTTTTAGAAACATTGGTATATGCTTGACCTGGCCCATATACTCGTATGGATCTGCAAAAAGAAACATATGCTTGACCTGGCCCATATACTCGTATGGATCTTTAAAAAGAAACATATAATTCAAATACATTAAAACACATACATACACCCATTTGTTCATATAAATCTTTATACAAACCTTTTTGCAGTAAAATTTTTATTTTAATGATGTTGCTATATTTTATTATATTTTTAATATTATTATAATTGAAAAAACCAACAATATTTAGTTTATCCTGTAAACTAACATATGTTGGAGATAAATATATTAACTATACGTTTGCTCTAAATGAATAATCTATTATTGTACATTACAAAAGATTTTGTTGTATACAAACATTTTTTTAAACGATATTATTGCGTACAACCTTATTTTAAAATTATAGAAAGGTAAGAATAGAAATATGAATAATTTAACACTCATATAATTATAATAAATTAAACTATATTAAAAACTATAATACACTACTAGCGAGAATAATACAAATTGTGACAGAGTATATACTAATGTTGTCACAACAACCACTAAACTCAGGAAACACTTAATATTGTTTTAGAAAAACTGAGCACGTTATTTGCACTCCAATCCATGCGTCTGTCCGAGCGTCCGTCACCAGACGTGCAAAAATAACTAAGCGTTTATTTGGCTATAGCAGCTAAACCGATTTTGTTAAAAGTTAAAACAGTTAGTCTTGCGTGCAGAAGAAATACAACAACTGTATATTACAAAACTACAAGGCGGGCCAGAAGTTGCCATGGGGTTTAAAACTTTAATAACTTTTTCGTTTATATATGTTTTCAATTTCTCTTCTCCTGTGCTATCCAGCAGATTGATGAAATATAAAACATAGATACACATAACTCAGGCCCAGTTTTTGAGTTCGTACTTTAACGTCAATTAGTTTTAAGTTCCATTTAAATATAAAAATCAATTTTTCACTACAAATATGAATCGAACTTCCAATCTTCTTCGTTAAAGTTGTATATACGATAGCGGATTGATATTGAAGCTACCTCAGTAGGAAAAAAACTTTTTTTCAAAAACCATTTATTTCTCAAATTTTAGTTCAATACACTTAGTGAGCCGATATTCCAACTTTTTCATACCATCTGAATAAAACGATTTTGGGAATCCTGCAAAATACGCGTTAGTCTCGGCAATCACTTCTTCGTCTGAGATGAATCTTTTTTCTGCGAACCAGTTTTTCAAGTTTAAAAACAGGAAAAAGTCAGTAAGAGCTGAATCTGTTCTATAATGTGGATGATCAGGCAATTCGAAGTGTATTTCACGTAATTTTAGCACCGTATCTGATGCTGTTTGTGTGCGTTGTCTTGAGGAAAGAACACTTTTTTTCTTCTTTAAATGCATCAATCAATTGATCAAATAATGCACGATAATACTTTTCTGTGATTGTGGATGCTTTTTAAAGATAATCTATGAACAATATTCCGTGTGCATTTCAAAATACAGTGGCCATAACCTTGCTAGCCGATTTCACTGTCTTCATTCACCTTCTTCTGAGCTCTTTCAGCAGCTTCCACATATTGTTTCGATTCATTTTTGGTTTCATGTGTGTAGTGGTGGACCTACGTTTCATCAACAGTTTTTAAGCGACGTCAAAAATCAACAGGATCATTTCAAAATACCGCTGTGAAGTGGTGTGTCGGACTCGTTTTTGTTAGACACTTAGCAAACGCGGCAGCCATCTTGCTGATAGCTTTTTCATATGCAAATGTTCATGCAAAATGTTAAATTATATTTTTACCATTTAAATAATCTGACATAACTTGATCGGTATAACGGTGATCACTCATAACAGTATCGAGGAGTTTATTGATACTTTCTTTAGTAACCACCTTCTTTGGCCTTCCTTTTGATGGTATTGCTGCAGTGATTGTTCGGCGCCCTTTAAATTGAGAAATCCAATATTTTACCCTGTAATCTGACGGAGCAGACTCACCCCAATGTTTAACGAGTTTTTCTTTTGTCTCTTTTACAGTTTTCCCTTTCAAATAATATATAGTATTTAATCACTGCATGAAATTCACTTTCTCCATTTTTCAAGAAACACAAAAGTTGCTTACTTCATACGACTATAACAACTAAACTTATCGATGAATTTGGGTGAAATTTTGACAGCTAATGTTCATGATGTGATTACAGATCAGAATTTTAACAAATTTCTCCCATATCCACCGTATTCACCAGATTTGGCTCCCATCGACTACTGACTGTTCGCAGACCTGAAGAAATTTCGCACGAATGAAGAGGTTATCGCTGAAATTGGGGCCTATTTTGAAGCAAACGATAAATCGTTCTACAAAAGTAGTATTGAAATGTTACAGCCGCGCTGGAATGATTGCGTTGCTTTTGATGGAGAATACGTTGATGAATAAAGCTAATTTTGAACAAAAAAAAAAAAAAACTTTTTGGTTAAGCCCGGGACTTTTCAGCCCATGTGTTAAATCTCGAAAAAAGTGTTAACTTTTAGTAACCAATACTTTTTCTTACAGAGTTTTGTATTGTTTTTCTACGAAAATTAACATAGTCTTACAGTGCAATGGAAAGAACTGATTCAATGTTTTTAATATACTCATAGAAAATCCATCATATCTTCGATGTACTGTCAATGATCTTTTTATCCCTATGATGTCAACCTTTACATCAGTTGCTCTGGTCACAATGATCAATGGAATGTCACAATGACATAAAAACAAATGCTGCACAGAAATACTTTCGACGCAAGCATTGTTATCAATAATATCGAAGAAATGACCAAATGACGTCAATATAATGACAATATATCATTAATAGGATGGCACGTTTAACATCAGAGTAACTATAATTTGGACTGAATTTAATAAAAAACAAGTAAGAGTGTAGTATATTCGGCTGGGACGAATCTAAAATACCCTTCACGATAGTCACGAATATGTATAGTATATTAAAAATGTGACCTAAATATGCTCGGTTATATATGAACCGATATCGGATTTTTCTATTTTCTGTATTTTAGTAACCTTCTTTTATAACGCGAATTGCTTTCCAGCAAAAAAAAAAAAAAAATTTTTTAATGGAAAAATCGGTTCAGGCTATATCTCGGGTATATATGGACCGATATCGAAAATTTTAATTTTCCATATTTATATAACTTTATATCATTACCAGAACTGCTTTTGAGCACAACAAATTGTTTAAGTTCGCTTACGCGATATTTTCATGAAAAACCCGATTTAGGCTATATCTCGGGTATATATGGACCGATATCAGAAATTTTAATTTTCTCTATTTTCGTAACCTTCTTTTATAACAAGAACTGCTTTTCAGTAAAAAAAAAAATGTTATTGGAAAAATCGGTTCAGGCTATATCTCGAGTATATATGGACCGATATCGGATTTTTTCTTTTTCCATATTTATATAACCTTATTTCATTACCAGAACTGCTTTTGAGCACAAAAAAGTTGTTTACTCGGCATTTTCATCAAAAAACCTGTTAAGCTATATATCGGGTATATATGAACCGATATCGGAAATTTTAATTTTCTATATTTATATAACCTTATTTTATTACCAGAACTGCTTTAAGGTGAAAAAAGTTGTTTAAGTTCGCTTACGCGGCATTTTCATGAAAACCACGGCTTAGGCTATATCTCTGGTATATATGGACCGATATCGGAAATTTTCATTTTCCATATTTATATAACCTCATCTTATTACCAGAACTGTTTTAAGCAAAAAAAAGTTGTTTAAGTTCGCTTACGCGACATTTTCATGAAAAACCCGGTTTGCGCTATATCTCGGGTATATATGGACCGATATCGGAAATTTTCATTTTTCATACCTATATAACCTTATTTCATTACCAGAACTGCTTTAAGGTGAAAAAAGTTGTTTAAGTTCGCTTACGCGACATTTTCATGAAAAACCCGGTTTAGGCTATATCTCGGGTATATATGGACCGATATCGGAAATTTTCATTTTCCATATTTATATAACCTTATTTAATTACCAGAACTGCTTTAAGGCGAAAAATTGTTTAAGTTCGCTTACGCGGCATTTTCATGATAACCACGGTTTAGGCTATATCTCGGGTATATATGGACCGATATCGGAAATTTTCATTTTCCATATTTATGTAACCTAATTTTATTACCAGAACTGCTTTTGAGCACAAAAAAGTTGTTTAAGTTCGCTTACGCGACATTTTCATTAAAAATCCGATTTGGGCTATATCTCGGGTATATATGGACCGATATCTGAAAAAAAATTTTTTTGCCTTTTAGTCACCATGCTTAATAAGTGTGTGAAGTTTGAAGCAAAACGAACAACTTTTGTTTTCAAAAATTTTCATACAAAACTGCAAAAAAAATGGCTTTTTTCGGAATTTTGAATATATCTCAGCTATACGTGGACCGATATTACTGAATTTCAATAGCAAACCCATGAATCGATGGGGTAAAAGAATGGTGAAAGAAAAAAGTTTCTAAGTCTAATGGTTTTCTCAGAAACGGTATTTCAACAGCGGACAGACGGACATCGCTTAATCGACTTTTCCATTAATTCTGATTCCGAATATATATACTTTATAGGGTCGCAAAAAAAAACTGTAGAAATTACAAACGGAATCACAAACTTATATATACCCTTAACATTTTTGTGAAGGGTATAACAAACTCACTAACATTAGAAAAACAACTAAATATGATCCGTTTAATGACAAAGTGTAATCAATACAATGGCACGCTATCATCACATAAGCTTAGATTCGGGTTCAATTTGATGTCAAAAAGTCATCAGTTTGACGAAATTTTCCGATGATTTTGAGATCGATGTCAATTTTTGCTTTAATGGTGACTATTTCAATATGATGCCTATGTGCAGTTTTATTGTTCAGAAGCTTATTTGCCTCTGCTTTAAAAATAATTCCTATCATTACAGATTTACCATATTGATGCATTTTTTTTTCTTAAAAATTAATTTAAATACAAAATTTTAAAAAATTTAAAAAGAAAATACCTGTTCAACTTTGAACAGTTTTTAGTAAATTTTGATAGGTTTCATTAATTATAAATTTGAATCAAATTACTTGTAATAAAGTGATGAAAAGAAATTGCACATTTACAATATAACTAATTCAACTGAAACTTCTCCTTTTATTTGAAAGTGCTTCCGCTAACCGGATTCAAGTCGAGAAAACACAAACGCTTAAATTTGATTTCTAATGAAAGGAAAGAAAATAAATTACATTATAAGTAAACAAATTCCAAAAATAAACAAAAGTATTTATACATATGTAGATATCACTTCAGTATCGCTTTGAAATGAGTACATTTTTCAAAAAATTTGTCAAGCGCAACAAGAAAATCGTTTCGTATCAGTGTTAAATGCATTAAATAAAAAACCTCACATCCACACATACACCGATATAAGCAGCTTTAAAGCAATTTGCAGTTTTATACTCGTAAATGAAAATGCATCCAGAGTGTAAACTGTTGTTCGTTCATTCATTCTGTTTGTTTGCTGGTGTTTGCCCATTATCCAATGTTGTGAATTGTCAAACAATTGTCAACCACTCAGAGCTGTCAATCAAATGAGTTACAAAATAAAACGGAAAACACTATTAACAGAAAGGCAACAACATGCACACATTAGAGTTTGTTTTCCAGTTTTCTTCTTTTCTGGGGAAGGAGTAATTTATCTTTGAAATTTCCCGGATTCGTGCTCAGAATAGGGTGTTGCTGAATTGATTTTAATTTAAAAGAAATAAATAAGAATCAATTAGAGCCTCAAATTAGACTAATTAGAAATTCCAATAATCATTCTGTTAATGCTGAAATCAAAGCGGACGTAAAAAAAGGCGAACACGAGCAAGATCTTACAGTAGAGGCTGTCAAAATATGAGATATGTTCATGTAAATGTAAAACCTGTTTGTTATGTCAACAAATAATATTTTTTAAATCATTTATTTATTTATACTCAAAATAAACTAACAATAAAGTATTAAACACATTGAAGCCAGCAGACAACCGACTTCAATATGTCAAATATAAAATACATGCATTTAAATGCGAACGTTTATTTAGACAACAGCAAGACGACACGACTGCAGGTTGTTGTCCATGCTGTTTTTTTTTTGCCGCACTCGAATTAAACTAATTTCTATTTTTTGTTGACTACAAAACAAAAACTGTGTGACTAGTGCATAAAAATAAAATATGTAATAAAAAAAGTTTGCTCTTGGAAATATTTTATTTTCTAATATAACATAATAAAGGTTTTCACGATGGTCCTTGTGCAAATTTGCAACTTGTAAATTTGCAGTGCATATTATGGTTGATCGTGAGCATACTGTGTTTTTTTTTGTGCAAATGTTCCCTATTTCTAAAAAATTTTTCTGGCAATACAAAAACCTTCTTGCAGCACTAGCAGAAATTGTAAAAAATCGGGATTTCTTTATAACTGTACACAAACATAATAAAATAAATTAAAAAAAAATAATAATAATGCCAAGCAAGAACGAGCGAGAAAGAAAAGATTATAAACTTTTTGGCAAATAATTGTCTATGAAGTTGAGTTGGCGGAATATGAAGGTGGAATTAATGGCAAATTCTTTTTAAAGGTTTGAACGATGAGTTTATTGGGGACATTTTGGACGAAACAATAGAAAAGATTCTTATAGTTCTGTCATGCCGCCGTGGATGTGCAAGTTACGCCCCAAAATCTACCCACTGGTCCCAAAACATCTTAACAGAACTGGATGATAGTAGATTTCTGCAGATGTTAAGAGTGAACAGAATAGATATTGAAAAACTTGCGTCACTTGTGTCTGATGATCCGGTTTTTAATAATTTACTGCAAAATAGTTTTTACTTCATCGTCAGTCCATCTTTTATTTGGTTTGCATCTAGGCATTTTCTTATTGACTTTGGTTGTTGAAAGTTCACGTAAACTCATTGCACTTGATTTTAATGTTTTTTTCTTTAAATAGTTTGTTAGATTTCTAGTCTATTTTAAAGACCACCAAAATTTTCGACTTATACATTTTTTCAATAAATAGCAATATGCCGCTAAAATGATATTGTTTACATTTGTTTGCAACTGAGTATTTTTATACACTTGTTTTTGCTCAAGGTTTTTTTTAATGCAGATGAAAAAAACTAAAGCAAACTGCAAATACAAATATTTGGTTGTTTTGCATTGTTTGCTCAGTTTGCATGACCCATCGTGAAAACTCTCAATAAACGAACAAAATTTAAATGGGGTTTTAAAGAAATTAATAAATTTATTTGTTCTACTATTAAATATGTTCATACATACTTATCCCCAAAATAAGAATTCTTAATTTTATGAGAACTAGTTAAGGGCCAAATAAACTTGCCAACCATTCCAAAACGTTTCTACGTTTGTACAAACATTTAGTGTTGTTAAAGGAGGTGTTTGCTTGCTTGTATACATATTTGGAGCATGTTTGCACGATTTTTGTGCAAACATCTTGAATGTTTGTATTGTCTAACGCAAACTTTTGTCATTTCAAAAAAAATGTTGCAGAATAAAGTGGTGCAAGAAGAGGCACACAAAATAAATCATGAAAAAGTTTTCTTATTAGAATTTTTAGTGTTGTATAAAAGTCTACATTCTTTGTAGAGATTAAAAATAAAAAACAAACAAAGATTATAGAAACAGAATCTCAAAAAATACAGGCTACAACAAATTATAAAATGATTTATGTATTGTAAACGAGCAAATTGCTGCAACATAATCGCCGTGTACTCTCATTGAAACGAAGAAAAAAATCATTAATTTGTATCGTTTATATGCAAAGGGAAAGCTCGTGTTTGCCGAAAGGTTTTGATAGCTTATTGGCCCCTTTAGATATATACTCGTACCAGATAATTTTACTTTAGGAGTAGTTTTAATTGCATCTCTTTGACGAAAAATTTTAGAATTTATATAAATTTTTCTATCTCGAGTCGAATTGGATAAAAATCTAATTATTTAATATTGTTCTCATTATAGATCAGAAGATATGTTCGATTATATTTTCAACTTTTAAGACCCGCCTAACCTGAATTAAGCGTAGCAAACATAAACTTTTTTAATTAAGATGATCCTTTTAGCTTTAAGGCATTTTTTTAGAAATAACTTTTTCATGAAGGGTTGATACAAACAGAACTCGTTCTAAAAACTCTAAGGTGGCCACACTGAAGTATACTTTCATTCAAATGAATTTATGTTGCTGCCATGCTCAAAATATTTCAGTAGTCGCCTATACAATTATAATAGCCGGTTGCAGCATTTGCTGTCGTGAAGTCTGCTGTATTCTATGAGCCCAATTATGAATAAAAATTCCGTAGGAATTTGTTCACTTTTCACTTTCCTCCAATCATGAACAAAAGTTAAATATGAGGTTTTTTTTTTTTTTCTTCATGCGATTCGTTGAAAACACTAGAGAGAGATCAACTCTTACGGCCAAGTTCACAAAAATTGTGTTTTTCTCTTTAATATGAATTGAAAAAAGTATGTTATGTGAGAAATAAATTTCATGAGGAATAAATTCCGAGAGAAATAAATTCCGTGAGAATATTCATAATTGGGCTGTATGTGTTTAAAGCTTAAGTATTCAGCTCTTAATACTAAACATAAAAAATAACTGGAAAAGATGTGCTTTTCACTTAAGACCGGCAAATGCTAGATGAAAAGTTTAATTTTGGGAGTGCTTTATCGGTAAAATCACCTATTTAATGTTGTGATGGTTGCAAAGATATCCCTTCTTCTAAATCGAGTATACCCCCCAAAATTAAGTACGTTTCGTACAAGAGGGTGAAGTTCCAATTTGCTGATAGACCTTGTCGCGTACTTATAGAATTCGTATTTTACCAGCGAAACACTCTGATTCTTATGAACTTGGGAGTGTTTTATGTTCCATGGCGCTGCAGTAATCGTTCGAAGAATTTTATTTTGTCGTCTTTGAATTTTTCAATCTTTGACATTGAGACAGCGCCCCATAATTAAATTCCGTAGCACCACATAGGCTTTTGAATTGTGTTGTATAACAAAAGTTTGCAATCCAACTTCAGGGTAGAATAACTACCCATAAACCAATTTTGTTTCGTTGCTTTTAGTGACTTTCCACGTTAGCCTACGGTTGAGGTGAATACCAATGTACTTGACTTTATTCTGCTGCGGAATAGGTGAATTGTAAATTTGGATAGCCGAACATGTTTGTTTACACAGTGTGAATGTAACGTGAGTACATTTTTGTTCACTAACTTTGATTTTCCACGGTTTTAACCATTTCTCTAATATTGAAATATATTCCTGTAAATTTCGTGAAGCTAATTGAAGGTTTTTATGAACGCTGCATCTGCAAAAGATGGAATGTGGATTCCAGATCTCATTGGCTTGTCAGAGGCGTAAATCAAATATAAAGTAGGTCCCTTGGGGAACCCCTGTCTCCATTTGCTGAGTTGGGCTAATAAAATCGCCCCCTCTGAAAACATATATCCGACCGCATAAGAAGCTTGTGAATGTTTGCAGGCAGGTTCAACTTTATTTTGTGCATTAAACCACACTTTATCAAATGCTTGCGAAACGTCAATGCATAGAGCTGAACTGAACTGAACTGCCTCAACTGCTGTACCATTTGTGATAAAAGCGTTTCTCAAATGGTTAACATATTCCATCCTCTTTCCAGAATCGGTTCTTGTCCAGTTTGTGAAATTCGCAAAGGTGTCTTACCGCTAACCGATCTTTTCAGACCTTTCGTCGCTTTTCACAAGGAATAGTCAGATTGAGCAGTACTATGAAGGCTTTCAAATATGTTTTAAGGGAAACTATTGTCTGAATATCAAGCAGATTTCTTAATTGAGTAATGCATTTTCGTTTCCTAATTTTAAGCTGGGGAGACTTGTGGAGTTGCCACTATCTTCTATTTCTTCTTTTTTCTGACAGACGTTGTTCATTTTCTGACGAATATGTTCTACTGGTCACATATCTAAATCTTATATGGTAGCATATTGTACAGCTAATTAAGCGTTTCCAGAAAAATTAAAAGCGTATGAAAAGTAAAATGCTTGTTTTTCTGCTTGAAACGTATTATTAGAACATGTTGCTTTTTATACGCTTCACAAAAATATTACGGGTATATACAAGTTTGCGATTCCGTTTGTAATTCCCATAATTTTCATTTGTGGCCCTATAAAGAATACATATTCTGAATCAGTATTGATAGAAAATACGATTAAGCGATGTCCGTCTGTCCGCGGTTGAAATATTGTTTCTGAGAAAACCATTATACCTAGAAACTTTTTTCTTTTACCAGTCTATTACGAAATAGATTCATGGGGTTGCTATTGAATTACATGTAGCTGAGATATATAAAAAATTCAAAAAAATGATTTATTTTTGCAATTTAGTATGATAATTTTTGAAAAAAAAATTTTGGCATAGCGATTAAAAGGCAGAAAAAAATGTCCCACGATATTGGTTCATATATACTCGAGATATGTATAGCCTAAACCGATTTTTTAATGAAAATGCCGCATAAGCGAACTTAACGTTTTTTGCTTAAAAGCAGTTCTGGTAATAAAAGAAGGTTATATAAATATAGAAAATGAAAATATTCGATATCGGTCTATATACATATGTATATCCGAGATATAGCCTAAACCAAATTTTTCTTGAAAACAGTTACGTGAATATACAGAATACGAGGTCTGATAAAAAAATAACCGTTATTTTCAATTTTTTCAAAAAGTATTTATTCATTCATCAATAACTATTTTGTCCCCTTTAAAGTAATCCCCGTCAGATATAACACACTTATGGCAGCGTTTTTTCAAATCTTAGAAACACTTCTGGAACGCGTTTTTTGGTATCGCCAATAGCTCCTGTTTCAATTTTTCTTTTATCTCCTTAAACGTAGCAAAATATTTTCCTTTTATCGGTGCCTTCAGTTTTGGGAAGAGGAAAAACTCAGCGGGGCCAAGTCCGGTGAATACGGTGGTTGGGGCATGATAACGGTTTTGTTTTTGGTCAAAAACTCACGCACAATCTTCGATGTGTGAGCTGGTGCGTTATCATGGTGCAAAATTCATGATTGTTTTGTTTCCATAATTCTGTGCGTTTCTGACGAATTGCTTCACGCAAACGGCGCATAAATTCAAGGTAGTATTCCTTATTGACCGTACGACCTTGTGGCAAGAATTCATGATGCACCACGCCATTTCAGTCAAAGAAAACAGTGAGCAAAAGCTTCACATTTGACCGAAACAAAACTCTAACTGCCCGAGCCTGGAAAATTATTTTTGGCATAGTTACAGTTACTCTTTTGAGCTCGGGAAGTGTTTGACTGCTTTCCAAGTAGGTTAGCAAGTAGTAGGTTCTAGCAACAGGTTAGCTTTATCAACAGGGTCGGTAAATGCTTGGTTATTCTTTAAGAGAGTTGGAATTGATGAAGTAGCATTGTTCTTTACTCTCTTACCGAATAACCACAAGGTTTTACTGCCCCGGGGAGCTGTAAGGACCTTGACACGAAGACGCTGTTCGTGAAGAAATTTTTCACGCCTAAGTACCTTGGCACAAGAAGATTTTGCCTTTTTGCCAAGCAAATCAGTGTCTGGGTTTTTGTTTAAACGTCAATTTCTGAACGCTTCCTCTCTGTATCTGACTGGATCTGATATTATTTTATTTTTAATTTTATTTCTTTACTTCAATACATTGGAAGGCCTATTATACATGTATTTATAGACTATTATTGCTATTCTAAAAACATTAGTTTAAATTTGTATGTATGTACATATCAGAAAAAAAAGATAAATGGCTCCTCTGTCTCACAAAGATTGCTAGAATTAAAACAAAATCGTTTATCATATATATAACCAGAGATATTACTCGTTAAGATTGAACCACCTCAAAAGCAAATTTTTGACTATACATAGCAGCTATGGAAAGGAATATTCGAGGAATTTCAATTTGAGTGTTACGGGTAGAGCTTATGAAAGAAAATTTATGTACTAAAACAATAGGTTACTCTACCCTAAAAATATGTAAAAATGCAAAAGAACACGCAGATAGAGATAGTTACGGAAACTACAATAATCTGCCACACTCAGTTGAAAAGAACGAATACCTTTGCCACCATCAGAGCGTTCAATAGCTGATTTTACCATTCTATCCGGCATTGGCCGGACTTAAGTAAAAAGCCAAGTTTTTATATTTTGTATTAAGATCTGAATACTTATTGTTAGTTCATTTTGAAGATTCAATAAATAATTAAATGCTTACAAAAAACAAATTGTTTTTTATTCAAAATCAACATACGAGTAGGCCCTCAATTTTTTACCCACCTTTTACATACAGTCGGAAATGAAAAATGTAGAAATTATAAACGGAATTACAAACGTATATATGTTTAGAATTTTATATGCTTATTATTTCTTTATTTCTACCGTATTTTTTTTTTTCTTAATATGTGTAATTGTTCGAGCTTAAGGTCCTTTTTGGAATTTTTAGTTTTTTGGTTTTTAATTATCTGGCAATATTTCGCTTTCCTTTGGATAGCTTCTTCAGGCCAAATTATATTTATTTTGAAATAATTTTTGGCCTGAAGAAGCTATCCAAAGGAAAGCGAAATATTGCCAGATAATTAAAAACATAAAAACTAAAAATTCCAAAAAAGACCTTAAGCCTGAAAAATTACTCATATTAAGAAATGTTTAGAATTTTTTGAATAATATAAACAAATTAATTATTTGAAAGATAAAATACTAATTTTAACTTTTTGTGAGTTGCAATAATGGCTCTTAAGGTGATAAATATCAAAATGTTTATTTTAAATAGTTATGAAGTAGCAGTTCATTGGCCAGAATTGCATATAATTTAAGGAAATAAATCCTTAATTGTTCGTTTTCCGAAACAGAAATAAAATATGTATTTACATATAAAATCTAAAAATTTCATATCGTTTGGAGGAAGTGTATTTTGACGCATGATCCCAAACTCAAAACAATTTGACAAAAAAAAAAAAATCAATTTGTAAAAACATTCTTTTAAACAACTGATTTTAAGGAAACTAGGCAGGAATCGTCTAACATATGTGTATGTGTGTGATTACTAGTCGTATTCGTCATGTTTTCCTTTCTTATCTCCGTCTAAAAGAAGAAAAATCAAATGTTCATGTTTTCTCACATTAAAAGGAGACATAAAATGTAGGAATGTGTCAAAGTCAACTTGTCATCTGTACGTCAAATTGCCAAAAAGAAAAAAAAAGCCAACAAACACAGAAGCTTCATGCTAACACTGCTGTTTACTGCTACAGCAAATATGCTACAGAATGTTCATTAATCTTTTAGTTCATGCGATTGCTACAACAACAATAACCAAATGAAAATGCCGACAAAAGGACTTGAATGTTCACAAAAGCAGACAGCAAAATAATTACTTTTAAATAAGTAGTAAATTCAACTAATAACAAAGAAAAAACTTTAATAATTCTTTGCGTTCATTGATACCTTTTAAAATAATGTTTTTATTCCTCTATTATATTATATCGACACCCGTACATACACACATATGTAGCAGATATACATATATACATTGTATGCCCACACATGACATACAAATGTCAAACAACAACATTTTCATTGAATTTTCTACTAATTTGAAATTCTCACGTTTTTCATGTTTTACTTTATGTTTGGATATAAATTCTCGATAAAATTACACAAAAAAAGCATTTAAATGCGATCAAATGAGTCCACAAATTGTCAATGTGTTTAACATAAAATGAACGCGTGCCATTTCCTGTCATAATGTGTTAAATTTACTTGTTCGTAAACATGACTATTTATTTGTCTTCATTATGACTATGGAGAAAGAATGTGCATTTGTACCGAATTGCAACTATGCTTCAGAGATGTGCCAAATGAATTAATTTGAAATCGGGAATATTGTTTAGCACAAAAGTGTTCAACATTTTTAATATGAGTTATAAAATTGGAAATTGTTTGATCTTTTACGAGCCCGGCTCAAAAACTACTTTCAAAATAGCTTAAGTATCAATAATTGTCATTGGACGGAGATTCGTTTTTCGGTCCCAGTTTGCGAAAAGCGTTTTAAAAGGGATTCTTTCTCCGTGATTTTGAACAGTTAAAGCCGATATAAAAGAATAAGATGGGATCTGCTGAAATTGGCGAATGAAGAAGTTGACAAAATGCATCTTAACACACTGACATTTTGTTATTGTCAGGAAATAATATTATAATTTATCTGAATTCTTACGTTCATAATCAGTGATGCGCTTTATTTATGTGTTCAAACTAGTTCCCGCCGCGGTTTTGGGTTGGCGTATGCCTAACTCTACATTCTGCCGCCTGTGGTATATAAGAGTCCCTCATTGGTTATAAAAAATAAAACCCTAGGAAGTCTCGGAAAGCCTTAGGTTGTGCCAGGACTTCTGAAACCCTCACCTAGAGTTAATTCGCAGAACTGGGGACAGCAAAACTCCCAGGGTGTTCTGTTTTGCAGATCGTGGTTGAGGTGTCTACATATTGGCTGAAACTTTCTGGCTGTGCCTTAGACCTCTTCCTCGGGAACAGGTTTTGTCCTGGTGTAGACCAAATCAGGGCGCTCTGTTTTCTGGGGCATAAAGGGAAAGCATTCCCTCGTTTGATGTAGCAAACAACTCTCTAGGAAACCGCATGATTTATGTTGTGTTGGACGAACGAAACCTGTACCATGTGTTGAAATTGGCAGAACGGTGATCAGCAAAGCCCTCGCGAGGTTCTGCTCTGCAGATCACTAGGTGCTGATCATGCTTGAGGTGTCTGCCTTGGCTGAAAAGTCCTGGCTGTGGTTTAAACCGAAAATCGCTGGAAGGGGAACTAATTTTCGTGACAGCTTTGGTGCATTCCGGCTTTCGGGGGCTAATAACCTCCGGTGTGCTGTTGTCTTGCAATAGATGCCTGTACAATAAGGAACCAGGCGCAATGGTTAGACGGGTGGGTTGGTTAAGGGTTGATGTTCTTAACGGACTTTGGTCCACCAACTCGTTAAGCCTTGTCTTCCATTGGCTGTTGGGAAATTGCATTCAGGAGGGATTAGAAGGTCCGAACTTTTAAACAAGTTGTTTGTCTATATGACTACAAAGTTATAGCAAAAAGTTGCGACCTGTGAGTCTAGCAAGCCACACAGGGACGCTAGTGAATCGTGAATAGTTTACCCCAAGGCGTTGATCCATCATTAGATTAGGCCGTAATTTCAGAATTGTGGCTTAGACCTAAAATCGCAGGGAAGAGAATTAGTGTCCCTGATAGTGAATATCAGTGTTCGGGGGCTAATAAGCTCCGGTGTGCTGTTTTCTTGCAACAGCTAACTGTAATGTAAGGAACCATAAGTAATAGAAGACTGAGTTCGTTAAGGTCTAATGCCCTTTATGGACTTCGGGTCACCTCGATTGACTGCCCGGGAAATTGCATACAGGAGGGATTAGAAGTACCAAGTTCTTCAAGGTTAAAGCTCTTTATCGACTTCGGGCCAACAACTCGTTGAGCCTTGCCTTCCATTGATAGGCAAATTGCATACAGAATTCGGGCCATCAACTCGTGAAGCCTTGATTGTGTGGGAAATTGCATGTAAAAGGGATTAGAAGGCCCGAGCTTTTCATCAATTAGTTGGCTAATATGGCTACAAACGTATGAAGTTTCGACCTCCGTGAAAGCCACCCACAGTCGCTTTCAAACGAAGTTTCATTAGCCTCTAGTTTAATAACATGTTCTTACGAAGGATTACATTCAAGGTTCGCTCCCACATTAACGATTCGCGCCCCAATCTTGGTTGAACTAACATGTTTTTTAGTTAAAACAAATTTTTCAGTGAAAACTTGATATTTTCTATTTCTGATCTATTGATATTTTCTATTTCTGATCGTTCACAATTGTCATCTGAAACTAGTGCTCCATTAAAAACGGTTATTAGTTCACATAGAAGTCATGTAAAGAAATGTTTTGTATAGTTTTTTTTTTATGAAAATCAATATTAAAACAAATAAATAAATGTTGACTCGGTCTTGTCTTTTAATTCAGTTACAAAAAATACGAAGTCGGTAAAGTTTTACTTTGAGTGCTGTTGCTTACGCATAAGAGAAACGTGCTTTGTTCATTATTTCGTTTGCTTACACATCACGAACGTACATAACATTGCATGTAACGTATACAATACGCAACAAACAAATTCTTAGTAATAAAGTTAAAAATCGCGAGAAATAAATAAAGTGTAATTGCTTCTTAGGAATCTAAAATGGACTACTTCTTTCCTAGAAAATTTTCTGCTGTCGGCTGTTCACACAGAAAACACGCAGAACTAAAATTATTCGACGTTTTAAATAACTACTCTTTTTACCAATTCTTTTCAAAAGCATCATATTCATGTTTAATAAATGAATTGTTAGAATAAAATACAGTTTTTCACAATTTATACGATTAAAATATAAACAAACAATAACCAAAAAACACAAACGCCACCCAAAAGTTGGTTGACTTAAAAAGTGCTAAGTGGAACGTTTTAAAGTAAAATTAGTTTGTGAATACTCGTGTAGTTTTATCGTATTTTCCCTCAAAAAGCTTCGAATAGCTTTTACGAACACCGCTGTAAAGTTCGTAATCATTATGTGGAGAGCGAAACAAATGTTTCTTTTTAGCGTCCGAAAGTCATATAAACGCTGCTTGAGTATGACTTATACTCGTATTTAGTTTATTAAAAGAAAATACATGAATTGACACAACAAAATATTTTTGGTCTATTTGGTAATTTTTGTTTGTTTTGAAAATCAAGTGGAGTTGCCAGTGTTATTACATAAATGATGGTAGCAAAAATTAGCTTAGACTTAGCTATGTATATGATTTAGCACAACTATAGTATAATATGGCATGATTCAACGTGAAAATTAAAATCTAGTCCTGATAGTAATATGTTGGAATATAGCAAACGTAAGTTGAATATTAACATGATTAATCCATGGCCATTTTAATTGAGTGAAGTGACATTCTGTCATGTTAGTTTTAATAAAAAACGAATGTCAGCAAAAAGTGTTTTTCTTTATCGAGCAGGAAAGAATAAAAAGTGCAACCTAGACTTCATAACTATGTATTTTATAGAAAAATATCAAAAATTTTCAGTCGTAAAGCAGCTCTGGGCTGAAGAACAGCTCTCGCGTCATCGTAATTATTTCTTAAGTGCGGTCAGGCTTGTGCTTGTTGTTCGGTCTTCGAGAGTTTTGCGTCTCACTCGCACTGGTTAACGGTTTGCCTCAACTAACTGTATTGTTTTTTTATCGGTTATTCATTGTTAACCAATTGGAAACTTCTTAAGTGAAGGCATAGGTCGTTGTAGTAAGTCACAGCAATGCTACAAAAGTACTGTTAATATCATCTTGCGCATTATGGTCTTTGTCACCCCGCCCATGCTGTGCATCCTATACTTTGCAAATTCACTTTGCAACTGTATAGTTACTAAATAAATAAATATCAAAAATTCACAAAGGGTGATAAGCCAGCTGTAGACTCGGTTTGGCAATAGTGGGATGACTCACCAAAAGGCGCAGATCCACCGCTGAACTCTATAATATTTGTATCGTCCTACCAATTATTCAAGGAATTTTGTATTTTTTGTATCGGGGGGTTAAATTTTAAAGGCCGATGTTGAATGCGAACAACACCTAAACGTCAGGTTTTTTCTGCATTTTATTTGACATTTCTCAATTCAGATTAGAACTATTCAGGTTTATTATGAAAATTAACGTTAAAATCAAAATACATATCATGCACTTCGGTCAATTGAATCATCTAATCGGAAAAATCGTGCAAAAATTCGAGCAAACCGGACCTGTAGGGGGGTGAAAACTTCAGTGAATGCTCGTACTGCTCGTTATGCAGAGTGGTTGAAGAGCTGTCTACCTCAATTAGTCGTCGTCCCCAACAATTGCACCTCTCACGCTCGTCGTCAATGAACGTTATGCATCAAGCCTTGCATTTACACGGTTACAAGGTGACTCAAGAAATAAAGCCTTTTGACCATTCGTCATTGTTCAGAATGGTGGCAAGAAATTGCTGATCAATTTTCGAAGAAATACATCTTAAGTGATGAGGCATATTTTCACCTCAGTAGATTCATCAATAAGCAGAGTCGAAGAATAATTGGTGAAAAACCAATGCATCCACCCACAAAGAGCAACTGTTTGGTGCGGTTTATGGGCTGGTGGCATCATGAGTCATATTTTTTTCCAAAATGGGCCGAGTCAGGCAGTTACTGTGAATGATGTTCACTATCGTGCGATTATAACGAACTTTTTGTGGCCCGAATTGGAAGATATGAATGCGGTCGATATGGGATTTGAACAGGGTTGTGCCATTTGTCACACAGCTAACGAAACAATGGCTCTTATGCGTGAGAAATTCAATGGACGTGTTATCGCACGTGGTGGCGATGTCAATTGACCATCAAGATCATGTGGTTTGACATCGTTTGACTTCTTTTCTGAATAATTTGTGTTTTATTCAAAATCAACATCGGCCCTTAAAACTTAACCACCCTTAAGAAGTAGTTCCGTGATAGTTTTCTTGTGTGTTCATATCTAATTCCACCCACTGAGCTCAAATGAAGCGATCAATAACCTTGAGCATATTGTTTATAATTATTAACATTGTGCTCCTACACAGTCATATGCTCGTTTCCAACACATCCATGATATGATTCTTCAGCCTGCAATCACGCAAAATTATTCTTTCGCCTTTTCTGTTCAGCCTTCCTCAAACAGTAAATATGCAACTACATGTATTTTTATAGTACTATTTTATTTATATACATATATTTTTGAATTATTTGTTTAAATAAAAACAACAATTCTTAAAATCTTTTTGTATTAGATTTTTGGTTTGTACATCGGGTTTTAGTTTAAGTTTTTTCTAAAGAAAGATTTTTTACAATACAAATTTGCCGTGATCAATAATTTTTGATTGAAGAAGACAAGAAAAATAATAATCAAATCTTTAGCTGGGGGACAACTAGCTGTTTCCTAGTCACTGCATTCGAAAATAATGAAACCGATATGGTTGCATGACTCCATATGAAACCGAACATCTTAGAATTCTGCAACCAATTATCTCAGAAGCTTTCGATTAAAGTCTCACATATAAAATAAAAATAATGCCGCATTTATTGAATATTTAAAGTAGGGTACGTAGAATGCTTCCCAATTAATTTTGAAAAAAAAATTTTTTTATTTAATAACAACAAAATTAGGTTCATGTTAATCACAATTTTAAACATTTAATAAAAATATACGAGGGCTGTTTTGATAACTTCGTGACTTTTTTTTAATTTCCCGAGCAGTAATCTTAAATATAACCCATTCAGCATATTTTCCAGATTAAGCCCCCTGCGACTATTTTCGGTTTCTAAACAGGAGGAAACGGCTGCGTAGTAAGAATTAAAAATAAGAGTTTCGTTAGAATGAAGAGGTACAGGTCTATATTAAGGATTTTGAGAAATCATATTACTCAAAAGATGTAAAAATATCAGAAAAACGCTAAACTAAATGTGTTGCCCTAAAAGGAAATTATGTTGAAAAGTAAAAAAATTCTTATATTTCCTTTTCTAACTAAAATGTAACAATTATTCTACCCTTTACCAGCTTTTATGTTCTTTCCTAAGAAGCAAGCAACGGTATAAATTATGAAATCATATATTTTGTCCTCAGCTCAAGTACAGGGCGAGATATCACCCTTTTTTAATATTCTATATGCTGACTTATATTTATGTTTTACGTGGAAATAATTACTCCAGTGGGAGTGGTCTCCATCGCTTAGCCGTCTTGTTAAGTTTAGTAGCAATAAATCGTTTTACGGCACCGCAGAGCGCGTTTTATAAAAACAACGATTCCTACACTATTGTTCTTCGTCTCTAAATACAATACACTTTTTAATTTAACAAGCTTAAAACATGTGACAAGTGCCAATTTAATTAAGCATTGGGCGTGCAAATTTGAAGAGACTAAGAATGTAATGCCGGACAAATCGTCTGGGCGCAAAATGACATCAAGAACGGGCAAGATCGTCAACCGCGTTCGCCAGTCTGTTATGGACGACCCACAACAGTCGTTGAGATTGCGCACAGCTTCTCTTAATTTGAACAAATCTACGTTTCATTGCATTATTTCGAAAGACTTATAATTATTTTCACCCCTATAAGACTGTTATTGTTCATGAAATGAAGCCTGATGATACTGATAGACGAGTCGAATTCTGCAGGACACTGAAAAACCGTTTCAATAACATCTGGTTCTCCGATGAATCGTATTTTCACATCAGCGGTCACGTGAATAAACAAAATTGCAGATACTGGGCTTCCGAGAATCCGCTACAACTGCATCAGAAGCCCTTGCACTCGCCAAAAGTTTTTGTTTAGGTTGCCATATCAAGGCAAGCAGGTATGGTTCCTTATTTTTTTTGAGGATCGCCGTTGTCAGACCGTTAATTCTGATCGGTATTTTCATATGATCCAGACTTTTTTAGCTACAAAAAAGCAAAACCAGGATGGCTACAACCGCAATACATTTTTTCTAACAAGATAAAGCCACTTCTCATTTTACAAATGAGTTATTAGCGAGAAGACATCAACTGGCCACCGAGGTGCCCTGATTTAATGCCCGCTGATTCATTCCAACGTGTGATTGAAAACTTAGCTCCAGGATAAATGATTGGGAAGAATGGTGCTCATTTGCAAACGGCTGTTTTCAAGAACTGCTCTTTAATTTATCAGTAAATGAAACGAGTTTTAATTAATATTGTTGTTTTTATTTAACATTTAAAAACGAAAAAAATTCTGAGACACCCTTTATGATGGCTAATCACAACAAAAGAAAACGTCAGTAGTTGTCGAAAAATGTTTACGGAGTTATCAAGCAGTCCTCGTATATAATCTGTTTTAAAACTATAAATATAATAGTTGTTATATTTTTTGCTTTAAAAAAGTTTTCAAATTATTTTATTCATACACGTACGACTATGTATCCATGTCTGTGTCTAATGTGTCCACAAATAACAATGACCAACCACATAAGTACATGTCATGTCAAACATGCGATCGAAACAAATTTTAGCAAAAAATTCAAATAAAAAAATATACATACGTATGAAAACACGACTAAAACAAAGTCAGCGACAAAAAAAAAGCTCATTACCACTATCTGCGGATGTGTTATCGAATGTGTCCGCAGCATGTGCCCCCCTTCATCCCTCACTTTGCACACAAAGTTGCTAATTGTACTTCTCTCCACATATAATAAGGATGGAGTTAAATATTTAGATAAAATAAAAATAAAAACTTATGTCACACAAACAAAATCTATGCCAATATTTTAGTTAAACAATGTTGTTGTAGTTATTGGTATTTTTCCACATAATGTTGTTGTACTATTGACCAATAAACCAAATTCAAACTAACCAAAAACAACCAACCGTCCGCTACCTCGCGTCATGTAACCAATTTGTACGACATTAACTTGCTGTTGTCAATTCATATAATAGCAACAACAATAACGACAACAACAACAACAACAATAGCAACTATAATTTGCAACAACAATAGCAACTGTAAGCAGCATTTGAAACAGAAGCAGCACCAGCAGCAGCAACAGCAGCAACAATGTCAACATTAACGACAATGAAAATTACCAGAACAACAACAGCAATCACTACTGTTGGTACTAACGTGTTGATAAAATAATTCTTAATATATTATTGTTGTTGTTGTTGATGTCGTATTTTAATGGGTTGTGATAATTTCGCAACAAATAACGAGAGTGTTTTTGGTTGCATTTATTTAATATGCATGAATGTTTAATGAGACTAAACACCCCCCTACACAGTGGATACTGGTGATGTAATATTCCATGAAAGTACAGCAAACTGGTCAGTGGTCTGCGATAAACAATAGTTAGTACCCTACATGATTTTGATAATGATCAAAAGCTTTCTTCTTGTGATTTTACGCTTAAACCTTAAAACACAGCCAGAATGTTTCAGCCACGACAAGAACCGCAACCATGACAAGCCTAATAGGTTTGTGTAAATCCAACATGCCAGAGGTAACTGCTCGGGGATTAGTCAATCGTACTTTGATCATGGATTCGGTAGTTTTTTCACAATAAAATAGCCTTAGATTTCTACCCACCAGTCAGCAAAGGTACCTGCGGGCATCTATCTGGTTTGGTAGATTTCAGGACAAGACCTATACGCCGATGTGCAACAAATGAATCAAAAGGATAAAGAAAGTTAATGTATGCAACCTACGCGTATTTGTGAGAGTATCTATTAAGTTGGTAGTGCACTAATTTCCAGAGTATTCAACTTTGAAACTTCAAAGTGCTCTATAATGTAGGGAAAATGCGTTATTTCAGTAAAAACGCACAAAGTTTAGAATTTTTGCTTTTAAATACAATTTTGTTTAAAAAATATAATCGGACATGTTCCCACACTCGCAAGTTTTCAAAGTCGCCAGGCGACTTGAAAATGCCAAATTTATTTTTAGTTGACTCACGCGTTTTGCTTGCGAGTTCCATTGTTTAAGCAAAGCACATAAGCTAAAAAATAAATTGAAAATGCCAGCAATATTTATATTATGCGTTTTGGGATAAAAATGTAATCAAGAATTGAATGTATAAAAGTTTATTTCCAGAAATACATAATGAGTTTGGCTCGCGTTTTAAGAACAGTTTTTCAATTGCATGTATTTAGCAAAAGTTTTATGAAAAATCGTCTAGTTTTTATTCTAGTATAAAGAACACAAATTCAGTTTAACATATACGTCATTTTATTATTTGTGTAATGTTTGTTTTAGTGTTAGTTCATCAGTTCACTTTGGTATACTCTTGTGATTTGATCTCGCCAAGAGTCTGGCGATGGCGATTTACAGAACACTTCTCTAGCGAGCTGAAGTCGCAATCGTAAATGTGATGCGACATACGAGTGTCGGAACATGCCCTAATATTTAAAGTCCACGTTTAAGCGGATAGTAAACAATCAAATTAGACTTGACAGCACCGTTAATATGGCATCAAAACTCCGCAAATAGCCAAAATTCGTGTTTGTCAAACTTAGCCTAATAATCCTCTCGGTAAAATAATTATAACGACATTTTATCGAATTTACTATTCAGTAATATTTTTAACGATATTCGATCGAAATCAGTAACACATATACAGTTAGTATCAAAATAATAGCACCACTATAAGTATTGGATGTCAGTATACAATTCTCGTATATACTTGTATATTTTTCTCCATAACTTTGCAGTACTAACGGGAGTACAAGTGTACTTATTTTATGTATGAAATTTTTTTTGTAGAAATAACGGTTGTTTATTTAAACACATGTTCAAAAGTGTAATTGCATTGAGTGAGACGTGTCAAAATAATAGCACCGCTATTAATAATTAATAAAAAAAGTCGTAAATTTAAAAATTATTGTGTTATAACAATTAAGAACGATAATTAGATCTTAGCATACGTATTATTATTAAAAAAAAAAATTAAGAATTTTATCGCTCTAGTGTTCGTAATGGGTCTAAACACTGTACAAGTGATTAACGTAAAATAATTAAATAGCTAATTTTGGAGGAAAAAACGTACTCCGAAGTTCGAAAAATTCGAAATGCAATTACATTTCAGTTTAAAGCCGAAACACGTGGACGAAAAACTGTTACACCAGACGCAATGGTGAGGCGCATAGTACGACACATAAAAAAGAATCCGTTCATGTCAGCTTCAGAGGTGAAAAAAGAATTAGAACTGCCAATAAGTACCGAGACAATATCAAGGAGACTCAGGGAACATAATCTAAAAGCGCACAGTCCAAGAAACAAAAAAGCATGTGTCCAAACGGTTGCAGTTTGCTAAAAACCACATAGAGTGGCCAATTTAAAGGTGCCGTAATATTCTGTGGGATTCAAAAATAGTATTATTTGGTTAGAAGACCACCAAATTCGGAATATAACCCAAAATTTACCACTAAGACCGTCAAACACGGAGGTTCGAGTATCGTGGTATGGGGATGTTTTTCGTGCTATGGCGTTGGACCTATTCACCGTATCATGGATACAGCAGAATATGTCAAGACACTCGATGAGGTAATGCTGCCTTATGCTTCTGAAAATATGCCACTGATATGGGTCATGCAACAAGACAATGACCCAAAACATACTAGCAGAAAAGCTAACAAGTGGTTTGAAGACAATAATGTTCCTTTGATGGAATGGCCTGCACAGTCTCCTGATTTAAGCCCCATAGAAAATTTGTAGTCTGATGTGAAGAGGAAGGTCTCAGAAGTCAAACCGACCAACAATAACGATCTTTGGGTGACAGTGCAACAAAGCTGGCATTCTATTTCATTAGAGAGGTGCCAGAACTTAATTAACTCTATGGGCCGACGATGCAAGGCAGTTATAGCTAACAAAGGTGGTGCAACTAAATATTAAAAACAGTACGTAAGGATAGCTAAAGGATAGCTATTTATATTCCTACCACAGCAAATCATGTTATAAATGTACTATATTTTCTTCCAGGTCAATACAAGCAGTGCTATTATTTTGACAGATGATTTTATTCAACATTTTGGGAAAAAGTTTCTTTCTTTTGTTAATTTGAATTCAAACGAAACTACTTTTAAATTTATTGAATTTTTGATGAACTTTTTTATAATTTTTTAAATTAAATTTTTGGTTTGTACATTTGTGCAACGGGTTATAGTTCAGGGTTTTTCGTCATGACCCGAGTTCAAATCCCAGTGGGTGCTGATGAGTAGTGTAGCGACTACTAAACAGCTAGTTGTCCCCCAGCTAGAGATTTGATTATTATTTTTCTTCTCTTCTTCAATCAAAATTATTGATCACAGCAGATTTGTATTGTAAAAAATTCTTCTTAAGAAAAAAACTTAAGAAAGAAAAAACCTGAACTATAACCCGTTGTACAAATGTACAAACCATAAATTTTATTTAAGAAACTATTTTTATTTTAATCGTTTTTATTAGACATTTTTTCACTTTAAAAAAAATACAAAAATTTTTTTCAAACAAGTAGGGTTTTATTAACATTTCAAAATCGGATTTGACAACAGCTGTATGTTAATACGCAGCCTATTCGCAAATAAAAACTATTTGCAAATAACTAACTCACAGTTTGTGCGCCAATTTGTGCATGAAAAAGTTTGATTTTTTGTGATATGACATATACTCAAAACGTAAATAATTGGTAACACTGTTAATGTAAACAGCATTTTAGTTACTAAAATAATGAAAGAAAAATAAAAAAATTAAATGTTTTTTTAATTCAATTAAAGCAAATGATAAAATAAATAAACAATTTTGAATATTTGTTTCTGCACGTAATTTTTGCCATATTTCATTATACCACATCGACGAAATCTTTGAAATTGTGAAGTGGCAACTTATCATGTCTTATTTGCAAATAAGGTTTTGATCAGTAATTGCTTTTGTGAGATAGCTATTCGCAAATAAAAATTTTATTTACTGCTTATGCAACAATTTTTTATTTACAATATTTTTATTCGCAAATGACCTGCACGTATACGCAGTAACAGTTGTTTACCGCCTCTAAAATTATATTAAAAAACTGTACAATCGTTAATGCAAGTGATAAAATATGTAGAAAAAAGTTTCGATTATCGAATCGTTAAAAATTACAGAATCGCTTTAAAGGGCATCAAACTTGTTTAGGATCAAACGCTGTGTAAATTTCAATTATGTTTTCATAAGCAAACAGTGCAGATGTATTGACTAGAATGGGCCATTTTATTGAAATGTATGAACATTACAACAAACCAAATAATAAAAGAATTTCGCACAAAAAACCGTGCGAAACGTACCTTCAAAAAAATTTTTTTTCTCTAAAAATTCGTTTCCAAAGCCGAAGAAACTTTTTATTTAAGTGCAACAAAGTACGGTCGTATTTAGCGGCCTTAATACTCTTCATAATATTAATATCACATATCTTACGAAGTTAATCATACACGGTGTCTATTGGCAAATTTGTATTTTTAAATACGATTTGAAAAGCAATAAACGGCGCGGGTGGAGGGTGATGCCGTTGGAAATATCGATTATGCGGATTTGTCTGGCACGTTGGAGTTTTCTGAACAGTACGAGTATATAACAAAAAGAATTATAGACATTTTTATTCAGACCCATACTCCGTATGGATGGAGTCTGTTTAGAACCAATTTTTGTTATTTTGTCTTGGAAATACAACTTGGAATCCAGATGTGCGACTTTCATCCTACGCCACAAGATTGGCCATGGTTGATTTGTGCACACTGGAAAGCAGAGGAGCCGTGCATGACGTTACGTTTATGATGAAATTGGTGGAGGGCACAATTTATTCTGAGTTTCTTATTAGTAACATTAAATTTAGTATTCCATCTACATACATCATCTAGTAACTTTATTCCATTAGAATGCTATCAAACAAATTATGCGAATGCTGATTCATTTAGAAGATTATGTAAAAATTATAACGATCTCTATAACTGTTGACTTTTCAAAAAATATTAATGTCACAAAGCGTAATATTATTTTACATCTAACTTCATATCATTCCAATATCACATTGATCATTGTATATGAGGTTTGATCAAGTTTTTCAAAAAGTATTTATTTATTCATCAATGACTATATTGCCCCCTTCGAACTAATCCACCTCAGATATAATACACTTCTGGCAGCGTTTTTTCCAATCCTCGAAACATTTCTGAAACGCGCTTTTTGGTATCGCTAACAGCTTCTGTTTCGATTTTTCTTTAATCTCCTCAATCGTAGCAAAACGCTTTCCTTTCATCTGTGTCTTCAGTTTTAGGAAGAGGAAAAACACAGCGGGAGTCAAGTCAGGTGAATACGGTGGTTGAGGCATGATAACGGTTTTGTTTTTGGCCAAAAACTCATGCACAAGCATCGATTTGTGAGCTGGTGCGTTATCATGGTGCAAAATCCATGATTGTTTTGTCCACAATTCTCCGCGTTTCTGAGCAATTGCTTCGCTCAAACGGCGCATAATTTCAAGGCAGTATTCTTTTTGATTGTACGACCTCGTGGCATGATGCACCACGTCATTGCAGTGGAAGAAAACAATGAGCAGAACCTTCACATATGACCAAACTTGACGTGTTTTTTTCGGTCTTCGCTCTTCTTCCATTGCAATGATTGGGCTTTGGTTTCAATGTCATAGCCATACAACCATGATTCGTCGCCAGTTATGACCTTTTTTGAGGAAATCTGGAACGTCGTTGACGATGTTCAGCAGCTCCTGAGCGATGTCCATGCGACGTTGTTTTTGCTCAAAATTTAGCAATTTTCGCTGCCGCACGTTTCATGCTTTAAACATCCGTAAAAAATTATTGGCATGAACCGAACGATATGTAGACATCATCAGTAATCTCTCTGATAGTGATTCGAGGATTAGCCAAAATCATTTTCTTCGCTGCTTCAGGACGAGCAGGACGAGCATCGTTATTGACATCTCGGCATTCCTTAAACCGGTTATACCACAATTGAACTTGTATTATGCTCATAGTAGACTCGCTGAACGCCACAGCTAACATTTCAAATTCCCTTGCGCATTTAATTTAATTTTTTACACAAAACTTAATACAGTTTCTTTGATCAATTTTTTCAAATAGTTAAAAATCGAAGAGCACACCAAAACACAACTAACCTTTTTATATGTCAGATACAAACTGACAATCCAAAATGGCTGATATTGCCAACATATATAACAGACATAACAAAAAATGCAGAAATTGAACATTTGGAAATAACGGTTACGTTTTGCTCAGACCTCGTATAACGGTCCGTAAGAATTATTCCATATACCTTTCAATTATTAAATAAAAAAATAAATAAAATGATGTCGCAGTGTAAATCCCGTTTTTTCGAGCGGCGCGGCCTATTTTTTACTTAAACGACCACGTCAGCAAAGCAAAACTCCCGCAACCTTTGATTGAAACGTTAAAAACCATTACATTGCCCCTCGGTAACTGGTGTGCCTTATTCACGTGTGAAATAATTGGACCATTTTTGTTTGGATTTCTCAGAACACACGGCTCTGTTTTGAGCAGAGTGTTCAACTCAATAGAAGACATCTGGATGACGTACTCGGACTGTTTTTTTTCATTCCATCTTTCAAAGCTCTTAATAAAACCTTATGTTAATTATTACGTTTTCTATTTAAGTTTTAAAATATAAATCTGCCACCAGACATCTTGTCCAATAGCATTCTTCATAACCGTAACCTTTCTTTAAATGGTAAAAAATAAACTTTGATTTTAATTGATAAATAAATTTGAATAGTTTGGCCGTTACCATAAATACAAATATCAAAAATAATATAAAATTCAAAATCTGTAAGATAAAAAACAATTATTTTAAAGTAAAGCATTTTTACATTAGATTAGAATTTTCGGTTTTTTAGGCCCAATGTGCATGTGCAAATATGTATGTTTGCTTTTTTATTCTTTGAAATACATATAAAGAGCAATCCAACCTAAACACATTGTTGTAAACGAGACAAAGTGCCAATTTCACGATAACGGAGCTGTTCGTTCCTTTTTTATTTTTTTTATTATGAATGAATGATCTATGGCAAGTATGTGAAAAACAAAATATTGACCATATGCTTGCCACGGCTGTGGTGGCATAGCTCCATCGTGTCGTTCAAGTTTTCATTTATTCTGATCAATAATTGATCTTCAATGCCGTTAATCTGCTGAATTATCTCATTCTTTAGCACTTGAATTGTTTTTGGCTTTTTGACGTAGACTTTTTTTTTATATCTCAAAAGAAAGGAGACCCATATCAGTTATCATCGCCACGACGAGGGATAACTCGTCTATTGAATTTCTCGTGCCAAAGAACCATTGTTTCGTTGATTGTGTGACAAGTGGCGCCATTCTGTTGGAACTATGTTAAACATAAAAAAAGAAACATTCGTTTTCGATCGTCGTAGTCTAGACACGTTAACAGTAAACATTAAAAATTATGTTTTAATTGTAAAATAATTTTTAGTCTTTTTAAATTAATAAAACTTAATGCAATAAACAAAATTAGTTTGTTTCAATAAATACTCGAAACACACTAAACACATGTCGTCCAAATCCATAACCTCAATTTCTGGCCACAAGATGTCCGCCATTATCTTGCGATAGCGAACATTATTTAGAAGTACGGCACGATGACGCCGCGTGCCCATAAACCGCACCAAAAGTTACTCTTTGTGGATGCCTCCTTCGTGGATGCCCATTTGGCCAAAAGTGCCTATTTTTCTTTTTGTGTGGTCGACTCCCCATGGAACGGGTTTTGCCTTGGCGTAGACCAAACCAGGACACTCTGTTCTCTGGGGAATGGAGCGAAAGGAGTCCCTCGTTTGTTGTAGTAGACAAAACTTATGTTGTGTTGGACTTCCGATCCGCAAAGCCGCCCTTCGCAAGAAGGGGAACTAGTTTCCCTGATAACTTTTGTGCATGCCGGTTTTCGAAGTCTAATAACCTCCGGTGCGCTGTTGTCTTGTAACAGATACCTGTACTGGAACCGGGAGTGATGGCTAGACGGGTCAGTTTTTTAAAGGCTGATGTTTTAATGGGCTTTGGCCTACCAACTCATTAAGCCTGGTTTGCTATTAACTGTTGGGAAATTGCATACAGGAGGGATTAGAAGGCACGAACTATTGAGCAAGGGGTTTGCCTATATGGCTACAAACTTATAGCAATATTTGCGACCTATGAGCCTAGCAAACCACACGAGAGCACTGATTAATCGCAAATAGTTCACCCCGTGGAGTTGGCTCATCATCAGATTAGGACGTAATGGCAGGTGCTGATGTAAGTCAAATTCACAACTGTTGTGGTGTCAAATTTGCTTACAAAATCAGAAATTGTACGAAAGGCATTTTGATTTGAAAGTTCTTCAGATAACTTATACTTTAAGTTTTGTTTGCAATTGTCATCAATTACATATTAGTCAGAAAGTGCTCACTAGACTGTTGCAAAAGGTTTTTTATGACTCATCTCATTGACTACCTTTCGTAATAGAAATTTAGCTTAAGTTTCATGTACAAAATGGTTGATGATGCAGAAAAAGAACAATATCACGTATCCTAAAATAAAAAATGTATATGGTTTGGTCGCTGCTGTTGAGTTTTTGTCGGGCAACGTTAATATTGCCGGTGTGCGTATGAATTTAGTTTTGATCCACTGTTATTCTGTTTCTATGCATTTGAAATTTTCAAGCTTCTATTTCTCTTTACTTATTGTACCCATCTTTGCATTTCTTCTGAAAATAAGAACTGTAAAAACAATAATTAATATATTAACACTTTTCTCTTTATGACTCCACCTCAATTCAAAGTAAAAACAGTTGCGATCGCGATTTTGTTTGTGTTGCATCGTGAGCAATAAAACTTTACAAATTAATAAACTTTTTAAGTAAAAATTGCATCAACAAGTTTTTTTTTTATAAATAAAACAGAAAAAAAATATAAAACACTATTCGTCAGCATTTTCTTTTGTCTTGTTTAATGGAAAAATGTATAAAGAATAAATAACGAAAACACGAAAAACAAGAATAACAAAAAGGAAAATACGAGTAATATTATTTCAAATAAAATAGTTGTAAGTCATAAACTGTAAACATTAAAAAACAGTTAAACAAACATCAGACGAACAAGCGCACGCAACATCCAACCAATTCAATCCACCCAGGCAGTCAGTCAACCAGTCATCAACTTGGGATACATATTTTTCTTTTATTTAAATTAAATGTTTTTCTTTCTTCTACTGTTTTTTGCTTTAAAATCGTAATAATCTTATTTTACTTAATCATGCCATGATCATTACAATCATCATCAGCTCAATGAAAATTATAGAAATAATAAAAAATAGGTATAAAATTAAAAAAAGGGGTTGAACGAACTGTGTAAAATGTATGTGCATTATGAAATGTTTGCTGTGTTTTGTTGCAAGTGCTCCTGTCTGAGAAAAGTCATTGTTTGGGAACGTGTATTCTCTTTTATTGGCGCCATCTCAGCAAATTGCCCCGATCAATTAAATTCGTTACGATCGTTTGTAATTAATACGATGATTTGCGATTTATTGGAAATAATGGAATTTATTTTAAAAAATATGTTCCTATCTCTTTCGCTATGATTGATTACTTGGTTAAATTGAACAAAACAAGTTCGATTGAGTTTCTAGTATTAACTGTTAAGAGAGTTAATGAGAACAAGGCAATGAATTATATAAGTATACATACGCACAAAAATGCCTAAATATAATCAATCATCAAATTTGTCCAAACAAGCTTTAGATATGCTATAAGAATATATTATTTGCGCACAAAAAGCGTTAATAGCTATATTAGAAAACACCTAAGGGTCTTATTCATAAAAAATTTATTTCGTTTATTAGTGTCAAATTCTTATACAAAAACTATGAATAACATTCTATCATACTTACGAGTACATACATATAGAAAAAAAAAAAATGGTTGGTATGACAATATTTTAACGACAAAATACTATTGTTTAATTATATGAGTATGTGTGAACACAACTATATGAAATTATTTCAATCTAAAATTTATTTGCAAAACTAAGTGCAGCCAAGAACCAAAACTGTACTCTGTATTTGATAAAAATTACAAAAATTGTGTCGTGACTAACATTCTATAATAAAAATCAAAATTTAACTGTCATGCCCAACCACATATTATTATCACTTCCACCTATATTATTGAAACATGTGCAATGCTTACATAATAAATGCATTTACATACACACTTCTGTAAATTAAAACCATATTTTTAAATTAATTTAATAAAAATATATTTTTCAATTAATATTTTGATACAAAGTAGGGCACAATTAATAGAATTTTGGAAAATCTTGTGATGTTAGAAGCATTTATATATCCTTGATATGACCCAAATATGTATCTGTAAAAAGAAACATAGAATTCAAATACATTAAGACACATTGAATACTTTTGGAGCATTTACTTGTTGCTTTTGGCGTAGGACACCCAACTGACCATATCCGAGTTAATCAGAAAGAGGATTACTTGTTTTTTCTTTACTCCACTTTATTCATTCATTGCAATTTTAATGCAAAAAAAAAAAAAAAACAAAAATTTGAATTTATACCTAAGAAAAACTATGTCAAGGGAAAACGATGTGCATCGAGGGTAGGGATTCAGTGTTATAAGCATTAAAAGTTTTTTAAAGTTACGGCGGCCATAGCTGCGATGCAGCGAAACCAATTCGCCATCTTTTTTAACTAGATTTTTCTCATTATTATTTTTTAATTAGAATTAGGGATATTATGTTCAGGACATATATTTGTTCAACTTTAGTTTGAACACACATGCATACACCTGTTTAATCTTATAAATCTTTATACAAACCTTTTTGCATTAAAATGTTATAATGTTGTAATATTTTTAAAATTGAAAAAAAAAACACGGACACACCAACAACTTATACAAAAACTATTTATGTACATAAGCATACGAGTATGTCAATGAGTATAAAACCGACAATATCTAGTTTATCTTGTAAACAAACATGAGTTTGTTAATGATTTAAATCAATAGTTTATTATTGTACATTACAAAAAATTTTATATTCTCAAATAATAGAAATGTTGCAATAGAAATATAATTATTTTAACACTCATATAATTATAATCGATTAAACTATATTAAAAACTACTAGCGGCAACAATACAAATTGTAATGTTGGCACAACAGTATTCCACATTGCCTTTTCTTTATAAGTTCGAGGTTTGATAAAACAATTACCAGCGTTGCCTTCGAGCATTTTAAAAAAAAGGTGTGACAAAAAGGGGGGTTTCAAGAAAAAAAGGGTCAAGTTATTAAAAAACAATAAAAACTAAACAAAAATTCTTCACAACTTAATGTATTTGAATGAAAATATAATATAATGATTACATTTAGAAAAATTATTCAAATATAATTAATAACATCAGTTTAAATGATATTAATTTTACTCAGGCCCAGTTTTTAATTTCGCATTTAAATACAAAATTAGTTAATTTTCATTTAAAGTTAAGTTATATTTAAAGGCAAGTTACATTTTTCCAGTCTTAAGCAATTCCTCATATATAAATGCGATGAAAATGTGACAGCTTCACTTAAATTTCAAATGTTATGGAAAGTATTCCATAAAGCAGCTGTTTGTTATTGCAAGAATAGAAATATACTTAAAGAAAAATATTAAATTTATCAACAGCACAGACAAATTTAATAACTGTATTTCATGTGATATTATATTTAATTAAGAGGATCACACTACAGGCAATAGCTCATATCTTTGTTTTGTTTACCTTTCTTACACTAACACAAAACTATATGATAAATGAAATAAACTTAAATACAACTTAAATGAAAAAGATTGAGCATTTAAGTTTGATTCAAATTTGTAGTGAAAAATAAATTTTCATATGTAAATAGAACTTAAAGCTAAATGACATTTATATACGAACTCAAAAACTGGACTGTAAAAACTGTATTGAAATACAGTTGTTGTACTTCTTCAGATTTATTAATAAAACAAATCACAGTTATATTTGCAATCTTGTTATAAATTATTCGACTATTTTGTTTTCAGATAGTGTAGATACTTTATCATTATAAAATATATGTTAATATAGATGTGCCTGCATAAGAGCAGTTTAATATAAAACCTTGTTCAAATATGAATGAGAACTGAATATTTATGCATACAGCTGTTCGATCGTTCTCAACAAAAAGTTCCATGTTGGCAAAAAGGGTGAAAAGGGTATTTAAAAAAAAGTGTCATAAAAAGTCTCATAGACACAAAAAAGGGTCAAATTGACAGTTTAGTATCATAAAAAGCAACGCTGACAATAACCCTTATTTTCAAATTTCGTCAGCTACATATGTATGATTTTCGCAATTTCTGTTATGTTGGTACACATGTCTGTTATATATGTTGGCAATATCGGCCATTTCGGATTGTCAGTTTGTTTTTGACGGGTAAAGAGGTTAGTCGTGTTTTGGTGTGCTCTTCGATTTTTTCTTTATAAATTTAATTATTCTCTATAAATTTAAATTTTGAGCAAAAACAATGTCACATGGACATCGCTCAGCAGCTGTTGACATCGTCAACGACGATCTAGCTTTCCTCAAAAAGGTCACAACTGGTGACAAATCATGGGTGTATGACTCTGACATTGAAACCAAAGCCCAATCATCCCAATTGAAGCGTTCAGAAGGGCCAAGACCGAAAAAAGCACGTCAAGTTCGGTCAAATGCTAAGCTTTTGCTCACTGTTTCCTTTGACTAAAATGGCGTGGTGCATCATGAATTCTTGCCACAAGGTCGTACGGTCAATAAGGAATACTACTTTGAAATATGCGCGAAGCAATTCTTGAGAAACGCACAGGATTGTGGAAAAACATTCAAGGATTTTGCACCATGATAACGCATCAGCTCACCCATCGATGCGTGTGCCTGAGGTTTGTGGCCAAAAACAAAACCGTTATCATGCCCCAACCACCGTATTCATTGGACTTGGCATTCGCTGTCTTTTTCCCCTTCCTAAAACTGAACACGATTGAGGAGAAAGCGAAACAGGAGCAGTTGGCGATACCAAAAAGCGCATTTCAGATGTGTTTCGAGGATGGGAAAAAACGCTGGCATAAGTATTTTATATCTGAGGGGGATTACTTTAAAGGGGATAAGATAATTATTGATGATAAAGAAAATACTTTTTGAAAACAATTTAAAATAACGGTTATTTTTTGAGCAGCCCTGGCTTGCAGTTGTACTATACTTTGTGCTTACTGTTACTGCGTTCCTGTTATTAATTCGTTTTGTTATTAATTCACATTTCGGCTGTTTTGGTACATCAGTTTTCGATATATTTCAAGCTTTTAACAAATGCAACCGAATATCAGCATAAGCATCTTAAGAAAAGGTAATATTTTATTTTGTGCTTTTGGAATTTGGAAATATGCAGTCTAGAATACAAGAAATAAGTGAATAAAATTGTAATGCACTTACTTCATTTCTTACGTTTCTAAAAGCTGAAAAAATATATGTTGATTTTTCTATATTTTAAGGTGGATAGACATGATCAAAATGCTTAAAATTTATGGTAATAGTATAGGGTGTTTTTTTAAGCCCGATAAAACTTGAAATTGTAAAAAAGAACACAAAAAATTAAATTGTAATCAAAATTTTTTTTTATTCGAAAGATCAATACGTGACATTAACATTTGAAAATGATTTCGGGCATATGGGCACCGCGGCTGTTCTTGACGAAGCGCATTCTGGACGTCCAATTTTGGGCCACTTTTTCGAGCACTGCTGGCCGTATGTCACGAACAACACGAACAATGCTGGCCTCCAAGGCGTCAATTGTTGCTGGTTTATCAGCATAAACCAGTGACTTCATGTAGCCCCACAGGAAATAATCGAGAGGTGTCAAATCGCACGACCTTGGAGGCCAATTGACAGGTCAATTTCTCGAAATACACTTATCGCCAAATTTTGATTTCAGTAAGTCGATGGTTGCGTTCGCCGTATGGCACGTAGCGCCATCCTGTTGAAACCACATCTCCTCCGGATCAATGTCATCCATATTTTCAAACAAAAAATCATTGATCATGGTGCGGTAACGATCTCCATTGACCGTAACGCGAGCTCCGGCCTCATTTTTGAAGAAATAAGGTCCGATGATGCCACCAGCATGAAAACCGCACCAAACAGTGCATTTTTCTGGATGTAATGGAGTCTGTAGGGTCTCTTGTGGATTGGTCTCACTCCATATGCGGCAATTTTGCTTATTAACAAACCCGTTAAGCCAAAAATGCGCCTCATCGCTGAACACAATTTTGCGTCTATAAGTTGCGCGAATCGACGACTGATTTTCAAAGTAAATTTGGATAATTTCGTAGCGTTGTTCAAGCGTGAGTCTATTCATGATGATTTGTCAGAGTATACTGAAACAAATAAAAAAAATGTTTCATCAAAATTTAATTTTTTGTGTTACTTTTTACAATTTAAAGTTCTATCTAGCTTAAAAAAACACCCTTTATGTGAGGAAATTTGTTAGTATATGTATCACCGACGCTGCTGGATAAAAAATCAAAAATTTTTGATTTTCTGGCAGCTTGCTGTTACATGCTTTGTTGTATATAGCAAAAGCTTGATGGCTTGAACAAATGTATATGTTAATTTGTTTTCATTGTGAATGGTTGTCGGGAAAAAGTAATGAAAAAGGAAATTAATTAAATAGTAATAAAAACTATCATTATTATTGTTAAATGCGAAAAACATTATTATAAAATGAAAATACAATAAATAAGTGGCACCAATAAGATAATTTGAAATACAATTCTTGTTTTTTTAATGAGCTTGAGGTTACTTTTTGTGGAAAAAAGTAATAATTTAATAATTGATATTTGGACACCATTTTTTTCTTCAGGAAAACTTTTTTTCATTTAAACAACAATTGTACTTTGAAAGAGTAAAAAACTGGGATCAAGATAATTTGAAATTTGTTGAAATTTGCCGTCAATTGTCTACCAAATGAACCGTGCAAAATCAAAATTAAAGTGAATGCTTGATAGGCTATCAAGCATGTAATTGTAAAGTATCAAGCACACGTACGCGAATTTGGCAGCAAGCATTTTTACCGTATTTTTTAGTTTTTTTGTTAAAAGTTACAATTCTATTATTATATCAAAAAAATTTAAAAGTAAGGAATATATAAACTAATAAAGGGACCTAATTTTATGGAAAATGTCACATTCTTCGTACTGTCATATGTCAAGGAAAACTGAGAGAATGCAACTACATTGTATATTTTATACAGGGTGGATCATAGGTCTCTTAACATTTGAAATGATCAATAAAAACAAACAGCTACTTGATGTTAAAACTGTTTATTTATTACGAAAATAAATATTTAATTTTTCTTTTTTCTATCGTACTGATGGACATAGACGCCAGATAAATCTGGTTTAAAATCATCAAATTCGACGAAAAAAATCGTCAATATGATTATTGTAAATTGGCAAAAAATCGTCAGCTAATAAAATGAATTATTTTTGAGTAAAAAATTTATTTCAACGGCGTAAAGTATAGAGAAACAGGTCATGGTTGCCTTTAATAAAAAACTACAGCTATAGAAGCTACAACAACAAATATATACTCCTAGAAACATGAAGTTAATTTAATAGGTGTAACAAAAATTTCATTGAATAAAAGCTACTATTATTTTACTAAAAATTCTGTTAAATATCTAAATTTCCAAGTTTTATAGGCTTCGTTACTTTAATTCGTTATTTTAATACTCGTCTTTCGAATTCCACGATGAAATAAAAAAAACTCATACTCAGAGAAAGACACTTTCTCCTTTTATAATTTTCTAAGGATTCATAAAAGTAAAATGTGATCTAAAAAAATCGTCAAATCGTCAAAGTGCTATTATCAGCACCCAAAATCGTCAAAATTACGTTAAATCGTCAAATATGGCAACCATGCTGAAGCAACTTAAACCGGAAATTTTCCACCACCGCTCTATTAATATCAGCTAAAATGTTTTACATTTCCTCGTGCATCTTTTCCTTTAGGTAATGTCCGTCGGGTTCTTACTGAAAACTTAGGTTTTTAGATATCTACAAAGAAAAAAATCCATTGCAGACAATTCGAGAGTAATGCTACCTACCTCTTTACGATATGATTTTCTGGCCAAAAATATGAAAATGATTCCTATCGCGAATATTAAAATGATAACAAAATTACGTTTTGGTTGCAGGATCGTTGTTGCGTTAGTATTTTCGCGTACGCAAAATGCTCGTTGTGCACCGCTAAAGGACGCCACTTTCGTAGCCCCGCTAATGCTACGGTCTATTCCAATGCTAAGAGAATTGTGGTCCATCCTGTATCATGATTAAAATATGTAAAATATTTTATATCTAGTAAGTAAGTAGTCTACATTTGAAAATAATTCGTTCAGCTCAAGGTCTTTTTTTTTTTAAATCTTTAATGTATATTTCAATATTTCGGAAAACTTGTTTTTTGTGTGTAAATTCAATATAAATTCAAATTATTTGCAAATATTGAATTAAATAAAGGTCAAAGCAAATAGGATCAGGAAGTAAGTAGTCTACTTAAAGAAAAATTTGATTTGAGGTTTGATTTCAAATTGAGAATGATTCGAAATCAAAGGTTTTCTCAAGCGACAACCGTTTGATATTGATTTGAAATCAAATTGAAAAACATGGTATTCGCAACAAAAATGGGAAATTTCTTTCAAACTGAGGGATCCGTTTATTCTCATATTGATTTCAAGCGATATTCTCAAATGTGGCAAGTAAATGAAACTAGTTTTTCTTTATAAGTATACATACGAGTATATTGTTTTGTCTCTCAATATATTCCCTACACTTAAAGAATATATATATTATACTTGTATTATAATGAACTAATATTCGTTTCATATCTAGTGTGTACATATATTTATGCACATATGAATGTTTGCATTTGCATCTCTAGTATGTATTTATGGTGTATTTTAGTCAAGGTAATTAACGCGAAATTGACCGTCGAGTAACCACATAAAGTACGAGTACGTGTATTTTCCCACTTTTGATTAAACATACCAAGCTTTTGTCTTTTATTATTAAACTTTGGTGGTCTGTTGATTATTTAATTTTAAAAATATTCGACGTACTTTTGAATACACCCAAAACAAAATATATTAATAAGTTCTTATACATAAGAGTACGTTGAGAAAACAATAGCTAAAAAAATAAAAGTGAAATGTTATTACAGATAACGGAACATTAAATTATTCCATTAATCAAAATCATTTTTATAGAAACGTTTCTATGGTCCATCATTAACTTCACAAAGTTGTAAGTCTTATTATATTTTAAATTTGTATTTATGCTGAAGTTTTTAATTCAGTTTCATTTTACAAATAATCTTTTAACCACAAAGCCTTGTTTGGATAGTTACTGTTAGTTTGAGGTGAAGGTTCTGGCGTTATAATTGGTGGTTGAAGCCACACAAAAAAAAAAAAATAATAAATAAATAAAAAAAATAAACAGTCTGCTAAGATAACAAGATTTTGACATTTTATGTTAAAATTGAAGTTAATGATTGATTGTAAATATGGTTTCACAGAGAAAAATTTTTTTGTTATATAAAATTATTTTATTATAGAAATAAAATACAGCGTTTAGCAACTAATAGTGTAGCTGCTAATGTTTTAGTGCTTTGTTTGGGTAAAGTAGGGCTCACTTTACTTTCGGCATAATCGCTCTACCGAGAGGTAGTAGTGTGGTATCAGTAAACAATGAACGGCCCAAGCAGTGGCAAACGATAGAATTATAAAAAATATCACTGATATACGAGTACATAAGACTACTTTTTTGCAGTGATTTTGAGTTTTTATCTTGCACCAGTATTCAAGGGCTGGCCCCTACATATGCAGTGCATTTTACCGAAAATAAGAAATTATGAGGGAAAGAGTGTAGTGTTTTGTCCGCAGACGAACCGTACGAAATCTCTCTGTAACGTGTCGTGCGATTCACTGGGCAATCAGCCACAAATGGTTGATCTCTAGACGATGAGCATCTATTACGTAAAAATATGTTAGTTTCGAGAACAAAATACTCGTGAAAGCAAAGCTATTGTAGTAATTATAAAACACGAGCAAAGTACCACATACTGTGACATTGTTCTAGTGAGTTAATAAAGTTCTCCCTCTCTCTCTCTCTCTTTCTCTCTCTCTTGCACACGGTCTGTTACCCTAAAACGGACTTTGAGGCACCGGCCCAAACATGAGATTTGCTTTCCACTTATAGTCTACTATTGATGGTATAAATAGTAAGAAGATCGGATCGAGTCAAGTAAATATTACACTGTTTCAAAAAAACGAGACACTTGAATGCTTTTTTAGAGACATGTAAAACAGCATTCGTCGTTACGATTTGTGTATTAACAAAGAACATTGGGTCTTGCAAGCTTTGAAGTCGGCCCTATTTTTACGACCCATTTCAAAAATTAAAAGAAGATCAGTGAGTAATTAATTTTTTTGCCTGTTGGGACCGACCTCGGATAAGCTGAGCCTGTAACTCAATGAGTACGAATGGTAATTGCTGCTGGCATATGCAAGAAAGTATATAGAGATGAAGGTTTGACATAGAAGGTCATTTAGGAATGTAAGAAATAGATTAGGAGAACGAACCCTTGAATTAATATTAAACTTGTTTGATGGGTGCGGTTTCTGAGAAATCTCGATATAAACCGAGAAAAATCATCAGCGAGACCTGCATACGTAGAAACTTTAACTCAGCTGAGAACTGAGGAAAATTCGCCAATGCGGTTTTAAGGCAGTTTCTAGATGAACACTATCTAAAGAAGTATAATTTATACAAGAACGTTCAATGCATCCAGAAAAAGAAAATTCAGCGTTATCTGCACACGTTTGTTTGATATCTACGTTGAACTAGTCGTCACCGTCAACGATAGTTCGTATCATTCAACTCATGTCACAGTAATTAATAATTATTTTTGTCATCCTATCAGATGCGAATGTTGTAAAATAGCCACTGAAATCGTGTGATTTGACCCTTCTTATTTTTAAGAATTTTTTATGGTGCTGACCTTCAAAGCGATATGATCCACGCCAGAGTCATAAAAAAATTGGCATTTGAGATGTGTGATACCCGGTGTGCACGGAGTGTACATCTGCATACATCGTGATTTGATAGGCCTCTCAAATAAATAAAATATATATATCTCACATATTACAAAACACAACTACATTATAAAAAATTTTTTGAATAAACCAATTATATTAATTAAAATTAATAGGATGGAGATGTATTTATATTTCAAACACAATAGATTTTAGAAAACATCTTCGGAGTTATTGCCATTTGAACTAATTGATAGTAGTAAGTTAGTTTTGTATATGAACCGAATACTAAAATTGCGTTCGATATAAACTTAGTTTAAAATTCCCTCTTTTTCATTTCAATAATATTGTAATTTGAATTAGGTTTTTCGGAAAATGAACAACACTTACAATATAAACAATATTATTTTTAAATTCTAACTAAACTCGTTGAACGGACCGCTAGGTAAAAAAACCCAAACGTTCTACTATTTCCCGGACTTAGGATAATCAATCAGCCATCTTAACAACATAGCTGTTAGCAAGTAAGAATCTTTTATTTAAACTTATTAATACCAAGGTGAGCTCATTTTACTAGGTGCAACTGCAATTATAATAAGTACAAGAATGCAAAAACAACACGATATTTTATTGTTGCTTGTGTCAAGTCATGTGTCAAATTAAATACATATGTGTATATATGTCATTAAGAACGTAACTATTATAATTTGCCTATTGTAGCTGAAATGGCTACAACAGGGAACTGTCAGTTGACGCCTATCTAAACCAAAACAAGCTGCGTCATTTATGTTTGGCAGTCGTTAATAGCAAGCTGCATCGCGTTTTGAAAAGAAAGTGAATTTTGTGTGCTCCCGCATCACTCAAATTAAAACCTAAATAAATATTATGGGGAATACGCATAATCCATATCCATGGTAAAGAAGTGGTGTACTGAGATTCGGTGTATCCGCACAAGCGGGGAAAATGTGGAACGTTCTGAACGTCCAGTTGAGGTCTCTACATCTGAAACAATCTTACAAATTCATGATATGATTTAGCCGAACGGAGATTGAAAGTGAAATAGATTGTGGAAGCATAGGCATCTTATATGGCACGTTCCTTTCAGTTTTTAATGAATATAAAATATATTTAACAAAAATATATTATGGTATGGATCGCATAAACCATACCATGGTGTTAAAAAATAACTTATTGAATTTTTGTTAAACTTTATTATTTTTAAATTAAATTTGTACAACGGGTTATAGTTCAAGTATTTTCCTTTTCTTAAGAACGATTTTTTTACAATACAAATTTGCTGTGATGAATAATTTTTGATTGAAGAAGACAAGAAAAATAATAATCAAATCTTTAGCTGGGGGACAACTAGCTGTTGCGTAGTCGCTACACTACTCATCAGCACCCACTGGGATTTGAAATCTGGTCATGAAATATCATGATCTGCTGCTTTAACCACTAAGCCACCGAGAATTTAATTATTCTCTATATTCATCTCTTACTCGTATTGAATCACATATGCATTTTGTTAATTGTCCACATTGTTTGTATAGCGTTTGCTGTAAAAAAGATATTTGCTGCAGAAAATCATTTGAATAATGCAAAAAATCGCAACAATTCCAACGAGTTGATCGGACTTACTGGCATATATCTCTCGTTAATGTAGCTCTAACCTCTGCACGTAAGAAAAAAATATTTTTACTTCTTTCTCTGGTGTGTGTTATCTATGAATTGTTTCTTTTATAGATTCTGTTAGAAGACGAATTAGTAAATATTAAATTTCATTCTATACAAAAAATAGCTTTTTTAAGCCGGTGTTTAATTGGTTCTTTTACACCTGTTGCGAGACATGTCACAAAGTGTCTTATATTAAATATTAAACTATCTATAGTCAATGGTGTTTCAATTCTGTTCGACCTAAAATTGTGTAAAACTAAAAAGTGGCTGAAAACAGAGAAAATAAAGCTATCGGCGTTATGCTTTTTGCATACATATGTATATCTCCATTCTATATCTCTCGTTAATGTAGCTCTATCTTTCGCACATAAGAAAAAAATGTGTGTATTTCGTTCTCTAGTGTGTGTTACAAATGAGGTGATTCTTTTATTAATTATTTAATAACACGAATTGTTAAATAACAAAATTCATTCTATAAGCAAAATAATCGTTTTAAGCTGGCGTTCAATTTGTTCTTATACACTTATTCTGAGACATATCACAAAGTGTCTTATATTAAATACTTAACTTTCCTAATTATTGTCAACCGTGTTTAAATTCTCTTCATCGTAAGATGTCTTGAAAAAGAGAGTAAATAGCTTTTAGCTTTATATTTTTTGCTTACGAGTATATCTCCTTTCTAATCACTTGTTAAAGTTGAGTTCCTTACAAATATATGACAAGTACAGAACTTCGACTATTTAATAAAAGTTCTTAAACCTTAAATCTACATCAAAAAAGGAAAGTGTTCCTAATGTCTCTATTTTTTTTTTATTATTTAGAAGTATCCTTTAAAATATTATTCCCTTAACTCTACAAACAGCAATAAGTTTTAAGTCACAAAAATTACCAAATCTCCTGAATAATTTTGTGCTCGTGTTCTTTTTATGTTTCTCTTCATTTATGTTCAACAACCACAAAGGACCCAATTAAAAATGTTCAAAGTAACAAAAGCAACAAATAAAAAGAAGAAAGTTGTATTAAAAACCTTTTATTTGTTGTTGTTTCTGATGCTAAAAAAGGCAAAATATCCTTGATATTTGCTGATGGTGTTCATGTCAAGTAAGTGTGACCCGAAGCGGTTAATTTCAACAACTAAAATTTGTTTACAACAAAACAAAACATACAACAACTACAATTACAACAGCTTAAATGGAAATTTATTAAAGCTAGTTAGTATACAACAACATCATTTCAACAATATTTGCAGCAGGTCTTCAGAGTCAAGTTTCTCCTTTTAAATATAAGAAAATTATTATACGAGTAGGTTTAAATGAAACGTTTTTGATCAGAGGAAAATTCTTTTTAACAATTTTCCCTAGATTGTAATGTTTCGAAAAGATTTTTGTTTTAGGAATGAGTTTAAATGAACTCTGAAAACTAAAAATTTATAAGCCAGTGTGCAGAAAATGTGCCTTTAATTCCGAGTATGTATGTGGGGCAATCCAAGTCAAATCGGACAGTTCTGACAAAATTAGTTTTTATTTGCTTTATTTTTTGTTGTGTTGATGTTCCTTTTGAGCAGCACATTATAGCAAATTTTCAGATTTTTTTTTGCCTTATGGTTTCAGAGATATCGGGTTTAAAATCCGAATAATAAGGAAACCGTATCCGAATAAAAACTCATAACTTTTTCAATACTCGCATAAGTCCAAATTGAATAATTTTTTTTTTGCATTGGGTTTCTTTTCTATCTAATACCTAATAAAAATAAATGTTTTGACTAGAAATCTTTTGGTACAAATGAGGTTTTATGGTTATACACTTACATGGAACTACGGCCTTATGTATAATCAAAATACTTATTGTAACTAACTAGTTGCTAAGTTTTTTGTATGTAAAATAGCAGCAAGTTAGTTAGCATAAGGTTTTTTATTTAAAATAATAGGTGTACAAGTTTGTGTCTGCCGTTTTGCAATAGAGGGCTGTAGTGGTAAGTAGTAGTCGAAATAAATAGATTGTAAATGTCGCACAATAAGATTAGGGTTTTGTAAATCATCATAAAGTTAATCTCTCGATTTAACATGTCACTTTACATATGCTGAGGTTATAGGTATTTAAAACGCCTGAAAGTCATGGTAATTCAGAAACAAGGAAATTGTGTGCTTGTGAACAGCTGCTTACAAAGCAAAGACGGAAGGGATTTCTGCATCGCTTATGACTGGGAACGAAAAATAGTTTCATTGCAATAATCCCCAGCGCAGCAAATCATGGGGATATCCCGGACATGCTTCCATCTATCGACGGCCAAACCGAATATTCACGGCTCCAACGTCTTGCTCAATATTTGGAGGGACTAGCTTTGTGTAGTTTATTATGAGTTGTTAAAATCGACTGAACCAATCACAGGTGATCGTTATCGAAGGCAATTAATGCGTTTGAGCCGAGCACTGAAAGACAAACGGCTGCAATACAACGAAAAACATGATAAAAGGATTTTTCAGAATCAAATTGGTCAAGACATATTTGGAAACGTTGAAATGGGATGTCCTACCCCACCCGGTGTATTCTCCAGACGTTTCTCCCGCGCACTATCAGTTGTTTCGGTCAGTGGCACACCTGAAAACGTGACCAACACTTCCGATTTTGCGAAGAAGTAAAAAATTGGCCTATTTTCAAAAGATGACCAGTTTGGGTAATATTTTGAATCATGAATGCATAAACTTTTTACAATAAAGCCGCGAATTTTCGAAAAAAAAAACGACGGAAACAAAGAAGTTGTACCTCATTGTAACGAGTGATTTTTTTGCTATTATCTTTTTGGCAACACTAGTTTTGACAGCTCACGCACGTTTTGTATCTTGTGTCACTGTCAAACATCTTCAGTTTGGTCTATAATTTAATCATGAATCGTCTTACAAACGAACAACGCCTGCAAATTATTGAATTTTATTACCAAAGTGCGTGCTCTGTTAAGAAAGTTCATCGCGCGCTTCTTCCATTTTATGGTCAGTTTAATCGACCTACTGAGGCTTCTATTCGGGCTATTGTAAAAAAATTTCGCACCAAATTTACATTGTTGGACATTAAACCACCAACACGCTTACGTAGAGTGCGAACTGAAGAAAATATCGCAGCCGTATCGGCTAGTGTTGGTGATGACCGTGAATTATCGATTCGGCGCCGTTCGCAGCAATTGGGCCTTTATTACTCCACTACGTGGAAAATTTTGCGGAAGGATTTGGGTGTGAAGCCTTATAAGATACAGCTGGTGCAAGAATTGAAGCCAAACGACCTACCACAATGCCAAATTTTTGGTGAATGGGCTCTTGAAAAGTTAGATGAAGATCCACTTTTTTATCGAAGAATTGTGTTCAGCGACGAGGCTCATTTCTGGTTGAATGGATACGTGAACAAGCAAAACTGCCGTATTTGGAGTGAAGAGCAGCCAGAAGCATTGCAAGAGCTACCAATGCATCCACAAAAAATAACCGTTTGGTGCGGATTATGGGCTGGCGGCATCATTGGGCCGTATTTCTTCAAAGATGATGCGAATCACAACGTTACTGTGAATGGTGAGCGCTACCGTGCGATGATAACAAACTTTTTTTTGCCCAAAATGGAAGAGCTTGACTTGCATGATACGTGGTTTCAACAAGACGGTGCCACATGCCACACAGCACGCGAAACAATGGACCAATTGAGAGGCGAGTTCGGTGAACAGTTTACTTCACGCTTGGGACCAGTCAATTGGCCGCCCAGATCGTGCGATTTAACGCCTCTAGACTACTTTTTGTGGGGCTATGTTAAGGCTAATGTCTATAGCGACAAGCCCGCTTCGATTGACGCACTGGAAGCCAACATTGTCAACATTATTCGTGAGATACCGGCCGAAATGTTGGAAAGAGTATGCCAAAATTGGACTAAGCGGATGAACCATTTGAGGCGCAGCCGCGGCCAACATTTGCATGAAATAATCTTCAAACATTAAATTATATCGATCCAACTATCGATCCAAATAAATATTTCATGCATTTATCTGAATTTTATATGTTTTTTTTTTTTTTTTTAATTTCCGATAGTCCTTATAAAATCACCCATTATAAATAATGAAATGTATTTAAGCGTTACATGAAGTGATATGTCGACAGGTATCAAGGCAGCTTTAATATGGTAGTGGTTTAAGCATAGCTGTCTTTTGTTTCCTTTGCGTAAATTTGTCAAAAACACATCGACTTCCTGGCTTTTTCAAACAAAGTGTTCGTAAATTCTACCAACAAAATACATGTTGATGTTTTTTGGTGTTATATTTATTGTTATTCTGCCACTACCCTTTTAAAGCTGCCTTGGACAGTATCAACGTATTCTTCCTTAACTTTTATGCTATTGCTTATAGCAGAATTTTAAAACTAAATAAAGTAACCATACATAATATTTTGTTTGTGTAAAAATTCCACCATACTTCCAAAAACATGTTTACAAAACAGAGGAAAATTAAGAAAAAAGTGTATATAAAGAAAATTAATTCTGTATTATTATTTACATAAATTGTTTTAACGCATTTTAAGCAATTAAATTATTTTTGAGGCCAGGGAAGTCGATAAGCAGTAGAATTTTTCCTTTTACATAGTAAAATTTTTCTTTTTACTTAGCAGACAGCAACGTATTTTAAGGAATTAAAATATTTTTGAAATCTTTTTTATTTTTTTTTTTTGCTCCTTTTCAAACTGTTTAAAATATTATTATTTTTCACTTCACGTTGTGTAAACATAAACAACTTTTGACTCTACCGGTCGTTTTAAATAAAAAATTGTCACCTGCGCTAGTGATGCCACCTGGTTAGTGCACCTCGAAAGTAACCTTATAACCAACTGTTAGCCAAAAGTGGAAGCTTTAGTTATAATAAAAAATTAAAAAAAGCAAAAACTTAAAAACATTCAATTTTTAATTCTCTTTGCAATCTTTGAAGTTCAGACAAATAAATGAATCGGAAATATTTAGCATTTATTCGTACTTTCTAAAATACAAAGTAGTTTAGTCGGTTAAACTGTAGCTTAGAATATTGGATATTCAGATATAATAAATCTAAAATTGTTAGCTTTCAAGTCATTCTCATCTTCTGTTTAAAAGTAATATTTCGAATTCTTATATCGAGTGACCTATAGTGAGGTTTTTATTATCGATTAAAATAACAGTTGATGGTATTTACTGTTTGAAAATCATATCATGCAAATTTTGGCAATGATCGCGTCTAAAGTTCGAGTTAACGACTCGCAAAAAATACGAGCAAATTGGCTTCCAAAGCGTGGCTGACTTATTTCTGAAGGCCTCAGACTTTAAATGTACCCAGAGAAAATAGTCAAAACGTGTGATATCGCACGATCCACTTAGCCAAATTACCATACCAAAACGTGAAAAGCTAAAAAGATCTAAAAACTCACTAAAAAGATCATTCAGCCCATGCGTTTGAATATCAGTTAAGTCTGTGACGATGGTGCGCTAACCGTTACCATTGAAGGTAACAATTCTGACTTGCCTCATTTTTAAAGAAATGTGGATCAGTGATTCCACTAGCTCATAAACCACACCATGCGATTTTTTTAATAGATATAATTGTGGATCTTGGTACTCTTTGGGTTGATCATCAGCTTAATTTTGTTTATTAGCATATTGAGGCAGAAATGCGCTTCTTCACTGAGCGAAATTTCACGAAAAATATTTCTTGGAGACGCTGTTGTGGTGAGAGTCTTTCCCTGATGACTTGCCGAACGACGCTGAATAAAAATAAAGCAGTTTGATGTGAATCATACGTGATCAGTTAAAAAAAAATATTTTGAAAATTAAACCTCACGATAAATAAATAAAAAGTAAATATATATAAGCAACGTTCTTACTTATAAAAAACATGTTTCGTATTTATTAAGCTTTTATTAGACAAACTTTGTAAAGAAATCTGTGTTTTTAATTACAAGCTTTTCGTATTTCTGATTTGAATAGTTTCAGTACAGATCTTTCCATTTCCGAATCGAGAGAAGAAAACTTACAGCCTGTTCGACGATATCGAATGAAAATGTATGCGAAAGAAAGCTAGTCACTCGCTCACATTCGAATAAATTTGGGTTGTCTATGTCACTATTATTTGTTCGCATGTACTTATGTATTTTAATTGAATTTTGACACATTGTTGGCATAGATTAAAGTTGGAAAAAACCCACATCCTTTTTCTTTCGCCTAGAGTGAGAATGAACTTATCCTTTCGACATCGGCGAACTGGCTGTTACTAAGTTAATGATAATGATAATTCTATTAATGGGGTTTTAAGCTTTAATGCTCTATTCAAATTTACATTTATTTTGCCATAAGCTTTATTGATAATATTCGTATTATAATATTGGATGCCAAAAGATTGATTCAGAGAATATTTTTTAGTTTTCCTTTCTAATATTTATCAGGCATGTTCTGAGAAACGCAAATCGTTTAAATTTTGCTATTATTATTTGAAAATGCCAAATAGGTATTCTGACAAACGTATAACATACGAATAATCCCAGCAGTCCACAAGTTATTACAATTTGCAAAGCGTCCGATTGTAAGCGATAGTGTCAACAGAAAAAATCAAAATAAATATGTTAAGCACAACAAACAACTAGCGTACGATTCAGATTAGTCTTTCTACTCATATTGTTAAATTAAATGTACATAGGAAGCAAAGAAGAAAACAAATGCTAATAATATAGTTTTGGACTTGTAAAATTTTCGCTTACAATGTATACAGAGTTGGCTGCATCTTACGGCCTAGACCATCGCTGTGTAAATATAAGTAGGAATTGTATACAGACTTCGAATGGGTCAACCCACTACATTGTCAGTGGTCTTACAAAAACTTCACTGGGATGTTCAGCAACTCCGAAACACCAATAAACCCGCTCAAAAACACCTAAAAGTGAGTCAAGCGTTTTCAGATCGCGTGTTTCTCGGCACATGGCTGTATGTATCGTTGGCTTGATCTGGCCTGCAGGTAGACGTAAAGAAGTGATGTTGATTTGCGTACATTATCTCGCTCCAGTTGAAAATGGCAAGCCACTTTTGGCGCCTAAGCAGTACAAATCTGAATGATGTGAAAATGCGTCAATACTAAACCTGTTTTCCTGCGGACCAGGCACATGCGCAAAGAGATTACAAATCTTATAAAACAGCCACCGAATCGTGAACACAATTTTTTTTACCGTGCCGCTTAATATCCAAATGCAATAAAAAACGCATTATTTGATTGAATTAAAAATTAGTTTTGCCATAATTACGAGGGCGGATTGATATTGAAGCTACCGAAGTAGGAAAAAAATTTGTTGTTTTTTTTCCCAAAAACCATTTATTTCTCAACATAGTCTCCTCTTAGCTCAATATACGATAGTCTAACTTTTTATACCATCAGAATAATACGATTTTGGTAACCCCTCAAAATACGCGTTAGTTTCGGTAGTCACTTCTTCGCTCGAGATGAATCTTTTTCCTGCGAACATTTTTTTCAAGTTTGGAAACAGGAAACTGTCAGCTAAATCTGGACTATAAGGTAGATGATCAACCAATTCGAAGTGAATTTCACGTAGTTTGAGCATCGTATCTGATGCTGTGTGAACCGGTGCGTTGTCGTGAAAAACGACCCTCTTTAAATGTGGTCGTTTTTTATTCAATTGTTCCAATAATCCACAATAATACTATTTTGTGTTTGTGGATCCTTTTTCAAGATAATTGCCAATAGTTTACATTCCCTGTGCACACCAAAATACAGTGGCCGTAACCTTGCCAGCCGATTTCCCTGTCTTCGCTTTCTTCGGAGCAATTCTGCCAGTATTGTTTCGATTGATTTTTGATTTCAGTTGTGTAGTGGTGAATCCACGTTTAATCGACGCCAAAATTCAACAGCATTATGCTTTATCGTGTCCAAACACTGCTGTGAAGTGGTCTGTCGAATTCACCCATCTTGCCGATAGCGTTTGCAATTGTTCATGCAAAATCTTCAACACACGTCCGCTTAAATTTTGTTTACCATTTCAACAATCTCACGTAACTGGACTCGGCAATCATTCATAACGATATCGAGGATTTGCTTGATAATTTCTTCAGTGTTCAGTGCCAGTTCAAATAACAGTGTTTAATCACTGCACGAAATTAACTTTTTTCCATTTTTCAAGAAACACAAAAGTTGCTTACTTCAAACGACTACTATGCAGTAAGAGAAAATTACCTTCTTTTTAGCTACACTGAAGATAAATGAAGGTTTGTTTTTTTTTTTTGTTGGCCAACCGCGTTTTTTTTTATCTCTGTTAAAGTTGTAAAATACTCATTTAAGAAATTTTTTAAGTGTAATTTTGACTTAGCTAAAGTAATTAAATAAATACAATTAAATAAACTAATACAGAAAGCCTCATTAAAGTGGTGACGCCGACAACACAGTATGGAGAATGCGGCAATGAACAATGCCGTGAAACAAGTGCAGACATCCACGCCACAAAATGCAGTTGCCATTACCAAACCTACGACCGTTAATCGTGTAGCTGTGAATATTCCGCCGTATTTTGTTGGCACAAATTGAGACTCAACTTGTAGTTGCAAGTCTTACCGTGGTAGCATGCATCTTATCTAGCGTGCTCATACAAATTTCTGACGCCATTCTGAATCCACCAGAAAACATCGAATACTAAAAGCTTAGCAAATACATTGTCCGACGCTACTGCGAAAACGAACAAAAGAAGACACAAAAATTTTTATCGGAAATCGATTTGGGTGACACAAGGCCAACTCAGCTCTTTAGCGGGTTAAGCGCACTGGTCAAGACAAGGTGATAGCTGACTTTTTAAAGTCTTTGCTAGTTTAGTTAAGTTAGCGGACAAGATTATGGAGATGGTCGAGTTTCAACATGTAGCTAGTGTGTTAACAATACCAAGCAAATAATACAGTAATATAAAGTAGCGAATAAATAACCTTTGTATTGACAGCACAACACTCACACGTAGACTACTAAAGAGATCGTCGAGCACTGCTGGTACCACAGAACTGTTAAAGAATAGCCAACGAAATGCAGTGAGACGTTCTTTTGTAGCCGGAAAATTTCAAAAAACTAAATAAATTTTGCGATCATACAGGCGCATCGCAAGACGGTTATCAGATAGCCCGTATAATTTTGCTGAAATTCCGTGAAATTTGAAAATAAGTCAGAGCAAATTAAGATCTTTGAGTGTGTTTGTATAAGAAATCCAAATGAACAAAAAAAAACATCTTTTCAAAATAATGTCTGTTCAAATATCCTAATTTTTGTCTTTTTGATTTGTTAAGGTTTGAAATGAATTTTACATACGAGTATTATTTGTTGTTGCCTTTTATTGTTTTGGCCAACTGCCGCTGGTTGAAAACTTCTGTTGTTGGCTTGTTTTTGTTTTCTCATTTTTGTTTAAAGGGTTGTTTTTGTCGTTGGTTAATTGAATGGCAGCTGGAACATTTTTACAACAACAGAAATGCCTGCAAAGCGGAATGGGCTTTTTCGTTAGAAAGACAATCCAGTAAAATGTTGTTGCTACACTGGCTTTTGTTCACCATTAACATAGCCATTTTGCCGAAAGGGTTTATTGAGATACACACACACACACACACTGTTGAACAAAACAATGAATTTTCAACATGGCTTACAATTTCATTTGAATATTTTCATTTTCTATTTTTACCTGCCACATGAAACACTTTCATGAAGAAGAATTGCTGGAAATTGTAAAGAAAAAATTATTTCAGTTCGGCAATATTTTCTTCTTACTATTGAATTAATATTTTTGTTGACTGTTTTGTATTAAAACTGAATTGATGTATTGATGAGGTTGAACATTGGGATTATTTAAAGCTAGCTTTGGTTTTGCTGAAAGAAGAGATGTGTTTTTTTTTACGTATCAACGTAAGAGTGCTAAAGGTATTCATTAAAATGTATTGATCATTGTGCACACTCGTATTCTGATTATGTTAATACCAAGCTGATGAAAAAAAACATTATCAGTTCATATTGAGAGCATAACTCGAACCAGAGATTAATGGATTGAAAAAGTCGTAAAGCAGCTCTGGGCTGAAGAACAGCTCTCACGTCATCGAAATTATTTCTTAAGTGCAGTCAAACAAAATTCTTCAAACAATTGCTGCAGCTCCATGGTACGTAAAAAACTCCCGAATTCACAAGGATCTGTGTGTTCCACTGGTAAAAGATGAGTTTTCAAAGCATACGACAAGGTATATCAGCAAATTGGAACTTCACCCAAACCCTCTTGCACGAAACATACTTAATTTTAGTGGTCACACTCGGTTGAGAAGAAGGGATACCGTTGCCACCATCAGATCGTTAAGTAGGTGATTTTACCGATATAATATGCGCATTATAAAACTTTTTGTCTAGTATCGGCTGGACTTAGTTAATTTATTGTATTTAGTGATAAGATTTGAATACTTATTGTTAGCTCACATTGTGAAGATTCAATAAATAAACAAAAGCCTTCGAGAGTTTTACGTCTCATTTTCATTGGTTAACTGTCTATATCAACTCACTGTATTAGTTTACAGTTTTTTTTTTTTTTTTGTTGAGGTATTTCTTTGTTAACCAGGCGGCAACTTCCTATGCGCAAACATAGGTCGGTACAGTTAGTCACAGCGCCGCAACAAGTTACTGTTAATACCAACGTGGGCATAAGGTCTTCGTTACTCCACCCATGCTGTGCATGGTTACATAAATAAATAAATATTATTTAAAAAATAATGAAATTCATCTAATTTGTTGCCTCAAACACCTCTTGTGCCAAAAAATTTATCGTAGTGTATCGACAGAAGCGCTTAGGTTCCGTTTAGTGTCTAAGCAGCGCGAAGTTCGGCTACACTATTACTCATCAGCTTATTGATAATTGCCAACAGTTTCTGTTGTGTCTGATGAACATCACGGTAAAACACAGTGCAATAAATCGGAAACTGAAGGCAATCATACTGCTGACAAACGGTTTCCTGTTATGTGCTCTTCAATTAATCAATTTCTTCTAAGCTGCCCCAGCAGTTGCATTTTATTTCTAGTAACACTTCCTCACACAGGTCAGTGATTAAACGTGATTAAACGCTATTATTTGAAAGGGAAAAGGGTGAAAGAGACAAAAGAAAAACTTGTTAAACATTGGGGTGAGTCTGCTCCGTCAGATTGCAGGGTAAAATATTGGATTGCTGAATTTAAACGCGGCCGAACAAGCACTGCAACAATAGAGTCAACAGGAAAGCTGGTTACTGAAGAAAATATCAACAAAATGCTCGATATCGTTATGAATGATCGCAGAGTCAAGTTAGGTTAGATTATTGAAATTCGTAAACACGTCACATGAACGTGTGTTCAACATTTTGCATGAACATTTGCATATGAAAAATCTATCGGCAAGATGGGTGGCGCGTTTGTCTATTGTCGAACAAAAACAAGTTCGACAGACCATTTCACAGCGGTGTTGGGACATGATAAAACGTAATCGTGTTGATTTTTGGTTTCGATTAATAACTGTTGATGAAACGTGGGTCCACTACTACTCATATGAAAACAATGATAGTGAAATCGGCTGGCAAGGTTATGGCCACTGGGTTTTGGGATGCACATGGAATATTGCTGATCTATTATCTTGAAAAAGGATCCACAATCACAGGAAGGTTTTATCGTGCATAATTAGATTAATTGATTCACGTAATCAAGAAAGAAGAAGAAAAAAGTTGTCTTCTAGATAACGCAGCTAATGCACCGGTTCACACAGCATTAGATCCGATGCTAAAATTACGTGAAATACACTTCAAATTGTTTGATCACCCACCTTATAGTCCAGATGTAGTTCCTAGTGACTTTTTCTTGTTTCCAAGCTTGAAAAAACAGCTCGTAAGAAAAAGATTCATCTAAATCGAAGACGTGATTACCAAAATTAACGCGTATTTTGAGGGGTTTCCAAAATCGTATTATTCATATGGAATGAAAGAGTTGGAATATCGTTTTACTAAGTGTATTGAGCTAAGAGGAGACTATGTTGAGAAATAAATGGTTAAAAAAATGTTTTTGTTACATAGGTAGCTTCTACATCAATCCACGCTCGTATATCAAAAAAATAACCTGGCATATTTGTTTGCAATCAATAATTATTTTTACTGAACTTTTATTTGAATCCACCAATTGGCGAATTTCGTTTATTAATATCAAAAAAAAAAAATTTTTTTGCTGTGTAAGATGCAGGAAGTGCAGAAAATTGAATACTTGAACATTTCCTGAGCGAAAACCAATGATGATTGCAGCAACTCAGCTGACTCTGACAAGCCGCTCCACACTCTGCAGGATACTATAGATCCACGTAGATTATTTTGCGTACGGGCGGATATTCTCATTAATACCAAAGTTAAACATTACTTGCTGAACGATATACGTAAAGGTTCGGATTCTTTAAGCAACAAATATTGGCATTGAAAGTTTTCACGACCAATTCTTCAGTTTTTCATTAACAGACATTTTTTTAAGTCTCTTGGAACTCGACTTTTATAGTTGCCGACTATAATGTTAAACATACATTTTGGGGCCTACTTATTAACCGTTAGACTGGCGAAATGTTCTAATATTTATTGAGTTTAGAGTTGTAAAAAATGTCCCCATAGAATAGATGCCTTCATTAGATATGCCACCGGATCACTCACCCAATATTATTTGGGTGTGCTTCGCCTAGGAGGTTAAGTCTCCTTTCTGTTACTAAGTTATGACTGTTTCTAGAATGAAATGGATAAAACACAAAAAATGTTTAAAACTCCATTGTACGGAAAGTATTGTATTGATATAAAAATTAGAGATTTTTCCATAGCTTTAGACAAGCAGTGCTATATGCTATCACCAGTTACATAGCGGACAGAAATATAAATAATAATAGACCATAGAATAGAATGGAAATAGAAATAATAATAGACCATAGAATAAAATGAAACAACTTCTGCCAGAAAGAAGAAGCGTTTGAAGAGAATGGCAACTGCAAAGGTCTCCCCAGATGAAGAGCAGGCTAAAGAAATACCCAACCCAACTAAAAAATCTTCTTGAAATCCTCAAAATGGTTTGCCTTAAAACATATGTAAAAAAATCTTGATGATAATCCTCAATACGATTATTCTACATGGCGAGCGACGAGAGGTTTAAAAGGCGCGTTTGAGCTAAGTCGCTTTTGCGAAATCCAACTGGGGACTGGGCAAGAAGTTATTTCAAAACAGGGGTGTGTATGGTAACCGTTTGGAAAAAAGGTCTAATGATGCAGCTGAATTACCGCCATATGCTATCAAACCTCCTGTCTCTTATATACCTACTTTTGAAGATGTTGAGAATGCCGTAATTTGAAGCAAAAAAAGTGCCAGCTTTTCATCAAATTACTACAATAAAAATTGGTTTTTTACGTTTTAAGTATTATCCTGAAGATGGGAATGCGCATGTGATTACTATGATCCCTAAATCCACAAAACTAGATTCAATTGCAAAATTGTTCGAGAAAACTACAAAGTTGACTCCAATTATGAATAAAATAACTTTAGAACTGCATATAACAAACATATCAGAATTAATAGTTATGAGAAAGGCTTTTGAAGGTAAAAAATATTGCTCAGGTAGAAAATATCACCAAGCTTTGGATAAAGTGTTGCGCGACGATTTAGTACATAAAATACAGTTAGATTTGCTTATGGAAAATTGTTTATGTGTCCGTAAATATTTCTTCCGAGTGGGAAACTTCTTAGCCTCGCTTAGACAATTGTAGCTGGAGTTCAAAAAAGGCGGCATACTGACTTCTAATTTATGTTTAATAATTGCCTCTCGCATGCTAACTGGCTTCGGAATACACAATTTAACTTTTCCGGATGATTCAGCATTCAAAACGTTCTCACATACCATCAATTAATTTCATGAAATTTGCAGGAATATATTTCGGCATATAATATTGAAAAACTTTAAAGGCGAAAATGTCGTCCACGGCATGAAATTTTTCATGGCGATTTTGCATACAGGGTCTCTCAGAACTCACGTCTACCCGAAACAGGGTAACAAAATTGACTGTAACCATCATAAGAAAAATCAGAAAAAAAAAAAATTAAATAAAAGTAAACCATGTTTTTTATTCGTACAAGAACTTGTATTTATTTTTTTATGATGGTTGCAATCTACCTCGTCACCCGGTTTCGGCTTGACGTTGGGTTCTGGGACACTCCGTATATGTGGTTAAATTTCGTTAATGCAGTGTTGAATCTCATTTAAAGCACGGACGGTTATGGGCTTTCTGATTTCAAGTAACCCCATAAAAAGAATTTTACTGGTACTAAATCTCACACGGGAGAATCTGGAAAATTTCACACGCAGTAATCGAATTGTTTCACGAGCTGTGTGGTATATTCCACCGTCTCTTTGTAATCACATATTGGCCACATCAATATCATTTAATTTTAACACACAAAAAACTGTTGCGATATCGTCGGGCACTAGTTACATTCACTTCTTCAGCTGCCTTATTTTAAAAAAAGTATGGTCCAATTGTGCCTTCAGCCCAAAATGCACACCAAACACGTTTTGCATTGATTTGTTTTCGACAATCCCATGTTGGGTTTTAGAACCCCAAAAGCAGCAATTTTGACGATTAGGAAAGCCATCAACGGCAGCCAAACTTTCATTATTTTTGTTCTACCGTGGAACGTTTCATTTTTACAAGCCTAATTAATTTTATAAACTAATATAAACCGATTAAACACTGTACAAACAATGCGAGCAGGAATAGTGAAAAAGATTTACATTAACAGCTACCTTTACGGTTTTATTCATGATTCATCAGCGCCCCCGTGTGGCTTACCAGGCACATACATATGGGCAACCACTTGTTCAGGAGTTTGGGCATTCTAATCCCTACTGTATGCAATTTCCCAGCAATAAATGGAGCATAAGACTCCATGAGTTGGTAGGCCAAAGCCCGCTAGCAGTATCAGCCCTTTAACCAACTCAGCCGTCCAACCATCACCACTGGATCCTTCCAGTACAGCTATCTATTATAAAGGCAGCAAACCCTCGGGAGGTTGTTACGCCGCAAAAAAAGTATTGCCAAGGTAGACACTTCAACCATGATCAGCCCTGCTTGAACTGCAAGCAGAGCTGATCCCCGGTCTGCCATGGTAAGGTTTTCGGAAGACAACACAACATAAGTCATGCGGCTTCTTAGAGTTTCATTTGCTACAACAAACGAGGGACTCCTTCCGCTCTTTATCCGAAAAACCAGAGTACTCTCTATTGCGATGCGAAAGAAAAATCGAAGAATTGGTGCCGTGTATTGCGTTTTCGTATTTTCTTTTCGCATTTAATTTTTCCTTTCGCACATTTTATTTTATCATTCTTCGCCATTGTTTATTTTGTGATACCAGTGTTACTTAATTTTTAAACTATTTCGCGAAAAAGTTTTCGCAAACAGTATAGAATACCGAATTATACTGTTATCGCATTTACCTTTCGCATCGCAATAGAGAGTAATCCCCCTGGTTTGAAATACGCTAAGGCCAACCTGTTCCCCGGGGGGAAACAATGCGAGCAATTAACAAAATGCATAGTGATACGATATGAGATGGATATGGAGAGAATAATTTAATGGCTCGGTGGCTGGTTAAGGCAGCCGTTCGTGATGCGTCATCATCCGAGTTCAAGTCCGAAAATGGGTGCTAATGACTAGTGTAGCGGCTACGAAACTAAAAAAGGATTAAGAAGGATTTTTTACAATACAACTCTGCTGTGATTAATAATTTTGATTGAAGAAGACAAGAAAAATAATAATCAAATCTTTAGCTGGGGGACAACTAGCTGTTTCGTAGTCGCTACAGTACTCATCAGCACTCACTGGGATTTGAACTCGGGACATGACGTATCATGATCTACTGCTTTAACCACTAAGCCACCGAGCATTTAATTATTTTCTATCTATATTCATCTCATATTGAATCACATATGCATTTTGTTAATTGCCCACATTGTTTGTACAGCGTTTGCTGTCTCAGAACTAGCGATATTTATTTTATTTAATAACATACATATTTTTGTATTTTAATATTCTCCGTACCCAGAGATGTAAATATAAATTTATTGAATTTTTGATGAACTTTTTTTATAATTTTTTTTAATTAAATTTTTGGTTTGTACATTTGTACAACGGGTTATAGTGTTTTCCTTATATGTCTCGTCGATCAGTGCTTCATCATACAGACAAGGGCTAGCTAGCATCAATTTCTTTTCGAATAAAAGTAAGTCGTATGTTATTTTCGGGTCTGATGGGGTGGCACAGGGAGACCATGAAGCTCTGAATAATTGATTCTAATTAGTGAAAATAAAATAATGTGTTTTTTTTTTCTTCTAATACGAATATTTAATAAAGTAATGTGTTTAAAAAATAATGAGCAATTTATTTTCTGTGTGTATTTAACATACCGAAATATGTTGCAGTTTACCTCATTGTATTAATCTAATACGAGTAAGTTGCATAAATCTTCCCACACTCTACTTTTCATTGTTTAGATGTTAATAAGCTTATGAGCAAAAATACGAAACTGTTACACTTTTTAGTAAACAATTTTCGCCGGAAGTCACTACTGCAAAAGTCAAGTAGCGTAAATTTCCGCACGTGCTTAAACGAGGACAATGGGTGAGTGAGTAGAGAGAGAAACGTTAGTTTAAACAACGATGGTAAAAATTTGCCTTCTTTAAAAAGAAAGAAAAATATTTGTGTATTTTTTTCATTATCAGTAACAGCCGACGTTCGCAACATAATTTTCGTTGTAAAAATTGTAAAAAGTAGCAAAGTAGTAAACAACACGTGTAACACCTTAACATTTTGTACGCCATTGTACATTATTTTACTCCAAAGTATTGTACTCTCTTAGTGTAGATGCAGACCGTGTGTTAATGTAGTGTAAGAAAAAACTTACATGTTTAAATCTCATTATTATTTATTAGAACGCTAATTGTTGTAGTTTAAGAAAAAAAAAAGTACCAACACACTCTGCTACCAAAAAATGCTAGAAAGCGCAGTAAACACACTCTTGGAAACACAAAACACAAAATCATCCTTATACGAGTGCACAGTGTGTAAGTAGATCCTTAAAGGTGTTACAATTATTTCCTTTTACAACAACACACTTTTGCTGTTCGAGTCATGTGATTTACGTTATGAATGTGTGTTTCTTCTACAATAGAGGGTTAAAACTTGTATCTTTATTTTTTCATTGTTTTCTTAAGAACACATTCTAACATTATGCCGAGATAATTAGTTGCCCCTTGACTAAAAAATTTAATTTTATCATAAATAAAAAACACACATGTTAAACAAGGAGCACAGGAAAAAAGGAACCAAAAATTAACAAGACTGTTGTCGTTATACTGCGGAAAAGCAGGAAAGTTGCGGATCATTAAGCTTGAATGTTGAATGCCCTACAAGGCTCTTATTTAACAATAGTATTATCAACGAAAAAAACCTACATAAAACCCATAAATTCGCAGACATTTCTAGACGTACTCGCACATAGTTCCGCCATAACAAAAGAAAGAATATACGCAGCAGTGGCACGATTTCTGAGTACACAAAATCCCATCTAAAATATCGAGTGTGAATTTTTAGGAACACGTTTTTTTTGATTGCTTCAAAAAGTATATACAGATTCTTTTGTGTGTCTTGGCTATTTATAAGTTCAACCTAAACCAGCGCGTGAAATGCAAGGTAATTTAGGACTTAAAATTTACGCTGAAGTGAGTAACTTAAATTATAGATGCCAGATAAATCTGGTTTACAATCGTCACATTCAGAAAAAAAATCGGCAATATGATCAAGCAAATCGTAAAAAAACAAAACAATTCACGGTGCCTTCAATTTAATAAATATGTAATAATTAAAACTATAACAACAAATATTTACTCGTACAAACATTCCTTTTTTTTGGAGCTTTTATTTATTTATTGAGTCTTCATAAAGTGAACTAACTGTAGGTCTTCAAATCTTAATACTAAATGCAAAAACATAACCAAGTCCAGCCAATGCTAGACAAAAAGTTTTATTTTGCGCCGATTATATCGGTGAAATCACCTATTTAACGTTCTGATGATGGCAAGGGTATCCCTTCTTCTCACCCAAGAGTGAGGACCAAAATTAGGTGAAGTTCCAGATTGCTGATAAACCTTGTTTTTTGTTCTGAAATATGTTATTTTATATGTAATTTGACGTTTCCCTTTTTGAGTGAGAGAGCGAAAGAGAGTTAACTTTGTTTGGAACAATTTTAGCTTGAAGTGGTTTAATTTTACTTCTTGTTCCGAACCAATTGAGCTTTGTTGCCAACTACTTTGAAAAGTTAGCCAAAATTGAACTGAGCTGCCACATCATATATGTACATACTCGTATATACGAATAGTTATTTCTAACAAAATGCAGTGTATAAGTAAATGGTTTATATTGTTTATTAAAATAAATTAAAGTAAACAACTTTAACACACTTTCTCATGGATTTCAACGCATCGATTGAAATGAAACTTATATCAGAAATGAAAAAGCTGCCACTTCGTAAAAGCAAGACGTCTCGTTTACATATGTAGTTATTTCATATGAAAGCTTTGTTTATACAGAACAAATGTTCGAAGTGGGTGAATTGTTTCAGAACAAACTCTCAAAAAGCTAAAATTGATTCGGGACAAAAGTTTTGGTTCGAAACAATGGGTGAGTCCAGCTTTAGTAACATTTGTTTTAGAATCAACATTACTGAGCAGGGGCTAACGTTTTCTCTCCTACATGCTCTCAAAATTAGACTTCGCAATTGCAAATTGTTGATGCCGCGCCATTTGAGTTGGTTTTATATAATTTGTATGAGCATGCGCATTTTTGACAGGTAAATTACGCTTTATAGCGTGTATGTGTAATTTATCTGTCAAAAATCCTCATGCGCATACAAAATGTATAAAACCAACTGAAATAGCGTAGCGTCAACGCGTTGTGATTGCAAAGTCCAATTTGGAAAGCATGTAAGTGTGAAAGACAATACTCTCTCCCAATAAATTTAGTTTTAAAACAAATCTTAAACATTTTTGTGGCCACCAGTAATCACACTAATTTAACGACTTTTATCACTTTTTATTATTTCTATTTAGTAATTTTAATTAAACCAGTTTACTGAAAAGCTTTGTTCATGGCTCATCGTTAACGTTTTTACTTACTTACTATTAAAATGAAAGCGTTAAATTACGTTACGCTTTACGCCATAAATTAGTTTGGACTGTATATGTCCAACTATCAGACGGGTTAACCTCGACTTGAAAGCAGTGAAAAGTATTTTCAAAACTCTAACTGTATATGCCATTATTTTCAGAAAATTATTGAGAATTAGAAAGGAAACGTTCTAACAATATTCTTTTTCTCCCCTCAACATAAATATTAGTACCTAGTAAAGCAAATGATATTAAACTCAGTTGCCTGAATTGTTTAAATATTAAAAATCAGTTATTATTTGGATTGCATTTCCAACATTGAAAAAATTCAAAGAAGTCAAAATAGAATACTCCGTAGAATTACGTTAAAAACTCACGAATCCACGCAGATCTGAACGTACCTTTTGTGAAATCTGAATTTGTGAAGTACGCGACAAGGTATATTAACAAACTTGAAATCCATCCAAATCCACTTGCAGTTAATATCCTTTGGATACTTTGGCTACCATTAGAGCTCTAAACAGATGACTGAATTCTGAAATATTATTCGCATAAAAACTAATTTTTGGCAGGACGTTAATCACAATTTTTTTTTAGTATTGAGATTTGAATACTCATTGTCATTACATTTTTGATGTAGATTCAATAAATAAAATAATAAAGTTAAAAAAAAAGTTATTTTTATTTAAAATTCTGATTTATTTCAATTATATTCAATTCATTTAATTTATGTCTTTAACCCAAAATATTTATATATGTTTAATCTCTTCGGAGAAATTCGGTGAGAATTTAAAAAAATTTTAAAAGTTGGTGCAAATTCTTCATTGAGGACCCCGTCTTCATTAAATCCGTTAAAATTAATATACATGTCCCTAAAATAATTAATTTGTTATATTAGTTTATTCTGCGTGTTTTTTTAAATATTTTTTTAACAAAAAAGCCGATTCTGCCGTTTGTAGCGTGCTACGCAAATTAAAACAAGAATTTGTAAATTCGAATATTTTACTAAGAATATATATTCTACGATGCAAAAAACAATACCAAATATATATGTGTGTGTGTGTGTGTGTGTGCATTAGTAAACACATTGCTCTTAAATGAAAAACTTATGAAAACTTTTTCCTTTAGGGCTGTATTTTCACATCCTTTTACCTCCACATTTTTTTTACAAATGCTCTTTTACGGCGTTTAATACTTTTCGTATTTCAGATTTTATACTGTTACTCGTATGTTTTAAAAAGTTGTTTTGCATTTTGTTCTTTTTTTTTGACTTTAGAGGCCTAATAAATTAAAAAACAAAAATTAAGCAACATTTAGCTGTAAGATAATTATAAAAATTCTTTAATGTGCTAATATAATGTTTGAAATTACTCTCGGGTGTTCTATTATAGAAATGATTTATGAAAAATTTAATTTTTATTTTATTTTTAGCAGTACATTGAAGAAAAGGAGTTGCCTGAAGTCACTCTGGCCCATCCTAAAGCTAAAGAGTGGATTGTTTCCATGGCTAAAGCCAACTATCAAGAGCTGGCAAAGTTGGCCAATGAATATCCTGAATTAGTGAAATTGCATGTAAGTTGTTTGCACTTTTTTTTTCTTTGCTAAAAAAAATATTAAAAAACAAAAAATTGAAACTTTGGTGCTATCCCATTTCTCAAACATTTTCGGCTACAAAAAAGAGTTAAGCTCTAAACACTTACACGACAGCAGACTTCACAACTTCACGATTATAAATAAAGTAAACTTGAAATGCTGCCGTCTACTCAACAGCATAATTATTTTAAATGCAGCAGCAGCACTATATGTATTTTAACATAAAAGTCGGAGGTGCTACATATATGTTTTACATAAATAAAATTAATATTACTAATATTACTGACTGAGAACGTAATAATAATACGAAAAACTGTTAAAACACACCAATTTATTTGTGTATTTTAATTTTGTGATGTTTTTTCTGTTAGATACAACAAAATAATGTTCGTTCTAATTGCTGCCAATTTATATTTAGAGTGTCAGCACTGCATTTACTTTTTGCTGCTTACGAAAATAGAAATTAGTCTAAGTTTGCACAAGCAGCAAATGCTGCTGTGAAGTCGTGCTGCTGCAATGTCGTCAAAATAATCGTTTTCATTTAAACACATGTATTTTATTTTTGACAGATTGCTGCTTGCTGCCGTCTATGTGTTTAAAGCTTTAACAAACTGATTTAATCGCGACCAGTGATTTTTATGAGCGATAGATGAACTTGATCAAGTAAAGTTCTTAAACAGTCTCCAAACCAATTTATTTTTATTTTCAAATTCAAATAGAACGCTAAAGGTCTGTTTCGCGGGACAAGTGACTTTTTCTTATTTTGGTTTCTATTAAATGGATATATCGAAACCATTTTTATATGAAACATTTTTTAAAGAGGAAGTAAAAATGCTTGTGTTTTATTTTTTTTTCGGTTCAAAAGTATTTGAGGTAGAAATATACTGCCTGACTCAGGGTGTCGTTTCGTTAATGTTCACTAATGCTTTATATTAAAAATAAGTACTTATAATTAACTATTATTCAACTAACAGATATATCGGAGGTATACAAGACAAATGATACAAGATCAGGGAAAAATAAAGGTAATAAACGGCATCGGAATAGGTTTTTTGACCTTAAAAGTTATGACGAACGTTTACGAAACAACATCGTGAGCCAGGCAGATAGTTTAAACCATGATATAAAAAAATACACACCACAGATACCTACATCAGCTTATTATTTCTAGCTTTATCTAATATGAACAATGCACTACACAATTCAGAAAAAATCCATTCTAGGAGTAAATTCCCTTATTCAACTGTGTGGCAACGCCTTTTTATATTTCTCTCTAAAAATAAACTCAAAAATCCTTATAACAAATAATAAAAAGAGAATGAAACTACCTTGTACTTTTTATATCATTGTTTAAACATTTTATAATAAGGAAATATATTGTAGAGTAAAACTTTTTATACCGATTATAAATTTAATGATTACAAAAAAATATTCATTTCGTCTACATATTTATCTTGCCCTAATTAGAAAGGAACGTTCACATGTTACAAAAATATTTTATAATGGATGGTTAAATTTTAACGGCCGATGTTGATTATGAACCACAACTCAACGTCAAGCTTTTTTCTGCTTTTCATTTGACATTTCTCAATTTCAGACTTACTTAATTTGAACCATGGAAAGGTACACTTCGAACAACGCGTTAAAGTTATTCAAGCTGTTATGAAAATGCGCATGGTGCACTTCGTGATTTTTTCACTCAATTTAATCATCCAAATGTGCGTACAATCGGGAAAATTGTGCAAAAATTTTAGCAAACTTGGTCTGTAGGAGACTTTAAAATACCAGTGCATGCTCGTACAGCTCGTTCTACACAAAATATTGCTGCTCGAGATAATGTGGCTGAAGAGTCGTCCGTCCGCCTCAACTCGTCGTTGTGCCCAACAATTGCACTTCTCACGCTCGTCATTGATTAACATTAAGCATAAAGATTTGCATCTTACAAGGTGCAATTGACTAATGAACTAAAGCCTCTTAATGATTCCAAGCGTCGTCAATGGTCAGAATGGTGGCAAGAAATGGCAAGAGTGGATAATAAATTTTCGAAGAAAATCATCTCCAGCGATGAGGCACATTTTCACCTCAGTGGATTTGTCAATAAAGTGATTGTCAAAAAACCAATGCACCCCAAAAGATGACTGTTTCGTGCGGTTTATTAGCTGGTGGCTTTATCGGGCCGTATTTTTCCAACATATTTCAGCAGTGGCAGTGCTACGTTCCACATAGCTAACGAAACAATGACTTTTTTGCGCGACAAATTCAATGACTGTGTTATTCCACGTTGTGGCGATATCAATTACCTGCCAACATCATGCGATTTGACGCCGTTGTACTTCTTTCTTTGGGGTTATTTGAAAGAAAAAGCGTACGTCGATAAGTCAGCAACAATTCAAAGCTAAAGAATAGCACAGTTCCACACATTAACGTCATAGAACCACAATTTATATTATCTATTTATACCACCTACATCCGACCGAAAATGGAATACAACTCTCATGTTTGGGCAAGTGCCCCAAAGTCTATTTTGAGGTTACTCGACCACGCGCAGGAGAGAGCGAAGAAGCTTATCGATGACTCTATTGAATCACTGGTGCATCGACGCAGTTACTCTGTTCTATCGTTACTACAATGGATTTTGATCTGACGAGATTAGGTATCTTGTTCCCGAAATTCACACATTTTTACGTCATCGTCCAGGGTTCATCCATTTGTGGTCGATTGCACGGTGAATCGTACTACGCATTACAGAGAGAATTCGTTTTTCAGCCGTACGCTTCGCCTGTGGAATAAGTTGCCTGCTGAGGTGTTTCCTGTCTGTTATAACGTTGGAAAGCTCAAGTCAAATGTTCACAAACACTACTGTCTCTTTCCCCCTCCTCATAACCTATATTCCTAGTTCTGGTACAATGCGCTGCATATGTAGGGGTCATCCCCTGAGTACTGGTCCAAGATAAAAAATATTTTACTCCAGACATAGTTGAACCATACCAATATTATCATAATAAAAGAAATGACAATAATTCCAAAATGATTTTAAAATCAATATCGGCCTCAACATTTAACCACCCTTTACTTAACACTATATTTCATAGCTAATAGAACTTAAATATGTTTGCAAACATAATTTTTATTGCGCAGTATTTGTATATATATTTTCGCATTAGCATACATTGTGATTTATATAAAAGTTAAGTATGAAATCGGAAAATGTTTCCAAAACAATTTTATATGATATGTATTTAATAGTATATAGTTACAAAATATTGTAAATATTACTTTAAGGATATACGTTGCAGTTTTCACACCAAAATACATTTAACCCGATAACGTGATCTAGATTTTACCAAGGCAGTTAAATTTTTTGAGTTTGTTCACGTTATCGATTACCCAAATTTAAAACAAAAGATGTTTTAATAATTAAAAGTTTTAAAGACTATTTTAAGTTAATTACTCTATTAATACCAAAATTTAAAGTGCAATGCATTCAGTTCACTTCGATAAATAACGAGAAAATAATGGGTATGTTTTTGTCTAAAAATATTTTGTGGATTCTTCCATTGAAAATAAAATAATCACACTCGAACTTACTTGTTCGTTACACAGTACTTGAACAATTCACAACTTCATTAGTACTTAATATCATTGTATATTAAAACAGACTTGCTTAGTATTCTGACTTATGACAGCCGTGCACAAAGTTTTAGATTAAACTATCGCTCTTCCGAAGATCTGCTTGCTACTTAAACTTCTTTATTAGCTTCTACATTTTTCGTGAGCCTTCTAGAATCAAATGCAAAAATAGAATTCTCACATATATGCTTACTAAACAATACGAACGCAACAACAACAAATAATAAGAAATAAAAAACCAAGAACGCAACAACAAGAATAAAATCACTGAAACTTTGCGCTCTTTAAATCATGCCTTTATGATTGTTTGTTTATGTGTTATGTTTTTAGTTTTACGTTGTTCGTGCGAATGTTCTATATGAACCACCACCATTTTGAATCGAGCGCTATTGTCCTTTTGTATCCTGTAGACCTTATCGTTTATTGTTTTAATCACCTTATACGGCCCTTTCCAATGGGTTTGCAATTTGAGAGAAAGTCTTTCTTCCGTTGTTTCGGGTTAAAAAGTAGAACCAATTGTCCTACCTGAAAACCATCAGAATTTGCAGCACCGTCATACATTGCTTTCATCTTGGCGCGGAAAATTTTGGTTCAATTACAAACTCATGCACATCGTTTAGATCTTTTCCCCCTGTACACGAACCTCGGTATCATAATTTTATAGTGTAGGTGGGGTACCAAATTCCAAATTTCTAGCGTCACCGGCTGCGAACGATCTTGACACATGCACAGCAATTACCCATTGGGCTACTGACTGTCGAAGCCCAAACCAGTAAAACTGTTGACCACCACTGCCACCATCATGGAATTCTTCTATAGCTTTGGGTATCTGAGACGTTTTCACGACTGTTAATTTGGCCTTTATTTTGAGTCAAAACTTTCGATGCGTGTTAATAATTCGTAACAATATTAAATAAGGATAGGAGGAAATTCAATTAGCAAAAACAACAAAAAATAGACTAAAACTGATTGAACAATTTTTGGGTGGATACTCGTATTTAAGAATCTGTTAAATAATGTTTAAAGGAAAAAACAGTAATTTTTTGCAATTTTTTGTTTGCCATCTTTTAAAGAGCTTTTCCTTCGAGGTTGCTCAGCACTCTAATGCCGCTTTAATCTTTAAATCTAATCTAATCTAATCTAATCTAATCTAAAAAGAAACTTCTTGTTTTCTTGCCAAACCACTAACACGTTCCTTTCCTTTTACATTAATTCAATTATATCAATTTTTCCTCTATAAATTTTGAAATTTTTTAAGACATATTTCACGAATGAAACTTTTTCAATCACCTGCAACTAATGAGAGGTGTCAAAGAGCAACTAACAGGACGCATACATGGTCTGATCAAAAAATAACCATTATTTTGCAATTTCGTGAGTTACGTATGTTCGTTGTTGGTACACATGTCTGTTGTAGTTGGCAATATCAGCAATTTTCGATTGTCAGTTTGTTTTTGACAGACAAAATGGTTAGTCTGGTTTTGGTGTGCTCTTCGACTTTTTACTCACGGACATCGCTCAGGAGCTGTTTAACATCGTCAACGACAATTCGGATTTCCTCGAAAAGGTCATAACTGGTGACGAATCATAGGTGTATGGCTATGACATTGAAACCAAAGCCCAATCATCCCAATGGAAGCGTCCAGAAGAGCCAAGACCGAAAAAAGCACGTCAAGTTCGATCAAATATGAAGATTTTGCTCATTGTTTTCTTCGACTGCAATGGCGTGGTGCATCATGAATTATTACTACAAGGTCGTACGGTCAATAAAGAATACTACCTTGAGGTTATGCGCCGTTTGCGCGAAGCAATTCGTCAGAAACGCGCAGAATTGTGGAAACATTCATGGACTCTGCACCGTGATAATGCACTAGCCCACACATCGATGCTTGTGCGTGAGGTTTTGGCAAAAACAAACCTCAACCACCGGACTTGGGCCCCGCTGACTTTTTCCTCTTCCAAAAACTGACCGATGAAAGGAAAGCGTTTTGCTACGATTGAGGAGATAAAAAAAAATCGAAACAGGAGCTGTTGGCGATACCAAAAAGCGCGTTTCAGAAGTGTTTCGAGGATTGGAAAAAACACTGGCATAAGTGTATTATATCCGAGGGGGACTACTTTGAAGGGGGCAATATAGTTATTGATGAATAAATAAATACTTTTTGAACATAAACGAAAAAAGTTTAATTAGTCGTATTCAGGGTTTTGAATACTCCATGGAAAAATAAATTTGTTCACGTTTCTGAAACGTGTGAAGTTACTTTCTCGTTCATTAATCAATGCACCATGGCTAGTTAGTAATTCTATAAATTCTGGTGTATTTGCAAAAACTGCAAAGTGCATTGGTGTTAGATCATCTTTACCATGATTTTAAGTTTTTTCATTAACGTTGGCTCCATTTTTTATCAGAAATTTTGCTATTTCTAATTGTTGGACGTAAATTTGATTGGATGTATTTGGTTTTTATCCCTCTTTTACATTAGAATGCTTGTAATCGTATTAATATTCTATAGCAAAATTCTTGCAATCAACAAATGTTTACAGAAAATTTGTTATTTTTACGAAATATTTGTCAAATTCACTCAAGAGTATTTTGTTACTTAAATGTTAAGTATTGAACATTTTTGGGTTACCAGAAAATTGCTTATTTTCTATAGACAATTTTTTTTTATTTTCTATGGACAATTTTTCGTTTACCAAACTCTTTTTCTTTTTCATAAAAAATATTTTGTTAACCAAAAATCTTCAATAGAAAAATTTTTTTCATTTTATTTTCTGAAAAAAAAATTATTCTATCGAAAAGATTTCAACCAGAAAATAATTTGTCTTACCGAAAAATTTTCTTATTGTTATATAGTATAGTTTTTCTTATAGTTATATAGTTTTTTTCCAAAAATATCTAATTGTTATGATAAACCCCCAAAATAAACATATTTTTTTAGATTTATATATTAGTTTTTATTGTCAGTGGCCTCATCTTTTCTACAGCACGCTTGCTTATATACTTCGACTGCAATAAATTAAGAATATATTTAAAAAGTTCTTTAGGACATAAAATATTTTTTCTCATATTAATATATAATTCGTAATGACTTAATTTAATACGAGTATTTCTAAAAAGAGCACCACCTTATTTCTCGGTATTTTTTTATATTTGAAAATCTTAATATTATTTTACAGATTTTTTTTAAATATCTTAAATGTCTATAAATCTTTTTACACATACACAAAGTGTCATAATAATGTAACTTTGCCTTTAAAATTTATTAAATGAAATCAAACCCAAAAAATCTTTATATCGTCTGTTTTCAAAAAAGCCCTAAGTTACCAAAAATTAAAATTTGACATTTTGATTGTCTATAATGCAGCATATCAAATACCCTTTAGGGTGATCAAACGATTATTATTCGACCGGGTTTTTTTGTTTATTGTAACCATTTTTCTTAATTGTAATTTTTCTAATATAGAATAAACCGGAGTTTTTAACACGATTATCGGTGTTTTTAATATTTAAATGTTATACTTGCACGTACTTATTTTAATGACAGATATGCTCGCAAATAAAGTGTTTTTATGTTTTTTTATGACTAACAGTCTAGAAAAGAATTTGCATCATAATTATAATATACTCGAAACTACTCGTAGCTTAAACACGCATTTCTATTAATCTTACAAAAATTAATAAATCATTGACATACATATATTGCTGAAGATACCTAGGCGCATATAGTGCACAAAAGAAATTAGTACATAATTGTATATTCTTAATGCATAAAAACAAACTAGTTTCTCCTTATAAGTGCTTTTTTTTAATACTTAGTTTGCATAACTAATATTCGGTAGATTTCCAATGGCCGCTTTTTATATAACAACTACATGCATAGTTTTTTGAGTGCTCTTCTGTTAAGTATGAGTATAATAATGAAATTTATCATAACACCAGCGTGGTCAATTATTTGTAACTCAAAAGCGCCATGACTATATCCAAAAAGCGTTAAAACCGAGGTCTGATAAAAATAACCGTTATTTTAAATTTTTTCAAAAAGTATTTATTTATTCATCAATAGCTATACTCCGGTGGCGTATTTCGTGTGAGGCGCAATACAGGTGAAAGGCTTAAACTCCGATATCGTAAAAACCACTATCAAGCATTGAGGTGGCAGAGTGATGGTGTGGACGAGTTTTTCAGGTCTTGGTCTAGGGCCGTTCAACAGAATTTCTACCGAAATGGACAGATTTGTGTAGAGGGACATTTTAGAAAATAAGACGTTGCCACATGCCGAGTGGAATATGCCACTTCGATGGGTGTTTCAACATGATAACGATCCGAAACACTCATCGAAGTTGGTGAAGGACTGGATACAATCGAAAGGGATTCAAGTGCTTGATTGGCCGGCTCAATCGCCCGATTTGAACCCAATCGAAAATTTATTTTCCATATTGAAGAGGAATGTTGGATCGAAAAGATTTTCCTAGAGATACGATTTATTTTCGTGTCTGGAGAATGAATGGATACGCATAGATCCAAAAATAATTGATAATTTAATAAAATCTATGCCGCGTCGATGCGCCGCAGTAATAAAAAATAAGGGTTATTATACCAAATATTAAAAGTTTCTTAGGTTTTGCCCAGTGATTTTTTGAGTATTTTTTGTTGTTGTACTAAAAGAACCGTTAGGTGAGAGATAATTACAAAAATTTTTTTTGGTAATTTTGTATGACACATTTACTAATAAAACTGCATTAAAGCATTGAACTGAAATATGTTCATTTAAATATAATTTTGACTACAAGCTAAAATCAAGCAGCGTTTCTTAGGTTTTGCCCAATACTGTATATGACAGATGTGTACCAATATAACAGAAAAAAAATATAACTTAACTCATGAAATTCGAAAATAACGGTTATATTTTGATAAGACCAGTAGTGCAATTCACTAACCTGTTTTAACGCTAATAAAATTCGTTTAGAGAAATTAACACTAGCGTTGGTGTTTTTGCGATTCTATAACAGTTTTTAACACTATTTGTCTTCGTTTTAAATCAGCTGTTTTTATAGCCTGACTGATTAGCGTTAACTAAACACCAATTATTTTTGTAGTGTTTATCTTAACAACAATGGCGTTAAAATTTCTACTAGAATAACTTCACAGTATTTGGCATACGACTTGTCGGAAGATTCCAACAGTCGTCGGCGTGTTCTCCGTGAGAAGAACTTATCTTGTTTATCAAAAAATATTTTAAATAATAAACATATAAATAGTTTTACTTACCCTAAACATGGAATTATTTGCAAATTTCTTTGCTGCCACATATTTCAAATTTTTTTTCACATACAACCAGAAGTGTTAAGAATAAGTTAGTGAATCACATAAGCGTTAGTGCAAACCACAATAGCTCGCGTTAAGTTATGCTCTTTTAAAATCGTTAAAAGTTAGTGAATTGCACTACAGGTTTTTATATATAAAAATCATTGATGCCCTCAAGGACAATCTTCTTTACACATTTTTGTGGAGCACTGATCTAAATATATGCACACGTATGTGCAATGTACAGTGGAATAAAACTTTGAGTAGATTCTACATATATACGAGGGCGGATTGATATTGAAGCTACCTAGCGCTAGGTGGCATCAGAAACACAGTTTTTTTATTTTTTGAAATTGTGAGCTGTTAAAGTTTCACCCAAATTCCTCGATTACTTTTTTTGTTGTAGTCGTTTGAAGTAAGCAACTTTTGTGTTTCTTGAAAAATGGAAAAAAGTGAATGTCTAGCAGTGGTTAAACAATATTATTTGAAAGAGAAAACGGCGAAAGAGACAAAACACAATCGCGATAAACATTACGGTGAGTCTGCACTGTCAGATTACATGGTAAAATATTTGATTGCTGAATTTAAACGCGGCCGAACAAGCGCTTCGACATCAATACCATCAACAGGAAGGTTAAAAAAGGTGGCTAATGAAGAAAATATCAAGAAAATCCTCGATATCGTTATGAATGGTCGCCCAGTCAAGTTACTTGAGATTATTGCAATGGTAAACATATATGAACGTGTATTCAATATTTTGAATGAACATTTGCATATGAAAAAGCTATCGGCAAGATGGATGCCGCCTTTGCTCAGTGTCGAACAAAAACGAGTACGACAGACCACTTCACAGCGGTGTTTGGACATGCTAAAGCGTAACCCTGCATCACTGCACATATGAAAACAAAAATCAATGGAAACAATGAGTGGAAGCTGGTGGAAGTACTCCCAAGAATGCGTAGATAGTGAAATCGTGTGGCAAGGTTATGACCATTGTATTTTGGAATGCACACGGAATATTGCTCAGCGATATTGTGAAAAAGGATCTACAATCACAGGAAATTATTAATAAATAGTAAAGAAAAAACGACTAGACTTAAAGGAGAAAAGAGGAAAAAAGTTCTCTTCAAGACTACGCACCGGTTCACACAGTATTACACCCAATTTTCACGATGATTTTTTCAAACGTCTCTAAGTCATGTCTTTTATATTTGTGGGCAAATTTGGTAGAAATGAAAGAGGGGTAAACAAAAAGACACGAACTCCGTTTTTTGTGTTTTTTTCCTAATCTTTTTGTTATCATTTGTGATTTTGTTATTATTTTTCATTTACATTCGTTTGGCAAGATGACTACATCGATGCTAACTAAAGGATAAAAAGAGACAAACGATATTATTTTGCAACTACAATTGAAAAAAGACATGTCTTAAAAAATCATTATGAAAATGTAACATGATTTTGGTAGCAGCTTTAAAATAAAATAAAAAACAAACATGTCTTTAAAAGTCGTCGTGAAAATTGGGTGTTAGACACGATACTAAAATTACATGAAATACATTTCGAATTGGGTGATCATCGACCTTATAGTCCAGATTTAGCTCCTAGTGACTTTTTTTTTGTTCTGAACTTGAAAAAATTGGTTGCAAGAAAAAGATTCACCGCAAACGAAGCGTATTTTGAAGGGTTCACAAAATCGTATTATTCAGATGGTATAAAAATTTGGAATATCGTCTTACTAAGTGTATTGAGCTAAAAGGAGACTATGTTGAGAAATAAATAGTTTTTTAAAGAAACACAGAAATGTTTTTTCCCCTACTTAGGTAGCTTCAATGCGCCCGCGCATCTTTGCATATGTTTAACAAAAAACACAGAGTTATTAAAGAGCTTTTAAGAATTTTTTACTTTGTTCGTTTTTTTTTTTGGGAATTACTTTGCTTTTGTTTAAATGTTACTAAATGTTAATAACTTTGTTTCTAATTATTTTATTAAAAACCCGGCTAACCGGTTTTTTTTACCGAATTTCTTTAGTTTTTTTTACCTAATTGCCACAGTTCGAGGTATTCGAAAACCAGTTTTAGAAAATAAGTCGAATAATCGATTGCCCTAGTACCCTTTTGCTAATTAAAAACAACGATGTTGTCAAAAACGATCCTATGAAAACATGTAGAAAATATTCTTCAATGTAAGTTGGGGCTTTTATGAATGAATACGTATGACAATATGTATAAATTTACATACGAGTACAATTGACAGCGCTAATTCTTGAATCTGGAACGGTTCGCAGCACTCAAGCACATATTTGAAAATTATGTCTCTCAATTATAGTTTCGAGATTTGAAATTGTGTGCTTTAATAAGCGCATAATTCATTTTTTATGCCCACATTTTGATCGTTATATTTTTATTCTTGTGATGGTTTCCCTTGAAAAAAAAAGACTTTCTTCAGCTCACTCCCTCGTTTCTTTTGGCAGGAACTTTTCCCTTGTTTTTTGTTGTGGTGTTTTTAATTTTGTGGTGGCTGGCATTTATCATGATTTATAGCTCTTTAGTACTGATCTCTTAAGAATTTCTTGTGGACATATTTTTTTTTTGCTCTTTTTTACTTGCTGCTGGAATCTGCTGTTAGTTGTGCATTTCTTATGTGGGAAATTAGTTAATCACATGAACTAATTGGATCTTATTATTTTTCACTTGATCGTCCGTCGTTGTCTTATTCCCGGAAATATTTCGTGCAGCTGAAAAGGCAAAAGTAGCATACATACTAATCATTCACATGTCTTTTGGACTGTGTTGGGTAATTAATTTATGCACCACATAATGTCTATCATCTGCTTGCAGCGAGAGTGTTGCACCCACTTATTTGGCGCTTGCAAATTCATCGTTTCATTTAAATTTGCAACGAAACGGAAATATGTATAAATCAAATCAAGTTATAACATGCGCCGCGGCATGTCGTTAAAAATGCAGCAACCTTAAGCATGTATGAAATATTTGTTTTGTTGAGATGTTTGGTAAGTGCAAGTTAGTTCCTTGGAGTAGCCAACATAAATTCCTGTCACATCGTTTTTTGTTTCTCTCTTTCATATGCTCATCTTAATCAGAATCTTCATTGGTGATTCTGTTTCAGATTATTACTTAAATTTGTTACATGTCATGGAACTGTTAAACAGATTGATATACATTCATGTTCAGGCTAAAAATCATACAGGATAATTAATGGTGACAAAATTGTAGAAATAATCTGCTTTAAATATTTAAATTCTTGGAATATGTTTTTCAAAGTAAATATAGGGAAAGAAACAAGTATTTGGCACGAAAAGCTTTAAAACATTTTCTGTAATTAAATTATTTATTACTTTAGCAGTGCTAAAGTAGGAAACTTGTTTGGTATATCGATTGCTGGTGAGAGTACGAGTTTGTATATTTCTATGCAAATAGTTCACGTTAAACTTTAAAGTCTTTCAATAACAACAAGCTGGTTACAAAAACTTTCTAACAGGGGAATGTCGGCTTGATATGACGATTTGCAGTGTTGGGCAAAATCTTTCGTTCGTGAAAATCGTTCATTCTTTTCTACCATCTTTCTGTTTGTCAAACATATTTCAGAATGAATGAAATGTTTCAGTTATGCACAATATTCGTTTATCAGGTGGCAGCATAGCCAGTTATTATTAAATACCACAGGGATTATTAGTTGATTTACACAAGGCGAACTCATAACAGGTGGAATTGAGAGCACAGCTGATAACTTTTTGTGTTTTTATCTTTACCGGATGTCTATGAAATAATTAAAAGAAACTAGAAAATAAAACAAACAAACAAAATTTTTTTTAAAACAACTTTTTAAATTATGTATTGTAGCTTGAAAGCCAGGTATGATCCAGAATCCTCTTGAATTCGGGTGGCCGTTTTGATTTTTTTGATTTTCACGAAATAACTAAAAGTCTGACTGGTTTTATGTAAATTATTGTGAGAATTAAGGAATTATAATTATTCTTTTGTTTATGTATTTATATTTATATGTGTAATATCTAAAACATATATAATATATATATTTCTTTTTCTTTAACAAAAGGCATACTCCTGAAGAAGTCGACAACCCACATCGACGAAACGTTGAGTGAATATATGAAATAATTGGTTTTTGTTTACATAAACTTTGACCATATTAGCCCGTAAACAATATCAAATAACCAAAATTCCTCAAAAAAAAAAAGTGCCATTATCATCACCAGAAATTTCAAAAACTCCATTTTGTTTTTACTTAATTTTCTCAATTCCCAAGATTTTTTAGATATCTGATCAGATAGGTGTCAACTTCCATTTGTGTATGGTGTGTAATTGGAGCAACTCTCCATTTTTCCAGAAAAGTGCCGTCATCTTCACCAGATATCAAATATCATCGCAACCAAAAATGTCTAAGGGCGATATTACCTGTGCGACAACGGATAGTAATAGGTTTGCTATCCTTCAGACTGACGAGCCAACTACATCAAAAAAAACATTTAAACCGCCACCAATATACTTGAGAGAACCTACATCTAATGAGCTGGTAAAAGCACTTATTTCGGCCATTGGTAAAGACACCTTCAACGTAACATCAGTGAAGCACGGACAAATAAGTGAAACAAAAATCCAAGTCAACTGCGAAAATGATTACCGAAAACTTTCTGCCGCTCTGGAAAAAGAGAAAAGATCTTTCTATACTTATCAACTTAAAAGTGCTAAAGGCCTTCAAGTTGTTATTAAAGGTATTGACCCTTGCGTAGATATTGATGACGTCAAAACCGAATTGGAAGATAAAGGTTTTAAAATAAAAACCGTAGTAAATATCAGGAACCGTGAAAAGATCCCTCAACCCATGTTTAGGGTTGAACTAGAACCCAGGGATGTTATCCTGAAAAAAGGTGAAATTCATCCAATTTATAACCTTAAATTTCTTTTGCATCGTAAGGTTACCGTTGAGGAGCCACATAAGCGTTCAGGACCCGTTCAGTGCCTAAACTGCCAAGAATTTGGCCACACAAAGGCTTACTGTAAGTTGCCCGCTGTTTGTGTCGTATGTGGCGAACTTCACGGCACAACTCAGTGCAATAAGCCAAAGGCCGACGCAAGTGTTAAAAAATGCAGTAACTGTGGAGGTAACCACACTGCAAATTATAGAGGGTGCCCTGTCTATACTCATTTTAAGCGGTCAATGACAAATAAGCCATTGATTTCAAATATGCCACCCCAGCAGTCAAACACCATTTCTACAACCAATTTTCCCCAGGTACGCCAGCCAACCAGCCATATACACGTGCAAAACCCCCAACAAATTTCTTATGCGAATGTGGTAAAATCCGATAAACCAAATTTGAATCAGGAGCCCAAGCCTCAAAACTCCGACCAACATTTTAGCAATCTTGAGGCAACTCTGCAGACTCTTGTTCAATCTATAAATACATTTACGGTTTCCATGACGAACATGATGCAGGAAATGCTGAAAATGCAATCCACCATTTTGCAGGCAATTTTAACAAAATGAATTGGTTAAAAATATGTTTCTGGAACGCAAACGGCATTCGCCAACATAAAAATGAACTTGAGCACTTCCTTATGGAAAAGCAGATCGATATAATGATGATTGCTGAAACCCATTTGACAACCAACAGTTATTTTAAAATTAATGGCTACACATTATATGACACAAAAGATCCCCGTGGAAGATCTTGCGGCGGTTCGGCAATTTTGATAAAGACCAGAATTAAGCATTATCTAATGAACGGGACACGTGAGGAATATCTCCAAGCTACAAATATATGCCTTGATTATTTTCATGAAAAAATCGTTATATCCTCGATTTACTCACCACCACGATTTTCAATAACAGAAAACCAATATTCAAATTTTTTCAAATCACTTGGTCCTCGATTTTTAGCGGCCGGCGACTATAACGCTAAACACACTTTTTGGGGATCACGTTTAATTACCTCGAAAGGCCGTGTGCTTTTTGACACCGTTTCCAAAATGAGCTTAGATGTGATTTCAAGCGGACATCCCACTTATTGGCCGTCAGACCGCCGAAAGATTCCAGACGTTATAGATTTTGGAGTTGCGAAAAATTTTCCTTTAGAGTGGATGCAAGTGGAGCCTTCATTAGATTTGTCATCAGATCACTCACCCACTATAATCTCTGTTTCGTTCCCCCAAGAGATTGGCTCCCCGTTGACCGTCAATAGAGTTAATTGGCTAAAATACAAAAAATTTTTGAGTACACATTGTAGTGAAAATATCGCCTTGAGAACACCTGAGGATATTGATGCGTCAATTAACGATTTTTCTGAAAACCTCAAACTGGCCGTACAGCATGCTACCACTAGTCATATAAGATCCAGAAATGAGAACAATAGAACTTATTCGGCTGAAATTGAGCAACTCCTGTCAGAAAAAAGAAGAGTTAGAAGAGAGTGGCAAACTCGCAGGTCTCCCCAGCTTAAAACTAGACTACGGGAATGTGTAACTCGACTAAGAAATCTGCTTGAAATACAGAGAATATCTTCCCTCAAAACATATTTGGAAAGCTTGGATGGTACTCCGCAATCTGACTATTCTCTGTGGAAAGCGACAAAAGGTCTGAAAAGACCCGTAATAGGTAAGCCACCTTTGCGAACTTCAACTGGCGACTGGGCACGAAGCGATTCCGAAAAGGGGATGGTGTACGTTGATCATTTGAGAAATGTTGTTATGACAAATGATTCAGTGGATGCTGCAGCAGAATTTCCGCCGTATGCTGTTAGACAGCCTGTGTCTTTGAGACTTAACTTTCAAGATGTCGAAAACGTTATCAATAACATAAACCCCAGGAAAGCTCCAGGTATAGATCAAATTACTGGTAAAATGCTTGAACAGTTACCTCGTGTAGCTAGAAGAGTTCTACTTTTTATTTTTAACGCTATTTTACGCCTTGAGTATTATCCTGCAGAGTGGAAGGTCTCTATGATTACTATGATACCCAAGCCAGGGAAGGATCCGACTAAAGTAGAGTCATATAGACCAATAAGTCTACTACCAACAATTTCAAAACTGTTCGAAAAATTGTTAATGGCGAAGTTGTCTCCAATACTTAATGATGTGGGATGTATCCCTGATCATCAATTTGGCTTTCGGGCTAAACATAGCACCATAGAACAAACACATAGACTAGTCAATGTCATAAGACAGACTTTTGAAGACAAAAAGTACTGTTCAGCTCTATTCATCGACATTTCCCAAGCTTTTGATAAAGTGTGGCACGACGGACTGATGCACAAAATAAAGTTAAACTTGCCTGCAAATACTCACAAGCTTCTGGAAAGCTACTTATATGACCGGAAATTTGTTATCAAAGAAGGTGATTTTACAAGTCTCTCACAGTCAATTGGAGCAGGAGTTCCCCAAGGTAGCATTCTAGGACCCACTCTATATTTAATTTACGCATCTGACATGCCAACGAGATCCGGAATCCATACTTCAACTTTTGCAGATGACACAGCTTTTTTTAGCGTTCATGAAAACCATCAAGAAGCTTCACGAAATTTGCAGCAGTATATTTCAATATTAGAGAAATGGTTGAAACTTTGGAAAATAAAAGTTAATGAACAAAAATGTACTCACGTTACATTCACACTGCGTAAGCAAACATGTTCGGCTCTCCAAATTAACAATACACCTATTCCGCAGCATAATGAAGTTAAATACCTTGGTATTTACCTCGACCGTAGGCTAACGTGGAAGCCTCACATTGATGCGAAAGTCACTCAGTTGAAATTAAAAGCAGCGCAACTAAATTGGCTTATGGGCAGAAATTCGACATTGAAGTTGGACTGCAAACTTTTGTTATATAACGCAATTTTAAAGCCTATATGGTGCTACGGAGTTCAATTATGGGGAACCGCCTCAACATCTAACATTGAAAAAATTCAAAGACGACAAAACCAAATTCTTCGTACGATTACTGCAGCTCCATGGTACGTAAGAAACTCACGAATTCACAAGGATCTGTGTGTTCCGCTGGTAACTGACGTGTTCTCTAAGTATGCCACAAGGTATATCAGTAAACTGGAACTTCACCCAAATCCTCTTGCACGCAACATACTTAATTTTGGCGGCCACTCTCGGTTGAGAAGAAGGGATACACTGGCCACCATCAGAACGTTAAATAGGTGATTCTACCGATATTATTCGCGCGAAATGAAACTCTTTTGTCTAGCAGTGGCTGGACTTAAATAACTTTTATATTTAGTATTAAGATTTGAATACTTATTGTTAGTTCATATTTTGAAGATTCAATAAATAAATGAATGACAAAAAAAAAAAAAAAAAAAAAAAAAAAAAAAAAAAAAAAAAAAAAAATCTTCACCAGAGATCTCAAAAATTCCAGTTTTTCAAGTTAATTTTCTCAATTGCCAAGATTATTTTAGATATCTGGTCAGATAGGTGTCATAGAGGACCCTTTCAGCTTCCATTTGTATATGGTGTGTAGTTGGAGCAACTTTCCATTAAAAAAAGTGCCCTCATCTTCTTCAGAAATGTCAAAAATTGAATTTTTAACGTTAATTTTCTCAATTCCCAAGATTTTTTTATTAGATATATGACCTACTAGGTGTCATGGAGGACCCTTTTAGCTTCCATATGGTGTGTAGTTGGAGCAAATCTCCATTTTTCCAGAAAAGTGCCCTCATCTTCACCAGAAATCTCAAAAATTCCAGTTTTTTAAGTTAATATTCTCAATTTCTAAGATTATTTCAAATATCTGACCTACTAGGTGTCATAGAGGACTCTTTCAGCTTCCATTTGTATATGGTGTATAGTTGTAGCAAGTCTCCATTTTTGCAAAAACGTCCTTGGAAACATAACTGACTTTTATGCGTATTTGTGTTTAATTTCTAACATGTTTTTTTATATTCAAGTGATGGGGTATCATAAATCAACATCTTGGCTTTTGTTTGCACTTAATTTTTAACAAGGAACGATCTTCGTAGTCTTTTCTTAACCTTTTTTTTTTAATCAGACATCAAATTTGGTACGACTGTTAAGTTGTTAACAGAGCTCTGTTAATTGAAAAATGTGGCTACGCTAAGAACGAGGGGTGTTTGTCTGAGAACTTAAATATGCATTTATTTTCACACACATCATTTAATTTGCATTCATTAGCTTTTAAACTGCTTTATTCAGAAAAAGGTTAGTGTTTCTTAGAATATGAAAAGTTTTCTAAATTGACTGTATTTAATTGATTGTACTATATTTTAAATATTCTTAAATTAAGTAATGCCGAAAACTGCTAAATATAGAGCCGAATGAATGAATCCGATGTTTGTTCTTAAAGAAATGAAAAGCTAAGAGGTTTTCTGGAATTAAATCATTTTAAACAGTACAGAAGTATTACCTACGAGTGGATTCTTGATTTTAGAAATGATTTAATTTCAAAACAGAACCAAAGAAGGGACGTGACTCTGTGACATGATTGATATGTGTAGTTGAATAATGCTAAAATAACTGCATTGCTAAATGGAAAGTATTCACCTAAATCACAAAAAGATGCTAAACTAAGCCGCAAAAACGCCAAAATGACCACTCTAATTTTGCCCAACACCATTCTATATCACTACCCTACAAGAATAGTTTTTTTTAGCTTGTTTTATTGAATCTTCACAATGTGAACTAACAACTAAATACAAAAAATTAACGCTCTGATGATAGCAAGGGTATATTCTCAACCGAGTGTGACACTAAAATTTGCAGAACATGTTTCTGCAAATTTCTCGAAGCTACTTGATGGTTTTCATGTACGCTGCAGAATGCTGTGTCATCTGCAAAAGTTGAAGTGTTAATACCAGATCTGGTTGGCATGTCAGAAGCGTAAATCAAATATAAAGTACGTCCCAGAATGCTACCTTGGGAAACTGCTGCCTCGATTGGCTGAGTTGGGCTTATAAAGTCGCCTTCTCTGATAACAAACTTCCGGCCACATAAATAGCTTTCCAGAAGCTTGTGAGCTCTAATAAATATAGTTATTAAGCACTTCGTTGGAATTGCGATATTAAGAGTAATACATAACCATATTAATATGGTTGGATGTAACATAGAATGGTTGATCACAACAACAGTGTGTTTGACCATAAAAATTGTCATGATTGTGACAATAGTATGGTTGGTACATCCATAATATAGTTGGCCAGAAGTATGGTTGGCTGCGTCATATTATTGTTGGTTACCAGACGGCATACATATGTTTACATCTTAATAAACTAACCTTTTGATTTACACTATTACTTAAAACGGTGGTTTTTGTACTAACGAGTGATTTTTTTGCTATTATCTTTTTGGCAACACTAGTTTTGACAGCTCACGCACGTTTTGTATCTTGTGTCACTGTCAAACATCTTCAGTTTGGTCTATAATTTAATCATGAATCGTCTTACAAACGAACAACGCTTGCAAATTATTGAATTTTTTTACCAAAACGCGTGCTCTGTTAAGAAAATTTATGGTCAGTTTAATCGACCTACTGAGGCTTCCATTCGGGCTATTGTAAAAAAATTTCGCACCAAATTTACATTGTTGGACATTAAACCACCAACACGCTTACGTAGAGTGCGAACTGAAGAAAATATCGCAGCCGTATCGGCCAGCGTTGGTGATGACCGTGAATTATCGATTCGGCGCCGTTCGCAGCAATTGGGCCTCTGTTACTCCACTACGTGGAAAATTTTGCGGAAGGATTTGGGTGTGAAGCCTTATAAGATACAGCTGGTGCAAGAATTGAAGCCAAACGACCTACCACAACGCCAAATTTTTGGTGAATGGGCTCTTGAAAAGTTGAAGATGAAGATCCACTTTTTTATCGAAGAATTGTGTTCAGGGACGAGGCTCATTTCTGGTTGAATGGATACGTGAACAAGCAAAACTGCCGTGTTTGGAGTGAAGAGCAGCCAGAAGCATTGCAAGAGCTACCAATGCATCCACAAAAAACAACCGTTTGGTGCGGATTATGGGCTGGCGGCATCATTGGGCCGTATTTCTTCAAAGATGATGCGAATCACAACGTTACTGTGAATGGTTAGCGGTACCGTGCGATGATAACAAACTTTTTTTTGCCCAAAATGGAAGAGCTTGACTTGCATGACATGTGGTTTCAACAAGACGGTGCCACATGCCACACAGCAAGCGAAACAATGGACCAATTGAGAGGCGAGTTCGGTGAACAGTTTATTTCACGCTTGGGACCAGTCAATTGGCCGCCCAGATCGTGCGATTTAACGCCTCTAGACTATTTTTTGTGGGACTATGTTAAGGCTAATGTCTATAGCGATAAGCCCGCTTCGATTGACGCACTGGAAGCCAACATTGCCAACATTATTCGTGAGATACCGACCGAAATGTTGGAAAGAGTATGCCAAAATTGGACTAAGCGGATGGACCATTTGAGGCTCAGCCGCGGCCAACATTTGCATGAAATAATCTTCAAACATTAAATTATATCGACCCAACTATCGATCCAAATAAATATTTCATGCATTTTTCTGAATTTTATGCGTTTTTTTTTTTAATTTCCGATAGTTCTTATAAAATCACCCATTATTTTCATCTTTTTTGTTTAAGTCACCATATTCATAGAGATATTTTTCTTTAAATCAAACGACACACAACGCATTTTTTTAATTTCAAAGAAAAAATAAAACTGAAAGAATATTATATGTTAACGACGAGAACAAAAATATTATTAATGATGCTTGTAGTATATGTAACAATAAATGATTTTATACTTTGAAAGTGCTTGTTTTAAGTTAAGTATGTATGTATGTAGAAATATATGCCCCTAGTAAACTTTACTTAAGTTACGGTTTTAACTTGCTTATTATTATTTTGTTGTATTTATTGTTTTGCGATTGCTTTTAATAATTATTCAATAATTCCGCTAAGCAAAAAACACATAATACTGGTTTGTGACAAAAAGCCTAATGCATAAGTTAAGATAGATGTACATATAAAAGAAACGAAGACATAAAATTGTATTGCTGGTTGAAGTTTGTCCTCTTACGAAATAAAATATAATTTCAAGAACGTGTTGAGTTCCTTACAATGCTAATAGTAAGTTTATTGTGTAAGCTTAGTAATGTTGTATGTGAGTTAGCGTATCATACATATAATAAAAACAAAAATTTTGATAGTGGGTGTGATGAAATCTATTGTTGTTTTAAACAAAATTTTCATAAATGCTATTATTGTATGCAACCATATCTCAAAACTTATGGACGATAACAATAGCATTACAGAAATGCACACAATAACATACATTTAAAGCAATAAACTGTAATTGAATTGAAAATACACTGTTTTTACCAATAATACACAATGTTATAACTTTTATACTAATGTTGTTGTAACCATATTTTAAACTGCCTTTTCTTTGCGTGTTCGGAAGACTTCTTCGGGAAAATTTGTTTGTGTATTAATAACTCAAAGAACAAATTAAAAAAACAAAAATCATTAAGATCAGATTACTTATTGCTGATTCATATTGTGAAGATTCAATAAATAAAGAAAAGCTTAAAAAAAGAATTCCGTAATGTCATAGAAGTTTTGCCAATTTGAGTGAGTTCATTGCACCAGTGGTTGTCAACTTTTGTGGGATACTCGTATTGTAGCTGTTTCTTCAAGCGTGGAGGACCCAAATGTTTAACTATCTATTTCTTCTTGACAATTTCATTAGCGCTCCTGAAGAGGACTTTCCGTCGATTTATTAAAAGCATTATTTTCAATAAATCAATTTTTTTCCGAAAAAATAAAGTGGGTGGTTACGGTTTCCTTTTTTCATTAAAAGAAAGAGGAGAAACAACTAAATTTGATTACTCATGGGTCCAATTTATTGATGTTTTTTGTTGCCCTGTTTCTTTTTTTTTATTTTGGCGCGTTCACATAAAAATGCTTTGGCTACAATATGTCCATAAATTAAATTAATTAAAATCTTTGTTGGCTTACGAAAAACAAAAATACGGTGACAATTAAAATGGAATATTAAGACAGACAAACAGAGAGACAAACATTCAAACGAACGCCCAAATGGAATGAAGAAAAAACTGTGGCTGGTCGAGTGATGGTAGTTCGTTTGTTCGTACAGTCTGTGTGTGACTGTTAGAACATGTGTCTACTATTTGTTGCAATAAAAATTCAACATGCAATACAAATGTTTTCAATTTTTCTTGCTGATCCTCACAATTCATTTTACAAGTTTTTTTTTTTTTTGTGTAACAAGTACCAGCCTTAATTGCTCTCGTAAGTAGATCTATTTGTTGTTTTGGAGTCAAACATTCAGGGGACGTTAAAATCTACTGCAATTTTTGTTATTCAATGTAAAAAAATATGTATGTACATAGGTAAATACATATGTACGTATAATAAAGACACGTGTCTTTTGGTTTTTTTTTATTTAGTTTTCAGACATTTTCTCTGATGTTAAACATTTTGTTTTACATTTTGTCTCCCACAAATGTTATGAAATAAAAAATACACCAACTAAAATCAACCTACAAAATTCCTTCATATAAATAAATAAACAAACATCCAAGCGGACAGAGAGACAGACAGACAGACATTAAGGAATTAACAACAACAAAATGAAAAAATTTTACAATTAAACAAAATGAAAAACACATGTTTCATATTGCGATTGTATTGTATCTCTTATTCGTTGCACTGAAGTATTTTTTTTTCTCATTGTCAAAAGGAACCAAAAATTTGTTAAAAAACGCGAACGCCAGAAAAAATTCATTTACATACAACGTACGAGTACACGGATGGATTTGAATTTGTAAAAAAGAAAGAAATACAAAATAAATAAAATAATGAAGAATATGAGATGGTTAAGTGTCTTTTAAGTACTTTCAGATAATTTAATACTTATAGTTACATATGTAGGAGCACATTAAAAAAACTTGTGTTTTTCAATGGATCGCTTTTGTTTCGTAGCGTGAGCATGACTGTGTATTTGGCTGGTTGGTTTTCCCGTTCGAAAGAATTAAATTATTTGTATAAAGAGGGCGGTGTTCTTCTCATTTTTGTGGAAATTGATGATACCGCCAGGCAACGCCCTCTGACATGCAGAATAGGAAACGTAGATATAAAAGTTTCATGATGTAGTTGAAATTTTTTTCTTCTTTTTTTAACTCAGCATTAGTTTCTTTTTATAATATTTTAAGCATTTAGTTTTCGCTTGTTGTTGTCTTCTTTCAGTGCATACATATGTACATAAATATGTATGTATATATTTCCAAGTTTCTAATTAAAAACAAGACTGCAAATCAGTGGTGCCAGAAATTTTTGAAAAATCTTAATTTGTCAAACATAAAATCTTAATTTTAGGAAAAATTAATCTTAAAATCTTCAGACTCAAAAATAATCACCAATTTTCTGGTTGTCGGCAGCAATTCGGCGTTCCTGCAATCGGCAATATTGGCATGTATCGATAACTGTCGACACATATTTGATATTCTATAAGAGAAAATGGCGGCAATATTGTCTTTAATTGCCGGTTATTTTGTCGCCACACACGTAGAAAAAAATATATGGTTGATACAACAATATTCTAAGGGCAACATACTATTGTTGAATTATATGGTTGTACCTAATAATACTATATTGTTATATTTAAAACACCATTCAAATAAGTAACCATATTATATTTGGGTTTAAAATTGGTTTAATAATAACTAACCATAGCATTTATTAAACTAACAAACCATATTGGTGTCGTAAATAACTTTATTATAATATTGTTGAGACATATATTTCTATAATACATATAATAATTAACTACAAAAAAGAGACAGCATATAATACAATTTTATAATACTTATTTTAAAAAATAAATACAAATAATTAGAAAAAATAATCGGGTTGCATCTTACAGAATTAATGCACAAGCTCTTCTTGGCAGTTGGAATATCCATTAGCTGTAATGAAAGAAAAGTAGCTATTAAGTATTTTGTCTGCGATTGCAATTTTAACAGACGTCTCTAATCATATTAATATGATTGCACATTGTTGAATTCACCATACATATTTATATTTACATCTTAATATTAAACTTACCTTTTCATTATTCCGAATATTCCATATGTATTTCTTCGACAAGCTCTCGTTTTTTCTCCTTTTTTCAATAAAGCTGACAAATACATACATACGTTTATATAATTATTTTTTTAAATTGAAAACACATAAAATATTTTAAACCAAACTGAAAGAATATTGTGTGTCAACGACTAGAATGAAAATATCGTTCAAGTCGACAATAGTAAGTTTATGTTATAAACTCACTTTTGTTGCATGTGAAATAGCTTACCATACATATAATAAAAACAATTATTTTAGTATTGGGTGTAATAAAAGCTATCGTTGTTTTTAAAAAATTTTCACAATTGTTATTATTGCATATAACCATATCTTGAAATATATAGATGCTAACAATAGAATTGCAGAAATGCACACAGTAAAATATTTATAGGGAAACAGACTATAATTATGTTGATTACACAACGATTTTAACAACCATACTTCAAATTGCCTTTTCTCTGCGTGCAGTTTCGAGTTCGAACAAAAACATCAAAAAAATTAACAAAGAAAATTAAAAGTAAAAAAATTGGATAAAAATGGAAAAAAATAAAATTACCAATCCCGCCCAATTTCAAAAATTAGTAGAGGAGCTGGAAAAGAGTCCATAAATGGTCAGAATTAAAAATGCAGGACTTCTGTCTAAGCAATCTTCTTTTCACTATTAAGTTTGTTTTGTTTTGTTTTGTTTTGTTTACCTGAATTTTTGTTTCATTGATGTTTCCGCGCTTAACTGATGTCACGTTGAAATTGTCCTTACCGATTACCGTAATAAGTTGTTTTACCAGCTCATTAGAAGTAGGTTCTCACAAATATATTGGTGGCGGTTTAAATGTTTTTTTGCTGTATTTGGCTCATCAGTCTGGAGGATTGCAAATCTATTACTTTTCGTTGCTGTAGCGAATGACTGTTATCTCGAATGACTGTTATCTCTTTTACCTCAGAAAGCAGATTGTTCTAAAAATATGCCAAGGCAAGAACTACTCCCTAGGGGTGCCATACAGCGTGTTCTAAAAGTCAACGTCAAGTCGAAGCAGGGTGACAAGACTTAAAAAATACAGGGTCTTGTGCTAAAAAAACATTTGAAAGAAGTATATTACTTTTTTTTATTTTTTTCTGATTTTTCTCATGATGGTTACATTCAATCTTGTCACCCTGTTTCGGCTGTACTGCGGAGAAGGATACCAAACTTTTGTGTGAAAACAGAGGTTTTGTTGTGACACTTCGCATACATTTTCCTCAAATTTTTCTTATTTGTTGTGAACCGTACTATGTATTAAGTGCTACGGCGGGTCTGCTGTTCATCTACCAAAATAGTCTAAGCAAAAATAGTGCCTCGTACGACGCAGGTTGATAACAGCGAAACGTTTTGTAATTTCCACAATTTTCATTTCCGACACCATAAAGAATACATATTCAGAATCAGAATTGATAGAAAATTCGATTAAGCGATGTCCGTTTGTCGGTCGTGGAAATGCAGTTTCTGAGAAAACCATTAGTTTTAGAAACTTTTTTCTTTCACCATTCTATTACTCCATATATTCATGGGTTTGCGATTAAAATTCAGTAAAATCGATTGACATATACCTAAGATATATCCAGAATTCTGAAAAAATCCATTTTTTGCAATTTTATATGAAATTCTTTTTGCTGCAAACTTCACATAGTTATTAAGTATGGTGATTGAAAGGCAAAAAAATGTTTTTCCTCGATATAGATGTATACCCGAGATATACCATAAACCAATTTTTTAATGAAAATGTCGTGTAAGCGAACTTAAACATTTTTTTTTTTTCTTAAACGCAGTTCTGATAATTTAAGGAGGTTACTAAATACAGAAAATGAAAAATTCCGATAGCGGTCCATTTATACCCGATATCTTGAAAAAATTTGTTTGCATAAAAGCAATTCTGGTTCTAAAAGGAGGTCACTAAAATACGGAAAACGAAAAACTCCGATACACACGAACTTAAACAACTTTTTTTTTTGCTTAAAAGCAATTCTGGTAATACATGGTGGCTGATCAATTTTGCTAAATTAACTGAAATAACTTTTTGTAATGTTTATGTAATATATAAAATAATACATTTTTGTTAAAATAATTCATTAAGTTTTGAAAATAATTGAATTCAAATGTCCTCCACTCTTGTTGACACACGTGCGACATCTTATCAAAAAGTTATTCATTACTGCCTGGAGTGTTGCAGCGGGAACTGTCTCAATTACCGTTCGATTGGATTGCTTTAAATCATCCAAATTTGTTGGGGGTTTTTTTCTAAACTTCCTGTTTGCAATAACCCCACCAAAAAAATCAGGTACAGTGAGGTCACGAAACCTGGGAGACTTGGAACATTTTTGCGTGGATATGTGCCAACCTTCCCTATCTTGTTGAAACCAAACAGAGTCGAAAGGGATACTCTTTCGGCGTAGTTTTGAAAAAAAACTTTTTCAACATCTATAAGTAACGGTCTACATTGATCGTAGCAGTAAGATCGTTTTCTTCGAGAAAGTAAGGCCCGACAATGATCCTTGAAGAAACTGCACACCACACTGTGATGCGAAGTGGATGTGATTGCATCTGATTGAATATCTGTGGGTTAGAATTACTCCATATTCGACAATTTTGTTTGTTAACATTGCCGTTTAAATCAAAATGTGCCTCGTCAGACATAAAAATGCAGTTCAAGACGTTTTCATTTTCTGACACAATTTGACTGATCTTCTCACAAAATGTTAAGCAAATTGGGAAGTCTCTAGGGTTCAGTCTGTTTGTTAATTGAAATTTATATAGAAATAAGTTTAAATCTTGGTGCAAAATTGTCTGCTGACACCTATTTGAGGAGATAAGCTCCTTGTCGAATTTCTAGGATTATATTGTATGGCAGCAGCTACAGCAGCGATAGTTTCCTGCGTCCGAATTGAGAGATTTCGATGATAAGGACTTCTTGCGATTGTGCCACGCTCAGCTATATTCTTCACGAGCCTTATTACAGTCCATTTGCTAGGAGGAGTGCCGCCAAACGTGTGCCTATATTCTCTTTGGGCGCAAACAACGGACTCTAAATCGTGAAAGCGTTGCACTATTCAAATTCTTGTTTCATTGTCCGAACTCTCCATTTTTGTTAAACTTAAAAATCAATCTATAAAACACAACAAAATTGGAATATGGTAGTTACACAAAAAATAAGTTATTAGGTTTTTTTTTTTTTGTAGCAGCTTTCATCAGCCATTCTGTATAAGGAAGTTTCCAAATAGAGAAAATTTAAATTTCCGATATCGATCCATATATATCCGAGATAGAGAGTAAACTGATTTTTTCGTGAAAAAAGTTTTTTTGTTGTTAAAAGCAGTTCTGGTGATAACAGAAGGTTATATAAATACAGAAATTGAAAATTTCTGGTATCGGTGGGTATATGTATGTATACCCGATATATAGTCTAAACCGATTTTTCCATACATTTTTTTTATACCCTTCACAAAAATGTTAAGGGTATATATAAGTTTGTGATTCCGTTTCTAATTTCTACAGTTTTTATTTGCGACCCTATAAAGTATATATATTCTGATTCAGAATTAATGGAAAAGTCGATTAAGCGACGTCCGTCTGTCCGCTGTTGAAATACCGTTTCTGAGAAAACCATTAGACTTAGCAAATTTTTTCTTTCACCATTCTTTTATCCCATTGATTCATGGGTTTGCTATTGAAATTCAGTAATATCGGTTCACATATAGTTGAGATATATCCAAAATTCCGAAAAAATCCATTTTTTTGCAATTTTGTATGGAAATTTTTGAAAAAAAATTGTTTGTTTTGCTTCAAAGCTCACAGCACGGTGACTAAAAGGCAAAAAATTTTATTTTCAGATATCGGTATATATCGGGCTATATATATATATAGCCCAAATCGGGGGTTTCATGAAAATATCGCGTAAGCGAACTTAAATAACTTTTTTTTTTGCTGAAAAACAGTTCTGGAAATAAAATCAATAAAATATAAAAAATTCAAAATATTGAAAATGAAAATTTCTGATATCGGTCCATATATACCCGAGATATAGCCTGAACCGATTTTGCCATTATTTTTTATTTCTTTTTTGCTGAAAGCAATTCTCGTTATAAAAAAGGTTACTAAAATACAGAAAATAGAAAATTCCAATATCGGTTCATATAAACCGAGCATATTTAGTTCCCATTTGTATTAAATATACTATTTACATATATACGTGACTATCGTGAAGGGTATTTTAGATTCGGCCCAGCCGAATATACCACACTCTTGTTTTTTTTTTTTTTTTTTTTTTTTTTTTTTTTTTTTTTTTAAAGCTGTTCTGGTTATAAAAGGAGGTTATTAAAATACAGAAAACGAAAATTTCTGATATCGGTCCATACATAACCGAGTTATAGCCTAAAAAGATTTTTCCATAAAAATGTCTATGAAAGAACAATAATTTTTACAAGTGGACCGCTAGCTCAACTAACAAATAATGAGATAAAATCTTTAATTGAGGTTAGAAACAATGCGTACTTTAGGTGGAAGCGTTTTAAAACTCCAGAGCTGTATGAGAACTTTAAAGTTGCAAGAGCAGCGGTTAACACAACCATAAGAAGAGCTAAGTCAATATTTTACCATAATAAATTTCAAACATGTATCGACTCTAAGAAAAAATGGAGGGAGGTTCATAAAATGGGCTTAATCAATCGGAATATTGCTGAAACACAGATAGTTGACGTTAATCAGTTGAATCAACAATTTGCAAATATCCCCATGCCAAATGTAAATCCAAATTTTTATAAAGATTCTAACATTAATCGTCAAATACCGCACGAATTTTATTTCATCCACGTCACACAAGAAGATGTTTTAGAGTGTATTCTTAGCATAAAATCTAATGCTGTTGGCTATGATGATATGCATCCAAAGTTTGTTAAACTCATACTTCCTCATACTCTTGTATACATCACTCACTTTTTCAACACTATAATAACAACATCTAAGTTTCCTTCCCAGTGGAAGCATGCTAAAATTGTACCCGTCCTGAAGTCAGACAAGAGCTATAGACCTATTGCTATATTGCCATATCTTTCAAAAGTTTTTGAGAAAACTATACATAAACAAATAAGCCGTTATATTTATGATAATTCATTACTAGATGAAAGACAGTCAGGATTTAGGCCAAGACATAGCTGTTTAAGCACTCTGATTGATGTATCTGAGGAAATAAGGTGCCAAATTGATAAACGTCACAAAGTGTCATTTCTTTTACTGCTTGACCATTCCAAGGCATTTGATACGGTGCATCACGGTATTTTATGTCATAAATTAAAATATATGTTCAATTTTTCTTCAACTGCAATAAGGCTTTTAGCAGCGTACCTAAGCGGTAGAAGTCAAAGTGTTTATGTAAAACCAAATACATCAACTAGCTGTTTGGTATCGCGAGGTGTTCCGCAGGGCTCAATACTTGGGCCACTTTTGTATTCTATATACGCCAACGATCTTCCACGTCAAGTTAAGCATTGCAAAATACAAATGTATGCTGATGATGTACAACTATATATCAGCTGCAGTGCAGATGAAGCTGATAATTGTGTAGGATTAATAAATCAGGATTTGCAACAGATTTATTCATGGGCATCTGCAAATGGATTAAGCCTTAACCCGAAAAAATCTACTGCCTTAATTATTGGTCTACCGAAAAATTTTGAAATATGTCTTCCGCCAATACATATTAACAACCTGAACATAAGTTTCGTCGATTCGGCTAAGAACCTTGGTGTAATTTTTAATAAAAACCTAAACTGGTCAGACCATGTTAAGAATAGCTGCGGTAAAACGTTTGCTATGCTTCGCAACCTTTGGGCAACGCAATATTTTACGCCCATACATATTCGTATGTTGTTAGCTAAAAGTTATTTACTTCCAACTCTTTTGTATGATTGTGAGCTTTTTGCTAGTTGTGATGCTGTAAGTAAAAGAAGACTAAATGTTGCTTACAACAATATTGCTAGGTATGTCTTTGCCATTAAAAGAAATCACAGTATTTCACATTTTTCAAAGCAGATATATAATGTCACGTTTGATAATTTGCTCAAGTGCCGAACGCTTATATTTTTGCATAAAGTTATATTCACTCGGGAACCTCCCTATCTATATCGAAAATTAAAGTTTTCTCGGTCGAATAGAGGAAAGAAGATAAATAACTTTATATATCACAAAGCAATATCGGAACAACATTTTTTTATAAATTCGATCCGTCTCTGGAGCCAACTACCCCCTCATATACAAACAATAGACAATGCAAGCCATTTTAAAATTGCAATATTTAAGCACTTTGCGTAGTGATTTTCACAATAAATAAATTTTTATGGTAAATACAACCTTTCGTTTCTTTTTATATAATCTTTTTTTTTCTATTCTCTTACTATAATAGTGTTTCATTGTTGTTATTATAGGCCATGCTCCAGCTTTTCGAGTGGAAGCTTATCAATACACTATTATGACTAATTAATTTATAATGCTAGTCTCTGGCACACTCAAAAGTTGTAACATGGCTCTATTTTAGTCTAGGTATATCTTTGTTTTTAAGAATTGTTAAAAATTAAAGTAATTTTGTTCTAATAATGTGAAATTATATATATTCAAATTCTAAACAATACTTTTATATAAGACTAAGTCTTGTTGTATTGGATTGACAAAATAAATAAATAAATAAATAAATAAATAAATAAATAAATAAATAAATAATTTAAATAAAAAGGGTCGACAAATTAGAAGAATGAAATTATATACTTACTTGATAATTTCTTTAACCCTACGGATAACGTTTTTAACGTTGGAAAATTAAGTCTCAGAGACACAGGCGGTCTAACAGCATATGACGGTAATTCATCAGGATTTCAAGCAGATTTCTTAATTGGATTATGCAGAAGTTGTTCAATTCCAGACAACAAGTTCTATTATTCACATTTCTGAATCTTGTATGGTTACAAAAATAAACGCTCAGAAATTAGAACCGTCAGTTCCAATATCAGCGCACGTATTGTTTTAGAAACATTGGTTCTAATATCATAAAGATCGGAAATTATGGGAGTTCTAATTGCCAAGTGACTGCTGTACTTATGCTTAAGTATTTATTTCAGAAAAAGTTACAGTCGATATTGCAATAGGCTCCTTTTGGTTCAATTCCGCTTCAATACAGTGTCCCCCCGTCTACTTGAATGAAGTTGTAACTCTTCTGTCCGTAATACTTTTATGGCTGAAACTTGTTAGTGTCGTTTTCAGGTGTCTGGCGCCAGCACAATACCACACCTGACCGCCCTGAAAATCGTTGCTAAAAATTCACTTGCTTCAAATCCAAAAGCGCATCGTCGCTTTATAAAACATCTTGTTACGTTTTTGTTCACTGATAAAATTCTGTCAAGTCATTTCAAACTTAAAAAACAATTAATATACATATGTACACGTATGTATTGTTTTCTCCAAAATAATATTTAATAGTTTCTTCAAAAAATGTTTATTTTTAATAAAAAAAATTGTTGTGAAAACACAAAATTCAATTTAGTTGCATGTTCAGCAAGTCGTCGACGCCTGAACAATACTAAAAAAAAAAATATTAAAATATTAAAAAACAAAAACACTGATGGATGATGGTTGGCTGAAGATGGTTTAGGGTGGGATGATGGATGGACTTTAAACCAAAAAATAATTTAAAAAATTCACATAAAATAAATGGACACAACTTTCAAAACAATATAAAATGTTAAAAAAAAAAACTACAACAACATTCATATAAGCAACAAACTCTTTTATGAAAATAACTCAATGTTAAATTAATATTTTACATACAAATGAAAGATGGATACAATGTTGTCTACAATTTTCGAATTGAAATAGAAAAAAAATGGGATAAGAATTAAAAAATGTACACAAATATGAGAATTGTAAACAGATATAAAACATGAAAATTGTTAAAAGTTTTAATTAATACTAGAGTTTCATGTTGTTACTGATGTTGTTATGTAAATTAAATGTAATGTTGACGTTGACGTTGAGAGCAAAGGACATACATACGAGTTTTAAGCTTAAAACAGACAAAATATTAAATGTTTAGAAAAGTATATAGACTTGAATAAAATGCATATTTATTTGATTTAGTGAAAGGAAGTTTCTAGCATTTTTCAGTAAATCCGTTGCTTAAGTATACATTGAAAGTTAATTAATTGTTACAATAATTAATTTAATAAAGCAAAGAGAAAATGAAAATTTTCCCAATTAAACTTCCAGCCAGTAATTACTTAAAAATATAAATAGCTCAACAAAAGGTACTCAGTTAATGTGTTTATATTCAATAGCAATAACAACAACAATGGTATAAAGCTTTATCAAAGATTCTTCAATAACATTGTAAAGGGTATTTAAATTTTGTGTTGATTTTCAACACAAATCATTTTGTAATTATTGTAATTTCTTTCTATTATGATAATATTGGTATGGTTCAATTATTATGCCGCCACGACCTTGGATGATCCAAATTTTTGATAGCGCTGAGGCATAATTGAGGTTCTATGCCGTTAATGTGACGAATTATCTCATCCTTTAGCTCTTGAATTGTTGCTGGCTTATCGGCGTACACCTTTTATTTCAACTACCCCCAAGACAGAAGCCCACCGGTGTCAAAGCACATGATCTAGGTGGCCAATAGACATCGCCACCACGTGGGACACGGCCATTGAATAGACATGGTTTCGTTAGCTGTGCGACAGGTGGCATCGTTTTGTTGAAACCACACATCGTCCAAGCTTGTTATCATGTTACGATAGCGAACCACCACATTAACTGCCTAACAGGAAAAAATGCGGCCCGATGATGCTGCCGGCCCATTAACCGCACCAACCAATCTCTCTTTGTGAGTGCATTGGTTTTTCGACAATCACATTTGGATTATCTATCATTCGCCCAAATGCGGCAATTCTGCTTATTGACGAATCTACTTAGGTGAAAATGTACCTCGTCATTTTGACTATTTTCATATTTTCTTTTTCATTTCTCTTTAGGTCTTGCCAAAACCTTTTACATTTAAGAAATTAATAGACACACAGAAACTTTTCGTTTCTCTTTTCTTTCTATTTTGTTGATGTTGTTTTCTTAAGTACAGCTAGTTTGCTATCTATACCACCTACATCCGACCGAAAATGGAATACAACTCTCATGTTTGGGCCGGTGCCTCAAAGTCTATTTTGGGGTTACTCGACCGTGTGCAGGAGAGGACGAAAAAGCTTATCGGTGACAGTAGGGTATCCAACTCTATTGATTCACTGGAGCATCGACGCAGTGTGGGGTGCGTTACTCTGTTCTATCGTTACTACAATGGATTTTGCTTTCAAGAGATTAGGGATCTTGTTCCTGAAACTCGTACATTTTTACGTAGCACGCGCTCATCGTCTAGAGCTCAGCCATTTGTGGTCGATTGCCTGGGGAATCGCACTACGCATTACAGAGAGAATTCGTTTTCAAGTCAAATGTTCACAAACACTACTCCCTCTTTCCCCCTCCTCACAACCTATTTTCCTAGTTCTGGTACAATGCACTGCATATGTGGGGATCATCCCCTGAGTAGTGGTCCAAGCTAAAAAAAATCAGCGTTGCCTTTTATGATACTAAAGTGTCAATTTGATCTTTTTTTTTTTTTTTTTTTTTTTTTTGATGTCTATGAGACTTTTTATGACACTTTTTTTAAAATACCCTTTTTGACCCTTTTTGCAAACATGGAACTTTTTGTTGAGAACGATCGCACAGCTGTATGCATAAATACTCAGATCTCATTCATATTTGAGCAAGGTTTCATATTAAACTGCTCTTATGTATATGTATATAACCATATATTTGAAATCTTTATTTCAAAAAAGTATGTGTATACTTTTGTACATATGTATGTATCTATACGAGTACTATCTGAAAACAAAATAGTCGAATAATTTATACCAAGATTGGAGATATAAACGTGATTTGTTTTCCCTATTTCGCTATTTAAGCTTCTAACATTTATACCAATAAAAAATTATAAATAGCTTGTTTGAATAAAAACTTAATTGTTTGAATTTTTGTTCTCTGCTTTTCGATACTTTCAAAAAGCAAATCGTAGCAACCAACGGTTGTTCATTTGTTTGAAAGGTGTAAAGAAATGTTAGAGACGTTTATAAATAGAAAAGCTTGTTTTTTGTGTTTTGACGGATATTATTAGAGCATTTTTCTTTTTAAATTCTCAGCAATTTATCTGGATTGTTGGGATATAAAGTTGAATGTTTGAGAATATCTTTCAAAAATTTCCAAAGTCTACTGATGATTAGGGTAGTTCCTATGAAATGTCGACATATAGATAGCTGGGAAACATAGACAACAAGCTATTTATAATTTTTTATTGATATAAATGTTAGAAGCTTAAATAGCGAATAAAAACTTAATTGTTTGGATAATAATATTATATTATTTCAATTTATTTCTCGAGGCACCATTAATATTAATATATTTTTCACAATAATTACCACTCTGATCGTATAGAAAACATCATTTTATGAAAATTTTCATAAAATTTTTCAAATCGCGCGACTTTTTGTACTCTTTTAGCACACAAGTTATATTTGTAGATCGCACAATTGTCTAGGATAGTGAATCACGGCCTTAAGAAACAAATTTACACAGTTTTCGAAAAAAAAGGAAATGATGTGCGAGCGTTTGCAATATATTAAAAATTATTCAGAAATATAGTGACATTTCCTTATTCTTCTGCAACGTGGACATAATATTCAGCCAAGTTAGTTGAAATAAGACAAAACTAAAGACCAATTAAAATTAAATCATTCAAACTTTTTTGATATTGCAATTAAATTTAATACATCAGAATTATTCAATTCAGACATATCTTTCTAAATTTTTTTTTAGAAAATTCTATGTATCAAAGCGTATTTGTTTTTCAAATACTATAACAAGTACGTATGTATGTTACTGTAATTAATTAGTAATTAAATTATTTAATAAATTTGTATATTTTTTGCAAGCGTACAAATTTGAGACCATAAGTATAGAACATCTTTTATATTTTTAAATAAAAATTTAAAATACACTAAAAATTTGGCATTTTTATAAGTCCGATTTTTCTGACCATATTTCAAAACTAAAATGACGATATTTTCGTATATTATCGGGATATTGTGATAATTGACTAGGCTTGGACTGGTCAAGAGGCTTTAGTTCTTGAGTCAATTGTACCTTGTTAATCAACAACTACCGTGAGAAGTGCATTTGTTCGGCACGACGGCTAGTTGAGGTGGACTACTCTTCAGCCACACTATCGCGAGCAGTAGCAATATTTTCACATCTCTTACAGACCCGGTTTACTCGAATTTTTGAAAGATGTTTCCTATTGTACGCACATTTGTACGATTTTTTTGACCGAAAAAATTACGAAGTGCATGATATGCATTTTAAATTCAACGCCCATTTTCATAATGAGGCTGAATAAATTTAATTCGTTGCTTGATTGTGTATGTTTCCATGGTTCAAATTGGGTTCGCCTGAAGTTAAAAAATGTCAAATAAAATGCAGCAAACAAATTTGCCGTTTAGGTACACATTCAAAGTCGGCCCCTAAAATTTAACCACCTCGATACAAAAAAAAAAAAAAAGGATTCAGCCTGCAATTCGCTCATTATACCGCATTTACGAGTATACCAAAGAAAAATCTAGTACTTTTCTTTTTTGACGTCTTTCAAAGGGGTTAGCAGCTGAAACTGTACTGTTTTGAATAGAATTACAGTTGAGTATTAGAGATTTGCGACTAGATTTCGTCAAAATGTAGTCGCAACTATGGCAAATCTCGTCATGGCAAATCGCATCAAAATCAACTAAATTTGGCTCGTAATCACTTATGTACTAGATTTCGCTTTGGTGGTACAGTTGTACAAACTCTTCAATATGGGATACCTGCTCGATGGATGTCAATGGATTTTTATGATTTCATAGCTTATTTGCTTTTTAAGAAATGCCGCTTTAAAAAAAATTTTAAGTGAAATATCTGCTCTTTTTATTTCGTTTTAAACACAAAAATCTACCAAAGTTTGCATTAAAAGCAAACATTTTCATTTTTAGTTTCTGAATAACTAAGAAATGGTAAGAGTTAAATAAGTTACATTACTACTATAGATTTTGAAAAAAAATTTGTTATGCATGTTTCAGCGTTTTATTAGTTAAAATATATGACGACGCCGTTCTTGAGTTGTGGCTACTCACTTTTGGGGTTATCTAGGCTAGGTTAGTTTTAAAAGGCTGCCAGTTATTGAAAAGCCATCCCACTTGGGCTCAATTTTGGTCTGTTGTGTTACCTCAGCGTGATGTGTATCTTAGCAGATCTACATATCACTGGACGAGATCAGAACCAACTCGAGGATCCAATCCACTTACACCACATTCCGATACTTCTGCCAAATAACGTAGCATCTGTCGGCCTAAATAGAGAAAGCGCTTAACACTCTCTACTTCCTCCTCTTCTATACAACTTCTGCAGAAATCATTAAATGGAGGATTTAACCTCCTTGCATTTGCACGCGACCTCTGTCGGTGCAGGCTGCTAAGGATAACAGTCCTCCTATTATCATACCTGGCCCATGTCAGTCTCGGAAGGTAACCCCACCAGCATAGATGCCAGATAAATCTGGTTTGAAGTCGTCAAATTAGATGGAAAAAATCGTCTCAATCGTCAATATGATTATTGCAAATAGTCAAAAAAATCGTCAGCTAGTAAAATTAATTATTTTCGAATAAAAGTTTTATTTCAACGGCGTAAAGTATAGAAAAATAAGTTAGGCTTGTCTTTAATACAAAACTACGGTATTTAAAGCTATAACACAGAATACATACTCCTACTAATTTTTGTGATATATATTTTTAAAATACGATTTAATTTTTCATTTAAAAAATGTACTATTATTATACTAAACCACAATCGGGCATATCTAAGTCATAACAACCACAGTTGCAACCTTTTAGATGCTCTTTAGTATACAACATTTTTCCGAAAATGGTTTCTTCAACTAATTTCTCACTTTGGTTTTGTTAAGTTCCACGTACGTGGATGCTGACTCACACATTTGCTGAAGACGATAAGACTCATATTTTTGCTATAAACTTAGTTTATTCCAAAAATCTAGCATTTTCATATTTATAGCGTAAAAGAAATTGTTCAATTTTAAAAGGTTTAATTACTTTTATATTTCTCGTCTTTCGAATTTTACGATAAAATAAGAAAACTTCATTATGTTAAAAAAGACGATCTCTTTTTTTTATAATATTGTACGGATTTATAGGACTTAAAGTTTTGGGTTCATCTTCAAATTTAGTCCCCTTAAAATATGAGCACAGGCTTTTAGAAGCAAATTTGTAAAATTTTTAGCTAACAATTTCTTTTAGCGCTATTCACATATGATACAATGTGTGTAAGTATCACAATATTACAAGCAATCATACATTTATATTTACGTTCCATAAATGTTACTTTCATATCCTGCATAAACTAACTTCAAAAAGGAAGTATGCATGCAGTTGCTTGAAAGATATGACAGTAAAAATGTGATCTACAAAAATCGTCAAAAACAGACCTTAAATCGTCAAATCGTCAAAGTGCTATTTTTAGCACCCAAAATCGCCAGTATGACGATAAATCGTCACACATGCTCACCTGACCATTAGTTTTGAGCGGTTTCTAAAAGTTGAAGCTGTATTTGGGATTCTTTGTTGTAGCTGGAACCCAATTTGTCCGCTACAACATTTTCGAGCACCTCACTGTGTCCTTGTACCCAGAAAAGATCCATATTTGAATGTTTCGCTATCTTGTGTAGAGATATCCGGCATTCACGAACCAGCCCTGCGTTACGCTACACTAATCCTCCTCTCGTTATACTAAAAAAGATGGTTTAAAGTGATGCATGGCTAATAAATTCGAAGATTATTTTCCGTGAACATACATATTTACTTAAATTTAACGAAACCTGTGGGTTGGTCAGAGTGTTCTTGGGGATATAAGTATCTTTGGGAGTTGGAATAGTGATGGAAAACCTATGGATAAATGATAGAATGAATCACCTCTGAGCCAATTAGTTTAACCAAATGTTAGCCTCCGTATTTATGGTAAAACCAAACTAATAGGAATAAATGATCATAGAAATAAAACAAATGGTTAGAATTTTAAGAAATGTAATATATTTGGAGCCAAATAGTTTAATACCTTGTCAGTTGGTTGCTACAAAGCACATGGATCGTGAACTGAAGATGAAGACGACTATCTTTTATTCTTCAGGAAACAGTAGTTTTGACAAACCATACCAACTATGGCGGACACTTTAGGCATGAACGTAGAGAGAGAGATTGTCTCTATAACTTTCAGCCCACATATATATATTAAGAAAAATGGGAACATTTTGCTCATCACTGTTGTTAATGAAAATGTTAAAGGAATAACTTTTGGTATTCACACAGAGGCTGTATAGTGTTACTGCATTGGCAATTCCATATTAGGAAATAATGACACATTTTTCATTTAAAATATCCTAAAGTCCCATTTGCTGTAGTAAGTCGTGATTGAAAAATATTCTGCTCGTGTATTGTACAGTCTTGTGCGCGAGTTGATCGGGCTCGATAGCTCGTTCGCGGTAAGTCCTCATCCAGATTTTTAATCAATATTCTATTTCTATGTTTCGAGAAAACAATAATATATATTGTATTTACAATTCTGGTAATTGCTGATATCACTATGTTACGTGTGTTAATTAATCAACTGCATGAACAAAAGCAGGGTTATTCGAGGGTGGATTGATATTGAAGCTATCTAGCGCTAGACGGTATTGAAATTGCCATCTGCCAAACTTCAGCTGTTAAAATTTCACCCAAGTTCGTCGATTAGTTTATTTGTTGTAGTCGTTTGAAGTAAGCAACTTTTGTGTTTCTTGAAAAATGGAAAAAATTGAAATTCGTGCACCGATTAAACGCTATTATTTGACAGGAAAAACAGCGAAAGAGACAAAATAAAAGCTCGATGAACATTACTGTGAGTGTACTTCGTCAGATTACATGGTAAACAACCACTGCAACAATACCATCAACAGGAAGGCCAAAAGAAAGTAACAAGAAAATCCTCGATATCGCTATGAATGATCGCCGAGTTAAGTTACGTGATATTGTTGGAATGGTAAACATATTATATGAACGTGTGTTCAACATTTGCATATAAAAATGCTATCGGCAAGATACGAGTTCGTCAGACCGTTTCACAGCAGTGTTCGGACACGATAAAGCGTAATGCTGTTTATTTTTGTCGTCGATTAATAACTGTTAATGGAACGGGGGTCCACCACTACACACCTGAAGTCAAAAATCAATCGAAACAATGGGTCGAAGCTGGTGGAAGTGCTCCGAAGAAGGCAAAGACAGTGAAATCGACTAGCAAGGTTATGGACACTGTATTTTGGGATGCTCACGGAATATTGCTTATCGATTATCTTGAAAAAAAAATGGACAATCTCAGGAAAATATTATCGTGCATTATTGGATCAACTGATTGATGCAGTCAAAAAAAACTGACCACATTTGAAAAAGCAAAAAGTGCTCTTCAAGACCACACACCGGTTCACACAGCATTAGATACGATGCTAAAATTACGTGAAATACATTTGGAATTGCTTGATCACTCACCCCCTTTATAGTCCAAATTTAGCTTCTAGTGAGTTTTTCCTGTTTCCAAAATATAAAAAGTGGCTCGCAAGACAAAGATTCATCTTAAAAGCAAAAGTCATCACGCATATTTTAAAAGGTTCTTAAAATCGTATTATTCAGATGGCATAAGAGTCGAAATATCATCGCCTTACGAAGAAATAAGAAATAAATAGTTTTTGAAAAAATTTTTTTTTCTTAGTTAGTTAGCTTTAATATCAATCCGCCTTCGTATATCTTTTGTTGCCAAAATTTCATCTTGTTAAAAAATTTAAATCTTTCTTATATAGCTTAAATTTTGCTTGAATCTCATTTAAAAAGCTTTAAATACTTTTTCCAATACTCTAATAAATGTTTGTCAATCGTCTCCAGTCTTAAACACGTCACAATGTCTTGCTACAAAGAGGTTGTCACAATTTTGTTTTCAAAATTATAAAATTAATCACTTTTCAAAGTGATTCTGAATAATAAAGTATTACAGCAACAAGTACAACAGTTGCTGTGATACTGTGTCTCTGTTTTTAGTTTGAGTTTAAGTCAAAATAACATGAAAATGTTGTCAAGAAATTTGTTGTCTCGTCTGCGTTTGCAGTTGTTGTCATCGTTCATTGTTGAAAATTATTAATTTTTACATTTGTTTATTAATTATTTCCAAATATGACAAATGGTACATATGTATGTACATATTTTGATAAAAAATGAATATTTGTGTAAACCTCAAGGGAAAATATTTATGATTAAATTAAAGAATTAAATTTGAAATAATATAAAAACTTTAAATATGTTGAGTGGCAAATTATTGATGTCAAAGTAATGTTTGTCCAGAAACTTTCCTTTAATATTCAGATCGATGACCGTAGAAGTCTTAGGAAGACTTGCTCTTACAGAGGAAGAGTAATACATATTTTTGAAGAGTCTTTCATAGCTTGAAAGATGTATCAATGTTTGTATTATATATGAAATATAACACTATTAACTAGTTCAAGATTAAATTAGGAGTACCGCAAGCATCGGATCTTTCTCCTACACAATTTTTTTATTTTTCTTAATTAACTTCTGTACCAAACTACCAAAAGTGTTCACTATTTTGCAGATGGCAGAAGGAGTTGCCGTTCGTACTTATTCCGAAGGCCCAGCCTATGCGAAATCGTTGGTAGGAGATAAAATATGAATGACTCATTGAGTACTGATCTTCTTTTAATCTCCGAATTGTGTTCTAACAACAGGGTTGACTTCAAAGGTCTTAAGACCCAAGCACACAAACTCTTGACTGTAAATGCTGCTCCATCTAATACTAATGAATGGTATAAATATTGAAGATGCTCTTGATGTCCTGGTAATGAAATTTCTGTGCGATGTTCGCAGTACTGAGAACATTTTTAGTGTCGCCGAAAATGTTTTCAAGTATCTTGGTTTTCTGAAACGGTTATAAGATGTACTTCACTCCGTCCAATCTCCTTACTATTTATACCAACTATATCCGACCGAAAAGTAAATGCAACTCTTATGTTTTGGCCGGTACCTCAAAGTCCATTTTGAAATTACGTTATCCAACTTCATTGACTAAGTGGGATGCGTTTTTCTGTTCTATCGTTACTACAATGGATTTTGCACATATTTTTACCTAATAGTCTTTCATTGTCTAGGGCTCATCGGTTTTTATTGGATTGTCCAGTGATTCGTTTTTCTGCTGTTAGTTTCGTCTGTAAACTGTGTAAAAAGTTCAAGTCAAACGTCCAAAAGCACTACTCCATCTTTACTACTCCTCATTCCAAGTTCCGGTACTGTGCACTATATACGCAAGCAATACTCTACTAGTCCAAGACAAAAAAATTAGGCGAATGTTTGGCACGACTTCAATCGGTGTTGGGTTTCCTGTTGAGAGTGCGTTATTTTTGACGTTCACACCATCGAATTCAGTTGAACAAAGTTGGCAATTATCTCACTATTGCTCTTCGCAAAGACATGTGGACCGTTGTGGCAACCAGCTCACAAACCAGAGAGCGACTTTCGGAATGTATTAACCACTTATGAGGCACCGTTCTAAATTTGAAAACTTCATTTGTTCTCATACCAATCATCTAGGAACGTGCTCATAACTTGAGATCAGTTTCCGATATTTTACTCCTACTCGTCATTGTATATGCTTGTATTCTGCTGAGTTATTTGAACTCATATGTTCTGACTTGTGGAAAATCGAAATCAAGTGCTTCTGATTTCATTTGTTTTATTTTTTTTATTTTCAGCACTTCGTTACTATAACTGCAGGTACCAGCTTAGTGAACTTACATTTATCCAGCACACTGCGTACATTCATTTCGGTTAGGTTAGGTTTGACAGGCTGCCAGCTATTGTAAAGCCAGCCCACTTGGGTCCAGTCTGGTCCCGTTTTGTTGCCTGGATGTGATACGTATCTCAGTAGATTTACATATCACTGGTTTAGAACCAACCCGAGGATCGGATAAAGAGTCCAATCCACTTACATCACATTCCGATACCTCCGTCAAATCATGAAGCATCGGTCTGCCTAGGTATAATGCCCTTATATAAGAAAGAGCTGAACACTGACAGAGGAAGAGCTCAACGCTCTCTACTTCCTCCTCGTCTCTGCAACTTCTACAGAAGTCATTAGATGGAAGATTTAACCTTCTCGCCTGCGTTCCTATGTGGCAATGTCCCATCAGGACCGCTACAACCGAACGCAACCTCCGTCGGGGCAAGCCCCTAAGGATGATAGTCCTCCTCTTATCATATCTAGGCCAAGTCACCCTTGAGGAGTCCAATCCACTTACATCGCATTCCGATACCTCCGTCAAATCATGAAGCATCGGTCTGCCTAGGTATAATGCCCTTATATAAGAAAGAGCTGAACACTGACAGAGGAAGTGCTCAACGCTCTCTACTTTCTCCTCGTCTCTGCAACTTCTACAGAAGTCATTAGATGGAAGATTTAACCTCCTCGCCTGCGTTCCTATGTAGCAATGTCCCATCAGGACCGCTACAACCGAACGTAACCTCCGTCGGGGCAAGCCCCTAAGGATGATTGTCCTCCTGTTATCATATCTAGGCCAAGTCAGCCTTGATATTCGACAGGTATCCTCACTAGACCACCTGTCTTGAGCGGTCTGGAGAAGTTGACGCTGTACATGTTTCTTACAGCTCGCAAGCGGGATTCCAACAAACCCATCTATATCTCTTTGTTGTAGCTGGACACCGGCCTTTGCCAGTTTATCCGCTACTAGATTTCCAGGCACTTCACTGTGCCCTCGTACCCAGAAAAGCTCTAGGTTCGAATGTCTCGCCATCTCGTTTAGAGATATCCAGGATAGTTTGGAATCCAGGTAGATGCCCAGATATTTCGCACTGTCTGACAACACTAGTTCAACCCCCCTTACGGTTGGTAGAGTAAACGATGGAGTCTTGTATCTTCGAGTGAAGAGCACAAACTCCAATTTTTGCGGACTCACAATTAGACCGGTATTTGTACACCATCCTTCTATAAGGCTTAGCGCAGAGCATATCCAGGTACTTACCCGACACAGCAATCGCAATACCATCGGAATATGCCACATGTGTATGCATGGAATCTAATTCCATCAATAACGAATTCAGAGCTAAATTCCATAGAAGAGGAGACAGAATCCCTCCCTGTGGAGTGCCATCTGGACCCGGTGATTTATATGGGTCAAAACTATCCAACGCCCAAAGGATTCTGCTTCGATCAAAAGATAAACAGATATCCCCTTGGCCATTGTATATGTCGGTCATGCAGTCTCCCATAAAGGGTGTGCATCCAGGAAAATGCGTGTCCATGGGAACTTTTAGGGCCTCACGTCCGCTGATTGTCCAGCTACCGCACTGTTTCTTAACGAAACTTGGTATGGGCTGGGTGCTCGATAGGATTTTGCAAAGCCTACTAGTCTCAGAAGCTCCTTCCATTCTACTGCAAAAGGACCTCCATGAAGTCCGCTTCGCATTCCTTATCAGGTTCTTGAATTTATTCACTGAGGCTTTGTACTCTGACCAGTTACCCAGTCTTTTGGCCTCATTAAAAAGTCTATGAGACTCTTTTAGAGCCTTCGCTATCTTAAGATCCCACCATGGTGGTTTACTCTTACCCTGACACAGACTAGGCCTGCATAAACCTGAGATGGCCGTTTCGAAAGACCCAGTCAATATCTCCACAGCTCTCTCAATGTCCTCACACTCCTGTATGGTCGGAGGATCCGGAAGAAGATCTAAGAGAATTCTACCCTGCATCTCCCAATCTATCTTCCTCCTGTTTCTTCTGGGTATTGCTCCCCTCTCCTGAATTCCTATTTCGAATTCAATATACCTGTGATCAGAGAATGAGCAATCTTGCGATACGCTCCATCCTCTTATCAATTCCGAATGCTTAGTGCTAACTAGCGTAATATCCAGAACCTCCCTTCTATTTACTTCATTTCGGTAATAAGATTATAAAAAACGTAAAAGTAAACATTGATGCCAGAAGTTACATTTTTTTACGTCAAACACAAAAATAGTGGATGATTATTCTAACTTAACAATGAGAAATTCAAATATTTTTTTCTCGCCAATGTATTTCATTTACTTTTACTTATCTGTTTTTAGCATAAGTTCGCCCCTAGGAACAGGCTCTGCCTTATCGTAGACCAAACCAGGGCACTCTGTTTACTGCGGCATAGAGGGGAAGGAGTCCCACCGTTTGTTGCGGCAAGCAAAACTCTAGGAAGCCTCATGATTTATGTTGTGTTGGGCTTCCAAAACCCATACCAAGGGCAGAACGGGGACTAGCAAAGCCTCCGAGAGGTTCTGCCTTGCAAATCTCTCCCATGGCTGAAAGGTTCTGGCTGTGGTGTAAACCTAAAATCGCAGGAAGGGGAATTAGTTTCCCTGATAACTATGGTGAATGCCCGTTTTCGGGGGACAACAAGCCCCCGAAGTGCTGTTGTCTTGCACCAGATACCTGTACTGTAAAGAACCAGGAGTGATGGTTGGACGGGTGAGTTGGTTTAAAAGCTGATACTATTATTGGGCTTCGGAATACTTTGTCTTCCATTTAGTGTTGGGAAATTGTATACAGGTGGAATTAGAAGGCAAGGGTAAGGGGTTCGTATATACATAAACTTATAACGAAATGTTGCGACCTGTGTGGCCTAGCAAGCCACACGTAGGCGCTGGTGAATCGTGAATAATTCACCCCGCGGAATTAGTCCATCATCCGATGGACTAATTCGATTTACATCAGCAGGGGCTGATGTAAATCGATTTCACAATTGTAGCATAAATTCAATTTAATTTTATGTAAGTAATTATATTTGAAGATGAATGGTAGAGGACCTCCAAGCTCATTCACACATATCTCTGCGATACCTGATCAGATAATTATTAACTGAGGCTGAGTTTGGCTTAGTTAATATAGCCTTGGTTTTCTTTTCTACACCTCATCCTTGGCATAAGGCGATAAAAAAAAGTCTAGTGCAAACAAATAAGCTGGCCTTTACAGCTTGTACAAAGGGTAACTCAAAATTTCTGTTTGAACTCCGACATAATTGGTCTGGCTATGTGTGCAGTTGCTCCATTTTGCTGGAATCAAATGCTGTGAAAACGCGACAAGTTATCAGTGAAGTTCTGATTAAACGACTCGTCCATCACCTTTGAATAGCTGCATAATGCTATTACATTTCATTTTATAGCCCGATTCGTCAGCAAGTCAGTGCATGTAACTACGAGTATATATGTATGTATATAGTGTTTGTATGTATGTATATATAGTGGGAAAAAGGTTTGAAGCGAAGAGGTAAAACGTTAAACCATATTTTATCAAAGAAGTCAAACTTCTTGAAAATAGTTCATGTATTTATTTTAACTTCTGGGAATCACCGGTCAACGCAATCGACCACTTTCTTTTTTACCGCTCTTAAATAATGCACTCTCATATAAAATCCTCCAATATGTTATTTACTCATATTTGGCCACACTGTTTTTGTTTTACTTGTATTTAAGTCAAACATATACAAATACTTTGTTAGTGTTAGTAACAAATTAATAGCCGTATTGCTCCTAAAGTACTGAACCGATCAAAATGAAATTCAGCTCGATCACTTAGTAAAACGATATTCCAAATTTTTTATACGATTTTGGGAACTCAAAATACGCGTTAGTTTCGGTAATCACTTCTTGTTTGAGATGAAATCTGGACTATAAGGTGGATTATTAACCAATTCGAAGTGTATTTCACGTAATTTTGGCATCGTATCTAATGCTGTGTGAACCGGTGCGTTGTCATGAAGAAAGAGCACTTTTTTTTTTGTTTAAATGTGGTCGTTGTTCTCTGATTGCGTCAATTTATTGATCCAATAATGCACGATAATACTTTCCTGTGATTGGTGATCTTTTTTCAAGATAATCGATGAGCAATAATCCGTGTGCATCCCAAAATACAATGGCCATAACCTTTGCAGACGATTTCACTATCTTCGCATTCTTGGGAGTACTTCCACCAGCTTCCACTCATTGTTTCCATTGATTTTTGTTTTCATATGTACAGTGATGGTCCCCCGTTTCATCAACAGTTATTAATCGATGCCAAAAATCAGCAGGGTTACGCTTTAGCATGGCCAAACACCGCTGTGAAGTGGTCTGTCGAATTCGTTTTTTTTTTTGACACTGAGCAAACACGGCACCCATCTTGCCGATAGCTTTTTCATATGTAAATGTTCATTCAAAATATCGAATACACGTTCATATAATATGTTTACCATTGTAATAATCTCACGTAACTTGACTGGGCGATCCTTCATAACGATATCGAGGATTTGCTTGATATTTTCTCTGTAACCACTTCTTTGGACGCTTCTGTTGATGCTATTGTTGCAGTGTTTGTTCCGCCGCGTTTAAATTCAGCAATCCAGTATTTTACCATGTAATCTGACGGTGCAGACTCGGTGTAATGTTTATCGGGCTTTTCTTTTGTCTCTTTCGCCGTTTCCCCTTTCAAATAATAGTGTTTATTCACTGCATGAAATTCACTTTTTTCCATTTTTCAAGAAACACAAAAGTTGTTTACTTCAAACGACGACTACTACAAATAAACCAATCCATGAATTTGGGTGAAATTTTAACAATAGATCCCAATATCAAAAAAAAAAAAATTGTATTTGAGCTGTAATCTAGCGCTAGTAGTTTCAATATCAATCCGCTTGCGTAAGTTATCAATAACTTTTCAGGTTAATGTTAACTTGTTATAATAGAAAAATAAAATAAAAATTATCTGTGAGATAAAATCCTAATTCCAACTTTTTGCCAGTTGTATTAATAGACCTAAAAGTATTTAAAACGTTGGCAGATTCAATTCAGCCTATCGCTTGCCTTTGCAAAAGATTTACAGAACTTCCTTGGTTAATCCTCAGTCAAATACATTTCCTTTTAAAAATATTTGCCATATTCATAATGATTTAATTGTGTCGAAAATAATTTAGCTTTATTATTATTATTTATTTAATTTTCCCAGATTTCGCCAGCTCGATTAGTTTTGTTCAAAGTGATTTATTCACATGTCCAATTGAATTGTTTTGCGCGTGCTTGATCACCCAAAAATCGTTCAATGGAAATAATCACGTACTTGTTTTCCGTTTTATACTCAGACTGCTTCTTGCCTTTAAACGGGGAATTAAAAAATTCATACAAAAAAAAGCAGCACGAAAAAAGTAACATACGAGTACACACAAATGTATTTTTTATAGTCTTTGTTCAAAACAGTAACGCAAACTCCTTTAAATAAACATTTTGCAATCATGCGCGGAAATCATTCAGATTTTAAAAGACAATTGATGTGCGCATGATTGACATGGCATGCTCTGAAAATTGACATTTCTTGCGGCCTACCAAAATCAACTTGACGAAAACAATGGCTTAAAGCATCAGGACTTTTCTGCATTTTATTTGCGAATGCCCAACAATTTAAAGTCAAGTTACTTTTGGATTTTTTTCCCAGTTGCAACTAGAAAACAAACAAAGAGACAAACGAACGAACACACTTCAACGTTGGAAGATCTCACACACAAAAAAAAGTTGTGGTGACAATTCCCTAAACGACACACAAAGGCGCCATGTTAAACAGTAGATTACCTGCCTTCTTGACTTCATCCGTAAACATTCATCCAGCGATCCATCCAACCATTCATCAGTCACTTGTTCAGTCTTAAGATGTTGAGGCGGTTAAGGTTGACGAAAAGATGACTTCTGTGGCGTCTGATTGCCAATTGTTTGTTTTATTTGAGTTCTTTTTTTCCCCGACTTTTGCATTTTCCTTTGAATGATTGGTTTGCGCGCCAAGTGCTCTTTTATTAAACTGAAACGAGTGCAAAATGATGGCGCTAAATTGAGTTCAAATCGTTAAATAAAAAAATTTAAACAAAAGATCTTTTTTTTTTAGCGACTGTTTTTGTGAGAACATACGAGTATATATTTTGCTTTGTGCAGTTTTGCATTTTATTGTTGTGCTCAAAAGGATAGAGAATGATTGCATTGTTGGATGATTGCTTGATGGGACGGTGATCTACTTGTGACTGTCGTCTGTCTACATGGAGTTATTGCCTTTTTTGCGCGATATTCAAAGCGAGAATATGCGCATAATTTACGTTTCGTATTGATCGACAGATAATAATGATGTGATCAATTCATGATCAAGCGTATGCTTTGAAGAAATCAACATTTTACTTTGTCGTCACTTTTTCCATTTTTCTTTCTTTTTGTTATTGGATAAATTAAGGGTGATCTCATGATCTTCCTTACAAAAACAAAATATTCAATATTCACCTGCAAAAATGTTACAAAAAACTTGTTTTCATGAAAAAAAAAAATAATAATAATTTTTAAGAACGTTTTTCATTATTATTTGTTTATTTATTTAATAATATAATTATTACAATAAATGTATAGAAATAAATATATAGAAACAAGAGTACTAGCTCCAATGGCTTCCGACTCGAATTTAAATTAATTATTTTAGATAAGATTTTCATATTTTGTATTTGGAATGTATATAAATATAAGTTTAATGGATCTTTAAGTAGATCAGATGCTGTAGTGGACCCAAACAGTGAAGATCTTAAGTAATTGTAGCAATGGCATTCATCCAAAACATGCGACACTCTTAATTGGCTGTCACAAGTTGTGCACCAAGGTGTATCACTTTTTTCAAACATATGTTGGATATTTAAAAAGCACGATCAGCTTTTTCATTACTGGCTATACCAATATGTGATGGAACCCACATTATTTTTATTTGTTCGCCGTATTGAACAAGGTTTTCTTATTTGCAATACAAATCTGGTGTGATCAACAATTTTTGATTGAAGCAGACAAGAAAAATAATAATCAAGCTGATGAGTAGTGTAGCGACTACGAAACAGCTAGTTGTTCCCCAGCTAAAGATTTGATTATTATTTTTCTTGTTTTCTTGAATCAAAAATTGATCACAGCAGATTTGTATCGTAAAAAATCCTTCTTAAGAAAATAAAAAACTTAAACTATAACCCGTTGTACAAATGTAAAAACCAAAAATTTAATTTAAAAGTTCAACAAAAATTCAATAAATTAAGATCTCTTGTTTGATTTATAAAGTAAGACTCATGCAGTGTATTTTCAACCGCTTGCACAGTTGATAAACTGTCGGTACAAATTATTGTATTGCAATTTTCTTTTGAGGCGCGTTTAACTGCGACAAAAAGTGGCAGAGCTTCAACAGTAAAATTGGAGCAGCAGTTGCCTAAATGGCCAATACTGACAATATCCCCGCTTTCTTCGACAACAGCGAAAGAGGTAAATTTTCTTGACTTTCAACCATCGATCGGTAAATAAAAGTCTAACGTTTGGTTGAAATGCATCACATAGATGAGAAAACATCTGTTTCTAAACCATCAGAGATGTTGATGATTAAAGTAATTGAGTTAGATCTAGTACCAATGAGGATTTTTCCAACTGCCACGGAGGTTGCTTTGGTTCTAAAAATAGTTTTGATTCAACATTAAAGCGAAGATTTTGTGCCAAATTGATGCATTTGGAAACGGTGGATGGACATTTTGGAGTTTATTATTATATAATTAACATTAAAATGTAAATCACTACTCACATAACGTAAATTTTTAAAAAGGACAAAAGAAAAGTTTTTAATTCTAAACTTTTAGTAGGAGAATGCCAACTAGTCTACCAACTAATGAATAACAACAGTGAACATGTGGTAATGGGTTATAAAGGGTGTTTTTTTAAGCTAGATAGAACTTTAAATTGTAAAAAGTAACACAAAAAATTAAATTTTGATGAAACATTTTTTTTTATTTGTTTCAGTATACTCTGACAAATCATCATGAATAGACTCACGCTTGAACAACGCTACGAAATTATCCAAATTTACTTTGAAAATCAGTCGTCGATTCGCCCCGTTGTTTTATCGCAAAATTGTGTTCAGCGATGAGGCGCATTTTTGGCTTAACGGGTTTGTTAATAAGCAAAATTCCCGCATATGGAGTGAGACCAATCCACAAGAGACCCTACAGACTCCATTACATCCAGAAAAATGCACTGTTTGGTGCGGTTTTCATGCTGGTGGCATCATCGGACCTTATTTCTTCAAAAATGAGGCCGGAGCTCGCGTTACGGTCAATGGAGATCGTTACCGCACCATGATCAATGATTTTTTGTTTGAAAATATGGATGACATTGATCCGGAGGAGATGTGGTTTCAACAGGATGGCGCTACGTGCCATACGGCGAACGCAACCATCGACTTACTGAAATCAAAATTTGGCGATAAGTTGATTTCGAGAAATGGACCTGTCAATTGGCCTCCAAGGTCGTGCGATTTGACACCTCTCGATTATTTCCTGTGGGGCTACGTGAAGTCACTGGTTTATGCTGATAAACCAGCAACAATTGACGCCTTGGAGGCCAGCATTGTTCGTGTTGATCGTGACATACGGCCAGCAGTGCTCGAAAAAGTGGCCCAAAATTGGACGTCCAGAATGCGCTTCGTCAAGAACAGCCGCGGTGCCCATATGCCCGAAATCATTTTCAAATGTTAATGTCACGTATTGATCTTTCGAATAAAAAAAAATTTTGATTACAATTTAATTTTTTGTGTTATTTTTTACAATTTCAAGTTCTATCGGGCTTAAAAAAACACCCTATATTACTGCAGATGCGATTTTGGCACGAGCTCTGATAAAATATAACCGTTATTTTCAGTTTTTTCAAAACGTATTTATTTATTCATCAATAACTATCTTGTCCCCTTCAAAGTAATCCCGCTCAGATATAATACACTTATGTCAGTGTTTTTCCAATTCTCGTAACACTTCTGAAACGCGCTTTTTGGTATCACGATTTCTCCTCAATCGTGGCAAAACACCTTCCTTTCATCGGTGTCTTCAGTTTTGTGAAAAAGTCAGCGGGGGCCAAGTCCGGCGAATAAGGTGGTTGAGGCATGTTTTGTTTTTCGCCAAAAACTCACGCACAAGCATCGATGTGTGAGCCGATACGTTATAATGGTGCAAAATCCATCATTGTTTTTCGCACAATTCTGTGCGTTTCTGACGAATTGCTTCGCGCAAACGACGCACAACTCCAAGGTAGTAATCCTTATTGACCGTACGACCTTGTGGCAAGAATTCATGATGCACCACGCCATTGCAATCAAAGAAAACAGTGAGCAAAACCTTCACATTTGACCGAACTTGGCGTGTTTTTTTTCGGTCTTGGCTCTTCTGGCCGTTTCCATTGGGGTGATTGAACTTTGGTTTCAATGTCATAGCCATACACGCATGATTCGTCATCAGTTATGACCGTTTTGAGCAAATCTGGATCGTCGTTGACGATGTTCAACAACTCCTGAGCAATGTCCATGCGATGTTGTTTTTACTCAAAATTTAGTAAAAAAGCGAAGAGCGCACCAAAACACGACTAACATTTTTATCTGTCAAAAACAAACTGACAATCCGAAATGGCTGATATTGCCAACATATATAACAGACATAAGTATGTACCAACATATCAGAAAAAAATGCGAAAATTCAACATACGTAGCTGTCGAAATTTGAAAATAACGGTTTTTTTTTGTTTTTATCAGACTCGTATATATACATTTCAGGCTATCCTGGTAGTACTGAAAATTATGGGAGAACTAACAACGTTTGTGTACCACCCTTTGCTAAAGAGCTCTAACTAGTTCTTCCATCGAAATGACATTTCTGCTTATAGGGCATTTAGGTTAGGTTAGGTAGGCAGATTGCTTATAGGGCATTTACACCTACTCAAAATCTAGTAGATTTTAATGAAAATCTTCAACAAAATCGTTAACATCTAACAAGATTTCATTTTCATAAACTTTATTTTTGCAAAGGGTTTGACTGCAATAACTATATAATTTTTTTTTCATTAATTTATTTATTGAATCTCCACAAAGTGAACTAACAATAAGTATTCAAATCTTAATACTAAATACACAAAATTAATTAAGTCCAGCCAATGCTAGACAAAAATGTTTTATTTTACACGGTCAATATCGGTAGAATCACTTATTTAACGTTCTGATGGTGGCAAGGGTATCCGTCCTTCTCAACCGAGAGTGGAGTTCAAAATTAAGAATATTGCGTGCAAGAGGATTTGGGTGAAGTTCCAGTTTACTGACATACCTTAGAGAAATCGTCCTTTACAAGAGACACACACTATATCCCAATGAATTCATCTTGTAAAGGTATAGTTCTAGTTATTGCAGCGTAGTATTTTAAAGTATAATAGTGAACAGAATCATAGTTGTGTAATACAGTACTTCGTCAACATCTAGTCGCAATCTAGATTTCATTTTGTATGGGAAATCTTGTCAAAATCAACTAGACTTGATTCGAAGTCTAGAAAGTACTAGATTTGACTTAGGTGTAAATGGCCTATTAGAAACAAACGGCTGATAATAGCTGAGAAACCAACGACCGTAACCGTCGTCCTAGCAGTTCGCTATGCAGATTCTTACAACTGAGTCAACTAGCACCTCCATCATGAGGAATAACTTGTTTCTTTCGAAGTAGGTTTTGACCATAGAACTTTCCTGCCAAGTTAAGCAGTTGGATTATTATACACATTCCTGCCTGCAGTTTAGGGCTCTTTAGGTTCCTTGCCAGCCTTGGTTCCAAAGCCACAAAAAACGGATACCTTGGTTTTGAAAAAACGTCAAGATAAAACTTGCTTCTCCAGAGTATTGGTTTAAATACGATAATGGGTTTTATTTATGTTTTGAGAATACTTTTCAGGAAAACTGAATAACATCCATAAATATTGTAGTACAAACTTCTTTCCAAAGTGTCATCGCATGTTGCCGAAAAAGCAAGTTCCAACAAGTAACCAGTAAAACTGGTTATACTAGAGCAACTGCGATTTCTGGGGATCATACAGTAGTTTGGTGGAAATTTTAAAATTGTGAACCATTTTTTAATCGTTATTGAAAATGCAACGACGATCGCTACAAATGGAAGGTATGAGCTCAAAAAACTTTTTTTAATTTCAGTAAATTGTCAAATAAAATTACATCAATCAAATGTGATCATATTTTGCGTAGCTGGTTCGGATTCGTTCTAATATCTGTCTGGACGACGGGTCATAGCTACGTTTCGACCTCTTTAGTGTGATGCAGTGTGACTATCTACACACCAAGGGCTAGTATTATGAAGTCTGAAAGCGTTAACCAAGCTTTTAGTATTGTAGTTAGTCCAATAGCACCATTTAGCCATCCGTGTTAGTCTCATAAATAATATCGGGTTTCATAGATAATAAAGAAATTTCTTAAATCGAAAAAAGCCACAATAAATAAATCGATTCATTTGGTACACTCATTCGCTTTCTCTATAAATTTGTTTATTTTATCACAGTAATTTTCCTAAAGACTATGAAGGCTTAAGGTTTTATAATGTCAAGTAATGTAAGAACAAATTCGGACGTGAGTATTTTGCGAATGCCGACTGTCTACTACGCCAATTGTATCACGCTCTTCAAGCGAGTATTGTCGTTAGCTGTTGTCTAAGAATAGTTATGGTTGATAATCGATTTGCAAATTTTTTATCAGGCTTTCTAAGGATACCTGGATGTGAACGTGAAAGCTGGTTTTTTGTGTTTTGACAGATATTATTAGAGCATATTTCTTTTTAAATTCTCAACAATTTATTTAGATTGTTGGGATATAAAGTTGAATGTTTGAGAATATCTTTCAAAACTTTTCCAAAGTCTACTGATGATTAGGGTAGTTCCTATGAAATGTCGACATATAGATAGCTGGGAAACATAGAAACCAAGCTAATTATAATTTTTTATTAGAAGCTAAAATAGCGAATAAAAACATAATTGTTTGAATAATAGATAATGTTATAGAATATATACTATGCAACCATATTTCAAGCTGCCTTTTCTCTGCTTGTACTCAATTTAGTTTTTTAAATAAATTTTTTAACTTTATTCATTAACATTTTTCACTAAAAGATAAAAACAAAAAATGTTTATTGTATGCTAATTTTTTTTTTTATTTTACAACCAAAAAGTATTCGAAAATTCGGTTTCCGATTAATATAATACATATTTTTTGCATAATTAGAACATAAGCCACAATTTTTTGGAACTTGAGAGGCACTTTTATGTATACTGTTACCAGTTGAAAATTTCAAAATTGCTTATATTATTTATCAGTTAATATGTGTTTTCTGAATACAAATTTTTAATAACAGTTTCCTAAGCTTTACTCATTTGGTAAGAAATATGTACATGAAACCAAAAGTAAATTTTTTTTAATAAGGCCGTTAGAAAATAACTTCTATTTTCGAAGGAATAAACAGTATTGGGACAATGATCGGTAAGATTATGGCTTTTAATACAATAAAAATAATACATCCAAAGTCCATCCATGTAAAAAAAATATTAAATTGGTGTATTCTTTTGCTGTTTTACGCAGACTTCAAGTGTAGCGATTAAGATTTCTTTCTTTCGTAGCAAATGGAGCTACTAGACTCCACAGACAGACAGACAGGCCAAGAAAATAAGTGCAAGTTTTGCAATTTCTAAAGACCTTGTTGAAATTGCGTGACAATATTTTTTGTTTTACCCACTACCTTTCTGTTTTAAAAAGATTTTACTGACAAGTTTACACAAAAACTAAGCAACTTCTTAAATGACATTATCGCCAAATTTTGTTTTGTTTTACTGAATGTTTTGCCTCCTGCATTGTTTTTGTTTCATGAAAAAAATAATATTTTTTTCCTGCAACGTTGGTGGGCATGAAACCCAAATACCACTGATGGTGCTTAAAATCCAGTCACGGTATGAAAAGGATGTTTATGTTTCAATTTTTTCCCCCCGCGAAAGAATTAAATTTTTTTTTTTTTTTGCTGACTACTTTAATCTTACAACTGGGGGGAAAAAGCTACTGTTGTGTTCAGTTGTGACGATGATCATCATGATGAGGTTGATGATGGCCAATAAAAAAGTCAACACAAATTGCAGTCAGGTTTGCAGTGTTAAGAAAAATTCTCTATCTTTTATTTTTAATTTTGAAAGGATGCTTTTTAAATGATTACTCAGTGGTTGGGTTGGTTTCATTCTTTTTGCACTGAATGTCAACTGAAATAACAATGATAGCGTTTAACTTACATGATCGTTGGAACGTGCAATCGTTGGCGCCAATAACGCCACCCAATAAATGCTTTTGACACAATAATGGAACAAAAATAAAACTAAATACCTAAACTCAAGATAATCTTCTCGCCAGTTTTGAAAGTTTTGAAAACCCAACCTAAAAAATGCAAACAAACATTCAGCATTTATTTATTTATAATTTTTTTTCCAGCCACAAAATTTATTTGTATTTTTCTGTTTGAATTTTTTTTTCCTCATTTCAGTGATCGCAAATACTTTTTCTTTTTTTAAATGGCTTAAAGTATTTAATACAATTTTTCACATTCCCAAGGAATTGGCAGTGACGGTCTAAAGAGGTTTTTGTACGCCGTTTGTAGGCCAGTAACCACCCAGTGTTTAATAACATTCGATTTAATTCATGTTCACTGTCATCTTAGCAATTTTTCATAATTAAAGAACGAAAACACTACTAAATCGCATCGTTGTTATTTTCCTAAACACCACCACAAACGAATAGAGAGAAACGGAAGGCGTTGCCTTGGCCAACCAACGACTTGTTGTTGATTTACCAAGCAGCCAACCCAAAACTTATTTCAAGAAGACGAGGAGAAAAAAGAGAACTTCTTGCATGTCAGCAACCTAAAGCTGCAAAGATCGCTAACGAGTACATCTTATATTGCCTGTTGATAGACCATTTTGTTTGTGATTAAAAATCAATTTAAACTAGACGGATCTGGTAGTTACACAATTACTTCAGAGAATTATTTTTTTTTTTTGTTTGCTTTGCGAAATTCCTTTTATGCTTCCTTCATCATTAATTCCTCTTGGTCATGATCAATCGCCAGATGATGTGCGTGTGTATTTTCCTAGCAGGTTGTGTTGGTGCTGCCACAGGAAAACAAAAAAATCTCCCAAAACTCTTCAAATTCCTCCAAAATTTACTTTTCCTTTTTGCTAAAAGCGATTTGATGAAAAAAATTTCAAGAATATCAAATAGAAGTTTCCAAGTTTTGCGTTGGACAAGATTAGTAAATATCGTTTCCCCGGTTTTGCCCTAGCTTCTCGTGGCATCCGAAATATTCCGGAAATTGTTGTGTTTAAACACGTTAAGACATAAACTACATACAGTGGTGGACATGTAGTTGAAACACAAATGTGATCTTTCATTCTTTCGGTATTTTATATGATCTATTGTTATTTCAATGGAACTTTTCCACTGCAAAGATAAGTTTGATCTCTTGCACCGTTTTGTTAAGTTTTCTTAAAAAGAATAAGTCATTATTTATTTTTCAAGTAGACACATAATTAAAACATTTTCAGTTCTGCTATTTAAAGTTATTCGCTATCTTGCGAAAATTTGTTGATGTTTTTTGATGTTTTAAATGGTATCAGTAAAGTTGTACACCAATATTAGCCACTAGATATGGCAAAAAGGCCAAGTTGCTCCAAAAAAAGGGGAAGGTAATCATTGAGCTCAGATGGTCCGAGAAGGCGCTGAATGCATTTTCTCAATTACGCATTTGCTCTAGAGGAAAAATTTACAATACAATGAACCATTTTGATAAATTTCGGAACTCAAATAATGTACACAAAGCCCCCAAATCCTGTAAAACCACAGCCAGAGACGATAGAATAGTCGTAAGTGACTCTAAAGATAACCGATTTAAAAGCTCTAAACAGCTAAAAGTTGAATTAGAGTCATCATATCGCTCCTTTATTGCAACATAGTCATATCGCAAAAAATTAGCTTTTCGAGTTAACAATGCAGAATTGTTAACAGTACTACCTTTTATATTGTGCCAAAAATTCATTCAAATTACTTTTAAACTGTTTCCTTTATGAGATATTTTCTAACAAATTTTTCTAAGACTTGTATGGAAACTAAAAAGTTGAAATGCGTTTTTCTCCTAACAAGCTTTTTTGCGTTATGACTATGTTGCAATAAAGGAGCGATATGGTGTCTATATGTCATCTAGAGCTATTCTACGCCGGCTTAATGAAAGTGTCTTACATGGATGCATCGCATAGAGAAAACTTTCGTCTCCAAAAAAATTTTAAATACGTATTGGATTTTGTCAGAAAAAGCATTAAGAAACCAATGAGTTTTTGGAAAATTATTTTATGGAGTAACGAATCCAAGTTTTTTCAGTTGGGATCAGATGTAAAACGCTATAAATGGCGTCTTGTTAACCAACAACAGAATCTCAGATATACTATTAAAACCATAAATTAATATGCCATCAAAAACGTTTTAATCATGTGGCCACCACCGCATATTAAAATTTTGTTTTTCGGTCTATTGTTCTCCAGTCAAGAACCTTTAACTTTATTTTTAAAATATTTCATATGCCGAAAAAACTTTTTGCAAAAAGCTTAACATAAAAACTAATTATCGAATAGGATCCTCCAAAGCATTTAAAATTTATAATAGCTACTTCAATTGCCATTTACTACCAAATTTTTCATACACTGAAAAAAATCGAAAATACCAAATTTGTTCCAATGAGATCAAAGTGGCAGCCCTGTTTGGTGGCATTGTTTGTTTTTGTTACACGTTTGTTGTCTTAAAAAGCATAGCCGTCAATCGATGTTGTAGCTTAAAAAAGATCGTGTCAAAAATTTATAAATCATTTCACTTGTAAAGTCGCTCAAAGAAGTTGTAAGCAGCCCTCATTGTTCGCAGCGATTTTATCCGCGCACACATAATTGTTGTTAATAATTTTTTATCCTTTTCTATCGCATTGATTTAACTGTTCAATTTTGCAGATGGGTTTTCTTACCAAGTTGTGCTGTGTGTGGAGATATTTGTACGTCGGTGGCAAACCTTTGAAAAAGTAAAACTATTTTTTATAAAACGTTTCTCTCCTTCGCTGAGAAATTTAATCGGATAGCTATTTATTTGTCTGTCAGAAAACCCGTTTTCTATCAAATGCTGTTTTAATAATTGAAATAGTAAACAATTAGGATTATTTTATTAGCTTCTAATATTGACACCAAACAGAAAATATAAACAGCTTGTTTTTTATATTTCCCAGCTGTCTATATGTCGATATTTCATACCCAAATCAAACGTCTGCAAAAGAAATAGCTTATTTTTTGTGTTTTGAAAGATATAACTTATTTTAAATATGGGAAATGTTTGAAAATATCATTCAAGGATTTCCAGGTCTTCTAATGATTAGCTAGCTCCTATGAAATGTCAACATATAGATAGCTAGGCAACAACAACTTATTTGTGTTTTTGATTGATGAAAATAATAACTTATTCGAAGTGTGTAAAAACTGCATTCTTAATATTTGTTTATTTCCTCCTCATCATGGAACTTGGCGAGAAAATTCTGAAAATACCCTGCTTCTTAAATACATAGTTATACGCGCTGTTTACAGAACACTGACGAAACTTTGTTTTTTAATCCAAAAAATAAGAGCTTGTGTTAATGTGGCAAGTATTTAAAAGGTAATGCCCCATATTAATTGAAGGTCAGACCTAAACGTCAAGTTGTTTGCCAACTTAGTTTGGCATTTCCTTGATTCGGTATTTGGCATATTCAAGCATCGAAACATACACAATTCAGCAGCGTATTAAGATTGTTGAAGCCTTTTACGAAAATGGTTGTTCAAATCAAATTACTTTTCGAGCACTTCGTGATTTTTCACAAACGCGAGAACTGTGCTCAAATTTCAGCAAACCAAGTCTGTAGGACACTTCAAATATTGCTGTTGTTCATAATAATGTGGCAGACGAACTGTTAACCTCGAACCATGTTGCTTTAATTAGGTTTGGCTCGCGAATCACAAATGATGAGAAAGTGAACTGTGTGTTATTTGGAATCTTTTCCATTTTAAAAGTATATTGTTTAGTTTTGCTCATTACGTAAAAACAGTAAACACATTTTAGATCTTGCTGTTGGTAGAAATGAATGTAACACTTCCAAACAGTATGAATCATAATGCCGACTGATTTAAAAATATTGGTGTTATTTAAAAATACGTATTTTGGTCGGATACTTTGTCCCTTTTTACTCCACTTATTGTATAAATTTCGGTATAAACACTATTCGATATTGATTCTCAGACCTTAAAATATCTGCATACCGAATTTAATTTAAACCGGTTCAGCGGCTTACATGTAGAAAAAAATATACGGTTATCATGACAATATTCTAAGGGTAACATACTAGTGTTGAATTATATGACTGGTGCTGATAGTTTTATATTGTTATATTTCAAACGCTTTTCATATGCATTTATATAGTTTTGTAAAACAAATCTTATAAATAACCACACTATATTCGCTTCAACTTTATATAATTCCAGACAACCACATAAATTACTAATAAAATTTACCATATTAATGTTGTATTCAACCGTAGGCACAATTGTCAACCATTATTTCATATTAGGCTAGGTTAGGTTGTACAGGCCGCCAGTTTCATGAAACCAGCCCACTTGGGTCCTTTTGGTCCCGTTGTGTTGCCTGAGGGAGAAGTGGAGCCCACGAGACTTACACTTCCCCCGACGACTCAGATTCAAACCAACCCGAAAGCCGGATAAAGGAATCCAGTCCGTTCATTCGGCATTCCGATATATCTGCCAACCCGTGCAGCATCGGTCCGCCTAGATACAGCGATCTCATAGAATAGAACCGGGCATCGACAGAGGAAATGCTCAACACTTTCCTCCTCGTCTTCATCCCCGCAACTTCTGCAAAAATCATTAAATGGAAGATTTAACCTCCTAGCATGCGTCCCTATGAGACAATGTCCTGTCAGAACTGCCACCACTGCGAGACTCCTACCATCGTATCAATGTCCCCTCTCTGTAGACGAGCTCCGGCTTACGCCAGCTCATCCGCCACAATATTTCCGGGCACTCCACTGTGCCCCGGTACCAAGAAAAGCTCCAGGCTTGAATGTCTCGCTATCTCATTAAGAGATATCCGGCATTCCTGAACCAACCTGGACGTCGTATAGACACCCACAAGACATTTAACGCAGCCTTACTATCAGTACAGATTCGGATATTCACCCCGTATACCCTATAGTACCTCAACCAGTTGGCTGCTCTCAAAATAGCTGTAATTTCAGCCTGCATTACGCTACACTCATCATATAGCTTAAACCTGATCCTCCTCTGATACTGTGGCATAAAGATGCCACCATCAACTCCCATGTCCGACTTGGATCCATCTGTGAAAATTTCAAGCACGTCCTCTTGGCGACCCATTTGCTTCGCTGCCGAGGCCGTCCTTGCTGATATCACGTCAAATCTCTTGTCGGGCATTAGAGCTGGTGCACAGTAATCAATACACTCCGGGAGGTCCACTATACTTTCTATTATCGAAGCATGACCTTCTGTCGCTTCTTTCCACATCCCATTGGCTTTTAGCCTAATTGCCGAGCACATAGCCACTTCCTTCGCCATGAGGTCGGCTGGCAGCCAATCCATTATCGTAATTAGTGCTTTAGTTGGCGTCGTGCAAGAAGCACCAGTTGCCATCAAAGCAGACGTCCGCAGTATCCTTTCTATGAATCTGCAATAGGTGGTTTTCTCTAAACAAGCGCCCCATACATTAATATGGGCTTTATTACCATGTTAAATAGCCAGCAAGAATTCCAAGGATTTATACCCCAGGTCTTCCCAATAGCCTTACGACACAGGGACAAAGCAACAGCCGCCTTGTCGGCTCTAAATTGGACATTATTCTTCCAAGACTGTTTTGAATCAAGACAGATTCCCAGGTATTTGGCACTATCCGCCAAACTAAGTTCAACGCCCCTTTGGGGCAGATCGAAAGAAGGAGTCTTGTATTTTCGGGTGAAAAGTACAAGTTCCGTTTTTTGTGGATTCACACTGAGACCACTATGGGTGCTCCACTCATCTATGATCCTCAGTGCGGAATTCAAACACTGTGAGAGGGTGTCCGGATATTTACCCGACACCGCCACAGCAATATCATGGGCATATGCCCCAGTCTTGAAACGCATGGAGTATAACTCCACTAGTAATGAGTTTAGGGCAAGATTCCATAGGAAGGCAGATAAAACTTCCCCCTGAGGAGTACCCCTGTTTGCCACTCTGCATATAGTGGCCCGTCCCATACTAGATGTTATGACCCTTTCTGTCAGTAGACTCCATATGAGACTTATAATCGGCTGACGAATATTCAGCCTTTCCAAAGCCATAGTAATGACTTTTGGCGCAACATTATTAAAGGCTCCCTCTATGTCAAGGAAGGCCATCTAGAGTATTTGCTATATTCTACACGAGCGAATGCAGCGCAGTCTCAACAGATTTTCCCTTAGTATAGGCATGTTGAGATTCGTTATTTCATATAACTTTCATTAAACAACCATACTTATGTCATAAATTGTTTTTGTCATCCTTTACCATATTAATTAGATGAAGAACATTCCTGGATAAACAACACTACTTTATTTATTTATTTACTATGTCACGTCAGTACCATAACTGCTTTTGAGCAAAACAAGTTGTTTAACTCCGCATGCCAAATATTTGTGTCAAGTTTGAAGAATCGTCGGAGTCTAGCTTCAATAGTGAACGGACGTGTTGTTTTTGATCGGAGTGTTTAAAATTAAACCGGAATAAATAATAACGGGAATAATTGAAAAAGTGTGATTTTATGCTAAAAAAAATTTTGTGACATTTACCGTTATATATTTTAAAGTAAAAATAAAAAAATTAAATAAAAACTGCATGAGTGTACCTATCAGATATAATTCTGAGAAAGAGCTCAGCTCCACTAGAAAAAGTCCTTGGATTTCTGAGGAGGAGTCTTTGAAAAAATCATTGAAAAATCTGTTGTCGCTAAGAGAAAGAAATCGCACGCGCTCGTGTTCGCCACATATAGTTGTTACAACAGACGACAAACCATCTAACAGTTCAGTGTTTGCAGATAAGCCGAAAACACAAGTAGGCATGGACAGGTATGTAACCGTGGTTAAACGGCAGCGAAGCCCCAAGTCCGCTCAAATGTCATCTCAGTCCAAAATACCCAAAGACGGTAAGACCACCACGACAATGGATAGTAATAGGTTTGCTATCCTTCAGACTAATGAACCAGCAATACCTAAAAAACTTTTAAGCCGCCACCAATATATTTGCGAGAGCCTACCTCTAGTGAGTTGGTAAAATAACTTATTACGGCAATCGGCAAAGACACGTTTAATGTAACATCGGTTAAGCACGGCAGCATCAATGAAACCAAAATCCAGATAAACAGTGAAAATGAATACCGAAAGTTGTCTGATGTCCTGGAGAAGGAGAGAAGATCGTTTTACACATATCAGCTTAAAAGTGCCAAAGGTATTCAAGTCGTTATAAAAGGGATTGACCCTTTTGTAGATACGAATGATGTCAAAACCGGCCTAGAGGACAATGGCTTCAAAATTAAAAATGTGGTTAATATTAGAAACCGTGAAAAAATTCCTCAACCCATGTTTAGGGTTGAATTGGAACCTAGAGATGTTGCCTTAAAAAAGAATGAAGTGCATCCCATTTATAACCTCAAGTATCTTTTGCATCGTAAGCTTACCGTTGAGGAGCCTCATAAGCGTTTAGGGCCCGTTCAATACCTAAACTGTGTGGTGAACTTCACGGTACATCACAGTGCAAAAAACCTAAGACTGACGCGAGCGTTAAAAAATGTAGTAACTGTGGAGGTAACCATACTGCAAACTACAGGGGTTGCCCTGTCTACACTCACTTCAAGAGGTCAATGACAAATAAGCCATTGATTTTAAATATGCCACCCCAGCAGTCAAACACCATTTATACAACCCCAGATACGCCAGCCAACCAGCCATATAGACGTGCAAAACCCCCAACAAATTTCTTATCCGAATGTGGTAAAATCCGATAAACCAAATTTGAATCAGGAGCCCAAGCCTCAAAACTCCGACCAAAATTTTAGCAATCTGGAGGCAACTCTGCAGACTCTTGTTCAATCAATAAATACATTTACGGTTTCCATGACGAACATGATGCAGGAAATGCTGAAAATGCAATCCACTATTTTGCAGGCAATTTTAAAAAAATGAGTTGGTTAAAAATATGTTTCTGGAACGCAAACGGTATCCGCCAACACAAAAATGAACTTGAGCACTTCCTTATGGAAAAGCAAATCGATATAATGATGATTGCCGAAACTCACTTAACAAGCAACAGCTATTTCAAAATTAATGGTTACAGACTATATGATACTAAAGATCCCCGTGGCAGATCTTGCGGAGGCTCAGCAATTTTGATAAAAACTAGAATTAAGCACTATTTGCTAAACGAGACATGTGAGGAGTATCTTCAAGCAACAAACATATGTATTGAACATTTTCATCATAAAATTGTTATTTCATCGATTTATTCCCAACCCCGGTTTTCAGTAACAGAAAATCAATATACAAATTTTTTCAATTCACTTGAAAAAACACACTTTTTGGGGATCACGTTTAATTACCTCGAAAGGCCGTGCGCTTTTTGATACCGTTTCCAAAATAGGCTTAGATGTGGTTTCAAGCAGATACCCCACTTATTGGCCGTCAGACCGACGAAAGATCCCAGACGTTATAGATTTTGGAGTTGTGAAAAATTTTCCTTTAGAGTGGATGCAAGTGGAGCCTTCATTAGATTTGTCATCAGATCACTCACCCACTATAATCTCTGTTTCGTTCCCCCAAGAGATTGGCTCCCCGCTGACCGTCAATAGAGTTAATTGGCTAAAATGCAAAAAATTTTTGAGTACACATTGTACTGAAAATATCGCCTTGAGAACGCCTGAGGATGTTGATGTGTCAATTAACGATTTTTCTGAAAACCTCAAACTGGCCGTACAGCATGCTACCACTAGTCATATAAGATCCAGAAATGAGAACAATAGAACTTATTCGTCTGAAATTGAGCAACTACTGTCAGAAAAAAGAAGAGTCAGAAGAGAGTGGCAACTTCGCAGGTCTCCCCAGCTTAAGACTAGGCTACGGGAATGCATAACTCAGCTAAGAAATCTGCTCGAAATTAACAGAATGGCTTCTCTTAAAACATATTTGGAAAGCCTTGATGGTACTCCTCCATCTGATTATTCCCTGTGAAAAGCAACAAAAGGTTTGAAAAGACCCGTAATCAGGAAGCCACCTTTGCGAACTTCAACTGGCGACTGGGCAAGAAGCGACTCTGAGAAGGGGATGTTGTGTGTCGAACATTTGGGAAATGTTTTTATTACAAATGATTCAACGAATAATACAGCGAAATTACCGTCATACGCTACTAGACCGCCTGTGCCTTTGAGACTTAGTTTTCAAGATGTCGAAAATGTTATCGGTAATACAAACCCCAGGAAAGCTCCAGGCATTGATCAAATTACTGGTAAAATGCTTGAGCAGTTACCTCGTGTAGCAAGAAGAGTTCTACTTTTTATTTTTAACGCTATTTTACGCCTTGAGTATTATCCTGAAGAGTGGAAGGTCTCAATGATTACCATGATACCCAAGCCAGGGAAGGATCTGACTAAGGTAGAATCATATAGACCAATAAGTCTTTTACCAACAATTTCAAAACTATTCGAAAAATTGTTAATGGCGGAGTTGAGTCCAATATTGAAAAATGTGGGATGCATCCCTGATCATCAATTTGGTTTTCGGGCTAAACATAGCACCATAGATTAAACGCACAGATTAGTCAATGTCATAAGACAGACCTTTGAGGAGAAGAAGTATTGCTCAGCTCTATTCATTGATATTTCTCAAGCTTTTGATAAAGTGTGGCACGACGGCTTGATGCACAAAATAAAGTTAAACTTGCCTGCAAATACACACAAACTTCTGGAAAGCTACTTATATGGGCGGAAGTTTGTTATCAGAGAAGGCGACTTTATAAGCCCAACTCAGCCAATCAAGGCAGGAGTTCCCCAAGGCAGCATACTGGGGCCTACTTTATATTTGATTTACGCCTCCGACATGCCAACGACATCCGGAATCCACACTTCTACCTTTGCAGATGACACAGCGTTTTTGAGTGTTCATGAAAACCAGCAATTAGCTTCACGAAATTGACAGGAATATATTTCAATATTAGAGAAATGGCTAAAACTTTGGAAAATCAAAGTTAATGAACAGAAATGTACTCATGTCACATTCACACTGTGTAAGCAAACATGTGCGCCTATCCAAATAAACAACTCACCTATTCCGCAGCACAGTGAAGTCAAGTATCTTGGTATACACCTCGACCGTAGGCTAACGTGGAAGTCTCACATTGAAGCAAAAGTCACTCAGTTAAAACTTAAAGCAGCGCAGCTAAATTGGCTTATGGGCAGAAACTCGACATTGAAACTAGATTGCAAACTTTTGTTATACAACGCAATACTAAAGCCTATATGGTGCTACGGAATTCAGCTATGGGGCACCGCCTCAGCGTCAAACATTGAAAAAATTCAAGGGCGACAAAATAAAATTCTTCGAACGATTACTGCAGCTCCATGGTACGTAAAAAATTCACGAATTCATAACGATCTGAGTGTTCCGCTGGTAAAAGAGGAATTTTCTAAGTACGCGACAAGGTATGTCAGTAAACTGGAAGTTCATCCAAACCCTCTTGCGCGCAATATACTTAATTTTGGCGGCCACACTCGGCTTAAAAGAAAGGATACCGCTGCCACCATCAGATTGCTCAATAGGTGATTTTACCGAAATAGCTCCCGCATAATAAAACTTTTTGTCTAGCATTGGCCGGACTTAAGAATTACATTTTTTAATTTTAGAATCTAATTTTTTAATTTTAAATTTAGTTTTAAGATTTGAATACTTATTGTTAGTTTAATAAATAAAAAAATTCAATAAATAAAAAAATGCTTAAAAAAACTATGTCACAATGATTTAAAAGAAAATTATTAATAATTATATTATAAGTGTAATTAAAAAAATCGCAAATTATTTCGATTTCAACAGGTTCTAGCATCTATTAGCTGAAATAAAAATAAGTTTGTCAATAATTGGTCATTTAAAAATCATATATAACCATGTTAATATATTTCGGTGTAACATAGTATAGTTGTTATCAACAATAGTATTGGTCGACGTTGAAATTCTCCTGGTTGTGACAATAGTATTGTTGAGCACAATCATATTATTATTTATTACAACATATGAGTACATACCAATATTAACATTTTCACATACTTGTTAATATCTGCGTTTTCACTCAATTTTAATGTTCAGTCTTTTCCTTTTTTTTTGTTTGTTTTTAGATCAACAAAGCAAATTCTTAAATTCGATTTTTGGTTTTTGTAAATTTTTTTGAGTTTTAGGTCAAGTTTTTCCGTTTATACGTTTTTTAAGAAATATTTTTTTTACAATTCAAATTTTTGATTGAAAAAGACCACAAAAAATATTATTTTTAGGGGACAACTAGCTGAACGGCCACCTTAACCACTCAGCCACCGAGCCATTGAAATATAATCTTATCAAATCGCGTATGCATTTTGTTCGGCCGCGTTTAAATTTAGCAATCCAACACTTCATGTAATCTGACGGAGCAGACTCATCGTAATGTGTATCGAGTTTTTCTTTTGTTCCCATTTCAATTAACAGTGTTTAAATCACTGCATGAAATTCATCCGTTTCCATTTTTAAAGAAACACAAAAGTTTCTTACTTCAAACGACTACAACAAATAAACTAATCGATGAATTTAGGTGAAATTTTAACTGCTGACTTTTGACGGATCGCAACACAAAAAAATTTTGTGTTGCGATCCGTAAAATCTATTATATTAAAAAAAAATTGCGCACAATACTAATATTGCATGCAACCATATTCTGATATTGATAGCCGATAGTAATAAATTTAAAGAACTGCAAACGAAAACATATTTGGGATGAAGTAAATTTTAATTAAATTGATAATAGGCCGTTTTTAACAATAATACTCAATGTTATGGCGTATATACTAATTTCAAAGTGTCTTTTCTTTGCATGTACACGTGAACAGGTAACCTTTAGAAAATCTTTTTTTTTAAACAAATGTGTTTTGAAATCTACAATTTTAGGAGCATATTTTTAACAAACCCCATTGAAGTTGAATCGAGTAACATTTGTTTAAGGGAATAAATTTTTTTCTGATTTTTTTTTTTTTATTCGTGAAGCGTTAACAAAATTTTTTAGTTATTAATGCCGACGAAATTTAGTTCAGTGCGAGAACAAAAATTTTTTTCGTCCAACTTATTTAATTTAGCAAATCGCAAAAAAAAATTTGGAGGCCAAAAATCACTTTTTTTGTTGGTTAACGTTAATGTTCGAAATCATGAAAGAGGCCGTTTATTTAATTTGGTGCATTTAGCAAATCCCATGATATCGATCGCTAGCGTTCGCCAGTATTTGGTAGGTCAGAAAACTGATTTGGAGACGATATATGAACTTTCTGTTGACAAGTTCTTCTGTTAACCGCGTTAATGTATACGGACATGTCGCGATTAGATTACTTAGTTCGTCTTTAATCAATTTTTTGGTGTTAAAAATGTTAGCGAACGCTAGCGTTCGACACAATGGGACAGGCCCATAGTTTTGTACGACTTAAGCAAAAAATAATAATTTTTTTTTTTAACGCCGGAATAGTTCAATTAGAGAAAGAGCAAAAAAATAAATAAATACTCTTTTCCATCTTCAACAATTGCGAAGCTGTCTTTATTTGCACGAGGACGAACTCTCTCCTTTACATATTGTACAATTGCAATATTGTATATTATCACTAACGACTTGTAGTTTAGAGTTATTTTAAAAACATTTCTTTGTTAAATTTTACAAAGCTGTTATAAAAATACACACTCAACTTAAAATTTCTTTGGCAAAACAGGTACTCGTATACCAAATACATTGACCATTCTGGCAATAGTGACTTATTTTCCACTCACTAAACAAAAAGTAGGAAGAAGTGCCATAAATATTTTACAGCAACAAAAAAAAAAAAAACACGTATGATAGGAAGCATGTCCTTTGACAACCTCAAGGGAGCAATTTCTGAAAAGAACAAACAACTCGACATGTCAAAGAAACAGCTATGACTACCAAGGAGGGTTTAAAACATATAAATTATGCAATAATTAATATTAATGAGTGAATGTGAAAAAATACTTCATTAGATTGTGTTTTTAAACAAATTTTTTATGCACCATAAAAAATTCTACAATTTGCTTAACAGCAATGTTTCAACTTTGCAACATCCAAGTCAGTTTGTAGATGTTAAAAATTATAGTTTTTGTGACTCCAAAACTCTATTCACCCATATTCCAAGAGGCGTCATCGTTATCACATCAAGACGACGTCACAAAACACTCGGTTACACATTCGACTTCGACAGCAATTATATGTTCTTTGATAGACCTGCGATATTTCCTAGACCTAAGCGATAGATAGAGGCTGTCGACAACACCCAATTGTTTTTGGCAACGAGTAAATAAATGAAACAATGTTTGTGTTGACGTCATGTGAGGACGGTGACGTCGGGGCATGAATATGGGGCATTACTTACCTATTACAGCTCCCAGCGAACAATATAACGCGATGCAAACAAAATATCTCGCTAGTCTCTTTAAATTATATATCTCTTAAAAAACAATTTTGGCCTTGCACATAAAAATTTTACCATAAAATTTTTGTATCAGGCTTTTAAAAAAATATCAGTAAAAATATTCGTTGATTCAACGCACTAAGTTTTAATTCTGTATGAAACAAAACCCGAATTTTAACGCAGCAAAAGTGTGCGTTATTTCATACAAAATAATTTACGCCCATTGTCAGTTCCATTCCATTTCATTCAGCAATAAAATATACCAGTATTTTAACATTTTTAAGAGTCAACTTTAAACCATTCATACACAACTGAAAGTATAGTTAAAACAAACTCCAGATTTAAAATCGGCTGAACTTGTGTTTAACATATGAGGCAGCTGAATTACCGCCATATACCGCCTGCGTTTTTGAGTCTTAATTTTCAAGATGTCGATAACGTTAACAGCAACACAACCCCAGGAAAGCTTCAGGTATAGATCAAATTACTGGTAAAATGCTTGAGCAGTTACCTCTTTATTTTAACGCTATTTTACGTCTCAAGTATTATGCTGCAGACTGGAAGGTGTCTATGATTACCTTGCCAAGTAGAGTCATATAAGCCAATAAGTCTTTTACCAACAATTTCAAAACTGTTCGAAAAATTGTTAATGGTGAAGTTGACTCTAATATTGAATGATGTGGGATGTATCCCTAATCATCAATTTGGCTTTCGGGCTAAGCATAGCACCATAGAACAAACGCACAGACTAGTAAATGTCATGTCAAAGACTTTTAAAGTCAAAAAGTACTCTTCAGCACAATTCATTGACATTTAAAAAGCATTTGCTAAAGTGCGGCACGACGTTAAACTTGCCTGAAAACACTAACAAACTTCTGGAAAGCTACTTATGCGGAAAAAGTGCTAGAAATTCAACTGTGTGACAGCTTTTTTTGACAAATCGTACGACCTGAAAAATTTAATGAAAACTTTCATAAAATGCAGAAGTTGCCAAGACGACGAAGAGAAGAGATAGGTGAGCGGAGCTTCAACAGACTATCATGGCTGGCCTCGGTCAAACCGACCGCGCTAGTACAGCAGCATGTAACGCTACACTAAGAGGTTCCCGCCTTTCCTTTCCCTTCCATTCCCGCCCATTTATCTCCTCTACTCACACTATATTTCTTTCCCCCCCGGGAACAGGTTTTGCCTTGGCGTATTCCTAACCAGGGTACTCTGTTCTTCTGGGAAAGAGGGGAAGGGGTCCCTCCTATGTTGTAGCAAATAAACCTCTAGGAAGCCACATGACTTATGTTATGTTGGCTTCCGAAACCCTTACCAAGGTTTTAAATTGGCAGAACGGGGATCAGCATGGCCCACGGGTGGTCCCGCTTGCAGTTCAAACCGGGCTGATCATGGTTGAGGTGCCTACTTTGGCTGAATCGTTCTGGCTGTGGTTGAAACCTAAAACGCAGGAAAGGGGTGTTAGTATGTTTGATAATTGTTTGATTTGCTTTTTTCGGGGGCTAACAACCTGCCGAGGGTCTGTTGCCTTTACAACAGATACCTGTCGTGAGGAACCAGGGGCGATGGTTGACGAGTGAGTTGGTTTAAGGGCTGATGCTGCTAGTGGGCTTTGGTCTACCAACTCATTAAGCCTCGTCTTACATTGATCTTCAGTTTTGGGAAGAGGAAACGTCAGCGAGTTAATACGGTGGTTGAAGCATGATAACGGTTTTGTTTTTGTCAAAAACTCACGCATAATCTTAGATGTGTGAGCTGGTGCGTTATCATGGTGCAAAATTCATGATTGTTTTTTCCATAATTCTGTGCGTTTCTTACGAATTGCTTCACGCAAACGGCGCATAAATTCAAGGTAGTATTCCTTATTGACCGTACGACGTTGTGTCAAAAATTCATGATGCACCACGCCATTGCAGTCGAAGAAAACAGTGACAAGGTATATCAGTAATATAGAAATTCATCCAAACACTCTTTCATGCAACATACTTCATTTTGGCGGCCACACTCGGTTGAGAAGAAGAGATACCCTTGCCACCATCACAGCTATAAGTAGGTAATTTTACCGATATAGTTCATATTGAGGATTTTTATTCCAGCTTTGACAGAAATACTAGTAAAATACAACACTTTTCTTAACACAATTGTTAATATTAGCATGTGTTAGAAAAAAGTTATTCTTCGCGAGTACTACGTTAATAAAATCATTTACCCAACACTCTGATAGTGCTAAGGGTTTGTTTGCTCCTCAGCCGAATATGGCGTCAAAGTTAAGGCTCACATTTTGTTTGTGAAAGAATTTGGTTGAAATTCAAGTTTATTCTTTGTGAATTCGAGTGTTTTTTTAAATATTATGAAGCTGCAGCAAACTTTTATTTTGACATCTATGAATTTTTTCATCATCGGATGTCGAGAAGGTACCTTACAATGTAATCCCATAGTACCAAATAAGCCTTAGGATTGCGTTGTACAACAAAATTACTCAGGTTAGAGTTCGATAGAAATGAATTTAGATTCATCTGAGTGTTTTTTGCATCAATATCAAGATGAATACCATAGTAATTAACTTTATTGTGTTGCGAAATAATTCTAAAATTAACCCTATTCTATAATTAATTTTGATGGATGAGTATGTTTATTTACGTAAGATAAATGTAAGATGATAACTTATGATCGTTAACCTTAATTTTGTGGAGTCTCAGCCACTTCTCTAAAATATGTTCCTGCATATCTAGTGAAGTTCATTTGTGGTCTTCATGGACCCAGAGAAATGCTGTCGTCGTGAATTTTGCAGCTTGAGGACAAGCTTGTGAAATTTCTTCTTTGAGGATTAGTCATATACGAGTGTATACATATATATCTCACGGCACAGAAGCTGTCAACATACACACGAGTACGTACGTTGATAAATAAATAAAAAATAACTGGTTGTTCAGTGACAGCAGAATGCAGTACAAACAACTTGAGTTATAACAAACTGCAGATGTGATCAATATGAGACAAATATAGACGATTTTGCCGCCACGGAAAAATTCAGCCTTTTAAATTTACGATATGACTTTATAATACACACTTGTAACTCCATTCTGAAGCCATTTTAAATAATAAAAGTTCCGATAAGAGTAAATAGTAATTGATCACAGAACGTGTATATTTGTCTAAATTTAAAATCTTGGTTTGATACTAAAATGTATGTATATGAATGAATTATAAAATAATATGAACTTATAAAACATTATGTGAAAGTTCATTGTAAGGGACTTGCGGCAATGAACGGCAACCACCTGTTCTATTTGACGCTTAAGTTTATTTGTTGTAGGCAAGTGAACGCGGCTAATTGAAGAAAAATTTGTGCTTCGAAGATTAAACAAAAAAAAAAATATTTTGATTTTTTTTTAAGCCATAATAAATAAACAAGTTCAGTTGTTGAACTTTCAAACCCGAAAATTAATTTCTGTCTTCTATTTTTTTCCTTTACTTTTTGGTTTGACAAATTGAAGCGGCAAAACAAAAAGTTAAACTGAATTCAACATTGCCGCTCGGCCGCCTTTAACGGCATTGCCAAATTAAATTAAAAAAATCAATATGTTGAAATTTTTATACGAATATTTTTATAAAAAATATAATTTTTTGTAAATGGGTCGCATTGTTGTCGCCCGCTGCCGCATGCCGCTTGCATTGGCCTTTCACTATTATTTGTAATTTAATTTAAAGAATTTAAACACATGCTGGTGTCACCAGTTGACACGAATGAATTAAACGCATTTCAATAAAATTATGCTGTGTTGATCTTATTTTTATCAAACCAGCAGCAACAGATCTAACAGACGAGTTGGTTGAGCGGCCCTATTAGAAATACATCAGGTTTACACAATACCGAGTTCGAATCCTGGGTGATGATGAGCTGTGTAGCGACTGCGAAACAGCTAGTTGTCCCCCAGCTTTAGTGTATTCAATTATTTTTTGCTGTTTTCGCTGATCAAGAGTTATTAATCGCGGTAATTATTGTTATTCAAAATAAAAATAGTTCTTGGCGAAAGCCAGGTTTGAACTTGAGACAGACAAATAGCATCTTATAATATTACTTATAGTATATGTTATCAATATAAGAAGGAAGTAAACTACAGGATTTTTTAATGAAAAACTTCGATTATTTATCATTAATTAACTTATACGTACGAGTATATCGCTATATACAGAGAGTTATTCACGAGTACATACATTGATAAATAAATAAGTGAATTTGCATATATGAGCAATATACAACTGAGCTGAGCGGTTCAAGTGGCCATGCCTCATGTTTGTCATGGCTCCTAGTTTAAATCCTAGTGGCGCTGAAACAGCTAGCTGTAGTGGTTGCTATATTTAGAAAATTGCAAGGTAAATAAAAAGTCTATAAGTACTGTAGTACGAGTAAATCCAAAAAGCACAAACAAAATATTTTTATCGGTCACATTTTGTTTGAGTAGGCAGTCCTGTAAAGTTAGAAGTATAGTCATATAAGTATAAATCTCCCCCCATCTACTGTGAGCATAGTTATGAGCTTATATTCTAAACCTATTTTTACCTTCCGGTGCAATGCATTGCATATGTAGGCTTTATCCAGAATAAAAACGGTCTAAATCACGGCATAAGATTTAACATTCATTCTCAGGCTTTTCCCTTTCTTACTTTCATGCTCCAATCGACCAATATGATGTCACGTGACCCAGCATGAGGTGACTTTAAAAATAAAACATGTCTTTGAATCTGTTTTTCTAATATGTAATTCCTCATGTAATTTTTAATGTCAAAATTTTAAGTTTTACAGACGGCTTGTAAAATTTGCTCAAAAACGTACATGTACAATTACGCCTGACATTGTCTATGTTTTTTATTATTATAAAAAATAATTATTTAAAACATATTAATATAGGGTGTTTTTTTAAGCCCGATAGAACTTGAAATTGTAAAAAATAGCACAAAAAATTAAATTGTAATCAAAATTTTTTTTTATTCGAAAGATCAATACGTGACATTAACATTTGAAAATGATTTCGGGCATATGGGCACCGCGGCTGTTCTTGACGAAGCGCATTCTGGACGTCCAATTTTGGGCCACTTTTTCGAGCACTGCTGGCCGTATGTCACGAACAACACGAACAATGCTGGCCTCCAAGGCGTCAATTGTTGCGGGTTTATCAGCATAAACCAGTGACTTCACGTAGCCCCACAGGAAATAATCGAGAGGTATCAAATCGCACGACCTTGGAGGCCAATTGACAGGTCCATTTCTCGAAATCAACTTATCGCCAAATTTTGATTTCAGTAAGTCGATGGTTGCGTTCGCCGTATGGCACGTAGCGCCATCCTGTTGAAACCACATCTCCTCCGGATCAATGTCATCCATATTTTCAAACAAAAAATCATTGATCATGGTGCGGTAACGATCTCCATTGACCGTAACGCGAGCTCCGGCCTCATTTTTGAAGAAATAAGGTCCGATGATGCCACCAGCATGAAAACCGCACCAAACAGTGCATTTTTCTGGATGTAATGGAGTCTGTAGGGTCTCTTGTGGATTGGTCTCACTCTATATGCGGCAATTTTGCTTATTAACAAACCCGTTAAGCCAAAAATGCGCCTCATCGCTGAACACAATTTTGCGATAAAACAACAGGTCGAATCGACGACTGATTTTCAAAGTAAATTTGGATAATTTCGTAGCGTTGTTCAAGCGTGAGTCTATTCATGATGATTTGTCAGAGTATACTGAAACAAATAAAAAAAATGTTTCATCAAAATTTAATTTTTTGTGTTACTTTTTACAATTTAAAGTTCTATCTAGCTTAAAAAAACACCCTATATATGAATGCGTTGAAATTTCCTCAAGCCGACTACTACTGCCCATAATCAAACGCCGGTGAATTGTTCGCAAGGCGTAGAGTTCTAGTGTCTGATGTTAAAACAACAAAATAGAACACACTCTATTTGAAATTTTGCCAGATGATGTTTTTTACAGGCGCAATATTTTTGAGGTAACAGACGACATGTAGGCATCAGAGAACAACTTTTAGTGATTGCAAAAAAACATAATTGTTCAACAACATGAAAACCATTTCATTTCGTTCAAATATGATTTTGCATTCAGCCGCATAAATGCCCAGTTGATTTTTAATCAGTAAACTGAATGTGCGACAACTTATGTGAGTGAAATCATCGTTAAGGTTCGTGCTTGAATATAAATGAATGCGCATATAGTTCGGCATTCATTTCTTGTGTTTGAATTTTTGTTTTGGAAGAAAAAAAAATTAACGAAAATCAATGCAGTGATGTATATATTCAACAGATTTTCTGTATGCTTCTGTTGAAAAAAATCAAAGTAAAATGCACATACATATATATGTATTTATTTTTGAACATTTGTTAAAAAACACAATGGTATACATATAAAAACAACTACACTTTTTTCACTGCGCTTTTAAATAAACTTTGCCCTTTCAACTAAAAACAAAATATCTATGTAAATATGCTTCAAATTTTTTTATACAACACACAATCGAAGCAACATCTATTTTAGTGTATGAGTTAATCAAGCAAAAACATGATTTTTGATGATCACTGGTAGGCATTTAACATTAAGACAAATGACATCTACATTGTTAAAAACATATCCTGTGTTATCTACTTAAGTGATAGTCTTTAGTGTATTCTTCGTTAAAATAAACGTGCTTTAAATATTTTTTAAGACCTGACTTATCGGCTTCGAAGGCCGTTTTGGTAGAGTATTCCACTAACAGTTTCGAAGACGCTGGTTTGATTCCTGCCAAAGGGTGTTGCTGCAGAGAAGCAGCAAATAGTTCTTTTGCCACTGCACACAATTTTCAGACATGAATTATGATTTCCTTAAAGCAAACTCGATGTTACTACATGCAAAAGAAAGAGAATTTTATAAAAAAAGGGCTTAGCTGCAAAAATCAATCAAATCAAATTGATGGTATGTGTTGGGAGAGTTATCCAAACAGCCTGAATTTCACAAGACTTTCAACGCAGAAATAACACCTTTTGGATTGGGTGTAAAATTTTATTTTTCAATGTTGTAATTCCTAAATATATGTTAACAAAATACATTAGAAAATTCAGTAAATGTTTTGCTTAATAAATACATACTTTTTTGGTATGAAATCCAAACAGTTGAAAATATGTACTCTAAGTATCATAAGTAAATCTAAGAAATATGTACTCTAACGGCCGTATGCAAAAAAAAAAAAAAAACAAAAAACTTAACAAAGCTTGGTAAGCAATTGTTAAGAAAAAAGCATCTTCATATTGATGACGGCGGGTCATCAGAATTGTGACATCAATAGTATATAAATATCATATCATAAAGCATCAGTAATATTAAAAAATCAGTGTCAACGACAAAAGTCATAAGACAATTTTGTCATATATTGAGTATCATCAATGCTACAACTGTGGTAACATCAATTCTATGAAACATTTTATTAATATTTATAATACATGTAATTGGTCAAAATTGATTATTAAAAAAGCCTAAATAGTGTTATAATTTTTTGTATTTACTATGGAAAAGGAATTTGATTGTTAAAATTATTATTTTTATACATAAATTAATTTTTAAGAAGTAGAAAAAAATGCATCATATTAATGACATTTAGTCATCATATGCGACGTTAGTTATACAAATATAATGACAGCGTAGAGAGTAGAATAAAAAGAAGAACTACGGAGCAAAGAAAGACAGTATTTTGTTGTACACAGCATACGAGTACACACAATTAAAATATGACAATGTAACACACAGACATTGTATTGATGGCAGGAATTCATCAAAAGTATTATTAGAATACTTTTAATTCTCATTGATTTCTTAAAAAAGGGGGAATATAAATTATGAACATATTTTTGAAATCGTTAAATCGAACCAGAGTTTAATGTTGATGATAGCGTACCATCGTATTGATGATATTTCGTCATGAAATTTACTTCACGTGCCATTTTTCCGATGTTAATGAGCTATCACCTCAATGAGATTGAAACCAAATTATAGTGATGTTAGTGCGCCATTCTATTGATGATATTTTGTCATTACATTGACTTCATTTAGTCATTTCTTCAATATTAGAGTACCATAGCATTGATCACATGTTCACATTAAACGTATGCCGATAAAGCATCCCCATGATGTCAGTATGACATTTCATTTTTTTTAATAATTATAGCAATTGATGTAATGGTTGACATCACAGCGATGAAAAGTGTCATGGGGTCAAAAATTATGACATTTGGCATTGCATTGATGTTAAAATACATCACAGTTGTGACAGGTTTTCTATGAATGTACGTTTAAAGTTGAAATGGGCCACTTTAACTGTACGTTAAAATAACATTTGATATCCGAATTTGGTTTTTTCTGTAACTTCATAATTTAATGGAAAATATTAACACAAACAATGTATTATGATTGGTAGGTAAATAAATTAGAAGGTTGCATCTTTTATGAATTGAATATTAATTTTGAAAGGGAAATATAAATAAGAAATTTGTTAGTGATGCACTTTCAATCAAAAGAATACAATGAAAAACGTTATTCGAATAATAAAAATATTTCTAGTATAGGTAATCCTATTAATTTTTCTCAATTTCATTAATATACTACTAATATAAATTATTTATTAAAAAGTTAAATCCAGGAAATGTTTGTCAAAAATGTGTTATTTTATGTAATAATAATAATTTTTTATCTTTTTAATTTGTTTTGCAGTTTTCGAATATTAGTTTTCATACGTCATTCAAAAAATTACAACTGAACATAACGGCATTGCCAGAATAAAACAATTAAATTCCTTAAAAATTAACGTACTTTTTTTGCATAAACTTTTTAAACAAATGTATGGTAGGGTTCATGTGTTTGGTAACTACGTATGCGTTAAAACTCAAATTAAAGAAATATGGTGCTTGCCTAACGCCCGAATATTAATATAAAATTTTACTTTATTGAATTTTTTTGAATTGTATAGTTTTTAAATTAGATTTTTGGCTTTTACATTTGTACATCGAGTTTTAGTTCAAGCTTTTCTTTTTTTAAGTTTTTTCTTAAGAAGGATTTTTTACATTACAAATTTGCTGTGATCAATAATTTTTTATTGAAGAAGACAAGAAAAAGAATAATCAAATCTTTAGCTGGGGGACAACTAGCAGTTTTATGTTTTTTTTTTTTTTTTTTTTTGTAACAAACACAAAAACTGCAAAGTTTTTTTTTGCTTGTCTGCAGTAACACCCAGGGTCTAAGGCAGGAATCGAACCTGCGACCTCGAGACTGTTAGTCGAGTACTCTACCAAATCGTAGTCGCTATACTACGCATTAGCAGCCATTGGGATTTGAGCTCGGGTCATGACGTATCATGATCTGCTGCTTTAACCACTCAGCCACCGAGTCATTTAATTATTCTCTATCTATATTTATCTCATATTGAAGTTTTACGTTAGGTAATTTTGACATTTAATTTAGCGACAACACTGCAAAACTTTGATAACGATAAACTAGTTATCGATAGTGGCGATAACAGTTTGCTTTGCGAAAATATTCCAAAATCTATAGGCCCCTTTTTCCTAGCAAGACGCCAACTAAAGCTTTAATTTTGAAAACTTTTCTAAATTCTGTGCATATTTGTTGCCCACGAGTATAGCATTATAATTTTTTTTTTTTCAATTTCTTTGTGCTAAATCTACTTACTACACATTCGTTTAAAAGCATTAAAAAATTGATCGTAATATGTTTTAAAAACTAATGAAAATTGTTACAAAAATTTAATAGTTTATGACGCTTATAAAAAATTTAGCGTCAACTTCCCAAGAACTAAAACGACAATTCAATCAACGCCGTAATTATACCCCGTTCGTGCGTACCCCCAACGTGGAAATTTATTAAGAAATGGAATTTCCAAAAAGGAAACACTTCAGCCGAAAGGTGAGAATTGACATTTGACAAATTTATTCCTTATTTTCTTCGCTGTTTTCCTGCAAACTATAAAATCTCATTTATTTCTTTGACATTTATTATATTGTAGAGTTTTTTCCGTTGTGTTGCTACCAATTTTAATTGTTGTTGCCACTGTGTGTCGCATTGCTCTCTAGCCCGTATTTCACTTGTTGGTTTTTACTATCAGGCCGTTAAATTTAATTAATGTATTTCACATCATCAAAAATAGTTGTGTGACTATAATTTTACCGCTGAAGAAACTCAAGCAAAATGACACTCAATCTGAAAAGTTCTTCATATACATACGCGTACATACATATGCGGCAGCAATTAAAGTGGCACATAAATTGTTGCCACATACACACATACAGCGAGCAATAACAATAATTATATCATTCGCAATTGCTTTGATGTCACATTGATGTCAAATGTAGCAATTAAACCCCTTCATTTTGTGGAGAAACACTTCATTGCTTGTCAGTGTGGGGTTTGTGTGTCTGTGTGTGTTCTGAAGTGTTTCTTTATTTTATGATTTCTGTATGAAAGAACTGTTCGTGGTAGTCAACAGTCAAGAGGATGTGGCACAAACAGTAGCGGTGATGGCGTCAGAAAATGTCAACACTTCAAAATACTTGAAATTATTTGACAGCCATCCGTTGAAGAAAGAATTGGGATAGTTAAACCATTGTGTTCTCAGAAAAGTGTGCAATGATGACATTTTATTGTTGTAACTATGTAGCTGATCGGACAGGCTTCGCTCTGTTAAAAGTTATTTGGCGTAACATAGGGGATTACTTTATATACTCGTATACAGCAGTAACTCAAAAGCAAAGTAAATTAAGAAAAGTGTTGTTTTTACTATTTTTTCGTGTAAAAAAATCTTCCTTATGTCTTAACGAGCATGTGAAATACAATTAGCTAGACTGGCCAAGCTGTTCTCGAGACTTTCCGTTCGACAACACATTTGACTATTAATTTGTATTTACACTCCGGTTCACTTATTTCAAAGCACAATTCTATATTCAGAAGCCTGTATCCTTTGCAATTTTTAATCGATTGGAAAATTTTAAAATATAAATGGAATCTAGACATCTTGAGATATAAAAAAAAAATAGCCAAATGTGATTTCTTAACTAAAGAACTTTTTTTAAAGCAATTTATGAAAATAAGTCCAAAAATGTGCTTTCTTTTTTTGGGGTTCGCTTGTAGTTTCATCCAAAAACCATTTTGAAAAGGCACACATATGTTACTTCTCTAAAGTCTTTTTCAATAGATATTTGTACCATGATTTAGAGTCATGTCTTTTTTATATTATATAATTTTTATCCGTTACATAATAATTATCCATCCCAGTTTATGCATTTACAGAAAACATCTTTAGCGATTTCGATAGTTTTTATCGACACCATCTCGTAAATCAAGGACTTATAAGCATTTAGCTTTTTTAATGACTTTTTGTAATTTCAGTTTCAAATAGTTATTTTTAAGCGCAAATGGCAAGTACTTGCCTCCATATTAAAATAAAGATTTAAAATGCAAAAGTAGAAGTAGTGAAGAGAATGGCCGACTTCCTAAATGCAAGTTTCAACGCATATTTACAATGTATACACTTCGTAAATGCATATGTAAACATTCTGGCAACCTCCATTGTTCCTAATCATTTGGCAACTCATTTTAATGAGTATCAGCTGTCAGAAGCATGCATTACTTTTATTTTGTATACAAACGGAAATGTGAATAAAAATGACATCATCCATTAATTCAATGCATTCCTCAAAATTTGTTTTGAAGGTTTAACCTGAAATAATTCTTCAGCACTTGCCAACAAAATGGATAAATAGTTTTGTGCTATTAAATTTTATAACATGTTTTTTACATTTGTTTTATGTAGTTGTATAGCGATGTTCCTAAATGCCGATAATTTGCAAAAAACTTCTCTGCAACGCAAGGTTGCACTTAAGATATATCTATTTAGCCTTGCATACGCATTTTTTTAAATTATGCATTGCAACTTGCGTTTACGAAGTCGACCTATGTTTATTAAAGCATTTTAACACATGGGTATGTTCAATTACAAGAAGATTATGTAAAATACAAAATTGAAACAAGAAACGTTTCAAAACAGATGTTCTTACTTTTAGCATATTTGATTTATATACTTAAATATACGTTACACAATTTTTATAAGGAAGTGTAGGCAAATTGCAATTTATATGAAGATATAGAAAAATTAAATCTTTTTAGAGAAAGAGCAAAGAATTCCATAATCTGCACGCTCTTATGAAGTATGACTTTTCCTAGTGGATTTGGAAAAATGTAGTAAGTCGGCTAAAAAACTCGGTACCTGTGTGGATATCAGTTTAAAGTAGCAGTCTATGAACTGAATAGCGAAACGCGTAATATTAGTTGAAATTTTCGGTCCAAAAATAAATCGAACAATGCGGTTAAAAGTATCATTCATACATCTTAAGTTAAATGCTATTGTAGCACTAAAAATTTATAAGTAATACCGTATGTGAGGCATGAGAAGAGTATGAGCTAATTGCTTCCTAGTGCTTTAAGGCAAGTATATATTAAGCTATGTACACACGGTTGTCAGATGTTAAATTATTATAAGATCTGGCAACATGCTTACAATGTAGTGACAATGAAAAATTGTCCCGCAGAAGTAAATTGCGTGTTCAGACGATCGTAAGAAAATCTTACAATTTCATTGTCAGACTATGGTCTGACAAATAATTCATCTAACAACAAAAATTGCCAGATTTTTAGATGAAAAAAATTGCCAGACATGTTTTAAGGCATTGACACTTACAACATTGTCGTCTTACAATTGATTGACAATGGTTTTTCTGACACCGTTGTAAGTTAAAAATTGACAGTTCACACGATTGTAATACATTTTCAGACAATTTTACTGGCAATATTGTAAGAACTGACAACCGTGTGTACGTAGCTTTAGAAGTGTATAAAGATTTTAATTGAAAACTAATTGAAGCATCTGCGAGTATATGGCGATCAAAAGATAATTATTTATCAAAAGTCAAGAATAGGAAGCTAATATGGTGAATACCAACTGAAGCCATCGCTCATAGCATTTGATTACACTTACTGCAAGTATATCCCAAATGCACTCCGCTTCGCGCTTAAGTAAAAAGTGCAGAACAGTTAAAACACGTTGATTTTAGGTGCTATGAATTCACAACGTTTATTAAACCTCAATCTTGGGGTGGTCTTAGCGGTTATGCGAAATTATGAATTCAGGACATTTAAATACACGTAGAAAAAAATATATAGTTGAGACAACAACATACTATTGTGGCACTATATTTTTACATACAAAAATATTAAATGGTTATATCCAACATTATAATTTTTAAATAATGGCAATTCAGTGACATAAAATATTGTTAAGACTTACAACAATATGACTCTTTGTAACCATGTTACAAAGAGTCATTATGGAAGAAAAAATTATTATGGAAAACCATTATTATCACTTTTAACAATACTATATTGTAGTTGGTTATTTTTTTATTAAATATTTTATTGTAATGTTATTGTATACGTTTAAATATGTTGAAAATAGATAAATATTATTCTTCAGAACATTTTGGATTTGATAAGAGTTTTGTTCAGATTTTGGATCTTGATTGGTTCAGTTGTGAAAACAAAAAAGAAAATATGTATATACGAGTACATAGTAGGTACACACATACTTAGTACATACATGTAACGAGTGTTTTTTTGCTATTATCTTTTTGGCAACACTAGTTTTGACAGCTCACGCACGTTTTGTATCTTGTGTCACTGTCAAACATCTTCAGTTTGGTCTATAATTTAATCATGAATCGTCTTACAAACAAACAACGCTTGCAAATTATTGAATTTTATTACCAAAATGCGTGCTCTGTTAAGAAAGTTCATCGCGCGCTTCTTCCATTTTATGGTCAGTTTAATCGACCTACTGAGGCTTCTATTCGGGCTATTGTAAAAAAATTTCGCACCAAATTTACATTGTCGCAGCCGTATCGGCCAGTGTTGGTGATGACCGTGAATTATCGATTCGGCGCCGTTCGCAGCAATTGGGCCTCTGTTACTCCACTACGTGGAAAATTTTGCGGAAGGATTTGGGTGTGAAGCCTTATAAGATACAGCTGGTGCAAGCATTGAAGCCAAATGACCTACCAGAACGCCAAATTTTTGGTGAATGGGCTCTTGAAAAGTTAGATGAAGATCCACTTTTTTATCGAAGAAATGTGTTCAGCGACGAGGCTCATTTCTGGTTGAATGGATACGTGAACAAGCAAAACTGCCGTATTTGGAGTGAAGAGCAGCCAGAAGCATTGCAAGAGCTACCAATGCATCCACAAAAAACAACCGTTTGGTGCGGATTATGGGCTGGCGGCATCATTGGGCCGTATTTCTTCAAAGATGATGCGAATCACAACGTTATTGTGAATGGTGAGCGCTACCGTGCGATGATAACAAACTTTTTTTTGCCCAAAATTGAAGAGCTTGACTTGCATGACATGTGGTTTCAACAAGACGGTGCCACATGCCACACAGCACGCGAAACAATGGACCAATTGAGAGGCGAGTTCGGTGAACAGTTTATTTCACGCTTGGGACCAGTCAATTGGCCGCCCAGATCGTGCGATTTAACGCCTCTAGACTATTTTTTGTGGGGCTATGTTAAGGCTAATGTCTATAGCGACAAGCCCGCTTTGATTGACGCACTGGAAGCCAACACTGGAAGCCAACATTATTCGTGAGATACCGGCCGAAATGTTGGAAAGAGTATGCCAAAATTGGACTAAGCGGATGGACCATTTGAGGCGCAGCCGCGGCCAACATTTGCATGAAATAATCTTCAAACATTAAATTATATCGACCCAACTATCCATCCAAATAAATATTTCATGCATTTTTCTGAATTTTATGTGTTTTTTTTTATTAATTTCCGATAGTTCTTATAAAATCACCCATTATGTACATGTGTAGGTATTAATTAAAGCTTTGTTTATATTGCATATGTTCATAAATGTAATACATACCTAAAATTTTATAGCTTTTTCTTGATCCACGCGTTTATCCCCCACATCTTCCGGATTTCATTTTTATATTTTTTATTTAATACAATTTTTCACAAAAACACAAAAAAGAACAACAGAAAATAATATTTATTTTACTCAATTCATTGGCTGTCATTGTAATGACTGGAATAAAAATGTTGTAAACAACGAAAATAGTAAAATAATTCTGCAAATATACTTATGTTGCTAGGACATAATCCAAACATTCACAAGTTTACAAAAAAAAATTTTTTTACTCTATGTTTTACATACTATTGTTTTAACCACAAACTTTTTATACCCTTCACAAAAATGTTAAGGGTATATATAAGTTTGTGATTCCGTTTGTAATTTCTACAGTTTTTTTTTGCGACCCTATAAAGTATATATATTCTGAATCAGAATTAATGGAAAAGTCGATTAAGCGATGTCCGTCTGTCCGTCTGTCCGTCTGTCCGCTGTTGAAATACCGTTTCTGAGAAAACCATTAGACTTAGAAACTTTTTTCTTTCACCATTCTTTTACCCCATCGATTCATGGGTTTGCTATTGAAATTCAGTAATATCGGTCCACGTATACCTGAGATATATTCAAAATTCCGAAAAAAGCCATTTTTTTTGCAGTTTTGTATGAAAATTTTTGAAAACAAAAGTTGTTCGTTTTGCTTCAAACTTCACACACTTATTAAGCATGGTGACTAAAAGAAAAAAAAAATTTTTTTTTCAGATATCGGTCCATATATACCCGAGATATAGCCCAAATCGGATTTTAATGAAAATGTCGCATAGGCGAAGCTAAATAACTTTTTTTTTTGCTCAAAAGCAGTTCTGATAATAAAATTAGGTTATATAAATATGGAAAATGAAAATTTCCGATATCGGTCCATATATACCCGAGATATAGCACAAACCGGGTTTTTCATGAAAATGTCGCGTAAGCGAACTTAAACAACTTTTTTGTGCTCAAAAGCAGTTCTGGTAATGAAATTAGGTTACATAAATATGAAAAATGAAAATTTTCGATGTCGGTCCATATATACCCGAGATATAGCCCAAATCGTGTTTTTCATGAAAATGTCGCGTAAGCGAACTTAAACAACGTTTTTGTGCTCAAAAGCAGTTCTGGTAATGAAATTAGGTTACATAAATATGAAAAATGAAAATTTCCGATATCGGTCCATATATACCCAAGATATAGCCCAAATCGGATTTTAATGAAAATGTCGCATAGGCGAAGCTAAATAACTTTTTTTTGCTCAAAAGCAGTTCTGGTAATAAAATTAGGTTACATAAATATGAAAAATGAAACTTTTCGATATCGGTCCATATATACCCGAGATATAGCCCAATCCGGGTTTTTCATGAAAATGTCGCGTAAGCGAACTTAAACAACTTTTTTGTGCTCAAAAGCAGTTCTGGTAATGAAATTAGGTTACATAAATATGAAAAATGAAAATTTTCGATGTCGGTCGATATATACCCGAGATATAGCCCAAATCGGGTTTTTCATGAAAATGTCGCGTAAGCGAACTTAAACAATTTTTTTTTGCTCAAACGCAGATCTGATAATGAAATAAGATTACATAAATATGAAAAATGAAAATTTCCGATATCGGTCCATATATACCCGAGATATGGCCCAAATCGGGTTTTTCATGAAAATGTCGCGTAAATGAACTTAAACAACTTTTTTGTGCTCAAAAGCAGTTCTGGTAATGAAATTAGGTTACCTAAATATGGAAAATGAAAATTTCCGATATCGGTTCATATGTACCCGAGATATAGCCCAAATCGGGTTTTTCATGAAAATGTCGCGTAAGCGAACTTAAACAATTTGTTGTGCTCAAAAGCAGTTCTGGTAATGAAATAACGTTATATAAATATGGAAAATTAAAATTTTCGATATCGGTCCATATATACTCGAGATATAGCCTGAACCGATTTTTTCATTAAATTTTTTTTTTTTTTTGCTGAAAAGCAATTCTTGTTATAAAAGAAGGTTACTAAAATACAGAAAATAGAAAATTCCGATATCGGTTCATATATAACCGAGCATATTCAGGCCACATTTTCAATATACTATACATATTCGTGACTATCGTGAAGGGTATTTTAGATTCGGCCCAGCCGAATATACTACACTCTTACTTGTTTTATAAATAATTTTGTTCCATCCAATCATATTTTAACATTTGTAGACGGTGACAATAAAATTACAGAAGGGTAAATAAAAATATATTCATGGTAAAATATACTAATTCTAAAATGATAATACACTGCTTTCGCCAACAATTTGTATTGTTAAAGAGAATAAAATAGTATTGCGACAACAATATTTCAAAATGCTTTTTCTCTGCGTGTAGGCTTAAGTGTATTAAAAGTAGAGAGTAGAATAGTGTATTCAAATTTGATTTAAAAATATAATTTCATGGATACCTAGAGTTTAATTTTAAGCAAATTATTATGTGTGGCGGTGCTGCTTAAATGCTAGTAAAATCGTAATTAAAAAAGTGGCTAGTAAACTGGAACTTCACCCAAATCGTCTTGCACGCAATATACTTAATTTTGAAGGCCACTCTCGGTTGAGAAGGAAGAATACCCTAGCCACCATCAGAACGTTAAATAGGTGATTTTAGCGATATTGACCGTGCAAAATAAAACATTTTTGTTTAGCATTGGCTATTTAGTATTAAGATTTTTTGTTTAGCATTGTGTATTTAGTATTAAGATTTGAATACTTATTGTTGATTCACTTTGTGAAGATTCAATAAATAAATGAATAAAAACAAGTAAGAGTGTAGTATATTCGGCTGGGCCGAATCTAAAATACCCTTCACGATAGTCACGAATATGTATAGTATATTGAAAATGTGGCCTGAATATGCTCGGTTATATATGAACCGATATCGGAATTTTCTATTTTCTGTATTTTAGTAACCTTCTTTTATAACAAGAATTGCTTTTCAGCAAAAAAAAAAAAAAAAAAAAAAAAAATTTAATGAAAAAATCGGTTCAGGCTATATCTCGAGTATATATGGACCGATATCGAAAATTTTAATTTTCCATATATATATAAAGTTATTTCATTACCACAACTGCTTTTGAGCACAACAAATTGTTTAAGTTCGCTTACGCGACATTTTCATGAAAAACCCGATTTGGGCTATATCTCGGGTACATATGAACCGATATCGGAAATTTTCATTTTCCATATTTAGGTAACCTAATTTCATTACCAGAACTGCTTTTGAGCACAAAAAAGCTGTTTAAGTTCGCTTACGCGGCATTTTCATGAAAACCCTGGTCTAGGCTATATCTCGGGTATATATGGACCGATATTGGAAATTTTCATTTTTCATATTTATATAACTTCATTTCATTACTAGAACTGCTTTTGAGCACAAAAAAGTTGTTTTAGTTTGCTTACGCGACACTTTTATGTAAAACCCGGTCTAGGCTATATCTCGGGTATATATGGACCGATATCGGAAATTTTCATTTTTCATATTTACGTAATCTTATTTCATTATCAGAACTGCTTTTGAGCAAAAAAAAGTTGTTTAAGATCGCTTACGCGACATTTTCATGAAAAACCCGATTTGGGCTATATCTCGAGTACATATGGACCGATATCGGAAATTTTCATTTTCCATATTTAGGTAACCTAATTTCATTACCAGAACTGCTTTTGAGCACAAAAAAGTTGTTTAAGTTCGCTTACGCGACATTTTCATGAAAAACCCGATTTGGGCTATATCTCGGGTATATATGGACCGACATCGAAAATTTTCGTTTTTCATATTTATGTAACCTAATTTCATTACCAGAACTGCTTTTGAGCACAAAAAAGTTGTTTAAGTTCATTTACGCGACATTTTCATGAAAAACCCGATTTGGGCCATATCTCGGGTATATATGGACCGATATCGGAAATTTTCATTTTTCATATTTATGTAATCTTATTTCATTATCAGATCTGCGTTTGAGCAAAAAAAAATTGTTTAAGTTCGCTTACGCGACATTTTCATGAAAAACCCGATTTGGGCTATATCTCGGGTATATATCGACCGACATCGAAAATTTTCATTTTTCATATTTATGTAACCTAATTTCATTACCAGAACTGCTTTTGAGCACAAAAAAGTTGTTTAAGTTCGCTTACGCGACATTTTCATGAAAAACCCGGATTGGGCTATATCTCGGGTATATATGGACCGATATCGAAAATTTTCATTTTTCATATTTATGTAACCTAATTTTATTACCAGAACTGCTTTGAGCAAAAAAAAGTTATTTAGCTTCGCCTATGCGACATTTTCATTAAAATCCGATTTGGGCTATATCTTGGGTATATATGGACCGATATCGGAAATTTTCATTTTTCATATTTATGTAACCTAATTTCATTACCAGAACTGCTTTTGAGCACAAAAACGTTGTTTAAGTTCGCTTACGCGACATTTTCATGAAAAACACGATTTGGGCTATATCTCGGGTATATATGGACCGACATCGAAAATTTTCATTTTTCATATTTATGTAACCTAATTTCATTACCAGAACTGCTTTTGAGCACAAAAAAGTTGTTTAAGTTCGCTTACGCGACATTTTCATGAAAAACCCGGATTGGGCTATATCTCGGGTATATATGGACCGATATCGGAAATTTTCATTTTCCATATTTATATAACCTAATTTTATTATCAGAACTGCTTTTGAGCAAAAAAAAAGTTATTTAGCTTCGCCTATGCGACATTTTCATTAAAATCCGATTTGGGCTATATCTCGGGTATATATGGACCGATATCTGAAAAAAAAATTTTTTGTCTTTTAGTCACCATGCTTAATAAGTGTGTGAAGTTTGAAGCAAAACGAACAACTTTTGTTTTCAAAAATTTTCATACAAAACTGCAAAAAAAAATGGCTTTTTTCGGAATTTTGAATATATCTCAGGTATACGTGGACCGATATTACTGAATTTCAATAGCAAACCCATGAATCGATGGGGTAAAAGAATGGTGAAAGAAAAAAGTTTCTAAGTCTAATGGTTTTCTCAGAAACGGTATTTCAACAGCGGACAGACGGACAGACGGACAGACGGACATCGCTTAATCGACTTTTCCATTAATTCTGATTCAGAATATATATACTTTATAGGGTCGCAAAAAAAAACTGTAGAAATTACAAACGGAATCACAAACTTATATATACCCTTAACATTTTTGTGAAGGGTATAAAAAAAGTAGCTGATGCATTTCGAAAACCATCACACAAGTTCTGCTGCACAAATTCACCTCCCGAAATAGGGACAGAAGTTTACAGTTGCCAGATGACGCGTTGTAGTGGTTAGCACTTTTAAGTGGTTTTGTTATAATTAGTATAGTTTGTTCAAACGTAGTTTGATTAACATTATTTAAGAAGTTTTGATTACCAAAAGTAGTTGCTTTGGTTTTTGAAGGGTTATACTTTAATTTATTAATATTCGATCCCTTCCGCAGATTATGAGAAAGCGTAGTCTATGACTCTCTCATAGCAGTCAAGAAATTGAAGTTCAGCCGAAAAAAATAAATTTATGTCATCGGCAAATAAAAAAGTTTTACAAGGCGTTGTTCCAATATATTTCTCAAACTGATTGACATACAAAAGAATAAGCAGAGGACTAAGTATTGAACCTTGGTGTACACCACTGAGACAATCTCCTAAAGATGATCTAGTAGATCCTCTACCAACAAACTGTGTACGTCCACTTATATCAGAGTGTAATAGCTAACTTGAAGCTGATGAAAAACTAAACTTTGAAGAAAGTTTAATAATTAAGTGAAATCATAGTTGGAACTGTTTTCAAATTAATACTATCGAATATATTCTCCATTGAACTTAATAGCAAAGAAGGCGTCCTTCTACCAATTCTAAAACCGAAGTGTGAATTGCTTAGCATATTATCTGTTTTTACATGCTCTAACATCAGCTTTCGAAAGACAAATTCTTGTCTTTCTTATTGACAGATATCACCCTAGAGGTTTTCCTAATGGAAGGATAGCAACATGTGAGAATAATAGTGTTAAGCACGTAAGTAAATAGTCTTCGATATGCAGATATATAATCTTGATAAATGTAACACTTAAAGCCATCTAGACCTACAGAATTAGATTTTATTTTCGAAAAAGCAGGAAAAAGCTCGCGTTTATCATTGCATCTGAAACCAAATCTAGTTTAGGAAGCTGACGAAAATCACCTAAGGTTTATCAGACTGCCTCTGTGAGGAAATAAAATAACGATTGAATCTTTCAGGATCATATTGGCTGTACGGTTCCGAGTAATAGCTTTTCTGGTTACTTACCAACTGCAAGGGCAGATTGATAGTAAAGCTACCTAGGTTAGGAGAAACCCGTTTTTTTTTTACAAAAGCCATTTATTTCTCAACATAGTCTCCTTTTAGCTTAATACACTTAATAAGGCGATATTCCAACTTTTTTATACCAACTGAATAATACGATTTTGGGAACCTCTTAAAATACGCGTTAGATTCCCTTTTTTGTTTGTGCTAAATCTTTTTTCGGCGAGCCATTTTTTCAAGTTTGGAAGCAGTCCAAACTGGACTATTAAGTGGGTGCTCAAGCAACTCGAAATGTATTTCACGTAATGTGAACCGGTGCATTTTGTTGAAGAAATATCAATTTTTTCTTCTTTAACTGTGGTGGTTTTTTCTTGATTGCTTCAATCAATTGATTCAATAATGCGCGATAATAGTTTTCTGTGATTGTGGATCCTTTTTCAAGAGAATCGATGAGCAATATACCGTGTGCATTTCAAACTAGAGTGGCCATAACTTTGCCAGCCGACTTCACTGTCTTCGCCTTCTTCAGAGCACTTCCATCAACTTTTCCACCCATGGTTTCGATTGATTTTTGATTTGAGGTGTGTAGTGGTCAACAGTTATTAATAGACGCCAAAAATCTACAGGATTACGCTTAATCATGCCCAAACAACGCTGTGAAATTGTCTGTCGAGCTCGTTTCTGTTCGACACTGCGTAAACGCGGCACCCATCTTGCCGGTAGGTTTTTCATATGCAAATCTTCATTCAAAATGTTGAACGCTCGGTCATATGATAGATATGCTTACAATCTCACGTAACTTGACTTGGCGATCGATCATTCATAACGATATTGATAATTTTCTTGATATTTTTTCCTATTTTAGTCTTCCTATTTATGGTAGTGTTGCAGTGCTTAAATTCAGCAATCCAATATTTTACCCTGTAATCTGACGGTGCAGACTCAGCGTAATGTTTATCGAGCTTTTCTTTCGCTGTTTCCCCTTTCAAATAATATTTAATCATTCCATGAAATTCACTTTTTCAAGAAACATACAAGTTGCTTATTTCAAACGACCACAACAAACTAATCGATAAATTTGGGTGAAACTTCAGCAGCTGGCAGGTCGCAATTACAAGAAAATAAAGAAGAAATTGGCTCGTATTTGTGCCGCCATCGATAGGTAGCTTCAATATCAATCCACTCTTGTACTGCTGTTAGAAAGTTTAGATTCCCAAAACCTAATATTATGTTTCCTTATAATGCTTTTCACTTTATTTTTATGCCGACAATAAATATCCCAATTTCTTTGGCACATATTTCTTGAGAGGCTCAGTGATAAAAAGGTGCTAAATGGTACAGTTAATCTGAATAAAAAAAATTATTTCATTATATTAACAAAACAAAAATAAATAAATACATAATTCGATTGCAATGTTGGCAGATCCGCAGCAGCACATTCGTGTATTAGCTGCCCATCGAATTTTAAACAGTGCTAGTAGATCAGCCACATCAAAGCAATCACGGCGTTTTCAGATGCCAACGAAGGACTTCACTACATCATCATATTTTGAATTGGGAAGAAACTATCACAGAACCACCTATATTAAAATCTGTAAGTACAGCAAATTTACGCCAGTTTATAGAAGATGGAAAAAATTAAGGAATTGAGTTATTACATTTTCTCTGTCATACCCAAGCGGTAGAAAGAGCAGTTAAAGCAGTAAGTGAAGCATCATCAACTTTGTGCAATAAAACAACAAGAGAAGGCTTCATCAAAGCGCAGATAGAATCAAGAAAACAAATGCCGAAACTCGATAGCAAAAAAGATTTTGTCACAAATTAAACTCATCATATTCATTATTTTTCTTGTAAATTAAAAAAATGTTTTCCTTTTCTTTTACTCTTAATAAATATATGTAATTACCGAAGTAATATAATAACAATTGATTTCCAACTTACCCGAATAAATTAACTTAATTATTTATTTAGTACATTTTTGACAGATTGAACATTAAACCGGAGACAGAACATTAACTCCGATTGCAATCAAACTTCGTATCCGTGCCCATAAAGAAAATTGAATTTTTTTTTTCTCCATACATATGTGACCCAACCTACTGTATATGCCATATTAGCTGGGTCCCGTAGGTTTATTGCGGCCTTAACATTTGGGATATTGCAAAAACTTTTCTGTTTACAAACTTTAGCTCGTTCAATTGGGATCTCATCATGACTAGAAAAAAGTAGTTTGTGTAAGTTCCATTTGAACCTCTACGTCACACGTATAAAAGATGGTATAGGAAGCGATAAGGTTTCTTGCACCCTCTCCCAATTGATATTGTTGTAGTCTTTGAAATCATTGATCTTAGATGTTAGAGGCACATCGAAACATATATAAATGAAGAAGCAAGGCAAGATAATGAAGGCGCTGGAAACTGTTTTGAGCGTATCATCTAAGTTTACATCAGCTGCGATGACTATGTCTTCGAGTCGCTCATTCAGAGTGCCCAATAGGGCATGAAGTATTATATAAGTATGTAGTACGTGCGCTGTGTTGTTGAAACCAAATGTCCATATCGTCCAATTTAAGTAAAAAGAATGAATGATTACCAAAATAATCTCCATTGGCGGTGATGCACAAATGCGAAATCATGTTTTAATAAGTTTGTTGAAGATAGCTTTCTTAATAGTAATGGTTTACCTTCAGCACGCGAGCTATGAAAGACTGAAGCCTTGTAAGAGGCCCGAAATCAGCCTCGGATTTTCGTACAGCTATTATATTTTAATAAAATAATTTTGTCATATGTGCGTACTCCAACTGGGGACTGGACAAGAAGTGATTTCGAAAAGGGGATGCTGTACGCTAACCACTTGAGAAACGTGTTTGCCATTGACGTACTGAATGATGAAGCTGATATGCCACTGTTTGGGCCGGTGCCTAAAAGTCTATTTTGGGGTTACTCGACCGTGTGCAGGAGAGGGCGAAGAAGCTCATCGGTGACAGTAGGGTATCCAACTCTATTGACTCACTGTAGCATCGACGCAGTGTGGGGTGCGTTACTCTGTTCTATCGCTACTACAATGGACTTTGCTCTGACGAGATTAGGGATCTTGTTCCCGAAACTCGCACATTTTTGCGTAGCACGCGTTCATCGTCCAGAGCTCATCCATTTGTGGTTGATTGCCCAGGGAATCGTACTACGCATTACAGAGAGAATTCGTTTTTCAGCCGTACGCTTCGTCTGTGGAACAAGTTGCCTGCAGACGTGTTTCCTGTCTGTTATAGCGTTGGAAAGTTCAAGTCAAATGTTCACAAACACTACTCCCTCTTTCCCCCTCCTCACAACCTATTTTCCTAGTTCTGGTACAATGCACTGCATATGTAGGGATCATCCCCTGAGTACTGGTCCAATATAAAAAAAAAAATATGCCGTTAGACCTCCTTTTAGACTTCGTTTTCAATATGTCGAGAGCGCTATTAGTAACTTAAGCCCCAAAAAACCTCCAGGTATTAATAAAATTACCAACAAAATGCTTGTGCACGTACCCCAAGTAGCTTAAAGAATCGTCCTTTTTATGTTTAATGCTATTTTACGTCTCGAGTATTTTCCTACTGAGTGGAAGGTGTCTATCATTACTATGATACCCAAACCAGGAAAGGATCCTACAAAAGTTGAGTCATATAGGCCGATAAGTCTATTGCCAACAATTTCAAAACTGTTCGAGAAATTGCTAATGACGAAGTTGACCCCAATCTTGAATGAAGTAGGACGTATTCCTAACCATCAATTCGGTTTTAGGGCTAAGCATAGCACCATAGAACAGACACACAGGCTGGTGAATGTTATCAGAAACGCGTTCGAAAAATATTGCTCAGCTCTATTTATTGACGTTTCCAAAGCTTTTGACAAAGTGTGGCATAAAGGCTTAACTCATAAAATAATTTTTTTTTTTTTGTCATTCATTTATTTATTGAATCTTCAAAATATGAACTAACAATAAGTATTCAAATCTTAATACTAAATACAAAAGTTATTTAAGTCCAGCCACTGCTAGACAAAAGAGTTTCATTTCGCGCGAATAATATCGGTAGAATCACCTATTTAACGTTCTGATGGTGGCCAGGGTATCCCTTCTTCTCAACCGAGAGTGGCCGCCAAAATTAAGTATGTTGCGTGCAAGAGGATTTGGGTGAAGTTCCAGTTTACTAAATAAAATAAAACTTGCCTGCAAACACGCACAAGCTGTTAGAGAGCTACTTATATGACCGGCAATTCGTCGTTAAGGAAGGTGATTTCAAAAGCTCGGCTCAGCCAATCGAAGCTGGAGTTCCCCAAGGTAGCATATTGGGTTCAACTTTATATTTGATTTATGCTTCAGACATGCTAACGAGCTGCAAAATTCACACTTTAACTTTTGCAGATGATACAGCATTCATCAGTGTCCATGAAGACTATAAATTAGGATCACAAAATTCGCAAGAACATATTCTTATATTGGAGAAATGGCTGAAACTTTGGAAAATCAAAGTAAATGAATAAAAATGTACCCATGTTACATTCACACTACGTAGAAAAACTTGTTCGGCTATTAAAATCAACAACTACATTGTTCCGCAGCACAGTGAAGTCAAATACCTTGTAATTCACCTCGACCGTAAGCTCACGTGGAAGTCTCACATTGACGCTAAAGTCACCTAGATGAAATTAAAAGCGGTGCAACTAAATTGGCTCATCGGCAGAAATTCTATCTTGAAGTTAGATTGCAAACTTTTGTTGTATAACGCAATCCTAAATCCATAATGGAGCTATGCAATTCAATTGTGGGGTACCGCCTCTGCATCTAACATTGAGAAAATTCAAAAGCGCCAGAATAAAATTCTCCGTATAATTACTGCAGCTCCATGGTATGTTAAAAACTCTCGAATTCATAAAGATCTAGGTGTACCCTTAGTGAAAGATGAATTTTCAAAACACGCGATAAGGTACATTAACAGACTGGAGTCTCACCCGAATCCTCTCGCACGTAGCACACTCGACTGAAAAGGATGGACACCCTTGCAACCATCAGAGCATTGGAAAGGTGATTTACCAACAAAATACACGCAAGAAACAACTTTTCGTCTAGCATTGGCTGGACCTAAGTAAATAAAATTTTTCAATATTAATAATTTTTTTTTTTTTTCTATATTAATTAGTGAATTTTTAGTTTTAAAATTTGAATACTTATTGTTAGTTCTTTTAGAAGATATAATAAATAATTGATTTATAAAAAAAATATATGTGCGTTGTTCATACGTTGTTCAGCACGCGCTGTGACGTGGCAACATAGACTGAATAAATGACAGGGAACTCGAACGAGGTGGCTCAACAATGCAACAGTTATCAACAACTGGAAATACATATTTTTTAGCTTTATTTATTGAATCTTCACAATGTAAACTAACAATAAGTAAGTATTCAAATCCTAATACCAAATACAAAAGATTAACTAAGTCCAGCCAATGCTAGACAAAAAGTTTCATTTTGGCGCAAAATATATCGGTAAAATCACCTAGCGTGAAGTGTGACGGCTAAAATTAAGGTCTTTTATTTTTAAATCGTTTATTTAATCAAGATATTTATTCTTAAGTTACAAAAATAAACAAAAGCTATTATTATATATAGCTTAATAGTAAGGTTATACGCTGTCCCAGGATCGGGCTATCAAGTATACTATACAAAACATTTGGTCTCTAAATTATCATTCATAATAGTAAAAATGCTTATTATTTAATACAATATTATACAAAAACCTTTAGTTTTATAGCGCTACATAGGGGACGAGAGAGGTATGATTGTCAAGAAATAAAAACATGAAAAAAAAGCAATTTATTTGGTGTGCCACCAATATTTTTTTATTTTTGAGGCTAGATTTCTACCTTTTTGAAAAAAACTGGTATTATATATTGCTTTGATATTAGTTCTCCTATGAATATGATAAAAAATGGGGGTCGAGCATTCGTTATGTAAATTTCCTTTCCTGTCCAGGTATAGAAACGCTTCTGGTGGTACATATAATTATAACTCGTTTCCAATGTGTATGTGCTCCTTATTTACGTACTCGTAGTATGCTGCCATTATTAAATTATTTTCATAGCATGATATACTTCTTACTATGTAATTTCTAATTAGGTAGCTAAAGGTTGGAATTTTTCGTGCCGGAGGCTTTGGGTGAAGTTGCAGTTTGCTGTTACCAGTGCAACACACAGATTCTTATGAATTCGTGAGTTTTTTACGTACCATAAAGCTCGAAGAATTTTATTTTCTCACCTCTGAATTTTCTCAATGGAAATATAAAATTAGTTGTATATTTTTATTAAAGTGAATTTAAGAACAAATTAATTTAAAATGGAATGGTATTCTCGAAATACTACATTCTATTACTTTTGTTAATACTCATTAAAATAACTTTCTTTAAATGCAAACGTATTGCAACGGGGAAAATACGAGTACTTTGTTTTATAGTTTAATTTAAAATAAAATTTATTTCAAACTGCAATGTCTTACGAGGCACGCCCCCTCTTATTTAAGTTTCAATTGCTGTTCATTAAAAAAAATCCTCTTAAAAGTGGCTGCCTGGCCGTCCGTTATGGTTGTCAAGGCGCAACGAATGTTTTAGCCAATATTTATAAATGTTTAGTAAAACAAACAGAGGAGGTCTGACAGGCGTTAAAAAGCAAATTGAACTTTTTTAAAATGTAATTTTCATAACTGCCTTTAAAAAAATTGTTTTTTTTTTTCTTTTTTTTTGCGCAATTTAACATTCAATAAATGAATGAAATTTAACTGCAGAAAGAAATCGATTAAAAACGTATAAATGTTTTAATGTAAAATTGTAAGAGATAGTATTCAGCCAGTTTTTTTGCTACTTGCACATGCACACAAGTGATTTAAAAACTCATAACACGTTGGCAACACCTTCTTTATGTCTTTGTAAGTATCTGAATTCTTGTTGGCTTCGCGGCTTAAGAAGGAAAGCGTGTGTGGCTTTTTAATCCTTTCTCGTTATTGTGGAGCTTAAGCGGCTGCCGTTGTGAAGATTTTGTTTTTCTTTAGGCGAAAAAATCCATAAGATTTTTGTGTTTTCTCTTTTTTGGCGCACCAGAGCTGTTTGAATATTATTTATTTAAGTTATTTATGATAAAATATTGGCACAGAGCTTTAAAATCTTATTGGCAAGAAAAATTATTACCAAACCATTCGTTTGTTTTTTTTTTTACAAAATTTGACAAATTGTAAAAAACGCCTTTAAGAACACAAACCATTGATTTACTTTTTTATGACTTTCCGTTCCTGTAACACCATGAAAAGAAGATCGTTTTTGTTTCCTTTTACTGCAGTAAATTTACAAGGTTCATCTGTGTTGTATTTAAAGTATTTCATGCTTTATTTGTCTACTTGCATCTTTTTGTTAGATTATTGAATGCATTGCATTTCGGTAGCTGTTTAAGGTACAACGAACAGTGGCAACCAAAACGACAGTTAACATGAGTTCTTTTGCGTTCGCAAACAAACACTAAACGCAAGATAAAAAATGAAACAAAATCAATTTATTTTGCAAAAAATCATTTCGAAATGCACACAAACTAAGGCCGTCGGCAAATTATTTTCAATTCATTTGCCAGCATTCGCCACACATTGATAAATGTCCGAAAATCAATTATTTACTAAGAAAAACGTCGCTTACCACCAACTTGGTTGTGACTTGTGGTCCGTCCGTACTTATTTCTTTTGCCAAATCTCATCAGCGAATTTGTAAGATTATATACATTTGAATATTGATCTTAGAATTTTCCTTTAAAGTGGATGCAAGTGGAGCTTTCATTAGTTTTGTCATCGTATTACTCACCCACTATAATCTCTGTTTTGTTTCCCCAAGAAATTGGCTCCCCGTTTAGTGATTAGCACTGCCTGTCACTAGAGTTAATTGGTTAAAATACAAAAAATATTTGAGTACTCATTGTACGGAAAATATTGCCCATGATTAACGATTTTTCTGAAAACCTCAAACTGGCCGTACAGCATGCTGCCTTCTACTAGTCATATAAGCTGCAGAAATGAGAACAATAGAAGTTATTCGTCTGAAATTGAGCAACTTCTGTTAAAAAAAAGAGTCAGGAAAGAGTGGCAACTTCACAGGTCTCCCAGCTTAAAAATAGACTAGGGGATTGCATAACTCAGTTAAGAAAACTGCTTGAAATCCAGAATATGTCTTCCTTTAAAACATATTTGGGAAGCCTTGATTGATTGTACTCCTCAATCTAACTATTCCTTGTGGAAAGCAACAAAAGTTCTGAAACGACCCGTTAGAAGTAAGTCACCCTTGCGAACTTAAACTGGGGACTGAGCAAGAACCAATTCTGCATGCTAAAAATTTGAAAAACTGTTTTATTAAAAGCGAATAGTACAGCTTAATTTTACAGACTTAATTTTCATGATGTCGAAAATGTTATCGGTAACACAAACCTAAGGAAAGCTCCAGGTATTGATTAAGGTAAAATGCTTGAGCAGTTACCTTGTGTAGCTAGAAGAGTTCTACTTTTTATTTGTAACGCTATTTTATGCCTTAAGTATTATCTTGCAGAGTGGTAGGTCTCAATGATTACTATGATACCCAAGCCAGGGAAGGATACCACTAAAGTAGAGTCATATCGACCAATAAGTCTACTGCCAATAATTTCAAAACTATTCGAAAAATTGTTAATGGCGGACTCCAATATTAAATGGTGTAGGATGTATCCCTAATCAACAATCAATTCGGTTTTCAGGCTAAACACATCACAATAGAACAAACGCACAGACTAGTCAATGTCATAAGACAGACCTTTGAGAAGAAGAAGTATTGCTCAGCTCTATTCATTGACATTTCTCAAGCTTTCGATAAAGTGTGGCAGGAGGGCTTGATGCACAAAATAAAGTTAAACTTACCTGCTAATACTCACAAGCTTCTAGAAAGCTACTTATATGGGCGGAAATTTGTTATCAGACCGGGCGATTTATAAGCCCAACTCAGCCAATTGAGGCAGGAGCTCCCCAAGGTAGCAGCTTGGAGCCTACTTTATATTTGATTTACACCTCTGGTATGCCAACGACATCCGGAATCCACACTTCAACCTTTGCAGATGACACAGCGTTTTTGAGTGTTCATGAAAACCACCAATTAGCTTCACGAAACTTACAGGAATATATTTCAATATTAAAGAGATAGCTAAAACTTTGGAAAACAAAAGTTAATGAGCAGTTAATGTACTCATGTCACATTCACGCTGTGTAAGCATGCGCTTATATAATATAATATAGTATATTGGTGGCGGCTTAAAGGTTTTTTTAAATATTGTTGGCTCATCATTCTGAAGGATAGCAAACCTATTACTATCCGTTGTCATGGTGATCATGACATTTGCGCGGACTTAGGGCTTCGCTAACGTTTAACCACGTCTATATACCTATCCATACCAACTTGCGTTTTCGGTTTATCAACAATAGCTAAGCTGGAACATGGTTTGTCTTCTGTTGTAACAACAATGTTTGGCGAACACGAACACGTGCGTTTTTTATCTCTTAGAGACAGGGGATTATCCAATGATTTTTTCAAAGATTCTTCCTCAGAAATCCAGAGATTTTTTCTATTGTAGCTAAGCTCTCTCTCTCAGATTTGCACCTACTGGGTACACTCATGCAATTTTTTTTTTGTTTATTTACATTTGTTTTGCTTTAAAAGTATGTAAAAATAATTGTCACAAAGTTTTTCTTTTGTACAAATTCACTCTTTCCACGTACGATTAAAAGCAAATACGTCCGTACACGAGCAAAGCTAGACTCTGACTCATGAAAAACCCAAAAGTTTAAGGGCTACAGCCTCTTCTTAATTATTGCAGTGAAACATGGGTGTCGACTATAATTTTTAATTTATAATTTGGCAAACACATAAATTATAAAATATTGTTTGTTGTTTTTGCGTTTGTTTAGCTTATTGTTTTAACATTCAGTGATGCGTCATTATTATATGTGCGAACAAATCGTTTAGTTGAAAACAAATCTGTATGCTCAGGCAGTAAATTAAAAAGTTAACAGTAGCATTTTAAGCTGCAAATGTCACTTTTACGCAAACATTTTCTGGATTTTTCCCCCTCTTTTTCATCGATAACATGTTGAAAAATTTTCACGTTTTTAGATTTTTTTCAATAGAGCCGAACTGTTCGCTCTTAATAACACTTTCAATGGTAATATATTTCTACTCTTCTCAAAAATCTTAAAAAGTAGAAAAAAAGTAAATGTCATTACGACTTATGTTTATGTACCTGAATGCAAACACTTTAAAATACGTGAAGACTAATATAATGAAGCAATATTAGAGAAAAATCATTTTTGATACTCTATTCCAAAAATCTAGCATATTCATATTTGTATCATAAAACAAAATTTTCAAGTTTAATATGATTCGTTTCTTTAATCCAGACTAATTTTCTCGTTTTTCGTATTTTGTGATGAAATAAGAAAACTCTTTGATGGATCACAAACAAAAAAAAAAAAAAAAACACTTTAATCTTTTATAATATTGTAAGTGTCTATAAGACTTAGAGATTGCAGAGTTACATACATATAGGCTTGGTTGCTTTAATTCGGATTATATATCTCGTCTTTCGACTTCTTATGGCATATCGCTCAGAGAAATGTTGCCACTTAATCCATCATTTCGGTGAAAGTAAAGTGGTGGCTCTGGATATTTCCAAAGCATTTGGCAGAGTGTGGGCATGCTGCACTACTGGCAAAACTTTTTTTGGTATCGGTGATGACTTTTCTCGGTTTATATCGAGCTTTCTCAGAGACTGCGCTAAACGATTTGTTATATGTAGATGGGGTCTCATCAAAGGAGTTCAAGATTAGTTCAGGGGTACCGCAAAACTCCGTTCTTTCTCCTACCCTATTTCTTATTTTCCTCAACGACCTTCTCTACCAAACTTCCAACCCTATCCAGACTTTTGCGGATGACAACAGCATTTGCTATTCATATTCTTTCAGTTATAGGCCCAGCCTATCAGAGATCGCTACCAAGAGTGAGAATAGTGACCTTCTATTACTCTCGTAAAAACAGAGTCGCCTTCAACGCTCGTAAGACCCAGTGTTGTTTATTAACATACAAACAAACGACCGCAAATGCTGCTTCATCTGTACTCATGGATGGTATAAATATTGAGGAATCGGATGCCCTTGATGTTCTTGGAATGAAGATACAGTGCGACGTTCGCTGGACAGAACACATTTTCCATGTCTCTAAAGAAGCATTCAAGTGAATTTATACCACCTATATCCGACCGAAAATGGAATACAACTCTCATGTTTGGGCCAGTGGCTCAAAGTCTATTTTGTGGTTACTCGACCCTGTGCAGGAGAGGGCGAAGAAGCTCATCAGTAGGGTATCCAACTCTCTTGATTAACTGGAGCATCGATGCAGTGTGAGGTGCATTACTCTATTCTATCGTTACTATAATGGATTTTGCTCCAACGAGATCAGGGATCTTGTTCCCGAAACTCGCACATTTTTACGTAGCACGTTCATCCATTTGTGATCGATTGTACAGAGAACGCACTACGCATTACAGAGAGAATTCGTTTTTCAGTCGTACGCTTCGTCTGTGGAATAAGTTGCCTGCAGACGTGTTTCCTGTCTGTTACAACATTGGAAAGTGCAAGTCAAATGTGCACAAACACTACTCCCTCTTTCCCCCTCCTCACAACCTATTTTCCTAGTTCTGGTACAATGCACTTCATATGTAGGGGTCATACCCTGAGTACTGGTCCAAGTTAAAAAAAAAAAATAATAATAAATAAAATCTGGGAAAAGTAAGTCAGCTTTTACATTTGGACAAGTGATGGGTAGACAGTATGTAGTACACGACTCTTTGTACTAGATATTTGTGGAAATTTTTTGTTTCTCTTTTTCACTTTTCGCACTTTTTCTGTTGTTGCTTCATATCATTATTCTCATATTAATATCAACTTCATATAAGTTCACTGGCTACATTAAAAAAAACAGGAACGAAAAAGACAAAAAAGTGAAACGAAGCGTTTCTGTCTGTCTGTCAATTTCCTTTGAGTACTGGTCTAAGATAAAAATAAAAAAAACTAGGAAAACTATATGATTATATCAGAAAAAAATGCTTTCTTCAAGACTTGATGTTTTGAATTTATGTTCTTCAAACTGCTATTTTTAACTCATAATTTTTTTTAAATATATGATCTTTTAAATACATCTCTCACGTCTGTATGTATACTTCCAAATAGATATCTCACAATATTTCAGTTTTACAAACATATTTACGTACACATTTATTTTACTCCTGTTTTTCTCTATACCATAAATATCACTTTCATTCCTTACATAAATTAATTTAGAAAAAAGTATGTATGTGGTTGTAAAACCAAAATGGTTTGAAAATATGAAAGTTGAAATATGAAATATTCGTCAAAAACTGGCCTTAAATCGTCAAAATGCTATTTTCAGCATCCAAAATCGTCAAAATGACGATAAATCGTCAAATATGGCAATCTTGATTGGCTGGACTTGAATAATTTTTTATGCTTAATATTAAGATTCGGATACTTAGTGTTAGTGAAATACAAATAATGAAATGTACACGGTATCTGGATTACTTTGCCAACACGTGTAATTACTAACTATGAAACTGTTACAACTGCTCTACCTGTATCTCTCGTCACCAGCCAAAGGCTTCTTCTTAGAAGTCTTTATGCATATAATTTTCAAAATTTTAGAACTCTTGAAAAGCTTGTTATTAAATTGAATGTCAACCATTGGGACGCGTAATTCGTGCGCTTGTTTGTGCGTTTTTATATGTAAAAGCAAGTTTTTTGACAGTTGAGATTAGATTGAAAACTTGTAGTAAGATTTGTTTTTATGCATAATTAATGCGTGAATTTAAGCAGGTGTCGCAGTAATCGCTGTATGCCTTTTTCCTGTCTTGTCAGTTGTCAATTTTAAGTTTAGATTTTATTTAAAGTGCGTATCGTTTGTGTGGCTGTCAGCCGGCAGTTGCTTGTTGCCAAACAAAAGTAACAACAGCAAGGAAACATGCAAAACATTAAAGTTTAAGTTTTTGGGTTTTTGCGTTTCTGTTTTTGTGGATGTTTTTTAAATAAAACTATTTTTGCAAAAAATAAAAAATAAAACAGAAACATTTTTGCCTTTCTAAGGGAAATATTTCAAAATTTTTTACCAAAAGCAAAAGTAGTGAATACGAAAAAGTGCTAAATTCTTTTGTTAAAAACAATCTTTAAAATGAAAAATTAACATAAAAGCTTAGAGTTTGTAATCCTCTAACGTGTGGAGACATACAGCAGGAGTTTGGGGCTTAAAAGGGTTTCTTCTTTTACTCAACACAATTTCGGACTGGAATATAAATATTTGAAAACTGACTTTGGATGTTGTGCTGTACCCCCGCCGTAATGAAACACAGGCTCATAAATTAGCTTTGAAACAGGATGAAAAAGAAAAATAATAAAAAAGGCACACCAAAATGTGCCAACTGCTTTTTGCGCAGAGTCAGTCATACTTTCAAATTCATACGCCGAGTAGAAGAAACATTTTCAAGTTGAGTGCATTTGCTTGTCAATGAAAAGGTTACACAGAACAAAAATTAACCAAAAAGCATACGAGTATATATAAAATTTTAAATAAAAATACTGCTGAGGTACAAAAAAAAATCAAAGCTATTTTTCGAGTTGAAAGAAAATATAAAATTGACCGCAACCAAAAGCATTAGTGCGCAAAGTACTGTAGAGCCAAATGATTCCAACTTTCGAATTTTACTTTAAATCTGAATGGAATATATAATTTATAAATTATAAAAAGAAAAAATCAGAACATTTACCTCAGTTACATTCACTGCTTCTAACTCAAATAACTGTGTGAGTACTTCTGTGTTAACCGAGTAAAACTTTTATGTTCCTGCAATTCGTATTTCTCAGCATATCCACTTAAAACGTGAAGAACCAACACTATATATACATGAACCTATATGAGGGTTTGTATTTTGCTTACGCAGTATCTTTGAACTCGTAAATATAATTTTTTGTTTAATTATATAAAAACAGAAAGGAAGAAATGTACAAAAAGTGTTTGATAGTTAACAATTTTTAATATTATTAGTTAGCAATTTTTAATATTATTTTTTCACTATTTAAAATAAATACCAAATTTATCACATTAGTATCATGACTGACGATATTATTTACAACATTAATATGCCGGAATCACATGCACATTTCTGTAAGTATCAACAAACTACAAGATACTAAGTAAGTTCTTCTGCTACAACCAATATTTGCAAGTATCTTAATAGTTCCCAAATAATTATCATCAAATTAGTTCAAGATAATCTTTTTCGGAGTATTTTTCTATATATCACTATAATCCTATCTGCTCTTTAGCCCTAACTCGCATTTTCTCTAAATTGAACTCTTCTATGGATTCTACTACGTTTCACACAAGTGCACAGTGTCACAAAGATTTAGTTATATAATTTCATACATATCACTCTTACAAGCAATTGAGCAAAAAAAGTTGCTTTTAGATGTACCTATTTATACAGTTTCCATTACGATTTTTCCTTCTCCTGTAAAATTGCAATTGTTTTTTTTTTTGTCAATTTTTTTTTTTTTTTTTTTTTGTTGAACTTTTATAATTTTTTAAATTAAAAATTGTTTTAAATTGCAATTGTTTTTGTTTTGAAAATATCGTCATTTTAGTTTTGCAAAATCGTAAAAAAAATCAGACTTATGAACCATGAAAATTTTAGTATATACAAAATTTTTATTTAAAAATATAACAGATTCGTAATGCAAGCTTGTGGTTTCAATATCTAAAAATAGATAATGTATTAAAGAAAATATTTTTTAATTAATTGGTGGCGTGGGTGCGAGCGTTCAAGGTAAAGCGCTGGCTTCCCATCGGGTGTAGCCAGTTAGCGATCCTTGTCCCTGCTCAAACCAAGTTGTCACACGGCCTTCTCGTGGCGCTAGTGAATAGTTTTTAAAAGTTGAGAATGAACTAACTGTGTGACAGCGATAATGGATTGGATGACGACCTGACGCAGACGATTATGGGCTGGGAGCTGACGTATTCCGTGACCTGATTAAGCACGAGTGACATCGCGCTGAAATGGCTCACGGGCTAATGCGGAAGCTACCTCCGTCCCGGTAAAACCCTGGCAGGGGCTTAAAGTATGATCAAAGTTTGTAGCCAATAGTTTTTGGCTGTGCAGGGTTAGTTGAGATGACTCCTAATCAGCTCCCGACCTGGCTCTGTACACAAGTCTCATAAGGCCTTGTGTCAACCCTCGCGAGGAACTCACTGCTTGCATAGCCACCCTCGGGGTCACTACAAGGGTAACTGCACATTCACTCAACAAAAAGTGAACTAAATTTTAATAAAATTAACTTAACCCGGAAAATGCGGGAGTGTTTTGGACAAAGAAAAACTTATTGAGTGTGCGGCAAACGGAGACTACAGCTTTAAGCGGGGACCCAATTGAAAAAATGAATAAAAATAATAATAATACTGAGAGTATAAATGAGTTGAGCATGGGTGAAATTGTAAACCCTTTTGCTAAGAAATCGGTGATAACCAGATCACCTCCTACAGCGGTGAGTAGGACCGTTCCGATGCCAGGCACCGTTGAAAATAGTGAAAATGGACAAAATAGCGTCCAGAAACTAGGAGAGAAGATCTCAAAGCTCGTAGCTTTCCTAAAGACACGTTCAAACGTGCATAAGGAAATAGTGACAATGTCACATGAGATACAGGCATTGTACATGCAGGTCTCAGATGAATTGAGTAGTGGAAGTGCTAGTAGTACAAAGAAAGCACATACTAGTAAGCATACTCAAACAGACGAACCACCAAGGCTCAATCCTGTGATGGGCGGAACTCCAAAGCGTAGAAGGGAGGACTTAAGCCCAAAAGGTAACAGAGCTAAAAAGAATAGGGGAACAACCCCTAATAAAGTAGTCAGGGTAGGTGGACACACTATACCCAAGGCTATAAACTTAAACTTGGCTGGCACACCGGATCTAAGTGCTAAAGATCCTGGCTGGGTTAAGGTTGGCCCAAGAGCTAAAACAAAGAAAGCGTCCGTTAAACCAGATGCTATAGTGATTAAAACCTGTGGAGATACTTTCTATGCGGATATTCTCAGACAGGTGAAGAGGGACCCTAAGCTAAACAACCTGGGTCAAAATGTGAGGAGCATTAGGAAGACAGGGAAGGGTGAACTGTTGTTTGAGCTGAATAGACCCGCGCACCAGAATACGGGCGAATTTAGGTCGGCTATAGAAGAGGTGCTAGGTGATGCTGCTAAGGTTAGATCACTATCTCATGAGGTCAGGCTTGAGATTAGGGATATAGACGAAGTAACCTCTAAGGAGGATATTCATGAAGCTCTCGTCAAAATATCTGACGAATTTAAAGCTTTGCACCCTACGGCAGTTAAGTCGCTAAGGAGAGCATACGGTGGGACACAGACCGCCACAATTGGCGTGAGTGCACTGATAGCTCGCCGCCTTATAGAGATGGCAAAGATACGTATTGGCTGGGTGGTTTGCCGAATACGCGAAAAGGTAGCACCAAAAAGATGCTTTAAATGTCTGGATTATGGACACGTAGCAGGGAACTGTAAGGGGCAAGACCTTTCAGGGAATTGCCTACGGTGTGGCAAAACGGGCCACAAAATTGGAACCTGTTCCAATAAACCATCCTGCTTGCTCTGCAAGAAGGGAGCAGACACCGCTAGTGACCATGTCACCGGAGGTGCAGTTTGCCCGTTTTATAAAAGAGCTCTACAGAAACTTAGGGAGTAGAGTAGAACCTAAGTCACCAAAATGCGTATATTACAGTTAAATCTCAACCATTGCCAGGCAGCCCAGGAGCTTCTTAAGCAAAGCGTTCGAGATATAAGTGTAGATGTCGCTATTCTAAGTGAGCCATATCGGACCATGGCATCTGTAAACTGGGTTTCCGATAACACGGGTACATCGGCAATATGGAACACCAGCACGCTAACCATACGCGATAGAATAACAACGCAATGTGGATATGCTCGAGCGATTATATCTGGCATCACTATTTACAGCTGTTATATACCCCCTAGGTATTCTATAGAACACTTTCGGGTAATAGTTGACAGTATTGTAACGGATGCAGTTGGAAGAACCCCCGTAATAATAGCAGGTGATTTCAATGCGTGGGCTGTTGAATGGGGCTGTCTTTCAGCAAACGCAAGAGGAAGAATACTCTTGGAAGCCTTTTCTGTACTGGGTGTTGTACTCATCAATAATGGACTTGAACACACCTTCAGAAGGGGTGATGCTGGCTCAGTAATTGACATTACATTCGTCAGTGCCAGTATCGCAACCCAAGTGAACTGGAGAACATCTGACATCTATACACATAGCGATCATAGCGCTATAATAATAGATGTGCAAGACGCACAGCCCCGTGCTATTGTACAAGCACGTGTCTTGACAGGATGGAAGGTAAATACCTTTGATAAGGATAGCTTCGCAGCCTGCATGGAGAACATGGAAATGGCTGGTTCAGCAGAAGACATGGCAGTGCAATTAGTGCGCAATATCACTAGTGCCTGCAATGTAGCTATGATAAGGCGAAAAAGATCGCCAAATAAGCCTCCAGTGTATTGGTGGAATGATGAAATTGCTAGCTTGCGTTCAGAGTACCGCCCGAAGGCGGTATACACGAACGAGGGGTCGGTTAGAGAATAACGTGCAGCACCAGTTGTATAGAGATAAAAGAAAGGCATTGAAGATTGCAATTCGTAGGAGCACGCGTACACGTAGAATAAAAAATATGGTTGATATGACAATATTTTAAGGGCAAAATAGTATTGTTGAATTATATGGTTGTACACAACCAAATAATATGGTTTCAATCTGTTTGTTTTGTGGTACAAAATTAAGTATAGCCAAGAACCAAAATTATACCATATAACCATATATTTGGTAAAAGTCGTAATATTTGTTTCAAGACGAATACTGTTATGGTAAAAATTAATATTAAACTGTCATTTTCAACCATATAATATTATCATCCCCACCCATATTATTGATAAGTTTCAAATTCTATTGTTATAATCAATCATACTGGTGTTGGACGTCACAATATTATATGGTTACACAATAAATACACATACATATGAACACACACATAGCTCCTATAATTAAAACAAAATGTTTTTAATTTATTAAATACATTTTTTCCAATAAATATTTTTAAAGCTTGATTACAAATGATCGAATTTTACAAAATCTTGATGGTGGAGAATGATCCAAATACTCGTATATATCTGTAAGAATGCAAATAAAATTCAAGCAGATTAAAACACATATAGGTATAAATGCATTTGTTGAGTTTAATTCTTGTACCAACCTTTTTGCTTCTATAACCATTTTTACGCCTTAATATATATGCACTCTTTATTATTTGTTATATAATTAATATTGCAAAAAAAAAAAAAAAAAACACATACAAATGAACTAATTGCTTCAAAATAAAAAATGAAATAAAAATATGTATACATATGTTTCACAACAATAATTAGTTTAACGCAGATGTGTTGCTGATACATAAATTAACCATATGTACGTTAAAAACCATTCTTTTATTGTAGATAATAAAAGCTATTGTTGTGTTCGAATTACTTTTTTAAACTTTATTATTGCATTCAACCATATTTTAAAATGATAGAAATGTAATAATAGAAATGTGCAAACTTCAACACTGATATATTCATAGAGGATTAAACTATATTAAAAACGATAATATACTGCTAGTGGCAACAATTCAAATTATGATGGAGCAAACACTAATATTGCGACAACAATATTCCAAACTGATTTTTCTTTGCGTGTAGGTGTTTCCTGGATGCTTGTGATGAAATAGATAGTAATCCTTGGGGCTTAGCATATAAGCTAGTAACCAGGAAACTTAAATGTCTTGGCCCATCACCGCCAGGAGAAGAGAATATCCTCAACGGAATTGTAGACCATCTTTTTCCTCAACAGGAAGCTCCGACATTGCAACACAGCTATCCAGCTGAATTATTCGACATTCCTCCAGTTACGGTCGTCGAGATAGAAGGTGCTGTCTCAAAATTCAAAGACAAGAAGGCACCAGGCTTAGATTGCATCCCAAATATGGTACTGAAGGAGGCTGTTTTTTTTTTTTTTTTTTTTTTTTATATTGGACCAGTACTCAGGGGATGACCCCTACATATGCAGTGCATTGTACCAGAACTAGGAAAATAGGTTGTGAGGAGGGGGAAAGCGGGAGTAGTGTTTGTGAACATTTGACTTGAATCTTCCAATGTTAAGCTCCATCCTGATTATTTCCTGAAAGTAATAAGCGCATGCTTGATTCAGGGAACTTTTCCAACAATCTGGAAGAGGCAGAAATTGGTGTTGTTACCTAAAGATAACAAGCCGCTAGACGACCCTTCCTCCTATCGTCCGCTCTGTATGATAGATACAAGTGGAAAACTTCTGGAGAGTATAATCTGCAGAAGATTGGAAGATTGCGTACAAGCTAACCTAGGTTTATCAGATAACCAATTTGGCTTCAGGAAAGCAAAGTCAGCGCACAGAGGGGTGTTTCATCATCAAAGCGGAGATTAATTGAAGAATGAAAATTGGGATATCCGATTAATGTTTTATACCCGATTATTGTAGACAAAATTCTCCATCACTAGGCAAAAGAATCGATAACATATGTTGCTTAATTCAATTTTTGCTTTGTCTCAAAGTTCGTAATTTTTTTCGATTTTTTCGCGTGTTTACAAAAAGTGAATTTTTTGTATTTTCAAGTGCCAGTTTTTCTATTTTTGCCATAAAAAAGCCTAATATTATTATGGATCCTTCAAGTTCAGGTAATTTCGAACAAAAAAGGAGTTGCCGGTCGACATTTACCTGTTAGAACTAATTTTAATCATTTATGGAAAAAAGGTCTAAATTTTAGCCATTCTTGAGAAGTATGTAGAGTTTTAAAGTGGTACCGGTCAACTTCGTGTTCTGAAATTTATATATTTTTAAAGCTTAGAAACTGTACTAATATAATAAACAAAAACATTTTGCGCCAATTCGATTTTTAACAAATTTTGTAAAAAAAAACCCATGTCGTCCAAAGTGAGTGAAGAACCGTGGCTGTAGTTTCTGTTTTGTTTTCGCTTTCGTTATCATCATCATATATTGTTGGTATTGTTATTTAAATTTGTTTATTGCAATATTAGTATGCACTATACCCAAAAATAATATGTGTGTTCTGTTCATTGTGTTGTTTGGTTTATTTAAAGTGTAGATAATATGTATAAAATAAGTGTGTAGTGTTACTTTACATTAACTATTATATCTATTTTATATGAATACAATTCGATGTGAGTGGTCGTGGTGGTATATTTCGGGTTACAACAATAACAACGTCAATGACGTGCTGCTATTTTTTTGTTAAGTGTTAATATATAGAATGTGTTGTTCCTCTTCGTTATTTTGGTAATTGATACAAGAAATATCACGCGAAGATTCTGAATACAGTTTTTATATTTTAGGAATAAAGTCAAAAAGATTGATTTCTCGGCGAATACTTTACAGTATTATTAAAAATGCTGAGGCTTCGCAATTAATGGAGAAGTTGAATATATTGAAGCAAGAATTGATAAGACAAACGAATCCAGAGGATATGGATACTTTAATTTGAATTTTTCTCGTTTTGTCTGCGATTTTAAGGATCGATGGGCAAAATCAAGTAGACATGAGGAGCGATTTTTGAGAAAAAATCAAAATTGGTTAGATTCTTCAATAGGCTTTGTGACTACAACAACTAAAAGAGGTCGCAAAGAAATTGATTTCGAGGAGTGTTCCGAAAAAACAAAAATTAAAAAATGTAAGAATTTAAGACAAAATGTTCCCTTGCCTGTTTTGAATTATGCTACCCAAATAAGTCTGCGAGCAAGTGGTCAAACAGAAGCAGCAAAAATTGTCAAGGAAATAACTGCATCACCTTCCAGAGCAGCTAAATTTAGAAAAAAAGTAACTTGTGTAAAAGAAAAACAGTTGACTGCTGAAGAAGCGCTTATGGTTTTGGTTGAAGCAAAGCTTTCACGTGAACAATATAATGTTATACGAAAAGCTGCTCCTGATAAATTCCCTGCGTACACGTTGGTTCAAAGAGCGAAAAAGAAATGTTATCCTAAGGTTGAAACTATGCAAATTTCGGAATCGTCAGCTAAGGTATCATTGCAGGGCCTTCTGGATCATACGATTGAACGCCTTGTGCTGCTTCAAAAAAATGTTATTGACACCCTGGATAATGAAGAAATATCAAATTTAACTTTAATTACTAAGTGGGGGTTCGATGGAAGCTCTGGGCATAGCTCATATAAGCAAGCTTTTCATGGCCCAGGCGCTAGCGACTCTTCTGTTTTAATAACGTCCATTGTTCCACTCAGATTAGTATGTAATGATAAAATTGTTTGGCAAAACCCTAGGCCGACATCAACCCGATTTTGCAGGCCATTAAAAATTGAATTCACCAAAGAGACTGCAAGTATATTGGTAAGAGAAAAAGAACGAGTTGATGAGGAAGCAAACGATCTGGAAATGTCTGTTGTGCCAGTAGGAGAAAGGCTCGTAAAAGTAAGCCATAAACTAATGTTAGTAATGATTGACGGAAAAGTTTGCAATGCAATCACAGAAACGACATCATCCCAAAGGTGTTATATTTGCAATTCCACTTCTAAAGAGTTTAACTCTATTGACGAAATGATAGGAAAACCTGTTAAGACAGAAACCTTAGAATTTGGTTTGTCTATATTACATGGATGGATTAGATTTTTCGAATGTATCATACACATCTCTTACAAATTGCCTATAAAAAAGTGGAAAGCTGCATCGGCTGATGATAAAAAAATTATAGATTCTACTAAAGCACGCATTCAAAATGAATTTAGAGTCAAAACCGGATTGATTATTGATCAACCAAAGCCTGGCTTCGGAAATTCTAACGATGGTAATACAGCCAGAAGATTTTTTGAAAACGCTGAAGTTTCTGCAGATATTACTAAAATCGATTTAGAACTAATCAAGAAAATGCACGTGATACTAATAACTGTTTCTTCGGGTCATGAAATACATTCCGAAAAATTCAAACATTTTTGTCACAACACTGCCAGACATTTTGTTAAATTGTATCCATGGTATAAAATGCCTACCACTTTACACAAATATTTAATTCATGGCCCTGAAATTGTATCGCACGCACTTCTTCCAATCGGACAACTTTCAGAGGAAGCCCAAGAAGCTAGAAACAAGGACTTCAAATGCTATAGGGAGCACTTTTCACGTAAATGTAACCGTGAGAAATCAAATGAAGACATTTTAAACAGGTTGCTACTGAGCTCCGATCCGATCATTAGCAGCAAAATTAAGTTACCAAAAAAAAAATTTCAAGCCCTACCAAAATCAGTAGTAGAATTGCTTATTCCGCCAACTATTTCAGTAAGTGCTGTTCGATCTGATGATAGTGATGATGAAACTGGAGATGCACATGTTGAGGAACTAGAGGATTGTAGCTCCGATTACAGTGACTAAACTAAATAACACTTGAATGGAAAATTAGGTCATAATATTTTATATGGGTTTTAAAAATATATATAACAATGTCTATTTTTTCAGATGATACAACCATTTACTTTTGATGAAATTGTTTATAAATATAAATGAAGAATTAAAATTTCAAAGTTTTATTTAAATTTTTTTATTGTTTTCATTACGTAAATTTGTTTGTAACAAAGGGGGCGTGGTACCGCCCTAATCCACCTTGACTGTAATTCATACAGTACGATCAACATATATACCAAATCTCATCTTCCTACCTTTGATAGTTCATGAGATATAACCGTTCTAATTTTTAGGTTATATGGGCGGTGCCACGCCCCTTTATCCAGTCACAACCAAGTATAGCCAAGTACTATTACACGGTCAACAGTACCACATTGGGAATGTTTCATGACAATAGATTTTTAATAAGGGGGAGTGGCACCGCCCACTTTTCCAAAAAAATTTGTATCATATGTCACTCAGGGATAACGTATCATTCTTATAGTGAAAGAATTTTTCAAATCGGATAAGTAGTTTAATTGATCTCCGTTTTGGGGGTCCAATACCCCACTGTGCAGCGGTGGACGCTATCAAAGTTGTAGTAGAAACCGCTGCTCAAGCTATCCAAGGGAAGAGGTGGAGGAATGGAACAAAAGGGTATTGTGTGGTTATAACCCTAGATGTAAAAAACGCCTTCAATACGGCAAACTGGGAGCATATAGTTAGTGCTTTGGTCCGTATAGACATCCCAGGGTATCTACTAGCAATTGTACGGGACTATTTCCGGGATAGAGAGCTAGTTTATGATACCGATAAAGGTACTAAGAGGCGCAAGATCATTGGTGGGGTGCCTCAAGGTTCAGTTCTTGGCCCACTATTGTGGAACGTCATGTACGACGGAGTATTAAGATTGGATCTACCGGAATAGGTGAAGATAGTTGGATTTGCAGACGACATAGCGTTAGTGTGTGAAAGGAAAGAGTTACTAGAGGTGGAAACCATTGCAAACGCCAGTATTCAGATCGTAAGATCTTGGCTAAGATCAATGGGCCTAACTCTAGCTGACCATAAAACGGAAGCGGTTCTGATTAGTAGTAGGAAAATTAGGGAAACTGTCAGGCTAAATATTGGCACGTGTAGCATAGAATCCAAGGAATGTTTAAAATACCTTGGGGTCATGATTGACACTCGTCTGTCTTCAAGAGCACTTGGAGTACATAGGCAGTAAAGCATCAAAAACATGCACAGCGCTATGCCGGATCATGCCGAATACAAGAGGTCCAAAATATCTGCAGAGGAGATTACTCTCTAGTGTAGTAAGAAGCATTATCTTATATGCATCGCCTATATGGTCAGGCTCACTTAGATATCCTACTTATGTGAACCTGTTATCTCCTGTGTATAGGCTGATCGCCTTGCGTGTATGTAGCGCATTCCGAACTGTATCGGACCTGGCCGCTTTTGTCATTGCCGGCATGATACCGATCGAGCTAGAGGCCGCTTCGGACATCTCGGTTGGGTTGAGAGAATCGTGTCTGCGAAAATGGCAAGAAAGATGGGCGACAGCTGACAAGGGAAGATGGACCTACTTACTGATACCAGACATCAGAGCATGGCTATCAAGAAAGCATGGCGATTTGAACTACTATATTACACAGTTTCTAACTGGGCATGGTTGTTTTAGGTCGTACTTGTACCGTTTTGGACATGACAGTACTCTGAAACTGAAACTTTTTCTTCTTGTTTTCGTTTTATTTGTTTCTCCACGAATCGAGTTATTACCATTATTCATTTGTTTTTATTAAAATAGAATATGAGTCACTTCTTATTCAATTGTGTACGATATGAAGCTTTATTTATTTAAAAAGCAAATGAATATATTCAAATCCCATTTCAGCGTAAGAATGCAAACGTTTAGTTTACATCAAGACAAAACCTGCTCTCTGGCGGGAGACCGGAGGAGACGCCGACATTTTAGAAACTGGAGCTTTTCTGGGTACAGTGGACAAGAAAGTTGCCGATAATGTTATAGCGGACAAACTGGTAGACTGGCTTCTGCTTACAAAAAAGGGATATAACTCTTACTACATATTATCATTTAGTGAGGGTGGTTAAACTGCATTATTTAATTATTTCATACCCTGTGTTTTATCCAGACCCAAGACACATTTAAGTAGTTAAAAATGTATTAAGAATGATGTATGTTAAAAAAATGCATATATGATATATGTAGGTTCACATAGATTGCAACAAAATTGTGTATTAAAATTTTTAACGTTATTTTAATAGAATTTAATACCGTGCCATGTTTAATTGCTATGTAATCAATTTGGTCATACCCTTGGCTTACCGACTATAAAGAAATATTTGAATTGAAATATAAATAGGATAGCTGGGATCACGCTTAAGAAAACCAGGTACAGCGTCAGCTTTTAGGGATTTCACGGGATAGATAGTTTAGTGAGGTTAAGTATCGAATGTCCAGGCCGACATGGCCCAAGTATGATAATAGGAGGACTATTATCTTCTGGGGTGTCACGACGGCGTAGTACGCTGGCGAATCTGGCGGGATATTAGCACATTGAAACGCATGGGAGGGGATTAAAACTTCTGTTTAAGTAGACCAGTGCTACACGGCTTGGTGGAAATTAAGATATGCGATAAAGACAGATTGGATTATTTTCCAACCTTCAGGATGTTGGTTTTAGACTGCACCGGTGATATCTGCGGAGAAATTGGTTGTATGGCGGTTTTTTTTTCGAATATGGACGGCTTGTTAACCCTGACATAGGTGGCAACAGCAGGAAGAGTATTGAGAAATTATGCTTTATGAATAATTTTATTCAACGTAAATTTCTCCAAATGACTTACGGTCACACGTATTTATTTATGTTGTGTCAAAAGTAAAAATAAAATTGATTTTGTCACATTGACCATATCTTGTACATAAAAAGATATTTGCTGAGTCGATGATCGAATGTGTTATTTCTATATTAAAGAAATAAATAAATAAATAAAATTTGTTTGTCATTTCGCATTCAAAGAAAAATTTCACACATTAAGAAAACTACTTGACTGTAAGTATTTGAATCAAAGTTTTAAAATTGGGCTAGTCTTTCTCTAATATTTCACATTAAAAAAAATTAAATGGATTGGTCGAAAAAATCCCTAATTTATTGGTCTAAAAGGGTTTGATCTTGAGTAAATATACTAGCGATAAATTCGCTCTGGCACAATGTGCTTTGGAAGCGTCAATTTAAGTATATGATTTGGTGGACTCTCCTACCAGAATCTAACGACAGCAAAATGTCAGATTTTGTTGTTCAGCACTTTAGAATTTGTCCAGATTACACAAATCAAATATATCTACAAAATTTTCTCAAATTTGAAAATTCCAAATAAATTTAACTTTCATGGAAACGTTTTTAGAGACCTAGGACCTTAGAACAGTATGAGAATTTCACCTTAAACTTTTTTTTTTTAATTAGTTTTATTATGTTAACACAATTATCATATGAATATCACACCATTCATTTTTCTTGTGCGAATCAGATGCCAGCAACAATCTCCGGCCAAGACTGATGGCCGCACACAAGGCGCGTTCAAAACTAGTAGCCGATTTTGACGTTATCATTTAAGAAAAATTAGTTCTTCAACGATGACAAATTAGATGTTATTAAGTAGACATTCGTCGGCATCACAGACCATCTTCAGGCAGACGTATGAATGATTGTAAGAAGATTTCCAGGGAATGGTTAAGAAAAGAGTAAAATAGGAACATTATGCAAATGCTGAAACATCCACAAACACGCACACAGATACAAAATCTAAAGAAGAAATGATGAACTTTGCCGATAAACGTGAAACAACACACACAACCAGACTTGCGTAGTTGAAGAAATACGTTTTCCTTTATAAATTTCAGCAGAATTTTAATAATTTTTTTCAGTTCTTATTTTTGGTTTTAAACACAATTCAACTACCTGTTCGAGCGAGTGGTCTGTCTGGATAAGATTTTGGTTTGACCTTTGTGGTGTTTTCACTTTAAGCCAGTCTTGCTGTTTGTTGGTTGCCTTTTATGCGGCTGGACGATGATGATGATCATGATGATGGTGGTGATGATCCATGTATGGCCTAAACAATAAACAAACCAAGTTCTCATAAGTTTATCAAACTTAAAGACTAACTTGTCTGCTTAACTTGGCTGGTATAATCTTCCAGGAAGGCGTTATGAATGCAACAAGCTAAAAAAGTTCACGTTGCACGTTATGATTCTGAAAGTTCTTTCTTTCTTCTTTTGGTCTTTAGCTATTTAAAAAATAAAATTAAAAAATAAAAGCTAAATGTTTTTAGAGTAGCAGTGTCACGTTGATCTACATTATTTATGATATCATTCTTTTTGTTGTTGTTGGTATTACTGTTTGCATTTGTTGTGTTTATTGTTTTTGTTTTTTTATCTGCTCTATAAACAGAAGCTCTGCCAAAATTAATAAAAGAATATATAAAAAAAATGTACAACTTGTGTGGTCTCATTTTCTTTTAGCTACAGTATTACCTTGATCTGTTTTTTTTTATCTCGGCCAGAGTGTTAGTGCTGTGCCCGTGTTTTTCGTTTACCTTTTTCATTTTCGGGCATTTAGAATGACATGACTTTGTTCGAAAAAAGCAAAACCAACCGTATTTCCAGAAGCTCATCTGATAATGACCAACTAACTTAATTTAATTGTTGCATTCCACACCAACACAACTGCCACTGTCACTACAAACATTTCCAAATACTCGTACGAGTAAATGAACACGCGTCTTACGAAACGAAAATGTGGCAGGAAGTTGACGCAGTCAGACGGACAATCAGTCAGGCGACCGAGCAAACGCTTTAGCCACATTAAGACTAAGTTAATATACGTGTGAGTTATGCGCTTTTAAAAACCTTCTTTCTTTTTAATATTGTTACTTTTCAAAGCGCTTTAATACTGGAGACTGTTTGCGCTTAATGCTTAATTAAGGTTTAAAGAAAAAATCATACGACGGCCAGCAAGATTTTAGCCATTGAGATGTTTTCAAGCGTCAATTAATTTTAAAATCTTTGCGAAATTTGTTGATTATTGAGAAAGATGGGTCACCGCCACCATCACGATCATCGTCGCCATTTAAATAAAAAATGCTCTTCTAAGTGGTCAATTAATTTCGTTAAATGCAATCGCTTGATATTAACGTTTTAACGCATTTTATCTTTCTTATTTTCAATTAATTTAAAAATGTTAATAGAGCTTTTTAAGCAAATGGGAAGGAGTATTATTAAGCAAATCTTTGCAATTTCATACAAGGAAACAATATAATAAAATGTTGTTGTTGCTGCAAAAACTTTATGATTTCTCTGACAACGTGTGCTGTTTTTACTCGCTACTGTGCCACAGTTTACATACGTGCGTACATATACACATGCACGCAATGAAAATACAGATAAAAGTATGGTTACAACAACATTAGTATGCATTGCAACATAGTCATATCTGAAAAAATGAGCTTTTCGAGTTTACAATGCAGAATTGTTAACAGTACTACCTTTTATATTGTACCAAAAATTTATTCAAATTACTTTTCTCTAGGAGATATTTTCTAAAAAAAATTTTCGAAGACTTTTATGGAAACTAAAAATTTGAAATGCGTTTTTCTCGAGTTATGACTATGTTGCAATAGAGGAGCGATATATGCTATAACATTTTATGTTATTGTTAAAAATAGTGTATCATCAGTTTTATTGCAGTCTTTGCTCTAAAACTATGAATTATCCTAGCGAAAACTTGGTAATGTGTTGCACTTACCTAAGAACGTACTTTTCATTATCATAGTATTTACCGCCTGCATTACTTATAATCAGTTAAGTAATGACTTGCTTAATATCTGTTTTATATGTTCGTATGTAAGTAGTTGTTCTTGGCAAATATACATATGTATAATTAAAATATTTGGAATGAAAATTTAATGAAACTATTTGAGTAATACTTGAATTTGCTAAAAATTAAGATAAGGTGATAAGAGCGGGTAAGGTGATTGAAAAGAGTTTAAAAATGTTTACAGAATGAAAAATGTAGTATATCAAATTTTTCTGTTCTGGCAATTTCATGTCGATTGTTTTGCTAGCATTACAGCTTACAGGTTATGAATAACCTGTTTTCAAGTGATGTTCTTTTAAGTTAGTACTAACCTTCAAGACAGCTGTTAAAATTTCATGATATTCTATTCATTATGTATTCTCAAATCCTAGCTGTATTCTCAAATATTGTGCAGAGTCCTTGTATAATCCACTTATGATAATCTATAACAAGTCTGTTGATCTATGTTACCTTCCTCCTGAATGGAAAAAATCGTTCATTATCCCTTTGTTTAAATATGGAAGCAAGTTTGACATATCAAACTACAGAGGAATTGCTAAGCTAAATGCTATTCCAAAACTGCTGGAAAATTTTTTGACTAGTTGTCTATCTCACCAAATATCTTCATTGACATCAACGTATCAACATGGCTTTTGTAAGTCACGTTCCACCACTACTAACATTTTGGAGTTTACTACTATCGTAAATGATGGATTTTTAAATAGCAAGCAAACGGATGTAATTTACACGGATTTTAGTAAAGCATTTGACAAAGTAAACCACGACCTGTTGTTACACAAGCTTTCGTTAATGGGATTTAGCAGTTCAACCCTTAAATGGATTCGTTCATATCTGTCCAACAGAACCCAACAAGTCAAGTTTAGAAACGTTTTATCGATAAATTTGGATGTTCCTTCTGGTGTTCCCCAAGGAAGCCATCTTGGCCCGTTGTTATTTACCCTTTTTATTAATGATCTGCCCTCTGTTGTCTTGCACTCAAGAATTTTAATGTATGCTGATGATGTTAAACTATTTAAACAACTAAATAACCCCAAAGACCAACTTCTACTTCAAGCCGATATCAATAAACTTGTGGAATGGTGCAAACTTAATTTTATGTACCTTAACATAAAAAAATGTAAACAAATGTCATTTTATCGAAGCAACTACTCAAATTATTCTTATCACATTAATGGAATAATGCTTGAAAAAGTTAACACTATTACCGATTTGGGATTCATCCTTGATCATAAGCTGGATTTTCGAGATCACATTGCGCTAACTGTTAACAAGGCTTGTGGAGTTCTTGGATTTATGAAACGATGGTCTAAAGAATTTTCAGACCCTTACATTACAAAGCAACTTTATATTTCCTTGATTCGCCCTATTCTTGAATATGGATCAATTATATTTGATCCTTACTTCACCATTTACATAAATAGTATTGAACCTATCCAAAAACAATTTCTTATTTTCTGTCTACGGGGTCTTGATGGAACTCGTACGTGCTGTCATCATATGAAAGTAGGCTTGGACTGATTAAATTACCAACTTTGAAAAGTCGTCGAACCATGCTTAGTATCCCTTTCCTCCTTGGATTGATTCGCGGTGAAGTTGATTCAAAGTTTCTGCTGAGCAAAATAAATTTCTGTGTACCAACAAGAGCAACCCGTAACTATCAACTAAAAGGTCTAGATTATCACAGGACCGTCTATGCTAACAATGATCCCTTTCGTCGCATATGTGAAATATTCAACAAATTTTATCATATTATCGATATCTCTGAATCTAATGATGTTCTAAAACGAAAAATAATTTTGTACTTAAATACGTAATTGTACTCCTTTATATTTTTTCTTTAGTCTGTAAGGACTTATAGTCTATAGACTTAAATAAATAAATAAAAAAAAATAAATAAAAAAAAATGTTGTGAGTTATTGTGCTAAGAGTTTTAAGTTTTTTTTTCTTTTTTTTGAAGTGCTTTTTTATTTATTGAATCTTCAAAATGAACTAACAATAAATATTCAAATCTTAATACTAAATATAAAAATAAAAAAATTATAAAAATGTGCCTTTTACTTAAGTAGCCAATGCTACACAAAAATGTATTATTTTGCACGGTCAAAATCCGTAAAATAAACCTATTTAACGTTGTGATGGGGGCAAGGGTATCCCTTCTTCTCAACCAAGAGTAGCCCTCAAAATTAATAATATTGCGTGCAAGAGGATTTGGGTGCAGTTCCAGTTTACTGAAACTTATAAAATTCCTCTTTTACCAGTGGAACACACATATCCTTGTGAATTCGGGAGTTTTTTACATACAATGGAACTGCAGTAATCATTCGAAGAATTTGGTGTTTTCGCCTTTGAATTTTTTCAATGTTTGACGCTGAGGCGGTGCCCCATAATTGAATTCCGTAGCACCATATAGGCTTTAAAATTGTATTGTATAACAAAATTTTGCAATCCAACTTCAATGCCGAGTTTCTGCCCATACGCCAATTTAGTTGCGCTGCTTTTAGCTTCAACTGCGTGACTTTTGCTTCAACGTGAGACTTCCACGTTGCTTACAATCCAGGTGAATACCAAGGTTCTTGACTTCATTTTGCTGCGGAATAGGTGAGTTGTTAATTTGGATATGCGCACATGTTTGTTTACACAGTGTGAACGTGACATGAGTACAATATTTCTGCTCATTAACCCTTATTTTCCAAAGCTTCAGCCATTTTTCCAATATTGAAATATATTTCTGTAAATTTCGTGAAGCTAATCGGTAGTTTTCATGAACGCTCAAAAACGCTGTGTCGTCTGCAAAAGTTTAAGTGTGGATTCCAGATGTCGTTTGCATAAAATATAAAGTGGGTCCCAGAATGCTACCTAGGGGAACTCCTGCCTCGATTGGCTGAGTTGGGCTTACAAAGTCGCCTTCTCTGTTATCAAACTTCCGGCCGCATAAGCAGCTTTCCAGAAGCTTGTGAGTATTTGCAGGCACTTTCAACTTTATTTTGTGTTTAGCCCGAAAACTAAATTGATGATCAGGGATGCATCCGACATTGTTCAATATTGTACTCAACCTAGCCATTAACAATTTTTCGAATAGTTTTGAAATTGTTGGCAAAGGACTTATTGGTCTATATGATTCTACCTTAGTCGGATCCTTCCCTGGCTTGGGTATCATAGTAATCATAAAGACCTTCCACTCTGCAGGATAATACTCAAGCCGTAAAATAGCGTTAAAAATAAAAAGTAGAATTCTTTTAGCTACACGAGGTAGGTTAGGTTAGGTTTAACAGGCTGTCAGCTATTGTAAAGCCAGCCCACTTAGGTCCAGTCTGGTCCCGTTGTGTTGCCTGGATGTGATACGTATCTCAGTATATTTACATATTACTGGTTTAGAACCAACCCGGGGATCGGATGAAGGATTCCAATCCACTTACATTCCGATACCTCCGTCAAATCATGAAGCATCCGTCTGCCTAGGTACAATGCCCTCATATAAGAAAGAGCTGGACACTGACAGAGGAAGTGCTCAACGCTCTCTACTTCCTCCTCGTGTCTGCAACTTCTACAGAAGTCACTAGATTGAAGATTTAACTTCCTCGCCTGCGCTCCTATGTGGGAATGTCCCGGCAGGACTGCTACAACCAAATGCAACCTCCTTCGGAGCAAGCCCTAAGGATGATAGTTCTCCTGTTATCATATCTAGGCCATGTCAGCCTTGATATTCGACAGGTATCCTCACTATACCATCTGTCTTGAGCGGTCTGGAGAAGTTGTCGCTGTACTTGTTTCTTACAGATCACAAGCGGGATTCCAACGATCCCATCTATATCTCCCTGTTGTAGCTGGACACCGGCCTTTGCCAGTTCATCCGCTACTAGATTTCCAGGCACTACACTGTGCCCTCGTACCCAGAAAAGCTTCAGCTTCGAATGTCTCGCTATCTCGTCTAGAGATATCCGACATTCACGAACCAACCTAGATGTCGTATAGACTCCAGATAGTGCATACAACGCAGCCATACTATCAGTACAAATTCGGATATCATCCCCGTATATCCTGTAGTACCTTAATTAGTTAGCTGCCCTCATAATGGCTGCAATTTTGGCCTGCGCTACGCTGCACTCATTTTGCAGCCTAGCTGCAGCTACACAAGGTAACTGTTAAAGCATTTTGCCAGTAATTTGATCAATACCTGGAGCTTTCCTGGGCTTTATGTTACTGATACCTTGTTCTACGTCTTGAAATATGGATCGCAAAGACACAGGCGGTCTAACTGCATATAATGATAATTCAGCTGCATCAATTGCTATATCATTTGTAATAGAAACATTTCTCAAATGGTTAACATTGAGAATGGTTTTCAGAATCGCTTAGTGCCCAGTCGCCAGTTAAAGTTCGCAAAGGTGGCTTACCTCTAACCGGTCTTTTCAGACTATTTGTCGCTTATCACAGGGTATAGTCAGATTAAGGGGTACCATAAAAGCTTTCCAAATATGTTTTAAGGGAAGCCATTCTGTGGATTTCAAGCAGATTTCTTAGTCAAGTTACGCATTCCCGTAGCCTAGTCTAAAGCTGGGGAGACCTACGAAGTTTCCACTTGCTTCTAACTCTTTTTTTCTCAATTTCAGACGAATAAATTCTATTGTTCTCACTTCTGGATTTTATGTGACCAGTGGTAGCATGCTGTGCGGCCAGCTTGAGGTTTTCAGAAAAATCGTTAATTGACGCATCAATATCCTCAGGCGTTCTCTAGGCGATATTTTCACTGCAATGTGTACAAAATTTTTATTTTTTTATTTTTTTTTTTTTGTATTTTAGCCAATTAACTCTACACAACAAAATTTTTGTCTGAGAAAATATCAAAAAAATAACCTTGGATATCGTTAGAGCCAATCTCTTACAGAACAGAGGTTATAGTGGGTGAGTGATCTGGTGATAAATCTAATGAAGGCTCCTTTTGCATCGACTCTAAAGGAAATTTTTTCGCAACTCCGAAATCTATAACATCTGAGATCAATCGTCGGTCTGACGGCCAATAAGTCGGGTGTCCGGTTGAAACCACATCTAAACCCAGATTGGAAACGGTGTCAAAAAGCACACGGCCTTTCGAGGTAATTTAACGTGATCCCCAAAAAGTATGTTTAGCGTTATAGTCGCCAACCGCTAAAAATCGAGGCCCAAGTGATTTGAAAAAATTTGTATATTGATTTTCGTTACTGAAAACCGGGGTGGGGAATAAATCGAGGAAATAACAATTTTATCATGAAAATGTTCAATACATATGGTTGTTGCTTGGAGATACTCCTCAGATACTCCTCTCGCTTAGCAAATAGTGCTTAATTCTAGTTTTTATCAAAATTGCCGAGCCTCCACAGGATCTGCCACGGGGATCTTTAGTATCATATAGTCTGTAGCCATTAATTTTGAAATAGCTGTTCCTTGTTAAGTGAGTTTCAGCAATCAGCATTATGTCGATTTGCTAAGGAAGTGCTCAAGTTCATTTTTAGGTTGGCAGATGCCGTTTGCGTTCCAGAAACACATTTTAAACCAACTTCCATACAAGTCTTAGAAATTTTTTTTAGAAAATATCTTCTAAAGGAAACAGTTTATAAGTAATTTAAATAAACTTTTGGCACAATATAAAAGGTGGTACTGTTAACAAATCTGCATTGTTAACTCGAAAAACTCATTTCTTAAGAAATGACTATGTTGTAATAAAGGAGCGATATGATCAAAAGTTAGTATACGTCAAAATTTTTTTTTTTTTTTTTCCTTGGTAAGTTGTACCACATTAGAATCTGGTTTATATTTAACTATGGCAGCAATCCTTCTTTCTTCTCTTGTAGTTAACAGCTTTGGACGTTCTCTTCGCTTAAAATCGTCTATTTTCGTAAAACTTTTTAATTTTTCCACAATGCTTTTTAAGAGGTGTAGTGTCTTCATAAATTTTTACCAATTTTTCGAAATGGTTTACCTTTTTCTCTTAGCTCTATTGTAGTTTTTCTTGTTTTTATTGAAATTTCCGTTCTCATCTTTATTCTCGACTTTTAGAAAACTTTTCTGGCACTTTCACAACGGATGTTTACAATCAATTAACTAAAATAATTTTTTTTGTCTTCTTCAATAAAATTCATTATAAAAATAGCTATAAATCTGCTGGTTTTAGCGAAAAAATTAAATGAGACGGAAAATATCTACACAATTATGAAGCGTAATTTGTGACAGTTTTAGTTAAAAGTTATTATAAAAAATTTTTGAGCCTTTCTTTTCTTGTTTATTTTTTTTTTTCTTGGACCAGTACTCAGGAGATGACGCCTATATATGCAGTGCATTGTACTGGAACTAGGAAAATATGCTATGATAAGGTAGGAAAGAGGGAGTAGTATTCGTGAAGATTTAACTTTAACAATAACAACACGAAAGATTAAAACAAACTCTATTGCAGCATTTAAAATGTTGGAATCAAATTAGTTAAAACTGATCAGTGCCCAGTGTATATACCTACGACACTGCTCAGATTAGCAAAATTTAATCCAACACCTTCCACACTACAAGGTAATGAAGTACATTCAAAAGAAATTAATATTGAACATGTATGTATATAAAAAACACGGACCACGGTGAAAAAAGAAACAAACAAAAAAGAAAAGAAACACATACTGCTACCTATTCCGGTGCACTTTTACTTCATACGAAATTAATAATGAACATATAGAAAATACGGTCAACGGTAAAAAAAAGAGAGAAAGAACAATAAACACGTATACACAGCATTAGGTAGTCTTAGAATTGTAGCTACTTAGATTTTTCTAGTGCTAATACTAGCAATGCAATAAAACGAAATATAAAACTATCACTGATGTTGACTCACTTTCGATGCTCATAGTATACTTATATAACGGTTATTTATTGAGCTTTGTTTCATGTGAGAGAGATCGTATATGATGATTGCAAAAACAAAACATAAACTAATAACTTGCGCGCAATATTGAAACAGTAAATGTGAAAAATAAATGAGTAATTTGGCGGGGCGCTAACCTGATGACGGGCCGTGTATGTATTTGAACTTTTTTGTTATTTGAAAAATGTAACGGATGACATTTGACGGATATTGCGACTTAAGGCTCCTACCTTAAGCGACAATACTTTGAAAAAAACAAAATAGAAATTGATAAATAAATTAAAACATTTCGAGAATAACGAACAGAGTTAGTATTTGTAAAAAAGAGTTAAAAAATCTACCATTGAAAGTTCTTGTATTACAACCGTGGACGGAGTTGAAAGTTTTATACTAATGAGTAATTTTTTTTTCGTTTTTGGTTTAATGCTCATCTCAATTTAAGTATTTTTTTACAATAAAACTTGCTTAACCAAATAGCCAGGGAAAAATTTGTCTGAAATGTTCATTTTTAAAAAAGAGTGATTAGCAAATATTAATGCTAATTTTATTTTTACAATAGATTTAATAGTAAAGAAAATTTAATACGCACTAAAAATTAATGAATGAAGTCAAGTCATTCTAAAGTTTCTGCCACATCATTTTCGATTGTTGTGAAATTTTGTGAAAAGAAATATATTGCAGTTCCGTTAGCATAATCAAATCTCAGTCAGAACAATAATCTTCGTGTAAAAAAATCACTTGTGCCTAAAAACTTTTTTGAATTTTCTACTAATTTTCTATAGACATTTGTCAAATAAACGTTCAATAAATTTAGAATATTTTTATGTAAGAGGCCGCATGCTTTTTTTTAAGTATCTGAAAACTATCTGATCATTTAATTTTTATTTTTAATGTTTGCTTCTTGTGAAAAGTTCAAAGTATTAACATGTGAGTGTATGTAATAGAAATCATTAAAAATCATTAAAAATGTGCAACATGAACGTTTAATTGAAGAACATTTTATTTTTACACTGGATCAGACAGACATATTTACATACGAGTACATATGAAAACTTTGAATGTTTTTGCTGTAGTATTTCAGTATTTAAAAATTCATTTTTATGTTCATGTTTGTGCGAGTAAAATTTATTTAAGTATTGCCAGCATATGCTAATAACAATTTTAAAAAGTTGTTAACGTCTTAACCCAACATATCCGGCGCCTAATGTTCATGTACTCGCTAAGCTCATGTTGTTCTGGCGTTTGTTTGGCTCTTTTTTTTTTTCTTCTTCTTTTTGCTGCATTTGGGCTGCCAAAGTTACGGTCTCAGTGCGTCAAGTTTGGTGTGTGTTTGCGTGGCATTTGTTTTGGCAACATGTTCCCCGTAGAAGCATTTAACATCAATAATAATAATAATCATCATCATCATCATCATGCTCAACTTTATCGATGTTTTATTGATTTAAGTTGTTTATTTGTTTTGCTTTTTTTTTTTGCAGATCAAATGAAACAAAACGTGAAGAAGTTTTTTGTTTGCTGCACATTTAAAAGCGTGAACGGGCCCATTAATAATCTCGCTTGTGATTTAATTGTGCATAAATTTTGTTGAAATTCTTGTTTTTTATTATTTTGTTTTCTCATTTATTGTGGCACAGCATTTGATAATTTATAATTTTGTTGATTTTCTCAAGAGGGTGCATGTTAAGGTTGCTGAGGGATTTCCATTTTGATTTGTTTTGTTTGTTTGTTTGCTCGCCTGCTTCAGTTGCAGCCTCTCTGCTTAAAGATGATGTTTTTTTTTTGTGATGTTAAGGCACGCTGGCGCATTGGCGCATGTTGTGCCAATATGTTAACGAAAATGAATGTCTGTATGTGTATGAGAGCTAAATTGTTTTGGTACCTTTTCTCCTGATTGTTTCCTTTAGCTTGCCTTCCTATTGCAATTGTTTCTGTTGCTAGTGTTCGAGTTGCTGTTGTTGTCCTCCTACGTTTTTATATATAAGTAAAGAATATACAAAAAGGTTGAGATTTGTTATTGCTAGTGTTGTATTTTTTTTATTTTTATTTTTATTTAAGTTGCAGATGGATTTGAAGGTATAAATTATTTCCCATAGTTTTTATTCAGTTTTTATTTTGTATATTTTATTTGATAACCCTACCCAAAAAGAAGGCGGTATTCTAAATTGTAACGTCTGGTAAGAAATAATTCTTTAGCAAATCGTAGAATCCGACCAATTTGCAAACAAACAAAAAATCAGAGCAGTAGGAAAATTCGCCCGCTTAAAAAATACATGCGTACCCCAATTTTCCCAATTTCCCAGAGTCTCAAACCTCAAAATGCAGCAAATTAGAAGATGACAATCACAAACAGAAGAAAGGCACAAAGAAAGCAAGGAGTCGTTAAAGGATGATGCTAAGAGGTATAGGATTCTGTCGGGATCTTCATACAGGAAGTATAACTATTGCACACGGGAAAAAATTAATAAATTACAAATCTTTTATTATTACTCGTTTTTTTTCGCCTTAATAATAACGTAGAATACAAAGTTCCGCGGCTGAAAAAGCGTGTACCAAAACGGAGACAAATTATAAAGATCTTTATAGCAAAAATCTTATAAACAGCACAAATCGATAAAACACCACAATCGATAAAACTTGATGTTTAGGTGTAGTTCGCATTCAACATCGACCCTTAAAATTTAACCACCCGGTATCTTACCTTTTCTCTTGTTTTTCTATTGTTAATAAAAAGCATTGCCAATTTAAATTATGCATTTGGTGCTTTTATTTGCGCACTGGTGCACAGCTGATAACTTTAGGAATGCAATACATGGTCAAAGTTTGTACGACTGCGTTTTGGTACTAGAGCGCTGATCAACCACAAGAAATATTTCTTATAATATTTTCAAGTACTATCCATCTTTTTCTTTCGCATTTCGAAACAAACACTGAAGTAGAATAAAATTTAAGTAGAACTTCAAGCTGGATGTTTTTTAAAAATCGTCCAAATTTTGAGCAAAATTCGTCATAATCGTCACGTACTCTAAACAAAATCGGCACAAATTCGTCAATTATTAAAACCTTGAAAAAAAAGGCAAGTTTAAAATATTATTTTATTTGTTTTTTTATTGCATAAAAAACAATTCAACGGTTTTTATTCAAATAAAACAATTTAATTTGGAACTACAGGAATAATTTATAAATTTAAAAAAAATACACACACATGTACCTATGTACAATAGATACGAATTTTTTTCCAAAATGAATAGATATTGAATTTTTTTCCAAAATGAAAAAAAAGTGCATTCCGTGCAGTGATTAAACACTATTATTTAAAAAGGAAAACGGTGAAAGAGGCACAAGAAAAGCACGATAAACACTACGGTGAGTCTGCTCCGTTAGATTACATGCTAAAATATTGCAGCAATATCATCAACAGGAAAGCCAAAATAGGCGATTATTGTAGAAAACATAAAGCGATTTGTTGAAATGGTAAACAAAGCATACGAACGTGCGTTCAACATTTTGCTTGAACATATGAAGCTATCGGCAAGATGGGTGCCGCGTTTGCCCATTGTTGAACAAAAACGAGTTCGACCGACCACCTCATAGCGGTGTTTGAACATGATAAAGCGTAAACCTGTTGATTTTTGGCGTCGAATAATATCTGATGATGAAATGTGGGTCCACCACTACAAATCTGAAACCTAAAATCAATGGAAAAAGTGAGTGGAAGCTGATGGAAATACTCGGAAGAAGGCGAATACAGTGAAATCGGCTGGCAAGAGTTGTGTTCATTTACTAAAAACTTTTACAAATTTGTAATAATTGTTACTAGAAAGCGTTCATTAACCCAAAAAATTTGCAACGAGAGAGCGTCAAAAGAGCGTAAAAAATTGAGAGCCATAAAAATTCTTGCAAGTTTTTACAAGTAAAATTTTTACTTGCAATAGTTATTCAAACAGCTGTTTTGCTTTTGTGTTTACAAAACAGTATTTCTAAATTTAGTTAAAAATTAAAACATTTTGGAAAATTTAAGAAATTGTAATTGTATGTAAACCTTTAAGCCGATTAAAAGTATTAAAAAGATTACAAATGTATTTTTGTGTAACTTATTAGCAACAGAAGTAAAATAAGAAGTCTAAGGGAAATAAACTAAGCAACACAGTATCTGGCACGACAGTGGCAAAGGATGTTCCGGCCAATTTACTTGCTTGAATGTGTTTAAAGCTTCTAGGGAAGCAATTAAATTCACACTTGGATCCTTCCATTTATAGTTATATTAACATTTATCTAATTTTAACCTCTAAAATATTTTTGTTTCTTTATTTTTTACAAAAGAGATGTTATTTTTAGTATTGTAAATATTATGAGTACCTAGCTACTCGGTACTTTAAACTTTGAAATTAATTTGAAAAAATAAAAATGCTATGTGTAGGCAGCCAGTTATAACGTATAAATACACGTTTCAATTCAATTGTGAATTGAGTCTTTCAATTGAATTGGGTCTTGGCAACACACTTCATAAACTGAATTGAAAGATTTTCATCCAACTATCAGATTCAATGAAATTAATGGCAATTTTAAAATTATTTAACATTTTCTTTACAAAAAATTACAAATATAAATTTGGACAATAATTTATTGAATTTTTGTTGAACTTTATAATTTTTTAAAATTAAATTTTTGGTTTGTACATTTGTACAACGGGTTATAGTTCAAGTTTTTTCCTTTCTTAAGTTTTTTGGACAACTGATCAGGAGACTCGAACATACAAAGCACAATCGAATTGAGAGACTTACTAGCCAACTTGAAAAAAATCAAAATGGTTTAATTTTTTTTTCAACCAACTCGACAACTTCCAAACGAATCAATTTAAACGTCTTGATTTGTACAACAACCGACTCAGTAGCCAATTGAGTTTATCGCAAAGGGATCGATCTTTCAGAACCCAAGTGAGCTGGAGAATCCAGGCACTTTTTTGAGAATACAGCGGCCTGCCTACCTAACCAATTGAGTTGAAACGTGTATGGGGTAAGCTCCCCTAATTAAAAATAGATATTTTATTCAAATGTATTTAGCGTATTTCGACTACGTCTAGTACTAGATTAAATAAAATTGTAAAACTTTTCTTTATTCTGTTACAAGCCGTACTCAAAAAACGCCAGCCATGACAATGCTGAATATTAATGACCACAACCAAGCTCTTTTTATAACAATATACATATACATATGTATAATTTGTCCAAAAAATATAAGAGTAGTTATTAAGTACTCATATATACCTATACATAACAACACTACTCTAACTTGCAAATTTTAGCTAGAAAAGTGTTCATTTACTTTTTCACATTTTTGAGAGTAATTTTGCAAAATTTCTTGTTACTCTCTCGTTACTAGTTTTTACTAGTAAAGTAGATGAACACACCTAAGGTTATGGCCATGGGGTATTTCGTGATGCGCACGGAATATTGCTTATCGATTATATTGAAAAATTATCCACAATCACAGAAAGGTATTATCGTGCATTATTGGATCAATTGATTGATACAAGCAAGAAAAAACGATCACGTTTATAGAAGATAAAAGTGCTCTTTCTTCAAGACAACGCACCGGCTAAAATTACTTAAAACACACTTCGAAGTGGTTGATCGTTCACGTTATCATCCAGATTTAAGTCCTAGTGATTTTTGCCTGTTTCCAGGCTTGAAAAAATGGGCTCGAGGTAAAAATATTAATCTCAAACAAAGAAGTGATTACGAAAACTAACGCATATTTTGAAAGGTTCCCAAAATCGTATTATTCAGATGGTATAAAAAAGTTGGAATATCGTCTTACTAAGTGTTTAGAGCTAAAAGGAGCTATGTTGAGAAATAAATGGTTTTTGAAAAAAAAAATGTTTTTCTACTACTACTACTTAAGTAGCTTCAAGAAACACAAAATGGAAAAAATGCATTCCGTGCAGTGATTAAAAACTATTATTTAAAAAGGAAAACTGCGAAAGAGCCACAAGAAAAGCTCGATTCCATTTTCAAGAAACACAAAAGTTTTTTACATCAAGCGATTACAACAAATTAACTTATCGATGAATTTGGGTGAAATTTTAGCAGCGTTTGACAGATCACAATTAAAAAAATATGTGTGCCATCTATCACTAGGTAGCTTTAATATTAATCCGCCATCGTGTTGTGCCATTTATACGTCTCGTAACTTACTTGCGAATAAAAACTATTTTCAAATAGTTAATTCACAGTTTATGCAGCCGAAGAAGGTTCAAAGCGAAATGCTAAAACACGTTTATATGGTAACACCGCGCGGTCATGTGATTATGAAAATGTAAGTTAAATTGTTCAAATTTGGAAATTATTTTTTCACGCAATATATTGAAAGTTCTTTCACAATTATTGACATTTACAACATCGAAGACTCATGTTGAGTTGAAAACAAAAACTGAAACTTTTTAAGAAGGTGGTAACATGCGAAGCTTTATTTGCACATAAGAGCGTTACTCAGCAAAACTTTCATGACCTGATATAGCTCCTGGTGACTTTTCTTGTTTCAAAAAAAAAGTTAACTTTTGGTGCAACCAGGGATCTCAAATAAAAACAATTATGCCATTTTTTTTCACAATATAATGAACTTTCTTTCACAATTTTATTTTTTATTATTGTTGCCATTTACAATTTTGCCTGATGTTTAAAATAAAATTTAAACTTTTAAAAAAGGTAGCAATGTGTTATACTTTATTTGCAAACATGAGCTTTATTCAAGACAAACTTTTGTGAGTTAGTACCTCACAATAAAAAAAACTATAAGGCAATATTTTACGTTCTTATTTGAGAATAACTCGTACGTATAAACGAGACATACATATATATTACTTTCAAATAATTATTTTTTTTAAGCAATTATATATTGAATCTTCAAAAAGTGAGCCAACAATAACTTTTTCTTTTATCTTGGACCAGAACTCAGGGGATGACCCCTACATATGCAGCACATTGTACTGGAACTAGGAAAATAGGTTATGATGAGGAGAAAAGAGGGAGTAGTGTTTGTGGAGGTTTAACTTTAGCAATAACAACACGAAAGACTTCAACAAACTCTATTGCAGCATTTAAAATGTTAGAATTAATTTAGTTAACACTGATTAGTGCCCAGTGTACATAACTTCGACACTGCTCAGATTAGCAAAATTTAATCCAACACCTTCCACACTACAAGGCATGATATAAAAAATACAAGGTAGTTTCATTCTCTTTTTATTATTTGTAATAAGGATTTTTGAAGTTTATTTTTAGAGAGAAATATAAAAAGGCGTTGCCACACAGTTGAATAACGGAATTTACTCCTACAATGGATTTTTTCTGAAATGTGTAGTGCATTGTTCATATTAGAAAAAGCTAGAAATAATAAGCTGATGTAAGCAGGTATCTGTGGTCGTTTTGAAACCTATTAGGTTAGGTTTAACAGGCTGCCAGCTATAGTAAAGCCAGTCCACTTGGATCCAATTTGGTCCCAAAAACTAAAAGCACGGACTTCTGCTTATCAGTAAACTTTACGATAGCATTCAAACGAATGCCTATTTTAAAGAGAATATTATTACCTTGAAAAGAAAATACTCTTTAGATATTAAAAACAAATGGAAAAATTTAATGCTTGTGGTTTAAAAATATATAAAAAATTATTTGTACTAGAATGACCCAGGATGCAGCGACAAAACTAATGCACGTAACCTTGAATATTCAATAATACGTTTGATAAAAAATGGACCAATTCGTGTCGTCAAGATCCATCGGCACACAATTGTCATTAAATGTTAGCCCCGAATAGATTAAGACTGATTAAATATCCGAAAAGCCAACGTCTTAATCCACGTCATACTAAAGGCACATTGAAACATGGCGTCGGTGGCATTTTAGTCGGGGTATGTTTTTCAAGTCATTTTTATATATTTTAGATTTATGTATGTATTTTATTTTAAAATTTTTATTTATTTTTGTTAGAAGCCACAATTTTATTATTATTTTTAGACACAACTTCAAACAAAACTGAAAACAAGGGAATGTATAAACTAATACGGTAGCTCAATTTTATGAAAAATGTCACAATCCTTATACTTGTCAGATGGTGATTGTTAAGGAAAATTGAGAGAATAAAACTACCTTGTATTTTTTATATCATGCTACAAGGTAGTGAAATGCATTGTAAAGAAATTAATAATGAACATACATATATAGAGAAAGCACGGACAATTGATTTCATACTATGAAAAAAGAAAAAAAAAACATCTTGCTACTTATTTCGCTGCAATTTGGTTTCATACGAATTTAATTAATAACATACATACATATGTATATAGAAAATACGGGCAGCAGTAACAAAAGAAATCGCGGACAAGGGTGAAAAAAGCAAAAAAAAGAAACATGTGTACACATACTGCTACCTATTCCGTTGCACTTTGATTTCATACTATGAAAATCTTAACAATAATCACAAAAAACGTAACTATGATCAGCCAATGCTAAACATTACGTTTTATTTTGCGCGGACTATATCGATAAAATCACATATTTAACGCTCTGATGGTGGCAAAGGTATCCCTTCTTCTCAACCGGGCGAGGCCGCCAAAATTAAATATGATGTTTGCAAAAGGAAAAACGATGTTTTTTTACCTACTTAGGTAGCTTTAATATTAATACGCCCTCGTATATATAGCTAAAATTATACCAGTTCCGAAACCTGATAAAAGCTATCGACCAATTGCAATTCTGCCATATCTCTCAAAAGTTTTTGAACGATTAATTCACTCGCAAATAAGCTACTACTTGTATACAAACTCCCTGTTAAGTAATATACACAGGCATGTTCTAAAAATCACGTGATTTCAAAGCACATGCCGTTTCAAAAGCACAAATGTAATTTGTGCCTGTTCTGCAAATCACAATTTTTTGAGATTTTCGATGTGATTTACACTCTTCTAAAGCACAAAAAACAGCTGTTTTTTGGTTCAATTTACTGATATTTGCAAAATAAGGTTAATTCCTTCTAATAAATATAAAAGGTAAAATAAAATAAACCAATAGCAAGCAATCACATAATAATACAACAAATTTTGCAACAAAATTAGCGTATCTAGTTTTTTCTTAATTTAATTTATTATTTCGTATAAAATAATTGATTTTACTTAAATAATCAATAGAAAACACATTAAGTTATTTATTAATGTAATAAATTATAAAATTCATAATAAAGTGCGTGCAAAAATTGGGATGTGATTTCAAATTGATTGCAAGTTAGCTAACCGATTTAAAATCACAAAAATCAAAAATATTTTGTGTGCAGAACACCTTTTTTGTGATTTCAAATCACTTTCACAAAAAGTGATTTGCAGAACAGCCCAGACAATCTTCATTTAGACCACAACATAGCTGTGTTACTACCCTGATTGACGTCACAAAAGGAATTAGATCTCATATTGATAAACGCCAAATGGTTTCATTTCTAATATTGCTCGATCACTCTAAAGCTTTCGGTGATGTACAGTGCATCATTTTGATCTTATCCGAAAATTAAAATACATGTTTAATTTTTCGTTGACAGCATTAAAACTTTTGACAGATGTCAGAGTGTTTTCCCCGAAGGAAATGTTTCAGAATGCTATTTAATGCCGAGAGGACTACCACAACGATCGATACTTGGACCGCTTCTTTATTCCATATACGCAAACGATTTACTTTTGCATGTAAAACATTGTAGTATTCAAATGTATGCTGATGATGTGCAACTGTATAAAAGCTGCGGTGTATCCGACATTGCTAATTGTGTATACAACTGATAATTGAAAATTTGGGTCGTATAAAGCTCTGTAGGCGTCTGCAAATGGGATAAGTCTGAACCCCACTCGTACAAAGTTCGTTGCTATGATAATTGGAGTGTCACAAAGCGCAAATTTACGCATTCCACGAGTCAACATTAGTAATGTAGTCGTAAACTTTGTCGAAAAAGCAAAAAACCTTAAGCTTAATTGGTCAGATCATGTTGAAATTAACTGCGGAAAAACTTTTTCTATGTTGAGAAATTAATATTCGAATGCTTCTTGCCAAAACGTATTTATTACCCACATTAATGTATGGCTGCGAATTATTCTCTAGCTATGATGCTATTAGTAAACGTAGGCTCAATGTAACGTACAATAACATTGCCAGATATACTCGTATATTTGGAATCAAAAGGAACAGGAGGGAGCATCTCACAATGTGCCAAGAAAATCTATGGTGTTACTTTTGACAGCTTATTAAAATGTTTTTACAAAAAATTATATATAAAAAAAAACCTCTTATCTCTATGACAGAATAACTATCTCCAGGTTGAATAGAGGTCACAAAATAAACAACATGAAATATGATAAGGCCATTTCTTAGCAACACTTTTTCACAAATGCTATACCTTCTGAAGCCAGCTTCCCCTCAGACCCAAATTACTAATAATGCAAGTAAATTCAAATCTGCCATATTCCAGCTTTTTTCTTAAATTATTTATTTTATTACATTTGTTTTACTATATTTTTGTAAAAATTAGAATTGTTAACAGTATTCTCACCGTTTCTTTTGTTTACTTTATTATACCTTTGTTTTTTTTTACTTAACTTTTTCTGATACATTTTTTTTTTCTTTACTTTAGAAATTGTAATTACAAAATATCTGCCAAATCACTTCAAAATACTGTAATGTATATGACTTGATCTTGTTGTATTGTATTACCCAAACTATACGAAATAAATAAAAAAATAAATTAAATAAATATTATTTTATAGTTATCGTTTTCTAATGAGTAAAAATGTTTGCAATAAAATAAATATGGATGTTTTAAATTTGATTGTTTAAAAATACTTTAAACGGTATTTGAGCTGAGAAAAAAATAATGATAAAAATTCAATCCAAAATAACTAGAAAACTCATTAAAAACAGCTGGTCCCGGCGAGGTTTTATAAGAGAATTTGTCTACCTGCGACATAAATAAATGTTCTTTATGTTCGGCTTTTACCTCAAATTAGTTCGAAATTCATATCGAAAGAGTCGCACAGAGCTGACTTTTATATATACGAGTAAGATTTTTTAACTGCTTGTGTTTGCTTAAAAGGTGAGGGTTTACGCAAGTATGCATTAATTTTTTCCCCCCCCAAACTTTGGCTGTAGTTTATGTGTTAAGACTCGCTAAGAATGCTGGTTGCTTTAAAAATATATATGTGTGCATGTCATGTATGTAGACTCGTATTTGAAAAAAAAAATGCAGATGCTAAGTTTCTGATTACGTCTGTCCAGCAATAAACGGACAAACTGCTTTTACTGTTCACTGCATTGCTTTGTATTGTACTGCTAAGTTAATTATGAAAGCTTGGACATTTTTTATTTATTTAGTAGTAGGACTTTTTATTTCTTATATTTTTGTTTGCGATGCAGATTACATTATGATTTATGCAAAATAGTAAAACCATATGAAGGCAACATGTGCCTGTTTCAGACAGCAACTGCTACACACACACACACACACACACACTGGCAAACTTGCAGGAAGAAACAAATTGAGCAAATAAAATAAAAGTTAAAATAAACTCTTCTGTGCACTGCAGCGAATGCGAATACTGTCCGCAATGGACAAAGTTAATAGTTAAGTGTTAATAAAGATTTTTTTCTTAATTTCGTTCTTTCAGTTGGGAAACACTAAACTAAATTCCACAACATTTGTAAGACTGTCTCTTATATTCACAAATATGAAAAGTACTTGTTTATGCAATAATATTTATACCCAATTGGAAACTTAGCGCTATTCGCCTTTTTTCATTCATTCATTTCATTGAATGTCTGTCAATATTTCATTCGATATGATCGACTTGACCGTCTGTCTCCCGGCCTGGCCTGTTCTGCCTGCACGAGTGCGAATATATGCCTGTCTTAGAATTCAATATGTATACATTTCATAGCTAAAATAGTAAGTATTCGTATCTATCATAAAGCACTCGTTCGAATGTCCATGTCCACTACAATTTATCTATTTAATGTAATCGGATTCTTTAACTATTCGTCGCAGTTGTTAATTTTGCTGTCGTATGTGTTGCTTATGAACTCCACCTTTCTGAACTGGTCGTTTGCCATTTTGGTTGGTATTCCAAACCAGATACGAGTATTTAATGTTATGCTTATGCCGATTTGCTTGTTTTCTTGCTTGTGTGCAGCTTTGGTTAAGAGTTTTGTTCTTTCCATTATCGGTTTCTGTTTTTAGTACGAAATGATTGGTATTTGGTTTAAATTTCAATATTGCGTGACTGGAACAGCTTCTGTTTAATTTACATGCTGTAGAGTATTTTGAGTAGATAATATTCATGTAGCAGTAGCTAATTCCCAATAGCAGTTGGAAGTTTGAAATCTATAATTTAAACCAACCAAAATGTTTGATACGATAAAGAAAAAATAAATTCTAAACGAGATTTTTGAACTTGAGCTTATAAAATGAGATGTACGAGGTCTGATAAAAAAATAACCGTTATTTTCAAATTTCGTGAGTTAAGTATGTTTGATTTTCGCATTTTTTGGTACACATGTCTGTTATATATGTTGGCAATCTCAGCTATTTAGGATTGCCAGTTTGTTTTTGACAGATAAAAAGCTTAGTGTGCTCTTCGATTTTTAACTATTCGAAAAAATTGATCAAAGAAACTGTATTAAGTTTTGTGTAAAGAACGAAATTAAATGTCAAGGGAATTTGAAATGTTAGCTGTGGCGTTTAGCGAGTCTACTATGAGCATAATATAAGTTCAATTGTAGTATAACCGGTTTAAGAAAGGCCGAGAAGATGTCAATGATGATGCTCGTCCTGGTCGCCCGAGCTCGTCAACAACAGATGAAACCATTGAAGCAGTAAAGGAAATGATTTTGGATAATCGTCGAAACACTATCAGAAAGGTTTCTGATAATGCTGGCATATCGTTCGGCTCATGTCAATCATTTTTTACGGATGTTTTAGGCATGAAACGTGCGGTAGCGAAGATCGTTAAAACGTAGCATTGACATCGCTCAGGAGCAGTTGAACATCGTCAACGACGATCCAGATTTCCTCAAAAAGATCATAACTGGTGACGAATCATGGTTGTATGGCTATGACATTGAAACCAAAGCCCAATCATCCCAATAGAAGCGTCTAGAAGAGCGAAAGCCGGAAAAAACACGTCAAGGTCGGTCATATGTGAAGGTTTTGCTTATTGTTTTCTTCGACCGCAAAGGCGTGGTGCGTCATGAATTCTTGCCACAAGGCCGTACGGTCATTAAGGAATACTATCGCTTGCGCAAAGCAATTCGACAGAAATGTACAGAATTGTGGAAAAAATAATCATGGATTTTGCACCATGATAACGCATCAGCTCACACATTGATGCTTGGGCTTGAGTTTTTGGCGAAAAAGAAAGCCATTATTATGGCTCAACCAACGCATTCACCGGACGTGGCCCCCGCTGACTTTCTCCTCTTCCCAAAACTGAAGGCACCGATGAAGGAAAAGCGTGTTGCTACGATTGAGGAGATAAAAGAAAAATCGAAACAGGAGCTGGCGATACCAAAAAGCGCATTTCAGAAGCATTTCGAGGATTTGAAAAAATACTGGTATAAGTGTATAATATCTGACAAGGATTACTTTGTAGGGGACAAGATAGTTATTGATGAATATATTTTGATCATATACTGTGAGTCAAATTTTAACTTTTTTCCATTAAGAGGTTGATGTTCTCAAGTATCTAATCAAGCAAACTGCCCAGATATGTTTTACAAAATGGTTTCGTTTAAGCGCATTCCTTTTTTCCAATACTCAAGGGATGACCCTACATATTGTAGTGCGTTGGTCACACTTATATATGTACTGTGTTGATCACATTTATTTTAAATAAATAAAAGCTTACAAATTATAACGTAATGTACTAAAACGGAATTTAATTACAATTACAAGTTATTCAATAGTTTAATAAAACCTTGAATTTGCTTACATAGAGAATTTTGGCCGCGCACAAGAACTGTAAACAAAAAATTGTAGAACAGAAAATTGCTAGCAAATAAATAATAAACCAAAGAATATGTTGAAAGAATTAGAGTTAGAAATTAGTATAAGTAGCTGTAAAAATTGTAAAAAAAAAATCAGAATATTTTTGGCTTCAAATCAAGGCTCTTCTTATTATTCTAACCAAGCATTCTAACCTAAGCTAAGGCTAAGTACAGCGTTCAAAACTCCTTAGCACACAATAATATGCAGCGCATTGTACTGAGGATCAGGAAAACGGGATTAATGTTTGTGGAAGTTTGACTTAAACTATCAATAACAACACGGAAACACCTAAACAAAAGTTATAACAGCATTTAAAGTTTTGGAATTAAATTAGTGAAGAATGATCATATTGTATACATATGTATCATATATGTACCTTCACCACGACTAATAAAAAATGCTCCAACACATCCAACCCTGCAAAATAATAATTTATATAGCAAGAACATTAAAAAAACTGAATAATGAACATATAAAGAATAATGAACATATGATACTATTGAGCATCAGAGGGTACATGGATTTTTTATTACGATAAATTACTTTGAATATATTTTAGACCGCTTCTCAAAAAATTAGATCAGTATGTTTTAGTTGGAGTTAAGATTTTGAAGAAAAAAATATCGGTGAAAAATATCAGACATACTTTTGTGTTTCCAGGGTGGTTTAAATTAAGCTAATAGTTAGTGATGCAAAGATTGGGCGTTGCCAATAAAAATCATGTGATGCCGAAGCAGGTAGATAAGCGAGGCTTGCTATCTCTGCTTCTACAAAGGCGGATTGATATTGAAGCTACCTAAAGGGCAGTACGCAGTTCTTACGGAAATTCAGGTCCCCATAAGAACTGTGTGTAAAAAAAAGTTACGGAATTTCAGGTTGGTAAATTCCTTATTTAAATTTCAGCATACCGGTACGGAGTTCTTAAAGAAAAGTAAACGGAATTTCTGATAATTTTTTATTATTACAAGTATGTTAAGTGGAAACTTTTCCGTTAACTGAAACAAAAATTAAGTCCCATTTAGCCGACCGTAGAAATTGTAACTATAACGTAAATGTAAATGTAACGTAAATGTAGTAGCACTTATAGAACACGCATATTTACATTTTCCACATTTATATTTTCCACATTTTACTTATTGAGAATTTTCTTTTTTATATTTTTAAAGGGAAAATAGGAAAACAAAAGAAAATCTTCAAATGTAATTAGAAAATATATATGTATATGCATATAAGTTTTTTATTTATTTTTTATTTTGGACCAGTACTCAGGGGATGACCCCTACATATGCAGTGCATTGTACCAGAACTAGGAAAATAGGTTATGAGGAGGGGGAAAGAGGGAGTAGTGTTTGTGAACATTTGACTTGAACTTTCCAACGTTATAACAGACAGGAAACACGTCTGTAGGCAACTTATTCCACAGGCGAAGCGTGCGGCTGAAAAACGAATTCTCTCTGTAAAGCGTTGTACGACTCCCTGGCCAATCGACCACAAATAGGTGAGCTCTGGACGAAGAACGCGTGCTTCGTAAAAATGTGCGAGTTTAGGGAACAAGATCCCCAATCTCATCAAAGCAAAACCCATTGTAGTAACGATAGAACAGAGTAACGCACCCCACACTGCGTGAATGCTCCAGTGAATCAATAGAGTTGGATGCCCTACTGTCACTGATGAGCTTCTTCGCCCTCTCCTGCACACGGTCGATTAACCCAAAAATTAACTTTGAGGCACCGGCCCAAATATGAGAGTTGTATTCCATTTTCGGTCGGATGTAGGTGGTATAAATAGTAAGGAGGTCGGATGGAGTGAAGTACATCTTACACCGTTTCAAAAACCCGGGGCACTTGAGTGTTTCCTTAGAGACATGGAAAATGTGTTCAGTCCAGCGAACGTCACACTATATCTTCATTCCAAGGACATCAAGAGCATGCGATTCCTCAATATTTATACCATCCATGAGTACAGATGAAGCAGCATCTGCGGTCGTATGTTTGTGTGTTAATAAACAACACTGGGTCTTACGAGCGTTGAAGGCGACCCTGTTCATACGACCCCATTCGGAGATTAATAGAAGATCACTATTCAGTGAATCGTTCATATTTAGCCTCTTGGCAGCGATCTCCGATAGACTGGGCCTATAACTAAAAGAGTACGAATGGCAAATGCTGCTGCATATAATTACATTTTCAAAGATACCAATGCATTACATATATATAATTTGAAGTTTGGTGATTTCTGTTTAAAGCAGATTTTATGCCGTCTCACTGCATTTCCTTATCAGTTGATAAGAAGAACTTTCTACTTTTTCGAAATATTTATTGTTGAGTTTTTTTATGAAGTCTTCAACTCGTTCATATCCAGTTTGGCTGTGAAGAAGCTCTGTAGAGTACCTCCAGTGCTTGTTATTTATGCTTATAAAGCGTTTATTTTTGATAATCTGAAGCTTCTTCAGATTGGTTTTTGCTGCTTTATACCAAATGGGACAGGCATATATTAAAGTTCGTCTTACCACACTTTTGAATATTAAATTTTTGTTTTGTTTGTTAAGTGCAGAGCGTTTGTCCAATAAAGGAAAGAGAGCTCTCGTTGTTTTCAAAGTTTTCTTGCAGGTTTCCTCGATGTGCTTTGAGAAATTAAGTTTTTTGTCCACCAACATACCTAAATATTTGACTTAATTTTGGATTACAAGTCTTTCATGTTCAAAACTTAGTGGACGACTTGGTAACCTTTTGGGGGAATTGTTGTAAGGAAGTATCATGGATTAGGTTTTATTAGGGTTGATTTTAATTTTCCATTTGTAAAAATATTTTTTGCAGGCAACGAATCCGTTTTGGTGTTAAATCATGCGATCTAAGCGACCAATTCTGATTACCGAAACAAGAGAGTACATAACCTAGAAATATCTCATGGCATGTGGCACTGTCTTATTAAAGCCACTTATTGGCCACATCAATATAATACAACTTCGGCAGAAAGAACTGTGATATCATGTTGCGAGATCCAGCACCAATAACAGTCACTGCTTGACCAATTTAATTTCTTAGAACCGCAAACGCTCCAATTTTGGGAATTAACAAAGCCATCAAGGTGAAAATGTGCTTCATCGCACAAGAAGCCGAAAGACCAAAAAAGAAACCGTCAATAAGCAAAGTAGATAAGAAAGAGTATTTATACTTTGAAAGTCTTGTGGAGTTCCGAAAGCAAATCGTTGGTCTCATGCAGAAAGGCCCTAACAAATACAATCGCAATTTTACAGGAGAAGGAAAAAGCGTAGTGGAAACTGTATACCTAGGTTCATCTACAAGTAGTTTTTTGTTCAATTGCTTGTAAAAGCGATATTTATGAAATTATTTAATTACATTTTTGTGCCGCTGTACATTTATGTGAAACGTAGTAGAATCCCTAAAAAAGTTCGATAAAGAGAAAATGCGAGTTAGGGTCTTTCTACATGAGACTAACGAAATACAATTTGTTTGACTTTGATGGCATAATTACGCTCGTCGGCCAGTAAAGCCGAGATATTTACTCAAATATCAAATTTGCGCGAAAAATTCTTAGTCGGTGCGTGATGCTTCTTTTTATTTTAGGTGCGCTTTTTCAATGTCATCAGATTCAAGACCACATTTTGTGTTAATGCAAGATAAAAGTTTATTCAAGTGTCCAATATTTTTACATATCATTATGTAGAGCACAATTAGAACACGGAATAATAATGTGGAAAACGCACCATACTATGAGTATATGCATAAAGTAAGACAATCTAGCTGTATTAGACATATTGCTGAAGGAAAAAGACACATTTCGCTTAATAAGATTTGCTGCTTTTAGAGAGTGTTTTGATAGTAAACGGTCAAGCCAAGTGTGTCAAATATTACAACAAAAAGAGGCACTGAATAGTGAAGTTAGTATTTATGAAGGCGCGTGAAGACGATACCGTTTTGGTAATTAATAAATTACCAAATTATTATTATTTAATAGTAAACTTTATTTTTTTTTTTTAGTTGTTACAATTTTTGCAAATATTCATGTATTTCAATAAATTCTTTTAAAGACAACCACCCTGGCCAACTGATTTTCACTGTTCGCTTACGAAAACAGAAATGAAATTTACACTATAAAAAAAAATTATAAAGTTCAACAAAAATTCAATAAATTAATATTTACATCTCTGGGTACGGAGAATTATTCAAAATACAAAAATATGTATATTAATAACTAAAAACAAATACCGCTTGTTCAGAGAGCATATGTGATTCAATATGAGATGAATATAGATAGAGAATAACTAAATGCTCGGTGGCTGAGTGGTTAAAGTAGCAGATCATGATACGTCATGACCCGAGTTCAAATCCCAGTGGGTGCTGTAGCTGTAGTAGTGTAGCGACTACGAAACAGCTAGTTGTCCTTCAGCTAAAGATTTAATTATTATTTTTCTTGTCTTCTTCAATCAATAATTATTGATCACAGCTAATTTGTATTGTAAAAAATCCTTCCTAAGAAAAACTTAAGAAAGGAAACACTTGAACTAAAACCCGATGTACATATGAGCAAACCAAAAATTTACACTGTGTTTGATAGGATTGCTATGACACGAGTTTGATGGCTTGTAGTGCAATTCTATAACTTTTAATGATTCCATATTCGTGAATTTTTTCAGCGAATTTCATCCTTTGCCACAACGACTCTTGCAAGGAATTTTAACGAAGAATAAGCAATAAAACTAACAGCCGAATTTTGTTGACACGGAATATGTACAAAATAATGTTGCTGAATAACAAATTTGATAAAATATCTTTATAATTATTGTAAAGATACCGTTGTCTTAATAAAAGTATCAGAATCACACTGGACACCAAGGTTGGCAAGCACAAGTTCTAGCTATCGAACGAATTTGATTGCATAACATCAGCCGGTTCTATCAGACCCAGTTTGATCGCCTAATAGCCGCTTAAAATACTGTTTCGTTATCGCATTTTTAATATAAAAATATACTTTTTATAGCACAAAATGAGATTTTAAAAATAAAGAAATAAAATTTCGAAACTTTTTCCCCATTTTGGATCGTTTTAAAATTTCAAAGTTGACAACGCTGATTATAGTAATTAAAATTAACTACGTTTTAATTAACTGAGTTTACCATTACTTACATCTCTTTCACACACACAAAGTTAACTTTGCTAACTCTTGAGTTTTTTGGCGGAAAAGGAAAGGAAAGCGGCTCTCTTTTTCTTCTGTTTCCTTTGTCACCATCAAACTCAAGACGGTGCAAAGTAAACTTTCCGTGTGAGAAAGCGTTGTTACTTTACTAATATCTATGTGTTTCCCAGCTGTCGACATTTCATAGGGATTAACGTAATCATCCGCAGGTTGGGAAGTTTTTGAAAAATATTTTTAAACGTAAGGAGGAGAATAAATTCTTTTTTTTTTTTTTGTCTTGTACCAGAATCTAGGAGATAGCTCCTACACATGCAGTGCATTGTACTGGAACTAGGAAAATTGGTTATGAGGAGGATAAAAGAGGAAGTAGTATTTTTGGTGGTTTAAACTGAACAATAAAGCATTAAACACATTGAAGCCAGCAAACAACCGACTTCAACATGTCAAATATAAAAAATATGCATTTAAATGCGAACGTTTATTTAGACAACAGCAAGACGACACGACTGCAGGTTGTTGTCCATGCTGATTTTTTTGCCGCTAATTTCAATTTTTGTTGACTACAAAATGACCAGTGTATAAAAAAAGAAAACATGTAAAAAAAATGTTGCTCTTGGAAATATTTTACTTTCTAATATAACATAATAAAAGAACAAAATTTAAATACAGTTTTAAATAAATTAACAAGTTTAATTGTTCTAAAGTTAAAGATGTGCATACATACTTATCCTCAAAATAAGTATTCCTAATTTTATAAAATAACTAGTTAAGAGCCAAATAAACTCCACAAATATGCTAAAGCGTTTGTACTAACATTTATCGTTGTTTGTTTGGGGTGTTTGCTTGTTTGTACAAATATTTTAAGCATGTTTGCACGGTTTTTGTGTTGTCTGACGCAACATTTTTTCGTTTCAAATTCTTTGTAGAAATTAAAAAAAAAAAAAAAACAAAGATTATAGAAACAGAATCTCAAGAAATAGTGGCTAAAACAAATTATAAAATGACTTAAACTTTATTGTAAACTTCATTAAAAACAAAAAAAAAATTATTAATTTGTGATTGTATTTGTATCGTTTATGTGCAAACGGAAAGCGCGTGTTTGCCGAAAGGCTTGCATAATTTATTTGTCCCTTTAGATATATACCAGTTACTTGATTTGAGTAGTTTTAATTGCATATCTTTGAAGAAAAATCGTATAATTTATATAAATTTTTCTTTCTCGAGTCGAGTCGAGTCGAACTATTCACATTTTGAAAAATTCGATATAAATTTTCAATTCTTTAATATTTTTCTCGTTATAAATCAGAAGAAATGTCCGATTATATTTTAAACTTTTAAGACCCGCCTAACCTGAATTAAGTGTAGCAAACAAAAACTTTTTAATTAAGTTGCTCTTTTTAGATGTTAAAGCCTTTTTACAAAGAGAACTTTTTTCATGAAGGATTGATATAATAAACAGAACTCGTTCTGTAAAACAATGGAATTTCGTAAATCTAAAAATTCTAACGTGGAAACACTGAAGTATACTTTCATTCAAATGAATTTATGTTGCTGACGTGTTCAAAATATTTCAGTAGTCGTCTACACAACTACAATTGCCGGTTGCAGCATTTGCTGTCCTGAAGTTGTGAAGTCTGCTGTGGTCTATGTGTTTAATACTTAACAACACGAAAGATCTCTAAACAAACTCTATTACAGAATTTAAAATGTTGGAATTAAATTAGTTAACACTACACAGCTTGCTACCTATTCGGTGATAATGAAGATATATAGAAAATACGGACAACGGTGAAAAGAGACCAAAAAAATAATTATGTTTTTGTGCATGAAAAGTTTTATTAAAATAATTTTGTTTTTAATTCTCCTTATTTTCTTGAATATAGTGGAATATCAAGTTAAATGTTTCTGAAAAAAAATTGTGATAAGTTTTTGTATGAAGTTAAATGAAAATGCACAGCTTAAATCACTTTATCGATCAAGCGATTTATAAATAATAAACAACTGCAAGGGTATAAATTTGAATACGAATATTATTTTTGGCAGATGGAGTCCATCCATAATTACCCTAGATTTTTTAAACAAAATCGATTTTAATTAATTATTATTGGTTGTTTTTCTGATTATACTTCGAAGTGAAAATAATTTGAAATCACTTCAATTTCTAGCTTAGGTGTCTTTTATTCTACATTTTACTTTTCATTTATATGTTGTTTTCGGAGTACGACGTCAATTCCCAGCTTCTTGAAACTACTTATACACAAAATTTATTTATAAAAAAATACTTTGAAAATACTTTTGAATATCATTGTGAAACTGAAAACTTGTACGGAAAAAGTGAGTATAATTATATTGAAATAAAATAGTTAGTGTTAGCTGCGACCGTTTAAGCTCACCCTTTCCAAGTAGATTGAGAACATCACGTACAAGCAATGAGTTTTAACAAGAACAGTTTTTTTTTAAATCACAATATATGTTTTAATTCCTATAGCAGAGAATACATATGAATAGAAAATTACAATTATATTACCAAATATACACACATTTTTAGTTTGGAACTCGAGCTTAACAAATTCCACGTGTAGCGGTTTTATAGTTATAAAAATCCTTAAGCGATTATTGTCCACACACTTCACAAACCGAATTCAAAAATTTTCATTCAACTATTAAATTCAATGAAATTATAGATAATTTTAAAAATATATAACCTTCTCTTTGCAAAAACACTGCAAATATAAATTTTAAGACCTGATCAAGAGACTCGAACACACAACACAATCGAATTCAAAGACTTGCTAGTCAACTTGAAAAAACATTTTAATTTTTCTTGAACGAACTTGACAACTGGCAAACTACACAACTGGCAAAGCCATACACGCTTTGATTTGGATAACAACCGACTCAGTTGCCAACTGAGTTGAAACGTGTATGGGGTGCTTTATACTTAAATAAGAATTTTTTAGCGCGTGGAAAGTTACAAATAAGTATCAAATGTATCTACATATAAAGCCGAAAAGAATCAGATACAAACGAAAATACAAAATGGCATAAATGTAAACAAACTAAATTAATTCACAATAAGGGTTAGGTTAAGGTTAGTAGCGTTTACAGTTTTTTTTTTTTGTTTTTTTTTTTTGTTTTTTTGCTCATTCCATTATTTATGGAATCTTCACAAAGTGAACTAACAATAAGTATTCAAATCTTAATACTAAATACATAAAATTAATTAAGTCCAGCCAATGCTAGTTCTGATGGTGGCAAGGGTGTCCCTCCTTCTCAACCGAGAGTGGCCTTAAAAATTAAGTATATTGCGTGTGAGATGATTTGTGTGAATTTCCAATTTACTGATATACCTTGTCGCGTATTTTGAAAATTCGTCTTTTACAAGAGGAACACAGAGATCCTTATGAATTCGTGAGTTTTTTACGTACCATGGAGCTGCAGTAATCGTTCGAAGAATTTGATTTTGTCGCCTTTGAATTTTATCAATGTTAGAAGTTGAGGCGGTGCCCCATAATTGAATTCCATAGCACCATATAGGCTTTAAAATTGCGTTGTATAATAAAAGTTTGCAATCCAGCTTCAATGTAGAATTTCTGCCCATAAGCGTTGTTTACAGTAAGATAAAGAAATTTTTAATTTCAGACTAAATTAAATATATTTGTAAAGTAAAACAAGAGAGTAATTAAATGAGGAAAATAATATTATGTGTTATTTTATTTACTAAAGTCGATTGTTGATATCTTTTCTTACTGAATTAGTTACACAGAAAAAATTATAGTAAAAAAAAAAAGTAACAAAATTTTTGCTTGAAAACATAATTTGTATGCATATACATAAATATGAAAAAAATAACCTTATTATAACCATATTTTGCTGTTGTTGTTAAAAAAAAAAATTGTTATTTTCGACCAGTAATTATTTTTACAAATTTTTTGTTTGAATCCACGAATTCCTTTACAGGTCCACATATAAGCAATTTATTAATTGATTTAACGAATTTCGTTATTGACCATGAAAAAAAGTTTTTTCTGTGCACTAATTCGGTCTAATCATCGTCATCACTTTCATGTTTTGAGTTTGCACCGGCTTTATCAAATTTTTGCTTAAAACCAATTACACTCATCGTCGTTCATTGAAGCTCAATCTAGCTCAATTTTGCTTTTTAAAAGTAATAAACGCTCGATGCAAATGTTGCACGTAGTGTTTCCATAAAACTTACAGCCTGTTCATGGATCGCGTTTTAAATAAAGCGAAAACCAGCGACACGTTTATGACTACGTAAGAAATTTGGTCTGTGTAACGCGCTTCTCATTGTTCGCGTTCTGTTACGTTATACACGTATTAGTATACATATTTTCAATCCCCAGTATTGCCACTATACAAGTTATATGTATCTTGTTTACTTTTTTCGTGATGAAAAAAAGAAACCGGTGATAAATATTTATGTAAACAAAACATCTTTATGCTGGAAAAAAAAATTGTAGAATATTTGCTAGTCATACAAATACTGTTGATGATGAGACAAATGCCTTTATGGATTGATCCTAATTTATTCTTTTATTTTTTAAATTATTTCCTTTCCTTAAATAATTAGCAAAAAAGGAAATTGTTTGCATATACATATACATATGTATATGTATGTACGTGTTAACATGGATATGAATGTTTATTTATGTATGTATATATGTGTGAACATTTCTGCTGTTATTTCCATTTTTATATATTTGAATCTTTATTTTCGTTCAAGCTTCTTCTTTTTTCTTGCTCAACGAATAAAAATTTCCATTCGCGCAGCATTCGCCTGTTTGGCATGTAAAAACACGATACACAGACAGAAAGCAGATGTCAATTGTTACGTTTTTCGTCCAAAAAGTTTTTTTTCGCGTTGCATGAACGCAAATAAGAAAAACGTCAAGATTTCTTCGCGTTTTTTGAGCACATTGTGTTCCATGAACAGGCTGTTAATATCATTTTAGCATCAGTTATATGTATTTATAAATAATAAAATGAAATTGAAAAGGTGGTTCATGTCCGTACTCGTTATTGACATATTTATACAAATTTTGTTTTCGAAGTTTGTTTTGAATGAAAAAATCAAACACTCAAACAATCACTTACTCAAAATACCGAATTGGAAAGTTATCTTTGTTACTTCCATTCTACTACTTTTTTGGAAAATGCCAATATTATGTATTCTTTGATATATGTACGTTCGCCGAAAAATAAAACAAATTAATTATTTCGGTGATACTGGCATGCGGGATTGAATAAATAATTTGTACTTAATTATCAATAAGTACAAAACCTGGATTGAATCACAAAGTTTTGAATATGCCGAAATTTTTATTCGGAATTCTTAGCAAGAACACCATTCCGAAAAAACGTGTTTTAAACGGAAACTCAAAAGGAAAAGACATCACTTCAACAAAACATAAAATCTAGCGGAATCAAATTATTTCAGTTTGTTGTTTCAGCCTTTTTTAGTCAAACCGATTATGACATCTTAAGTGCTTAAATGTCCATAATATTTATGAAGTACCGGTTGTCCGCCGGGAAGGTATACGGCTTTGTTTTGCCGCCATTTTGGTAAACATTAGTCTTGACAGTTCATATTTTGCAGTCATGAAGTAGACACGTGGCAAATTTATTATGGAAAAATATTCGATAAACCCACGTGTTTTAATCGTTAAAACTTTTTAACAAAATCCATCATTATGGATTTACAGACGATGAGAAATTTACGTGAACATTTTTTGAGTAACAACGTGCCAATGAAAAGCACTATTTATCGTGTTGTGAATTATTTCGAAGAACAAGGGTCAGTAGGCATAGATATTAGATAAATCTGGTTTAAAATCGTCAAAATCGGCGGAAAAAATCGTCAATATGATTATTGCAAATCGTCAAAAATCGTCAGCTAGTAAAATTAATTATTTCTGAATAAAAGATTTATTTCAACGGCGCAAAGTATATAAAAACTAGTCATGGTCGCCTTTAATAAAAAAAAACTACAGCATTTAAAGCTGTAACAATAAACATGAAGTTAATTTCATAAGTATACCATTCATTAATTTTTGTGACATAAATTTTTATAATAAGATTTCATTTAATAAAATGTACTATTATTATACTAAACACTTCTGTTAAATCGGGCATATCTAAGTCATAACAACCACAGTTGCAAAGTTTTAGATAGCTTTTAGTACATAAAATTGATTTCCGAAAATGGTCTCTTCAACTAATTTCTCACTTTGGTTTTGTTAAGTTTCATGTACTTGGATGCAAACTCTTACATTTGCAGAAGACGATAAGGCTAATATTTTTGCTATAAACTTAGTCAGAGAAGGATACTTTATTACAAAAATTTAACATTATCATATGTATTTGTAGCGTAAAAAGAAATTTTCCAAGTTTAATAGGCTTATTTACTTTAACTCGCATTAAATTTCATGTTTTTCGAGTTCTATGATGAAATAAGAAAACTCTTTCATTATGTTAGAAAAAACACAATATCTTCTTTTATGTATGTATTAATGTTACCAACCCATCATCATATAATATTAGAAATATCTTTTTTTATAATATTGTAAGGATTTATAGAAGTTAAAGTTTTGAATTCATCTTCAAATTTAGCATCCTTAAAATATGAGCACACGCTTTTACATATAAATTTGTAACATCTTTAGCTTAGAATTATTTTTATTTATTTATTTATTTATGTCTATGGAGAATAACTCCTTACAGGCAGATACTATATACGCCCACGCATATGAGTTAAAAAAAATTACAAAAATTCATAAAAAATAGAAAAAATAGCTAATTACTGGAATTACAAAAATTTATAAGCAATAGAAAACTTTTTTCATTAAGTTCATCGAAAAGTCAATAACGTGGTACAATTCATTAAAACCATAGCATAATCTACAGAAGGGATCTGCATTCGCATAATTCTGACGGTAGTAAAGCAGTGACAAAAATTGATATTGACGAAGACTACGCTGGGGAACATCAACATTTAGTTTGGGCACCAGATACTTCGAGCAGATATTGCTGTTAATCAATTTGAAGACAAAAATGACGTTTAACATTTTTCTGCGACTTGTCAAAGAAGTCAGCTTTATTTGTTGCAGTCTGGACTCATAGGATGGCAGGTTGGCTACAGTGTTCGGGTAGATATTGCGCAGGATGAAAAGAAGGAATTACTTTTGGTTAGACTCAATTCGATCTCTTAAGTACATTATAAAAAGGGTATCACATAATCGAGCCATATTTCAGTATTGGCCCGGACAAAAATGTATACAATTTGTTTGAAAGGTGTAAAGAAATTTTAGAGACGTGTATAAATGAAAAAATCTTGTTTTTTGTGTTTTGACAGATATTATTAGAGCATTTTTTTTTTTTAATTCTCAACAGTTTATTTAGATTGTTGGGATATAAAGTTGAATGTTTGAGAATATCTTTAAAAAATTTCCAAGGTCTACTGATGATTAGGGTAGCTCGTATGAAATGTCGACATATAGATAGCTAGGAAACATAGAAAACAAGCTATCTATAATTTTTTATGATGCATACAATTGCTTTACACCCAGATCCAGATATTCTTCAACTGTGTCTAATACGTGGCCACCAAGCCTAAAATGCCCATGAGGGTTACATTTTCTTGAGAAGTGCATATGCTTGCACTTGCTGAAATTTAACTTTAAAAGGTTATGCTTAGACCAATTAAAGAAATTTTCCAAATCCAGTTGGAGGCAGTTTTGGTTCTAGAGCCCACATGTTGAAAAAATGTTTACTTCGTCTGCATAGATTAGAATATTGGAAAATTTTATGACAGAAGTAGATCATTGATTAACAACATAAAAATAATTGGTCCTAGATGGCTTCCCTACTAGAGCTGCAAAACTATCGATGGTTGTCCCCTTCGATATTTTCGATAGTTTCAAGAAAAACTATCGATACTTTCGATACTATCGTTAAGCGCTACTTTTGGCTATGAATCTGTAACTCAAGTGGAAGTTAGTAAACATAGATACATTAATATTTACATATGTATATATAAAATCTTTACGTACTTTTATTCCATGATTGAAAATATAACTTTTAAATACTGTTTAAAAGTTATATTTTCTATATATATATATATATATATATATATATATATATATATATATATATATATATATATATATATATATATATATATATATATATATATATATATATATATATATATATATATATATATATATATATATATATATATATATATATATGTCTTTTTACTGAAGTCTGTATAGATAACATCAGTTCCTTGACCTTTATTAAAACCCTCACTTATCGTTGAAGTAAGGTGTAATAGATTTGTAGTAGTTGAACGTTCTTTACAAAATCCATGCTGATATGGTGTAAAAAGCGATTGTGTTTGATGACAAATAGAGTGGATCAAGCATTGCTCGAAAAGTTTAGGAATAGCACTAAGCTTTGCGGTTCTTCTGTAATTGTTAACATCGGATTTGTATCCAGACTTAAAGAGTGGAATGATACATGACTCCTTCCACACTTTTGGAAAATATCCCATTTTTATTGAAGTGTTAAACAATATATTTAAAGGGTACGCCAAACTCTGCGCACAGTTTTTTAAAATACAATTCGGAACGCCATCAGGCCTACTAGTTACAGACGGCTTGAGTTTATTAGTAATATAGTGAAATGATACGAGTATAGACTGTAGATGATGTCAAGAAAAATCAAGGTGGTGTGATGCATTGTGTTGTACGTCTGAATAAATTGATGCAAAAAAATCTGCAGACATGTTGCTAATTACGGTTCCATCAGAAGATGTTTTAGAGGCATTTTTCATTATGGAGCGATATGAACAGGTTTTTCTCTTCGAGTTAACGAATTTAAAAAAAGATTTAGGATTATGTTTTAGATCTTGTTTTTTTTTTTTTTTTAGTTTGGACCAGTACTCAGGGGCTGACCCCTACATATGCAGTGCATTTTACCAGAACTAGGAAAATAGGTTGTGAGGAGGGGGAAAGAGGGAATATTGTTTGTGAACATTTGACTTGAACTTTCCAACGTTATAACAGACAAGAAACACGTCTTCAGGCAACTTATTCCAAAGAAGAAGCGTACGGCTGAAAAACGAATTCTCTCTGTAATGCGTAGTACGATTCCCCGGGCAATCGACCACAAATGGATGAGCTCTGGACGATGAACGCGTGCTACGTAAAAATGCGCGAGGTTCGGGAACAAGATTGCTAATCTCGTCAGAGCAAAATCCATTGTAGTAACGATAGAACAGAGTAACGCACCCCACACTGCGTCGATGCTCCAGTGAATCAATAGAGTTGGATACCCTACTGTCACCGATGAGCTTCTTCGCCCTCTCCTGCACACGGTCGAGTAACCCCAAAATAGACTTTGAGGCACCGGCCCAAACATGAGAGTTGTATTCCATTTTCGGTCGGATATAGGCGGTATAAATAGTAAGGAGATCGGATGGAGTGAAGTACATCTTGCACCGTTTCAAAAAACCGAGTTCAGTCCAGCGAACATCACTCTGTATCTTCATTCCAAGAACATCAAGAGCATCCGATTCCTCAATATTTATACCATCCATGAGTACAGATAAAGCAGGGTGAGTACAGATAAAAGCAGGGTCGCTTTTAACGCTCGCAAGACCCCATTCGCAGATTAATAGAAAATCACTATTCAGTGAATCGTTCATATTACGCCTCTTGGCAGCGATCTCTATTATTTATTTTTTTGAGGTAATTTTTGTAAAGCTTTCGACTCATTAGGTTTTATTTCGCTCGAAATATACAATAATTTATATAATCGATCGATGATGATGATTTTGTATACTTTTTGTAGTAAGTCTTGATAAACCACGAGAATTCCAAGGAAGTCCAGAAGTTGCAGTTATAGAACTCTTTGGTACGGATTGTTCCATATGTTCAAAAAAAATTTTATAAAAAGTTCTGACTATTTCATCCACCGCATCAGGGGCGGCACTTGAAGTGCTCAGCATATCAATCCAGTTCGTGGTTGTAAGTAAAAAATTTAATTGATCATAACCTGTATTTTGAAAGCGGACTACTTTTAAACCGTTCTGCCTGTTATTGCAGTTTAAATCATACTGGAGATTGTAATTCAATTTTAGAGTGGGATAGTGCCGATCTTCAGGACAAATGGTTGGGATATGACGCGATAAAGAGCATTCGGCAGGATCATTAACAAAGACAAGATCAAGTAGTCTATCCGATTCTTTTCGGATATGATTTATCTGGAGCAGACATATGTCAGATAAATTGGATACAAATTCATCAATGAAGTGGTTCACGTTAATTGGAAAGAGACAATTCGAGTCCGGTGTAAAAGTCTAGTTAAGCTGTGGCAAGTTGAAATCGCCAAATACAAACAATGTATCTTTTGGACGCAACATTGATGACACAAATTTAACGGCATTAAAGTGTTGCAGATAAATTATTTGTTCAGAGTTTGGTGGAATATACGAGTATCAGTATCTGCTTATCATTTAACGTGATTGCAATTGCAATAAACTCAATGTCGTTTGTTAACTCTAAATCAATCTCAACAGCAGGAAGGAAATTTCAAATCGCAATTAAAATTCCACCACCAGTGGTTAATGTGTCCCTATCGCGTCTAAATAATGTGATACTTAGAGCAGAGAATTTCATTATCGCTTTTAAGCGCTATTCACGTATGATATTTTAAATTCATCCCTAACATATACAATATATGTATACTCTACAATAACTATCACATAATATTTCTGTATTACAAACATACATGTATATTTACGTACTATAAATATTACTTTCTTGTCCTACATAAATTTACTTGAAAAAAGGAAGTATGCAAGCAGTTGCTTGAAAGATATGCCATCTACAAAAATCGTCAAAAACATACCTTATATCGTCAAATCATCAAAGTGCTATTTTCTGCACCCAAAATCGTCAAATATGGCAACTATGTCAGTAGGTGATAGACCCAAGCATGGACTACTACGTACTGCATGATCGGCTGGAAACATTACTGCCGCTCAAGAAAGTGTTTAAAACCGGTCTTCAACCTCAATTCGACGCCGTGCTCAGGAGCTTGGACTTTAAAAAACAACTTTGGCCACAATTTTACACAAGGATTTGCATTTGCTTCCACTTAGGATTCAGTTGACACAATAGATTTATGCGGCCGTACATATGGCAATAGAATGTTACAGCTCGCCATGATAACGCCGATTTTCATTAAAAAAAAATCATAATGAGTGACGATAACAACAATATAATAATTCTAATCTATGCAGACGATGTAAACATTTTTTCAACATGTGGGCTCTGGAACCAAAACTGGCTTCAACTGGACTTGGAAAATTTCTTTAATTGGTCTAAGCATAACCTTTTAAAATTAAATTTCAGCAAGTGCAAGCATATGCACTTCTCAAGAAAATCTAACCCTCATGGGCATTTTAGGCTTGGTGGCCATGTATTAGACACAGTTGAAGAATTTCTGGAGCTGGGTGTTTTATTTGATAGAAAACTTACATTCAACCAACACATTAGCTTTTGCTCAAGTAAAGCAAGGGGGTGCTCAGCTTTGTAAAGCGCTGGTCTAAGGAATTTGCTGACTCTACTGTTGTGAAGCAAATGTATACATCTTTAGTCAGGCTAATACTGGAATAGGGCTCGATTATATGGGACCCTTTTTATAATGTACATAGAGATCGAATTGAGTCTATCCAAAAACAATTCCTTCTTTTCATCCTGCGCAATATCTACCCGAACACTGTACCCAACTTACCATCCTAAGAGTTCAGACTGCAACAAAGTCAATTCGCAGAAAAATGTTACATGTCATTTTTGTCTTCAAATTGATTAACGGCAATATCTGCTCGGAGTATCTGGTGTCCAAACTAAATTTTGATGTTCGCCAGCGTAGTCTTCGTCAATATCAATCTTTGTCACTGCTTTATTACCGACAGAATTATGTGAATGCAGATCCCTTCCGTAGATTATGGTTTTGTTTTAATGAACTGTACCACGTTATTGACTTGTCGATGAACTTGAATTTTGTTAAGCGTAGTATAATCTTAGTATTAAATTCCAGTAATTAACAATTTTTTCTATTGCTTATAATGTTTTTTTTCAGTAATTAGCTATTTTTTCTATTTTTTTTTTTTTATTAATTTTTGTTTTTTTTTTAACTCATATGCGTGTACATATATAGTATCTGCCTGTAAGGAGTTATTCTCAAGACACACATTGCGTACAGCTAGGATTATAACGGCATTACTGCGAGACCTTTTTTCACAACAAGTTATTTAAAGAAATTGTGATGTTGATTGGTCTCCACGGTCGACTGATTTCACCGGATCGGACTTCTTTTTGTGAAGATATGTGAAAACCATAGTGTACACAAACTGACCAGAAACGCTTAAGCAACTCACACAAAATATTCGTGATGAAATACAGCGTGGAATGTGTGAGAACGTAATGAAAAATGTGCCCAAAAGAGCTCGCATTTGTGAGGCTGACAGGAGTGGGCATTTATACGATATTATATTGCATACATAATAATAAAACATCGAATAAAACGTTTATCAATATTAAATCCATTCTCTTTCATATGATCAAAAATTATAACGGGCACCTCTTACTTTTATGGATTTGGTGATAATTTTTGAAAAATAATATTTAATATGCTGCTGAAACTTTGTTAAATTTCAAGGATTGTTCAATATTTTTTGTTTGTTCTAGAAACCCCTTTGGACTGTCGACAAACATCAGGATTCAACTGTCACATGAATAGAATATATTGAATATATTCAATAGAAACAAAAAACAAACTATATTTTCCAACTCTAGACCAATCGCCGTGCACAAATATAAGCTTGACTGGTAGTGTTAATTTTCTGTGAATCTAATCTAATAAAATATTTAGTTCCCACTATTTACCATCCTAGACATTTACTGTGTCATGCTTTTATTTAAAGGGTCAATTGGAAAACAAAATTTTAACTTTCTTTAAATTAAGATATTGTTTTTTATTCAAAAACAGAAAAATCAAGATACTAGTATTTGACTCACGACGCCGCTATTGACAACAATTTGTCAAGAAAGGTAGATATAGGCCACAAGAAATACCAACGAAATCTTGCCATTCATTAAGGGAAACAGGCCGGCCCGACTATCACCAGCAATTTTTATTAAGACGCCACGTTTTTTTCTTTTTTCTTTCTGAATATTGTCTGATGTTTTGTTTTAGAAAAAATAAATTCCACTTTTTTAAATCACGTTTAATTGCTAGACTTAACACAAATACACAAACACACAGACAAACTTACACGGAGGGAACAGAAATAACGACAAATCGTGAGTTTTTTTGTCAAACGAAAACGTTTCAATTCTGCTTCTTTCTTAATCTCGTTTGTGTATGAATTGCTCAATGTTTTTTTATTTTTATTTTTTTTTTCTTTTCTTTTGAAGAACAAAAAGTGAAAAAAGTAATTATTTCCATTAATTTTGGTCGTGATTTAATTGAAAATGAATGACAAAACGACCATCCACTACAAACATTCAGACGATTTTTTTTTAAATAATCATGAAACACGATTGCTTTTCTTTCAAACAAAGACAAACAACAATAATGAAGTGAAGCAAAAACGAAATCAGAAAAAGCGCTGCATTTGCTACACTCTCCAACTTGACTTTTGGCTGGTTCTTCTTTTCTTTTTGGTCTAAAATAAACAAAATACCGCTCGATAATGCATAATTTAACAAATTGGCAATTATTTGATATTTTGGTCATGACAAAATTCCTTATCGCTGTATACGAGATACTGGGCCGTGTTGGTCTTGTTTTTCGCCTTTTTTTCAAGTACTCGCTTTTGTTTTGTGTCTCTGTGATCATATTTTTATGTTTAAGTTTGTTTTCTTTCCAGCTTAAGCAGCAACTTAAATACTACACTTTCCCCTCCTCCTTCACTTATTCAGTGCTATTAGTGGCCATCGTCTTAATTTCGTGCTAACAAATGGTCGTTTGTTTTTATGGACGGGCTATTTTGTTTTGTGTCTTTGTTTATTCCATAAGTGAAATATAAAAGCAATTTAAATTCTCTAAGCACTTTGTTTTGCTTTTGAAGCAAAATGCGCTTATACGCGTCGGAGAAATCCAGTCTTTTGTGTTGATTCGAGTTGCGTATCATGGTGAACTTGATTTGGTTAGAAAAGTCATAGATCAAAAAGAACTATGACTAATACAGTGTCAATTTATTTAAACTGATATAAAACTGTTTAACTATGAGATCTAGATTTTTCAAACAGCGCCCAGAAAGTAGTTCCAGGTCGCCCTTTCGTTCGAGTCAAACAAGCACAGGATAGACCAATCACAAGTATTTCTTGGACCACCCAAATTAATTTCTCTTGGTGTTTAATAGATTTTATGCACTGATAGAAAAACTTTCGTAGATATAACGATTTTTTACATTAATGTTACGACTCTGTCGTTCTTTTTTTTGGATCAGCGTAAAACTACATCGGGCTATGAATATTGTTTCATTAAAGGAATAGCAATCGTAAATGCAATGAAATTTGTTTGTCTATGAAAAAAAAGCCTATCAATGAAAAAGAATAGTTAGTTTTTCAAAAATATTTTTATTTTTCAATATAATCTCCTGAAACTTCAATGCACTTAGTCCAACGCTTTTCTCGCAATTCTATAATAAATAGTTTTCCTCAAGGTCTTCAAAATAGCGGTTTACAACTGTAATTGCATCTTTATTTGAGGTAAAACGCTTGCCAGCAGGAATTTTTTTAGTTTTGGGAACAGGTAAAAGTAACTGGGGGCTAAATCAGGAGGATTAGGTGGGTGGTCAAGCAATTCGTACTTTAATTCGTTCATTTTAGCCATTGTTAAAACACTCTTGTGCGCTGGTGCGTTGTCTTGATGAAAAATTATTTTTTTGTGTTATAAGCCAGGCTGTTTTTCTCGAATTTGTACATTTAATTGATCCAAAAGGTTGCAATAGTACTCTGAATTTATTGCTTTACCCTTTTGCAGATAGTCAATCAATAAAATACCTTTGAAGTCCAAAAAAACCGTCGCCATAATCTTACTTTTTGCCCTCTTTGCCGCTTCAGTCCATTGTTTGGATTGTTTTTTTGTCTCTGGAGTATAGTGGTGGATCCATGTCTTATCAACAGTTATGAAACGACGCTTACAATCCATTTTATTTCGCTTAAAACGATCCAAACAAGCTTGAGAAATGTTCATTCTTATGCGTTTTTGGTCGACTGTTAACAAATGCGGCATCCATCGTACAGAAAGCTTTTTTATCTGTAGTTCTTCATGCAAAATTAAATGGACTCGATCATTTGAGATGCCCATGATATTAGATATTCCACGCACTTTTATTTGTCGATCATTTAATACCATATCATGCACTTTGGCTACAACTTCTGTCGTTGTTGCTGTTTTTGGACGTCCACTACGTGGTTCATCTTCAATGCTTGTACGACCACTTTTAAATTCAGCAACCCAATTTTTTACTGTTGCATATGAAGGAGCAATTTCACCTAACACATTCACCATATCATTATGAATTTCTTATCCCTGAAACCTTTTTTATGTAAATATTCAATTACACCACTCATTTCTAATTTTTCCATTGTAAAAAAATCGCGGATGCGTCTTTTGTCAACACCTGTTTCTATATGAAGGAGTTACCAGATCGAAACAAAATTTAACATGTGTTCATAGCAGGAATGGAAGGAATGCAAAACACTTAACTTTTTTCTGTTTTTTTGTGCTAGGCTAAGAAGTTTCCGAACCGCCTTCGTATTTGCCAGATTTTGAGATCGATTCTACTTTCAGCCAAGATAGATTTTTTTATTATTACAAAATTAATTGCCGTCATCACAAAAAACAGAAAAATAATTGAACACTCACTAGGATTTGAACTCGGTATCATGTAAATATTTTCGTCATTACCTTTACTGTACTGCATTTAGTAGCTATAACGAAATTCTAACATTTTCATTCAAAAACAAGTAAGAGTGTAGTATATTCGGCTGGGCCGAATCTAAAATACCCTTCACGATAGTCACGAATATGTATAGTATATTAAAAATGTGACCTGAATATGCTCGGTTATATATGAACCGATATCGGAATTTTCTATTTTCTGTATTTTAGTAACCTTCTTTTATAACGAGAATTGCTTTTCAGCAAAAAAAAAAAAAAAATTTTAATGGAAAAATCGGTTCAGGCTATATCTCGGGTATATATGGACCGATATCGAAAATTTTAATTTTCCATATTTATATAACCTTATTTCATTACCAGAACTGCTTTTAAGCACAACAACTTGTTTAAGTTCGCTTACGCGACATTGTCATGAAAAACCCGGTTTAGGCTATATCTCGGGAATATATGGACCGATATCGGAAATTTTTATCTTTCATATTAATATAACTTTATTTCACTACCAAAACTGCTTTTGAGCACAAAAAAGTTGTTTAAATTCGCTTACTCGGCATTTTCATCAAAAAACCGGTTAGGCTATAAATCGGGTATATATGGGCCGGTATCGGAAATTTTAATTTTCCATATTTATATAACCTTATTTTATTACCAGAACTGCTTTAAGGTGAAAAAAGTTGTTTAAGTTCGCTTACGCGACATTTTCATGAAAAACCCGGTTTGGGCTATATCTCGGGTATATATGGACCGATATCGGAAATTTTCATTTTCCATATTTATATAACCTTATTTCATTACCAGAACTGCTTTAAGGCGAAAAAAGTTGTTTAAGTTCGCTTACGCGGCATTTTCATGAAAACCACGGGTTAGGCTATATCTCGGGTATATATGGACCGATATCGGAAATTTTCATTTTCCATATTTATATAACCTCATCTTATTACCAGAACTGTTTTTAAGCAAAAAAAGTTGTTTAAGTTCGCTTACGCGACATTTTCATTAAAACCCCGGTTTAGGCTATATCTCGGGTATATATGGACCGATATCGGAAATTTTTATCTTCCATATTTATATAACCTCATCTCATTACCAAAACTGTTTTAATCCAAAAAAGTTGTTAAAGTTCGCTTACGCGACATTTTCATGAAAAACCCGGTTTGGGCTATATCTCGGGTATATATAGACCGATATCGGAAATTTTCATTTTCCATATTTATATAACTTTATTTGATTATCAGAACTGTTTTTAAGCAAGAAAAGATGTTTAAGTTCACTAACGCGATATTTTCAATAAAACCGCGGTTTAGGCTATATCTCGGGTATATATGGGCCGATATCGGAAATTTTCATTTTCCATATTTATGTAACCTAATTTCATTACCAGAACTGCTTTTGAGCAAAAAAAAATTGTTTAAGTTCGCTTACGCGACATTTTCATGAAAAACCCGATTTGGGCTATATCTCGGGTATATATGGACCGATATCGGAAATTTTCGTTTTCTATATTTATGTAACCTAATTTCATTATCAAAACTGCTTTTGAGCAAAAAAAAAGTTGTTTAGCTTCGCCTATGCGACATTTTCATTAAAAATCCGATTTGGGCTATAACTCGGGTATATATGGACCGATATCTGAAAAAAAAAATTTTTGCCTTTAAGTCACCATGCTTAATAAGTGTGTGAAGTTTGAAGCAAAACAAACAACTTTTGTTTTCAAAAATTTTCATACAAAACTGCAAAAAAAAAATGGCTTTTTTCGGAATTTTGAATATATCTCAGCTATACGTAGACCGATATTACTGAATTTCAATAGCAAACCCATGAATCGATGGGGTAAAAGAATGGTGAAAGAAAAAAGTTTCTAAGTCTAATGGTTTTCTCAGAAACGGTATTTCAACAGCGGACAGACGGACATCGCTTAATCGACTTTTACATTAATTCTGATTCAGAATATATATACTTTATAGGGTCGCAAAAATAAACTGTAGAAATTACAAACGGAATCACAAACTTATACATTAGCAACGTTGTGCTATGCAAAATTATGCGTTTTTCTTTCAGTATAGTTGTATTCCATAAGTATACACTGCGCGCCGTCAGGTCAGCGTCCCCCAAATTACTTATTTAATTTTTACCTTTTTTTTTTTTTTTTTTAACTTGGACCAGTACTCAGGGGATGACCCCTACAAATGCAGTGCATTGTACCAGAACTAGGAAAATAGGTTGTGAGGAGGGGAAAAGAGGGAGTAGTGTTTGTGAACATTTGACTTGAACCTTCCAACGTTATAACACACAGGAAACACGTCTGCAGGCAACATGTTCCACAGACGAAGCGTACGGCCAATAAACAAATTCTCTCTGTAATGCGTAGTACGATTCCTCGGGCAATCGGCCACAAATGGATGAGCTCTGGACGATGAGCGCGTGCTACGTAAATATGTGCGCATTTCGAGAACAAGATCCCTGATCTCGTCAGAGCAAAATCCATTGTAGTAACGATAGAACAGAGTAACGCGCAATTTCTAAATTTTTGTTTTGTTTTTGCAATCATCATATGCGATCTCTCTCACATGGTTTATTTTTCACAAAGTACTTTGCACTTATTCTGCTTCATCAGATTAGCGCCCTCCAAATAGAATTTTAGTTATCTAGTTCGCCTTTGCAATTACTGTCATCAATTTTTTTGTGCGGCTTGAAATATTCAAACAATTCCAAAATATGGGAAGAGAAACAGTTTTATCTTTGGAGGAAAAATCGAAATTCAAGCGTATTGTGACGCAGGACTATCCCTCCATAAAATTGCCAAAAAAACTGGGAGACACAGGAAAACCATAGCCAATTTTCTTAAAAATAAAGAAAACTGTGGCAAAAACTTTAAAGGCGGTAACAATCGAGTGATTTCTGAAGCAGATAGGAGAGCTATACTGAGGCAAGCATCTAATTCCCACGACTCGTCTGCCAAAATTAAGGAAAAAACTTGTGTTAAAGCGAGCAACGATGCAAAGGATAATAAGAAAAGTAGCATATATACGGAGACAGAAATTGAAAAAGAAACCACCAATTAATACGCTAAGAAAGGTCTGACATGCTCAGTGGAAATACATGGTCTTTTCAGATGAAAATAAATTATTACTTGCAGGACCTACGTAAAGAGGAACACCACTTGGACCGGTTGCACAGCCGAGAGGGAGGTGTGATGGTGAGGGGAGCTATATCCTACTATGGCAACTTCGAATTGCAGTTTTTAACGTCACGTATGAATGCGGAAAGCTATAGAAATTTTTTAGAAATGGCTTTTTCTCAATTCCAAAACTTGTTCGGGAGTCATTGTCCAATACGTCAATGCCCCAATTTATACAGCCAGATCCGTAATATCCACTACGGTGATGTCCTTGAGTGGCCACAGCGGCTACTTAGCTAGGAAAGTAATTCAGCACAAAAACAGAACTAATCGAAGCCATCAAACACGCTTGGTCCACCATTTCGTTGGATTACATTGAAGACTTTACGATTCCATTCCCAATCAAATTTTCGAGGTGATTTCAAATAAAGGCGGAACCACACATTACTAATTTTATTTAAAAATTTTCAAATTATCACAAACTAGCAAAATAAAAATGATCCTGATGAGCAGTTCTTAGTTACATTTTTTTAAATATACTTTTTCTAAAAATTAAAAATAAACCATTAACTTCAATTTTATGTTAGCCATTATTGTTTTATTTTAAGAAAAATCTATAGGAGTCAAATAGATAAAAATTGTCCATAACACAAATAGATTAGATATCATTTAACATTAAAAGAATCTGTAAAGAGGGGCGCTAACCTGAGCACGCGCCGTGTATGCATGTTTATGATTATTGAAAATAATAACTTTCGCCATTGGAAGTATATAAAAATAACGTTTTACGTGACCGCCGTGACTTACCTCGGTCACTTGTAATTTTAAAGGCTGTGTAAGTAGCTATTGCTTTTATTTCTCTATGGCTATAACGATCTAAAGGCAGAGATCGTTTCCGGGTTTCGCGTTGCTAATGTCTTCCACGTGACAGGGCGCATGACGATTCAAACAAGTATTATTAAAATTTATATATTTTATTTATAATTTATATATGTTACATGAGGCCGCTTCATCTTATCGGGATTAGCAGTCACCTACGACGATGTTTTTGCAGTAGATTAAAGACAAAACAATTTTCTTATTTATTATTTTGTTCAAAACTGTGTATGAAATTATCTTTAGATCGTCCATAATGGGCAATTTTCTGTGGTCCTTGGAACTCGATAAATCATGATTGAAAGCAGGCGCCGAAAAAATTCTCATTTTCTCCCTGTATGAAAAGTCAAACTCCATAACTTTGAATTGGTGCTCAAACCTCTAAAGAGTTGTGTTTTTACGTGGACTAGCGAGTCATAGCCAGATTACTCAGGCATGGATGCCGTATTCAAAAGAGAGCAAATAATAATGGATTGTATTGAGGAAGGAATAAAGGCCGGGCCAGATAGAATCCGTTCTACGTTACACGTTAAATTTTCCAACTGACAATTAAGTTGAAATACATGTAGTCTTATAAGGTTTGTCATATTCCGTACTTCTACGTCAACGCAAATTATTAAAGTTGAGCAACTGTAAACTTTTAACGTACATTGAGAACTTTGACAACTATCAGTTGATATTTTTTGTATATTTTGAGTTATTTTTTCGTTTAAAAATAAAATAAATTAAAAGCTAAATGTGTTTGATATTCTGTGCTGTGTCTAAAAAATGAATCAAGAGATTTTGATCAAATTAAAGTAAAAAAACAGTTGCATTTATATCCGTCAATAAAGTACCGATTGTGCCAACTTCATACTTCGTATACGTTAATGTCAGTTGAAAAAGGAGACAGACAAAGTACGACGTGTTCTATGTGCCCCGGCCTTAAGTTTTTTCCTACTTTGAGCTGCTCGTATGTTTGTCTTTTATTGATGCATAAAAAAATGTAAAACACTACTTACCCATTAGAAAAAAATTGTTAGAGATGAATTCCATTGAGACACCAGCACGGGAGCATATGTCTTTAACTACTATGGCGAATTGCAGTCCCTTCCAGCATTCCCGCCGTAAAAGTATTCTCTGCAGAATTTCTAGTGCTTGCTGGGCGCTAAGATGATCAGTTTAGATGAATACATCATCATTAAAATAAGTTTTTTACAAATTTACAGGAATGGAAGTAAATCGAATCATTCTTGCTTGGTGGTAAAGAAATTTTTTGCCAAGCGATGCATAAATAATGTAAAAAATAATAAAATTTCCAATATAAAATAAAAATTTCTAACTACGTGCTGCCACAAATCAGCGTAACGCACTTTAAATTTGTTCGATGATCTAGAAAGTCTTTTGAATACCAATGATAGTTTTTTGGCGTTGTCATATTCTCACTCCAGTAGTTCTAAAATAAAGATGTCGGTTATATGAAGTAAATCCTCGCTAAGAATAATAATTATTATTTTTCCTGTCTCAATTGTCACTAAGCTCGAAACAATTGGTTTTTATAACAAATCCAAGAAAATTTATTCAATCTTTTGTTTTCCTCTAAGCCTAGTATTGAGATTGAATGTGCGAAAATTACTCAACAGTATTGCTTATTTCATGCGAAAAAGTTGGCATATTCCAGCAGCCAAAGATTCGATTACAGAAGTAAGCCAGTAATGCACATTGCCCCATTTGTACAGTGAACGTCATCCACCATTACTACCTCAACTCATTACTACCTAGTATACATTGTAAGTGAACAGTAGGCTGCTCGGATACAATTGCACATACTTTGTAAGTTGATAGTAGGCAGCTCGAATACAATTTCGCAAAATTTGTAAGCCGGCCCTAAGACGATTTTGCTCGCTTATTTTGTAAGTGGTTGAAGACGAATTTCGCACTTCAAATACGAGTTTTTGGGAACATTCCATTAAATTATGTTGTTACATTTATTGTTTATTGCGATCTTTTTTTTTCAGTAAATATTTTGTATTTCTTTCATCCTCTTTTTTTTATCATTGGTTCTAGACATTCATACCTTGAGCCCTGATTTTGTTAATTAAAATGTTTGCAACGTAGATTGGCAAAGACGGCAAACGTCTGATTTACAACTAAAAAATAAACTACATACATAGAAATGTAATATACAGAAAAACATTATTTTCGTGTTCAATAACGAAATTCGTTCAATCAATTAATAAATTGTTTGAATGCGAACCTGTAAAAGAATTCGTGGATTCACACAAAAGCTTAGTAAAAATAATTATTGATCGAAAACAACTATTTTTTTAAACAACAACAAAATACGATATGCAGGGTTATTTTTTGATATAACGAGTGATTTTTTTGCAATTATCTTTTTGGCAACACTAGTTTTGACAGCTCACGCACGTTTTGTATCTTGTGTCACTGTCAAACATCTTCAGTTTGGTCTATAATTTAATCATGAATCGTCTTACAAACGAACAACGCTTGCAAATTATTGAATTTTATTACCAAAATGCGTGCTCTGTTAAGAAAGTTCATCGCGCGCTTCTTTCATTTTATGGTCAGTTTAATCGACCTACTGAGGCTTCTATTCAGGCTATTGTAAAAAAAATTCGCACCAAATTTACATTGTTGGACATTAAACCACCAACACGCTTACGTAGAGTGCGAACTGAAGAAAATATCGCAGCCGTATCGGCCAGTGTTGGTGATGACCGTGAATTATCGATTCGACGCCGTTCGCAGCAATTGGGCCTCTGTTACTCCACTACGTAGAAAATTTTGCGGAAGGATTTGGGTGTGAAGCCTTATAAGATACAGCTGGTGCAAGAATTGAAGCCAAACGACCTACCACAACGCCAAATTTTTGGTGAATGGGCTCTTGAAAAGTTAGATGAAGATCCACTTTTTTTATCGAAGAATTGTGTTCAGCGACGAGGCTCATTTCTGGTTGAATGGATACGTGAACAAGCAAAACTGCCGTATTTGGAGTGAAGAGCAGCCAGAAGCATTGCAAGAGCTACCAATGCATCCACAAAAAACAACCGTTTGGTGCGGATTATGGGCTGGCGGCATCATTGGGCCGTATTTCTTCAAAGATGATGCGAATCACAACGTTACTGCGAATGGTGAGCGCTACCGTGCGATGATAACAAACTTTTTTTGCCCAAAATGGAAGAGCTTGACTTGCATGACATGTGGTTTCAACAAGACGGTGCCACATGCCAGACAGCACGCGAAACAATGGACCAATTGAGAAGCGAGTTCGGTGAACAGTTTATTTCACGCTTGGTACCAGTCAATTGGCCGCCCAGATCGTGCGATTTAACGCCTCTAGACTATTTTTTGTGGGGCTATGTTAAGGCTAATATCTATAGCGACTAGCCCGCTTCGATTGACGCACTGGAAGCCAACATTGCCAACATTATTCGTGAGATACCGGCCGAAATGTTGGAAAGAGTATGCCAAAATTGGACTAAGCGGATGGACCATTTGAGGCGCAGCCGCGGTAACATTTGCATGAAATAATCTTCAAACATTAAATTATATCGACCCAACTATCGATCCAAATAAATATTTCATGCATTTTTCTGAATTTTATGTGTTTTTTTTTTAAATTTCCGATAGTTCTTATAAAATCACCCATTATATGTATATGCATACAAAATATTTTTTCAGACAAAAATTTTGTTGTCTATTTTTCCTATAATTTTTTCTGTGTACAAAAGATAGACGTAATTCATTTTTGGGGAGCTCCTCTGTCATACACTTTGTAAGTTAGCACTTATTGATTACAAAATGTTGCACACATCATTGAGAGAAGTAATGTGATAGGCCACACAACGAGACAAATGACAAAGTAATTTTACAGCATGACAATACTCATTTCCATGTTGCGAAAGTGGTCAAGTCATACTTGGAAACGTTCAAATGGGAAGTATGACTCCACCCGCTGTGTTCCTAAGACGTTGCTGTCTCGGACTATAATTTTTTTTGTCTTGGACCAGTACTCAGGGGATAACCATAGATATGCAGTGCATTTTACTGGAACTAGGATAATAGGTTATAATAAGGAGGAAAGAGGGAGTAGTGTTTGTGGAGGTTTAATATTAACAACAACAACAACACGAAAGACTAAAACATACTCTATTACAGCATTTAAAATGTTGGAATTAAATTAGTTAACACTGACCAGTGCCCAGTGTATATACCTTCGACACTACTCAGATTAGCAAAATTTAGTCCAGCACCTTCCACATTACAAGGTAATTAAATGCTTTTAAAAGAAATTAATAATGAACATGTAAAGAAAACACGTACAATGGTAAAAAAGAAACAGTTGCTACCTATTCCGGTGCAATTTGGTTTCATACGAATTTAATAAAACATACATATGTATATAAAAATAACGGACAGCAGTAACAAAATACGTGTGCACAGGATGAACGATGTCTGACTATACGAGTACTTGTAAAGATGAGGAAAGCTGCACATCCTAATCTTTGCTCGCGAGCAGTGCGTTTCGGTTGCTGTGGTAGAAAATCGTTTTGCTAATATATCCAGAATATAAAAAAATAGTTTGAAACATGTCTAAGATCGGTATTAACGGTTTCGGTCGCATTGGCCGCTTACTATTGCGTGCTGCTATTGAAAAGGGTGCCGCAGTCGTAGCAGTTAACGATCCCTTCATCGATGTAAACTACTTGTTCAAAGTTCAATTCAACACACTTTCGTTTCAAGGGCACCGTATCTGCTGAAGATGGAAGATTGGTTGTTAACGGGAACAAGATTACTGTTTTCTATGAACGCGATCCCGCCAGCATCATCTGGGCTAGTGCTGGACCCGAGTATGTAGTGGAATCTACTGTTGTATGCACCACAATTGACAAAGCATCCGCTCACTTCAAGGGCAGTGCCAAGAAAGCTATTATATCCGCCCCATCTGCTGACTCACCAATATTTGTATGCAGTGTTAACTTGGATGTCTATTCTCTTGATATGAAGGCAGCATCCAGCGCTCCTTGCACCACCAATTGCTTGGCTCCATTGGCTAAAGCTATCCAAGATAACTGGGAAATCGTTGAAGGTTTAATTACCTATTACTATTGGTGGTCCTTCTGGTAAATTGTGGCGTGATGGCTGTGATGCTGGCCAAAACATCATTCCTGCTGCTACTGGGCCTGCCAAGGCTGTCGGTACAGTTATTCTCGCTTTGAACGGCAAACTTACTGGTATGCCTTTCCGTGTCCCAACTACAAAGCCATCGAAGCCAAGCTTTTGAAAGCTTTCAACGGACTATCGCTTGTTTCGTTCAATGGAACTTGCGGTCCTATGAACAAGTAAAAAATTCAATAGATTCGTAGATCGCTTTAAAAGATGACCAGCTTTTTCAACGCGAGCTCCATACACAGCTCGAAAGATGAGAGAAAGTAGTGACTAGCTATGGACAATACTTTGAACCATAAATAAAGCCGCGGATTACGTGTAGTTTCAAAAACCAGACAATTCACTGCGAGTTAATGTTCGAAAATTGAACGAAAAGTAGAGAGCAGAATATAGAACAACCACGCTAGAAATTGAAATCAAGACTTTTCCCATCTATCTAAAAGAGGTGTTGATGTTTTAATGGGTTGATGTTTTAATGTATCTAGTATCCTTTTTGGGTGAAATGTCATCCGCAGAGCCCGAACACACATAACATCAAACACAAAGTGGTAGACTGTCATGGATACTATTATATATCAGGATAAGAAAGGATGGGACCCAAAGAAGATTAACTGGTTCAAAGGTGTGAGGCGAAGAAGCAATACCACTTTCCATCTTTAAACTCAGTTAATTAGAAGCTCAAAAATACTACAAATTTAAACATTTTAAGTGAAGAAATAGCTATTTTAATTGTAAGCCAAAATTTTTGTGATTTGAACCTTGTACATTGCTTGTATACGAGTACTCCGTTTATTCAAGCAATCAAGCAATAAATAAAAGTTTCTTGCCAGCGATAAAAACAATGATGACGATAATAAATCAACGCTGCAATGAAAAGGCATCATAAAATCGCTTAAATTAATCATTTTAAATGTTTATTTGTTTCTTATTTAACTCACTCAGTTTATAATGGCAACCATCCAGGGCATCCAAACTGGCCAGTCTGCCAGTCGACCAAAACTCTTAGCAAATGCAAAACATACAAAAAAACAATTGCCCCCAACCAGTCGCCCAGTCACAACGACAAGCAAACAAGCATCATCACTGCTGCCTCCTGCTTCTAGCCGTACTCCACATGCCACTGCGGCACGACTTTGGCAACAGGTTGTTGCTAACAATTGGCCTTTTTATGAGCTGGTATTCATTCAATTGCTTGATTTGTTTGTTGGTTTTTTGTTTTGTTTGCTTTTAGCTGCTTAATTTTAAGCGCCACCAGCTAAAAAACATTTCCCAAGACATTTTGTTTTTTATTATTCTTTTCCTTATCTGCTTGGTTTTGTTGTAAGTATATAAACGTCTGTGCATTTCATTTCATTTTTTTTTTCTTCTTCTTATTTTTATGTTGCAAGAATCCTAGTTTAGGAGGAATGTTTTTGCCTTCTTCTTTCAGACTTAATTTTGGTCATTTATGAGTGCGGGCATCATAAACATTTTGTCGTAAAGTTTATTATGCCAGAAAAGAAAAAACAAATCAAAAGTTTAAATGAAAATCTTAAAAGGCAAAGTATATGTAAATGGCAAATTATCCATAAACTCACAAACCTCTTGTGAATCAGCTGGAGATTTTGGAAGCAGAAAAAGTAAAATTCATCCGCAAAAGTAATAACCCTTTGCTCGTTTTATTTTCTTCTTAAGGATCAATAAGGAAATCTTTAAACTTTGCCCCACAGGAGAAGTTCTTATAATTTCTAAATAAAATCCAATTAGTATTTGCGTACAAATGAAATCACGCTTAAGGAAACAATTATGTTTTAATTAGTAAGAAAAAAATTCCTTTGATTACTTAAAATTAAATTTATGATAGCTAAGAATTTTCCAGTAGAGCAAAATAGCCATCATTTTGGTATTTTGAGACTAAAAAATAAAAAACGAAGTATTTCTTTCTATTACTTTTGACTTGTGCGGGATCATTCGTATTTTTAAATTCTTTTTTTTTCAACCTTTTGTTGGTCTAAAAGATTTGTGCTAAATAAAAGTATAGCAATTGTTTGGTTTGTACATATGTACAACAGGTTTTTAGTTCAAGTTTTTCCTTTCTTAATTTTTTCTTAAGAAGGATTTTTTACAATACAAATTTGCTGTGATCAATAATTATTGATTGAAGAAGACAAGAAAAATAATAATCAAATCTTTAGCTGGGGGACAACTAGCTGTTTCGTAGTCGCTACACTACTCATCAGCACCCACTGGGATTCGAACTCGGGACATGACGTATCATGATCTACTGCTTTAACTACTAAGCCACCGAGCATTTAATTATTTTCTATCTATATTCATCTCATATTGAATCACATATGCATTTTGTTAATTGCCCACATTGTTTGTACAGCGTTTGCTGTCTCTAAACTAGCGGTATTTATTTTTATTTATTAACATACATATTTTTGTATTTAATATTCTCCGGACCCAGAGATGTAAATATTAATTTGTTAAATGTAACAAATTAAAAGTATAGCAATTTTTGAGCAGCTTCTTGAATGTCAGATTCAAATTCACTTTATTTCCATCATATTACATTTACGTGTAATTAATTTACAATAAAGTCTTCAAGAGAATTATCTTTTTCTTCTTAGTTATTTGGTTATTTGCGTTACAATATTAATAAATAATACATATTGAATATATAAAAAAAATTGTATTTATTATATGTTCGGACTCTGAGTTCTGGCATCTGATACTAAAATTGTCATTAAGTCTGACAATTTTGTCTGTAACTAATTCTATATCTACAAGCAAGTGGAGCCACGCAGTTGAATAAAACCAGGAAAGGTTATAGATTAGTTTCAACAACTTGTTTTGTGCTATTTGCAATTTTTTAAATTACAATTTACTCTAATCGACCACATAGATTTAAGTATTATTTTTTTATTGGCTAAACTTGGCAGAACAAAAATTAAAAACATGTCAGAATAGTTACATCAGACGATCTTCGATTTCCGTAGACACTACTCACCAAAAATATCCCAGACTTTAAATTTTAAGGGCCGGTGTTGAATGTGAACTACACCTAAATATCAAGTTTTTTTCTGAAATTCATTTGACATAACCCAATTTCAAACCAACTCGATACACGATTGATCAACGCGTTAAAGTTTTTCAGGCTTATTATGAAAATGGGCGTTCAAAATGCATATCGTGCATTTCATGATTTTTTCGGTCAATTTAATCGTACAATCGGAAAAATCGTACAAAAATGTGACCAAACTGGGCCTGTAGGAGATTTAAAAACACCAGAGAATGCGCGAAAAGCTCGTTCTACAGAAAACATTGCTGATGTTCGCGATAGTGTGGCTGAAGAGCCGTCCACCTCAACTCGTCGTCGTGCCCAACAATTGGACCTCTTACGCTCGTCGTTGATGAACATAAAGCATAAAACCTTGCATTTAAACTTTTACAAGGTGCAATTGACTCAAGCACTAAAGACTCTTGATCATTCCAAGCGTCGTCAATGGTCAGAATGGTGGCAAGAAATGGCAACAGTGGGTGATTAAGTTTCGAAAAAAATCATCTTTAGAGATGAAAATTTGGGCGAATAATAATCCTGATTATCGAAAAACCAATGCACCCGTAAAGAGTGACTGTTTGTTGCGGTTTATGAGCTGGCGGCATCATCTTGCCGTATTTTTTCCACAATGGGGCCGGTCAGGCAGTTACTTTGAATGGCATTCATGAGATGATAACGAAATTTTTATGATCCGAGTTGGAAGATGTGGACATCGTCCATATGTGGTATCAACAGGATGGTGCCACTTGCCACACAGCTAACGACAATTTCAATAGCCGTGTTATCTCACGTGGTGGCGATGACAATTGGCTGCCAAGATCATGTGATTTGACACATTTGAGGTTATTTGAAAGAAAGGATGAGATAATTCGGCACATTCACGGCATAGAAACTAAATTATGCTTCAGCGTCATCAAAATTTGAACCATCGGATGGCGGTGTGCTGCTGATGTAGCGGCGGCCATTGGCCAATAGTTTGTGCCGTACGTAATTGTACCATACCAGTATTATTATAATAAAAACAAGTGACAATAATTCCTAAATAATTTGTGTTTTATTCAAAATCAACACCGGTCCGAAAAGTTTAACCGCCCTTTCTTTATTTCAATTTCGTAATTATGCAGTAGTCATGTTCTGTTTAATCTCTTCTTATTACGCATACCCCAAAAAGAACTGGGGAACTACCGAGTAATTCCACCGAAAATTATATATATATTTTTTTGGAAGCAATTTCCACGTCGAAAGCTAATTTGTATATCGTATTTCGTTCGAAACGAAAAGCGTTATATTTAAATATAAACAAAAAACTCAGGAAAATTTGGTAGTTTCGCAAAGCATTAGTTGTCAAAAGTATACCAAAACAAAACACAGATTAAAGAAAAAGAATAATTAAGAATATTATAGTATATATGGATAAACATCTGATGTCTGACACCAGGGTAGAATGTATTTAAAATTAAAAAAAGGGAAAACAAAAGTAGATGAACAATACGTTGAATCATATACAGTGGTGGATATGTAATTAAAACATAAATGTGATATTTCATTGTTTCGGTATTTTATATGATCTATTGTTATTTCAACGGAATTTTTCCACTGCTAAGATAAGTTTGATTTCTTTTGCACTTAATCCTTTCCTTACATTCGTTTTTTGTTCAGTTTTCTTAAAAAAATAAGTCATTATTCAGTGGGAGAATAGCTTCTCAAGTGGACACATAATTAAAACATTTTCAGTTCGGCAATTTATTTTAATATATAACTTCTTTTTTTTTTGCAATAATTTGTTGATAGGTATATTTGACATGATATCAGCACAATTATATACCAATATTAGCCACTAAGTATGGGAAAAGAAGAAAGGAAGGCAATCATTAAACTCAGTGGTTCCGAGAAAACGGCGAATGAATTTTCTTTATTACTTGTTTGCTCTAGAGGAAACATTTAAAATGCAATGAACCATTTTGGTAAATTTGGGAACTCAAATAATGTGCCCAGGGACTCCGAATTCCGTAAAACCACATCCAGAGACGATGAAATAGTTGTAAAGGTCTTTAAAACTGACCGATTTAAAAGCTCTAAACAGCTAAAAGTTGAATTATAGTCATCATATGATATCCATATACCATCTGGAACTTTTCGACGGCGGCTTAATAAAACACACAGAGAAAACTTTCGTCTTCAAAAAAAATTTTAAATTCACATTGAAATTTGTTAGGAAAAACATTAAGAAATTAATTAGCGTTTGGAAAAATATTTTATGGAGTGATGAATCCAAGTTTTTCAGGCGGGGATCATATGGAAAACGCTATGAATGGTGTCTAATTAACCAACAATACAATCTGAGATATACCATCAAAACGATACATTAATTTAGTATCAACAATGTTTTGATTACGAGGGCGGTTCGTAAACTTCTTAGCCTATCAATAAAAGAGAATAGTTAGTTTTTCAAAAATATTCTTATTTTTCAATATAATCTCTTGAAACTTTAATACACTTAGTCCAACGCTTTTCTAGCAATTGTATAATAAATAGTTTTCCTCAAGGTCTTCAAAATAGCGGTTTACAACTGTAATTGCATCTTCATTTGAGGTAAAACGCTTGCCAGCAAGGAAGTTTTTTAGATTTGGATCACTGGGAGCTAAATCTGGAAAATAAGGTGACTGGTCAAGCAACTCGTACTTTAATTCGTTGATTTTAGCCATTGTTAAAACACTCTTGTGCGCTGGTGCGTTGTCTTGATGAAAAATAATTTTTTTGTGTTTTGTGTAAGCCAGGACGTTTTTCTCGACTTTGTACATTTAATTGATCCAAAAGGTTGCAATAGTACTCTGAATTTATTGGGTTACTTTTTTGCAGATAGTCAATCAATAAAATACCTTTGAAGTCCCAAAAAACCGTTGCCATAACCTTGCCAGCCGATTGAATTGTTTTTGCCTTCTTTGGGGCACTTCCTCCAGCTTCAGTCCATTGTTTGGATTGTTCTTTTGTCTCTGGAGTATAGTGGTGGATCCATGTCTCATCAACAGCTATGAAACGACGCTTAAAATCCATTTTATTTCGCTTAAAACAATCCAAACCAGTTTGAGAAATGTTCATTTTTACGAGTATGCGTTTTTGGTCGACGGTTAACAAATGCGGCACCCATCATGCAGAAAGCTTTTTCATCTGTAGTTCATGCAAAATAAAATGGACTTGATCATTTGAGATGCCCATGATATTAGCTTTTTCACGCACTTTTATTCGTCGATCCCTTAATACCATATCATGCACTTTGGCTACAATTTCTGTATGATGGAGTTACCAGATCGAAACAAAATTTAACATGTGTTCATAGCAGAGATGGAAGTTTCCCAAACGCTTAACTTTTTTCTGTTTATACCGCGCTTTTTGTGCTAGGGTAAGAAGTTTCCTAACCGCCCTCGTATGTGGCCCCCGCTGTATGTATGAACAATTTTTTGCACTAAAGCCTCGAATTTCGGAAAGAAGAAAGGTTGTGCACCTATGTAGTTATTTGTAAATTTTTCTAAGTTCTATTTTCGAAGTTCATTTCGAATAAAGGAATGAAACACCTAAACTACTATCATTTCAGAACAACAAAAACGGAAAGTTAACTTTTCAAACCAGCTTTTGCTTTCATTCTACTACTTTTCTGGAACATGCTGAGTAGATCCTTCAAAAGGAAGAAAATTTGAGGGAAATCCGTTGGGAAACAAAGAAAATATGACTTTCAATTAAAATTCGAAAAAAATCGTTTTTTAGAATTAAGAAGGATAAAAAAATATGAGTGTTTTTGTGTTCTATGGAATGTAGCAAATCAGAAGTGATACATGAAAACCCTTGAATATGTTTTAAAATATATTATCATTATTTTTGTGTTTGGCATAAGAAAAAACATTAAAAAAATTTTTTTTAATTTATTCTAAAAATTAAGATTTTGATTTACTTGGGGGTTACACGACCAAGTTTTGCTTTCAAGTTTTAATACATTCTCACTTTTTTACTAATACATTCATACTTTTAAAACTTGATGCGAATTTGATACGAATTTGCTTTCAAATTTGCTTTCCAACTCTGTGTTCAAATTTATAGGCAAGAAAACAGCTGATAGCTATTTTAGTGAACAAATTTTTCATTTTTGTGTTTAAAAATTCTGCCGCAATAGTTTTTTGTGTTAATTTATTAGAAAATAAATTAAATTTGTGCTGATTATTAGAAATCAATTTTTTTATTTATAAGGAAGCATTATTTTTAATTGTTGTTTTTTTGACGCCGGCATCTTGAAAATAAAATTGCTTTGAAATTGCGTGCAGCCTACGTCACAGCTTTCAATTTTCTTAAATTTTGACAAGCATTATGTGTAAAAAACTTGATACTGAATTGAAAATAAATTTGATGGTGTAACTGTAGTGTTATATAAGCAAAGATTTTTCGACAAAAATTTCTGACACCACTGCCATCAAATCGGCTTTTCATACATTACATCTTTCCATACCTTTAATCGACTGGTTTCTATAACACTTATGCGATATTTGTTACTAACCATTTTTTTTGACCACGCTCTGTAGGAAATTTCCTTACCCTGGAGGGAATTCATTCTTTTCAAGTACTGCCTGAGAATGAGCATGCATGATAATTTCGATTTTAATAAAAATATGAAAAACAAATTAACTTGCACAACAAGAAGGACTTAACATTATTGCTTCTGTGTTTTTGCCTCTTGCTCTCTAAAAACATTTTCTTTATTTTAAAAATGTACCGCCAGCGGTAATATCGTTGTCAATAATTTGAGATATTTTAAATAAAACATGTGTATTACTTGCTTTTATATAGATATTTTTTTCTGTTTGTATTTTTTTTTTCTTTTCCTAAAAATATTCATTATACCCAGAGAGCGAAAAATAATAAAATAAAGCAAAAAAAACTGTGTTTGTTGATGCTGTCAATATTCATGTCTATAATGATGTTAGAACAACATTTTCCATCTTGTTTTGCTTTAGCAATTTAAGAATAAAGGAAAAGACAGTGCGAATTCGATAACCGTCATCACCAATTATCGCGACAGTTTTCAAAAATGACGTAATGTAAGCGTAAGTGCGAATTATACAGCGTAAGAACTAATAATAAAAGATTTAGGGGCATATTCACAAAAACTAAAATTGAATTTGAAATAAGTTTTAATGCAAATATTTCATACAAAAGTTCATTAAAACTAATTTTGTTTTTATGAATACATATATGTATTTATATAAAAATATATGTATATATATATATATATATATATATATATATATATATATATATATATATATATATATATATATATATATATATATATATATATATATATATATATATATATATATATATATATATATATATATGCATTTGCACACATACATAGACCCCAGCAAGGTGAATTCATAATAGGTAAATTCAGCAAAACAATAAATGCAACATTACAAAAAATATTTTTTTAAATATCAGGGGCAAGATACAATTACAAAAAGAAATTAAAAAAAAATATATAATAAAAAAATATTGACAGGAAAAGAAAAAGTTTTATGGCTCGATTATGGATAGCAAACGAGCCGCAGTTAACAAAAAAAATCTATTATGCATAGCAACTATTTTCAGTTGCTGAAAAGTTATGGATAGAGATATTTTGACTAATTAGAAACCATACACAATAATATATTATTGTACAAAAAAAAAAATAGAATTTTAACTTAAAAGCAAAAAAGTAAAATGATTTCATCAAGGGTAAAACGTGCAGAATGTGGCATCTATTAGAAATCGCCTAAGGATGCTCCTAATCCTTAGATTTGTGGTCTGTGATGTAAGCAAATACCATGTATGTTATAAATTTTAGTAACTGGATACCCGTGTGCTTTTGCAGCTTTAAGCGAATTCAGCGAAATTCTTTTGTTTTTAGACATTACCTTTGTCAACTTTGCCTTAAAACCAACCCATACTCTCTGTCATTCTTCGGGTGTACGAACTGACGTACCAATACTATATAACTTTCCTGAAGCCCAAACCTGATCTGCAGTTGTATTACCTTCTCCAAATGCCCGAACTTCTCGAACACCATGAGGGTTAAGTTCCATTGCTTCCACAAGGTTGTCAAACTGTTGCCTAGTTGTAACTTTAACCCAGTTCAGATGTACTTATAAGAAATAATTGGTCAATTTGTTGATTTCAAGATACTCAACTGAATTTACAAAATTTTTATTTTTCTGTTCATTTGGCTTCCAAAAAGCATACAGCAACTAAAAGTTCGTAATTGCCCAAATTGTTTTAAAATAACAACCTTGGTTGCCAGATTTAGTTGCCAGTGCGATCTATAATACCTTTTTTAGCAATGGGCAACGCAACTATAGTTCGGTTGCTACAGCAATCGAGTTATTAATTATTTCGTGAAAATTAAATTATGATCTGTATGATCTGAGCTTGAAAAAGTGAAAATGATCAGCCAGATTGGGGAGGGTACTGGATCATACCTGGCTCTCAAGCTACAATACATAAAAAAACATGTTCAAGCTACGCTTTCGATTTCATATTATTAATTCGCTTTGCTTCCTAGTAAGTACGGAAAAAGTCGAAAAATTGTATACTGGAAAAATGTTTCAATTTTATTGTTACTAAAATGCGTATAGATCCGCTTAGAGAGCCAAATAAATTAAGCAAACTGCTTGCCAAACGCACGCTTTCCGCTTGCATTCAAACCATACAACACATGCAAATGTAATTTAATTACACAAACAAATACAAATTAATTACTTTTTCTTTGCTTTCAATGACAGTAGACGGCCATTGTGTTGCGGCAACTTCTCGCCATATGTTTTATAAATTGTTTTACCCTCTATTTCTATTTTTTTAATCTCTATTTTTTTAATTTCAACAAAAAAGTAAACTTTTACGCCGCTCTAAATATTATTACAAAAAAAACAATTTCTTTATTCACACTTCACTCTGCAAAAATTTCATTGAAATGCCAAAATTTACACACACATTCACAAAAATTTTTGATTTTTGTGCAAACATGCTTTAAATATTTGTACAAACTAGTAAACACCCCCACAAACGAACAAAAATGTTTGCACGAACCTAAAATTCTGACATGTTTGACAAGCAGTTTGTGTGGTTTATTAAGCGATTTATTCAGGCAAATTTTGTTTAATGTCTTTAACTATATACATATGTATATGAATGTATCTGACATGCATATATTTTTAGAATACATAAGTTTAGAATACTTTTATATTTACATACATACAAAGTAAAAAAAAAATTTCATATTCAATAACGAAATTCGCTGAATCAATTAATAAATTGTTCAAATCCGTACCTTTTTTTATTGATCAAAAGCAACTATTTTTTTAAACAAAAAAATACATAACTTTTGTTTTTCTTTTATATTCTCTGCGGTTTACTTATTCAAAGGCACTAAAAATTCCATATTCAGAAGACTGTATCTTTTGCAACTTTTAACCGATTGCAGAATTTAAATAGATATAAAAGTTAGATATCTTGAGACATAAAAAAAATAATAATGACAAATGTGGCTTCTTAACTAAAGAACTTTCTTGAGCAATTTATAAAAATAAGTCCAAAAATGTGCTCTCTTTTTTAGGTTCACTTGAATTTTTAAAGTAAGAGATGATTTTTTTGTACGGATCAATTTTTTATTACAATTTATGTCATCTTAATCAATTTAGGAGTCAAAATGGCAAAACAATAGCAATAGCTACAAAAAAATTGGGCAAAGCCCAACAGTTGTCGACAATTACATGAAGGATCTCGAGGGGAATGGGAAAAAGTTTGAAGGAAGGGTTTCATCGTCTTTATCTACATATGAGAAAAGAAAAATCATCAGAAATGCTTCTAGTTCTGCCTTGTCCATGTAAAAAAAACAAGAGCTCAAGCTGGAGTGCAAGCCAGCAAGTCATCAGTACGCAGAATAATTAAAAGCTGTGAGTATCGCATATACCGGAAATCACAAAAAAAAAAGCCGTCACGTACTGCTGCTCGTAAGGACAAGCGGCTTCAATTCGCAAAAGACTACATGGAATTGGCTGCGCACCCACGAGGTCTTGTAAATAACTGGAGAACCGCTGTATTTACGAATCAAAAGAAGATTAGTTCGGATGGACCTGATGGCTATAACTAGTATTTCCATGATTTGCGCAAAGAAAAGCGATTTTTGAATCGAAATCACAGCCGGGAGGGAGGCGTTATGGTATGGAGTGCTATTACGTACTATCTTGAATTTCAAAGTGCAAAAATGACTGCTGCAAGCTATAAAATGTTATTGGAATCAGCTTTTCTGAAGTTCAATGAACTTATTGGTCCCATATCTTCGATATTGCAGTAGGATAATGCCCCTATACACAACGCCAGAGTAGTAAAGGAGTTCATTGCAAGGCAAAAAGTTGATATTCCTGACTGAGCACCCTATTCGCCAGATCTAAACATTATCGAAAATGTCTGGGGTTGGTTATCTCGTAAGGTCTATGAAGGAGGTAGAGAGTTTGATGACAAGTAGTCACTAACTCCGGGTATTAAGGATGCTTGAAAACAAATTTCGTTGGATTACCTAAACTCTCTTTATCTGTCAATGAAAACACACATATTTTAAGTTATTAAAATAAAAGGATTTTTAGCCATTACTAATCGTTCTTAAGTAAAGTAAAAAAAGCAATAATAGAGAAAAATTAATTAAGAAAAAGAGTAAAAACTGTTTTTTATTAAAATTAGTTAAGGTTCCTTTATTCAAGTGAAACAAAAAATAGCACATTTTTGTACCTTTTTTTATAAAATGCTCAGAAAAAGTTGTTTAGTTAAGAGAGATGATTGCTTTTATATCTCAAGATGCCTAGTTTCCACTTCTATTTTAAAATTCTGCAATCGGTTAAAAATTGCAAAAGACACAGGCTTCTGAATATGGAATTTTTAGTGCATTTAAAAAATTTTCTATGTTTCCCAGCAGTCTATATGTCGACATTTCATAGGAGCTACCCTAATCATCAGTAGACTTTGGAAATTTTGAATGATATTCAAATGATGATAACCCAAAAATTTTCTGTCAGTAAATTAAATAGATATTTTTTAAGTTTTCAATTTGATAATATTATTAAGAATTTTCTTTGTGTATGAGTTAATAATTTTTCTCGGTATATGGATTTTTTGTATATAGGAATTTTTTGACAATAATTTTTCAAATTGAAAATTTTTTAATAACATATTAATTTTTCTGACGATGATAACAAATTGTTATCGAAATATTGAAAATAAATACGATTGAATTTTGTATATAAAATAAAACGATCTTTAGCTGCAAAAATAAGAAATATTTGATATTCTCTAACATCCAACTTTATATCCCAATAATCTAGATAGACAGATGGGAAACATAGAAAACAAGCTGTTTACTTGTATAATTTTTTGATTGGTAACAATGTTAGAAGCTAATATAGTGAATGAAACTCAATTGTATAAAAATTTAGTTTGTGCAACTCCTGAAACACATGTCACCTAAGACATGTCTCCTAAGTGAACCGGAGTGTATGTACACGTACGAGTATGTATGTATACGTATATAAATTATTTTTTTAGGCAAAAATTTTGTTGCTTTTGTTTTCAATAGATATACAACTTTGCTTCTGCCGTTTTTTTCAAAAGTCGACGCTTTATTGTAAAAATATATTATGACATGTAAATAAATGAGTTATGATTTTTAGTATTTTCCATCGCTCACATACATATGTACGTTGATAAGATAAAATAAAAATAAAAAACTGGTTGTTTTGTGACAGTTGTGAAAACGATTATAAACTGTCATGCATGAGTACCAACTCGATCACATGTTGTTTGGACATGATCTCCCCCTTGGTTAGGAGCGGAGCCTTTCTAGTACTCCTTCCGATCTATGGATCACGGCATCCGGTTGCAGTGCAACACCACACCGAGCTCAATTGAACTCTCCCCGAGATTTGGGTTTAAACCACAACCACCACGATACTCCCCGAAGGGCCACACTATAACCGGGCAGGAGCAAGTTCCTGGGGCTCCCGTGGTACCAGATTTAAGTCTCCGGTCAGACTTCGTAGCGCATGGACTACTACCAGTAGAGCCCCAAACGGCTCGGGGACAACAATACTTACACACCATACAGCTCAACAGGAACACAGCAATGACAGCAATAGCAACATAAAATAGGAACAACAGGAACGTCGGTGACAAAAGCAGAAAAGCAGCCACACATCAAATAATCTTCATTACCCCTAACAAGAAACACACACGGGTACACAGCACAATAAACAATAAACAACAAAAACATTCAACATTCATTCTCACGTATGAGCACATTGGCCACCCACCAGCCCTTTACAATACGAACAAAACAAAAACAACAATTAGACATGAACAACGTTGCCAGCAACTCTGCGACTAAACAGCAAACAGCAACCAGCAAAAACAGCACACATGATGACAGCACACCGCAAACAGGAACACCAGGAACAGCACAGGGCACAGGAACTGCGCTCTATGCTCCTCATGGTTGCCTACACTAAGACTTAACCACAACCGCAACCAACTCCGCCAACAAAAGACGCACACGGTCACGCACGAACCTGTGGTTCAACAACAACGGCCCCAGAATGGCAACAACAGGGAGGCTACCCTCCCTACCTTGGTCTCCCCCTAAACACTTCACGGGCATACGCGCCCAACGCGTCAAATGACGTGGCGTCCGCCAAAATCCTACTAAAACCCCCTAATACACCCATTACCTCTAAATCCCTAATGTCATCATAAAGATGACATTCGACCAGAACCTATCTCCAGTCCTCAGGGCCCCCACCACAACTGCACAGCCCAGTCTCGGACAGGCCCCTCTTATGCAAAAATGCATTGAGGGAGGTTGTTTTGTGGCAAGCGAATGCTGATCAATCAACTGGGTTTATAGCAAATTACCTGTTTGATCAATATGAGACAAATATAGACTAAAAAATAATGAGTGCTCGGTGGCTGAGTTGGTTGAATGGCCGTATTAAAATACTACACATCATGTTTACATGATACCGAGTTCGAATCCTAGCAAAACAGCTAGTTGTCCCCCAGCTTAGTGTATTCAATTATTTTCTCCTGTCTTCTTTGATCAAGAGTTATTGATCGCGGCAATTAATGTTACATGTAATTAAAAATTAAAAAACAAATATTATATAATATAATATTGATAATATAATATAATATTGATAAAACAAAAACTTGAAAATTTAGAGTGAATCCATAAAAATAATTTCTTTAGATTATTATGTGTCAACAACAAGCCGAAGCAAAAAGAAGTCAAATTAGTTACATAAACATTAATTCAGAAAACAGAGTCTCGATTAGGAAACTTTTCAATATTTTTTATTAAAAAAAGTATTTGAAAATGTTAGTCTTTTTTTTAATATAAAAAAACAGGTATTTTTAAATATTAAAAATGCTAGTCGATCATTGCAATTTTTCGTTACTATCAACAACCCAGATTTTTTCAGGTTGCGTCTATCGAGCACGCACTGTAATCATTTTTTTCTTGTTGTAGACTTTTAATACGTTTTGCTCATCGTTGTCACGTACTATTTAAACGCCTGCAAGTGAATGAGTGAGTGTGCGTGTGTTTATTAAGGTTTACTGCCCGGAAGTTAATAGATTCTTTGGTTGCTCTTCGGCCATCCGCATTTATACAAGTACTCCAAATCTCTTCGAGGAGTAAAAAAAAAATTATAAGAAAATAATAAATATTAAATAAATGATGTTTTGTACATTTTCATTAAAAACATTTTCAAAATTGCTTTTATGTGGAATTTAATTTGTGAACCACACAATACAAGCAATAATAACAACAATTTAGCTTCCTGCTACAAAATGGTTCTTGTTCCTCAGCATTTTAAACAGAGTATACTGTTTGCTGGCCATTTAGTCTCCATAAAGGAGGCCAGACAGTTAGTGGGACGGACGAAAGAACGAATGGAGGAATCTAAATGGTCTGTTGGTCGTTTGGACTTGGTCAATTTGGTTGTTGAATTAGTTAGGTTAGCTAGTGTGATGGTGTGTTTGTGTGTGTGTGTGTGTTTATATTTGCAAAATTATAGAAATTAATTTCAGTACGTGTTATTGCAGTTGTAAACTTCAGTAGGGAGCAAAAGGTATGTTGAGTTTCTACATGACCTTTGCAACCATAAAAATGTAACGCTTCCTCACTGCGATGGCCATGAATAGCTTGATTGGAAATATATTTGCTTAACAAACGAATAAGTTATTAAATAATACGATTTCGGCATTTGTTTTTGTGTTCTAAACGATGTACTTATATAAGAAATAAAATAGGAAAATTTTTAAAATTCCGAGGAACATCGCAAATTTATTTAAAATATGCATCTGGCATCTCTTTCCTTTCGATTACAAACGAAAGATTGCAAAGGAAATAAATTAACTTTAAAAAGGTAAAATATGGTTGGTTTCCTGTTGACTTGCACAAGAAATCCTCATCTAAAATCTAGTGACTGCATTTCCAAAATCACAGTACTCCATAACAGGATATCTGTTGTCTGAGTACAGACATATCGCGTGACGCTGATATAAAGGATCAGGATATTCAGACCAATGTCCGATATACTCGCGTAGCACATACTTGACCAAAAAGTATATCTCACACCGCACAGAGAAGTGGTAATGTTGCATCTGTGGCGCTTCTGTCTTTTAAGATCCAGAATAATTTCTTTTTAAACTTGTAATGGTGTTCGAATGATGTTAAATTAAAATAGCGGATCCACAAGTATTTGAGTTATATAGAAGAATTATATATTCGTATATAACAAAAACTTAGGTTTTGCAACTCATGAAACACATGTCTCCTTATGAATAATGTACACAGGCACGGTGTACCAAAACTAACTAGTTCAATGTTTATATTCTTCTGATTGTTATTTTTTGATTCGATTTTAAGATAGCATCCTTATTGAAAAATGCACGCTACGGCTTTGCATGCACATACAAGTGCTGATCAAAAAATAACTGTTATTTTCAACTTTTTTTTAGTAATCCTCTTCAGATAATGGGTGATTTTATAAGAACATCGGAAATTTAAAAAAAAAACACATAAAATTCAGAAAAATGCATGAAATATTTATTTGGATCGATAGTTAGGTCGATATAATTTAATGTTTGAAGATTATTTCATGCAAATGTTGGCCGCGGCTGCGCCTCAAATGGTCCATCCGCTTAGTCCAATTTTGGCATACTCTTTCCAACATTTCGGCCGGTATCTTACGAATAATGTTGGCAATGTTGGCTTCCAGTGCGTCAATCGAAGCGGGCTTGTCGCTATAGACATTAGCTTTAAAATAGCCCCACAAAAAATAGTCTACAGGCGTTAAATCGCACGATCTGGGCGGCCAATTGACTGGTCCCAAGCGTGAAATAAACTGTTCACCGAACTCGCCTCTCAATTGGACCATAGTTTCGCGTGCTGTGTGGCATGTGGCACCGTCTTGTTGAAACCACATGTCATGCAAGTCAAGCTCTTCCATTTTGGGCAAAAAAAGTTTGTTATCATCGCACGGTAGCGCTCACCATTCACAGTAACGTTGTGATTCGCATCATCTTTGAAGAAATACGGCCCAATGATGCCGCCAGCCTATAATCAGCACCAAACGGTTGTTTTTTGTGGATGCATTGGTAGCTCTTGCAATGCTTCTGGCTGCTCTTCACTCCAAATACGGCACTTTTGCTTGTTCACGTATCCATTCAACCAGAAATGAGCCTCGTCGCTGAACACAATTCTTCGATAAAAAAGTGGATCTTCATCTAACTTTTCAAGAGCCCATTTTGGTAATAAAATTCAATAATTTGCAAGCGTTATTCGTTTGTAAGACGATTCATGATTAAATTATAGACCAAACTGAAGATGTTTGACAGTGACACAAGATACAAAACGTGCGTGAGCTGTCAAAACTAGTGTTGCCAAAAAGATAATAGCAAAAAAATCACTCATTATAATACATTTATGCCAGCGTTTTTTCCAATCCTCGAAACACCGTATTGACCGTACGATCTTGTGGCAAGAGTTCATGATGCACCACGCCATTGCAGACGAAGAGGACAGTGAGCGTGCTTTTTTCAGTATTGGCTCTGCTGGATGCTTCCATTGGGATGATTGGGCTTTGGTTTCAATGTCATAGCCATACACCCATGACTCGTCACCAGTAATGACCTTTTTGAGGAAATCTGAATGATCGTTGATGATGCTCAACAGCTCCTGAGCGATATCCATGCAACGTTGTTTTTTTATCAAAATTTTAGTAAAAAATCGTTATTCACATTAGAGAGAAATACTGTGAATTCTGCAATAAGTGATATGGATAACATTCTTTGAAAAATAGTCATACTTTATTTAACATCCGTGATCCTCGCAGATACCGAAATATTTGAAATAGCTAAAAGCAATACAAAATTAAGTTTTCCATTTAAAAGATATGAATTTAAAAAAATTTTTGTAGAGAAATTTCATTTGATGTGTGAGAACCGCAACAAAAAATTAATTTTCCAGAAACAGAACTAAGCAAGACAGGTTTTTGTACCCAAAAACTTCCCGATACTGAATTTTTTTAAAGCCGTTTTTGAGAAACGGAAAGAAATGTAACTAAATGGGGACCGGGACTAGATAATATATTTATATCAATTTAGTACTTGTACTAAAAACCCTTACATCCTACTTTTATTAAAATCATTAAATCCATTTGCGAGATAAACGCAATCTCGAAAGTGGATAAAAACTGGTACAAAATAAATATTTCCAAAAACCTCTAGATACTGATTTTCATCAAAATCTATAAAGTTATTTTTAAGAACTGATAAAAACATCACAAAGGAGTAAAAACCAAGACCAAATGGCTTATTCAGGGACCGACATCAATCTAGACTTATTTTTGTTCTTGCAACGCTGATATTAATTAAAATCCTTTAAGACGATTTTTGTCTGTAAATATATCCCGGTATCAGAATCAATGTAGATGGATTTTTCATTCTTCAAAACCTCTTGATATTGGTTTTCAGCAAAATCGTTTTCGAAAACCAACAAGAACATCACAAATGGGTAAAAACCGTCAGAACATATATTTTTGCCACCAGTGATAATCCAAATTGAATTTTCGTACTATTCTTGTTTTTTTTTTGTCTTGGACGAGTATTCAGAGAACGACCCTTACATATTCATTGCATTGAACCGGATGTATGAAAATAGGTTATGTAGAAGAGGAAAGAGGAAATCGTGTTTGTGGCTGTTGGACTTGAATCTTCCAATGTTATGTGTGATAGGAAACACGTCCGCAGGCAGCTTGTTCCATAGACGGCAGAAAAACGCATTCCCTCTGTAATGCGTTGCGCGACTCACTGGGCAATATACCACAAGTGGATGAGCTGTAGGCGATGTATTACGTAGGGAAAAAAGTCTCTAATGTCATCAAAGTTAAATCCACTGTAGTATCGATAAAACAGAGTGACTCACCCCACACTGCAGCAATGCTCCAGTGAGCCAACAGAGCTGGATACCCTACTGCTACCGATAAGCGTCTTTGCTCTCTCTTGTGCTTGACTGGCCTAAATATGAGAGTTATACTCCATTTTAAGTCGAATATAGGTGGTACAAATAGTGAAGACACCGAGAAAGAGTGAAGTACATCTTACACCGTTTCAAAAAACCAAGACACTTGAATGCTTCGTTAGAAACATGAAAAATGTGTTCAGCCCACTGAATTTTCATTCCAAGCACCCTCAACTCACAAAAATCATTAAAAATGCTTTTGAAACTTTCTCTCGTCCGTGTTTTCTTTATATGGTCATTATTAATTTCTTTTGAATACCCTTGGTATGTAATTCATTACCTTGCAGTGTGAGAGGTGTTGGAGCAAGCTTTTTTAGTGTGAGCAATGTTGAAGGTACACACATTGAGCACTGATCGCTTTTAATTAACTTAAATGCTGTGATAATATGTTTTCCTAGTTCCAGTACAATGCCCTGCGTATGTAGGGGTCTTGCTCTGAGTGTAGGTCCAAAATGAAAAAAATATATATCAGAAATAGATAAAAACTGGCTGGAACCAATCTAGATCTAACTTTCGTTTTTAAACTTTTCTTAATATTGAATTTAAAGAAAACCTTTAAAACTGCTTTCAATAATAAAAACAGATGGGTAAAAATCGAGGCAAAATGGATTTTCCCGAGACTAGTCCGATTTTTTATCGTTAAAAACCTATTGGTACTGATTTTCGCCAAAGTCATAAAGTCGTTTTCGAAAACCAATAAAATACCCGAGACAAAATGGATTTTCCTGCTGCCAATCTGGATCGATTACACATTGCATGTATTTATATCCAAAATGTAAAGACATAAGCTTCTTTAAAAATTATAGATTAAAACTCTCGTGAATTATAGTTTTTAATCTTTTTCAACTTATCTTCTTCAGGTGTAGCAAATTTTCAATCGTTTTTAAATTAGTTTAATGGAAGTTAATTTCAAACAAAACGTAACAGAAAGAGCTTAAAGAAAACAATTGTCTACATGGGAGCTAAAACATGTTTCCCTGCTACAATCCAATAACAAAATTACTAACACGTGATCAAAATGTTTTGTACTGGTCCGTCGTTAACCGGGAAGCATGATGTTTGGATATTAATCGTGCAAAATGATTTTATGTTTCTTTTTAAACACATTTAACGCAACAAATTTTTAATATCTGTTTTTGCTTAATTTTGTTTTGAACAATTTAAATTTCTTATTTTCTTTTCGTCTTTTTTTTTAAATTACTGAGTTGTTTGTTCAGACATTGTTGAAGATTGGTTGGTCCTTGCAATAGCTGTCGTTTAATTCGAAATTAAGTTGTGTACTTGATTCTTAAGTAAAATTCCCACTGTTGTTGTTAACAAAATATTTGCATAAATTTTGTCATCAAACTCCCTTTGGCGCCACTTTTCTAGATTATAGTCCAACTAGTTGTTTGCCATGATCAGTTACTATCTTTGTCGTTTTTATTTTTAAACGAAAAAAAAAAATAGTAAAACAAAGAACGAGAGAAAATTCTGCTAAGGAAACAAATAAACCAAAAGAATGAGTAGCCTTATGACCTGTCTTGCAACAGGCTTTTGATTGTAAAGTAAACCAAAAAACTACTGCACAGTGGATGATTGTCGCCAAAAAGTGAATAATATTCCTAACATAACATTTTATGCAGCTTGGAATTCTTTCAAAAAGGAATTTCTCCTGGATTTCGTTTTATAATATTTTAGGATTTATTTTGAATACAATTTTTGACAATCGCTTTTAATCAATGAAGGAACGACTAATTTTGTGTGACGGTGGTGGTCAAAATAAGTGTACATTTGCTGAAATAGTGCCCCAAAAATGTATAAAGAACAATAGTACCGATTATTGGATGGGCGGGGGTATGTGGTATTTGTTTTTTTAGGTTATTAACTCATTATTAAAATAAAATCGCACACAGCGACGCACAAATGTAGTGTTACTACCATCTTGGGCATATGGTATTCATTACTCCGTTCATGCTGTGCATCCTATACTTTGCAAATTTACATTGCATTTATTATTTTATAGCGAAAACGTAAAATATGTTGCAAATAATAGTAATCCGTAGCTATTAGGGAATTTAACAGGGAACACTACACAACATAAAAGCTTAAATTTTTAAAATCAAAGATCAATTACTTCCAGAAACATCAGCGTCTAAATTATGCCATGTTATTCCGACCATAAAGGTAGCTCTGCATAATTTGTATATAAAATATTAGTTCCAACCATTTCTACATAAATATAAGACTCAAATCGATCGAAAATTAATTTGACTGAACACTTCTTTGAATCCACGAATTCCTTTATAGGTCCGCATGCAAACAATTTATTAATTGTTTCAGCGAATTTCGTTATTGATCATTAAAAATAATCTTTTTGTGTACGAGTACATATCTATACTCAGCTAATTCAATACTTCACCCGGTTGTTAATTCCATTCAATTAAATTACACTAAAAATAATCAAATTTAAAATTAAAGAACAAGGTATCAGTAACATAAACCCCAGGAATACTTCAGGTATTGTTCAAATTACTGGCAAAATGCTTGAGCAGCTACAACATGTAAGTAGAAGAATTCTCCTATTTATTTTTATCGCTATTTTACGCCTTGAGTACTATCCTGCTGAGCGGTGTGGCACGATGGGCTGATGCACAAAATAAAGCTGATCTTGCCTGCAAACACTCACCAGCTTCTGGATAGCTACTTATGTGGCCGTAAATTTGTTATCAGAGAAGGCGAAACAGGAGATCCCCAAGGTAGCTTCCTGGGACCTACTTTATATTTGTTTTACACCTCTGACATGTCAACGATATTCGGAATCCACATTTCTACTTTTGCAGATGACACAGCAGTTAGTAGCGTTAATGAAAACCATCAATTATATTCTCAAAATTTGCAGGAATATATTTCGATATTGGAGAAATGGCTAAAGCTTTGGAAATGTAAATTTAATGAACGAAAATGTACTCCTGTTACATTCACACTTTGTAAACAATTAAATTAACAACTCACCTATTCCGCAGAGCAATGAAGTCAAGTACCTTGGTTTTCACCTCGACCGTAGGCTAACGTGGAAGCCTCACATTGATGTGAAAGTCACGCAGTGTAAATTAAAAGCAGCGCAACTAAATTTGCTTATGGGCAAAAATTCCACCTTGAAGTTGGATTGCAAACTTCTGCTATACAACGCAATCCAAAAGCCTATATGGTGCTATGGAATTCAATTATGGGACACCGCCTCAACACCTAACATTGAAAAAACTCAAAGACGGCAAAACCAAATTCTTCGAATGATTACTGCAGCTCCATTGTACGTAAAAAAAAACTCACGTATTCACAAGGATCTGTGTGTTTCGCTGGTAAAAGAGGAATTTTCGAAGTACGCTACAAGGTTTATCAGTAAACTAGAACTTCACCCAAATCCTCTTGAGCGCAATATTCTTAATTTTGACAGTCACACTCGGCTTAGAAGAAGGGATATCGTTGCTCAATAGGTTGTTGAGACGAAGAGATCCCTTTCCACCATCAGAACGTTAAATAGGTGATTTTACCGATAAAGTTCCCCCAAAACAAAACTTTTCGTCTAGCATTGGCCGGGCTTAAGAAAAAGCACATCTTTTTTTAAATTTGTGTGCTTATTGTTAAGATTTGAATACTTATTGTTAGTTCACTTTGAAGATTCAATAAATAAAAAAAAATAAAAAATACTTACCAAACTTTAAAATTAATTTGTACACTTTAATGCAAATAACAACAAGAAACCTCTAAATATTGTGTTCGTTCTATGCAAACACTTCTAATATCAAATTAATGACAGATGATAGATTCAAAGGTCTTCAAAATTACAGTTGTCCATGTTTTCGCGTTATATTAAGAAAACTATTCAAATATTTGTCTAACTTTAATAAATGTTTCTCTATTTTATATAAACTTTTTATCTTGGAATTTAAAATTTTTTTGAGGGAAATAAAAAAAAATAAGATCTCAATATTTAACATTTTATTTTGATGGGGATTTTCTTCTAAAAATTGGAGTTATATTTCAAATGAAATAATGGAAATTTTGTTGATATTATTTCATGTTTAATTTGTGGGTTTGTTTCCTGTAGGGTTGGTGTTTGATTAGCGCGGTGTGCTAGCCCTAGTTTTCCAATGCTCATAACGAATCGGTCACTCATGTGCGTGGGATATATAAATCCTCTCACCAGAGTTTTTCCCTAGACATCCAAAATTTCTGGACAAATGAGGATAATGGACTGAAACTCTATGGGGTGAACAGTCCTTGGCTAATTGGTCGTAGCACTTCGCTTTCAAGTACCTCACTAATGCAGTCAACTACTGTTAGACAACAGCACCTTGAAACACATTTAAACTGCCGAAAAAAAGAGTCAGTGGCACTACCATTATCAGGAATTACCAACGCCTTCTTCTAGCGGTTCAGGTTTGATCCACAGCCATGATTACTCTAATTGATACAATAGAATTGCGACATGACCATATTTTCAATACAAATTAATCCCGTTAAAAATGCGAGCCCTTTTGAGCTTATTCTTAATTACATTCTCACACATTTTACGCAATATGTTCTTTGAGGACCAACCACCTGAGCACGGCATCGAATTGAAGTTGATAGATTGATTTGAAGACTTGAGCTGTAACTTGAGCAGTAATGTTTTCAGCCGATCTTGCAGTATGTTCTGGTCCATGCTTGGGTTGGGCCTATTACCTATCACAGACCTGTTTTCTTTGAAATCATTCATTACACGATAAATAGTGCTTTTTGTTGGCACGTTGTTTCTCCCGAAAATTTCACGTAACTTTCTCATCGTCACAGTAATCGATAATTGGTTTTGATAAAATGTTTTAACACCTTGTTTTATCGAATATTTTTTCGTAACAAATTTGCCACGTGTCTATTTCACGGCTGCCAAATATGAGCTGTCAAGACTAATATTTACCAAAACAAAGTAGTATACCTTACCGGCGGACACCCGCTACAGAAAATGTATTTGTACACTGAAAGAATTTTGTTCAGAAATTCTCTCAATTTTGATATTATGCATTGATATATGAATTGAATTAATATATGAATTGATTCATTATTTTTCAACCATTGTAACTTTTCATAGAAACAAATTTCGTTAGATTATTCTAATGAAAACCTTCATAAAAGTAATGAAACATTTTAATAAAAAACATGACTTATTTTCATTTAAAGTATGAAAGAGAAATCATATGACTAATGAATTTCTCCAAATCGAAGAATAAATTTCATAAAGCTCATGAAAACTGTACATTGAATTAGTGAAAAAGTAACATTTATTTAATGAAATAACTTCTTCGTACTAATGTAATATATTCATAGATGTATGGAATAACTTCATTAGAAATATGAAACTGCTTCATAAGGTCAATGAAGTTATTTCATTTATCTAATGTTATTATTCATTGAACACCTGAAAAATTTACATTAAATCAACGAAATACATTTACATTAAATTAATGAAATATTGTACCTAATTTTGATAAAAAGAAATGTTGAACAGGTATTCACCAAACAAATCAGATTTTATTAAGTGACTTCAATATACTGGTATTTAAATTAAATACATAAGCACTTTGCATAGAAATACACATTCATATTAAAAAATACATATTCATATTTTTTTCCTTCATTTGTTTTTCTACCATATTTTCCTGTTGGGATAAGAAAGTAGTGAAGTATCCACGTAATTTTTGCTGAAAATATATATGGTTCTGGAACAGAAGGCATTTACATAATTAGTTTTGTAATATGTTTTGAGTTTTAAAGTATAAAAAAAGAACTGATATGAACAATATAATATCGTCTTACCTTTGTTAGCATCTGCAACCAATATCTCGCTTAAAAGTTTCGATATTTCGCTTGATACACTTCTTTTGCTTTCTCACTTCAAACTGAATGTACACATGCGCCATATTCTTAGCAATAAATAAATAAAGCCACGCCAAATATTTTTTCATATAACACATGTTTTTACTACGTAGACATAGTGAAAGCTTACTGTGTTTGTTTTTGGTTGACAACCAACGAAGCAAATAACGGTGGATATGAAGAAGAAATAATTTTGTCATTAAGGTTATGAAATTTTTCATAGAATTTATGGAACTTAAAATTTTTTACCGGGTAAATTAAAATTTTTGTTTGTTTTATAACTTGAAATTTATTTAATTATATTGAAAAATTGTTTAAACTATTATTATGCTAATTTGAGTTCATACACATATGACATACACACCCAAGCTCGGTAGCCAGAAATGTATTTGTCATTGATCTAATGAATTCATTGGAATTATGAAACTCATAAAACTTACTTTTCAATAAAAAACTTGATATTTTTCAAACTGTAGCTTAAGATTAATAAATACGCATTAATATATCTTATCAAAATTCAAAGAATTAAAAAAAAAATTAATTTTATTGTAGTCATAAATCAAATGATTTTTTTTAATGAAACTATGAAACTTAATGAAACAATTCTAGTGGAACTGTTTCATAATATATATGAAATTTTATGTATATTGTGAAAAGTTTTCATTGGATTAATGAAAAAAATTTAATGATACAGTTTCATTAAATATATGGCGCATAATTCTTTCAGTGTATAGACAAACTAAAATAATTGTATATCCCAATGCGCCATAATGGTTAGCAAAACCATCATCAATATAGGCAATAAAATATTTTTTTAACTATCTAACCACTTTTTATTTCGTTGTAATTATGGGGTAGCAGCGCACACCGAGTTAAGCTAGTAATACTCGTATATAAAATTTAATGTGTCTTTGTTTGTACGTTATAGGAGGCAAGACCGCTGGACGCATAATTCTTTCAGTGCAGATTGTAACGATTTGTTTCATATTTGTTCACATTTTTATATAAAATGAATCAGTGTCTATTACGAAGTATTTTACACCGAAGTTTAACGTATTTATATGTCTTAAAAATCTAATGTTTAAAAAAATGTTTTACATATCATGGCATGCAAGATTGTTCTGCATTTTCGTATTTGCGGCCGCATTGAACGCCAGTCATCATTTAGTTCTTTTATTTTATTCAGCAACCCAATATTTTACCATGTAATCTGACGGAACAGACTCTCCGTAGTGTCCATCGAGCTCTTGTTTTCTCTCTTTCGCCGTTTTCCTTTCCAAATAATAGTTTTTAATCACTACGAGTTGTGGTGTCATCTAGCGCTAGGTAGCTTGAAGATCAATGCGGCCTCGTATAAGTTATGCCTTGGAAATATTTTTTCCCATTGAATAAAATCAAATTTCTTGAAAAAATAAATTATTTTTAAACATAAATGTGCTTATTCAATTAAAACGGATTTTAGGAAAGTTTTGTATAGAATTTTTGAATTAAAACGCATATTCATAAAAATGCGTTTTAATTCAAAAATTCTCAGAAAAGTTTTAAAAACACAACAAAAATAGTAATTTCCCCCCTCCTCACAACCTATTTTCCTAGTTCTGGTACAATGCACTGCATATGTAGGGGTCATCCCCTGAGTACTGGTCCAATATAAAAAAAAATTAAAGTCTTATTAAAAAAAATTCTTTTGGTTTCATGTTCATAATTGTTGCCAAATGATTAAAGCTTAACAAAAAAAATTTGTGTTCGGAAACACACATTAGCTGATAAATGATTTAAGCAATTTTGAACTGGTAACAGTATATGAGTACATAAAATTGCTTATGTTCTTCTGGATGATGTAGCTGAATTTCCGCCATATGCTGTTAGACCGACCGCCTGTGCCTTTGAGACTTAGTTTTCAAGATGTCGAAAACGTTATAAATAAAGTAAACTCTAAAAAAGCTCCAGGTTTTGATAAAATTACTGGCAAGATGCTTGTACAGTTACCTCGTGTGGCTAGAAGAATTCTTCTTTTTATTTTTAACGCTATTTTGCGCCTAGAATACTATCCTGCAGAGTTGAAGATGTCTTTGGTTACTATGATACTCAAGCCAGGGAAGGATCCCACTAAAGTAGAGCCATATAGACCAATAACTCTACTGCCAACAATTTCAAAACTATTCGAAAAATTGTTAATGGCGAAGTTGACTCCAATATTGAACGATGTAGGATGTATCCCTAATCATTAGTTCGGCTTTCGGGCTAAGCACAGCATCATAGAACAAACGCATAGACTAGTTAATGTTATAACAAAGACTTTTGATCTTTCCCTAGCTTTTGACAAAATAAAGTTGAACTTGCCTGCAAACACTCACAAGCTTCTGGAAAGCTACTTATGCGGCCGGAAGTTTATTATCAGAGAAGGCGACTTTGTAAGCCCAACTCAGCCAATCGAGGCAGGAGTTCCCTAAGGTAACATTCTGGGACCCACTTTATATTTGATTTACGCTTCTGATATGCCAACAAGATCTGGTAATCACCCTTCAACTTTTGCAGATGACACAGCATCTTGCAGTGTTTATGAAAACCGTCAACTGGCTTCACGTAATTTACAGGAATATATTAGAGAAATGGCTAAAATTTTGGAAAATCAAAGTTAATGAACAAAAATGTTCTCATGTTATATTCACGCTGCGAAAAAAAAACATGTTCGCTTATCCAAATCAACAACTCTCCTATTCCGCAGCATAATGAATTCAAGCACCTTGGTATTCACCTTGAATGTAAGGTGACGTGGAAGTCTCACATTGATGCGAAAGTCACTCAGTTGAAATTAAAAGCAGCGCAATTAAATTGGCTTATGGGCAGAAATTCTACATTGAAATTAGATTGCAAACTTTTGTTATAGAATGCAATACTAAAGCCTATATGATGCTACGGAATTCAATTATAGGACACCGCCTCAGCGTCAAACATTGAAAAAATTTAAAGACGAAAAACAAAATTCCTCGAACAATTACTGTATCTCCATGGTACATAAAAAAACTCGAATTCACAAAGATCTGTGTGTTCCGCTGGTAAAAGATGAATTTTCAAAGTATGCGACAAGGTACATCAGCAAATTGGAACTTCACCCAAACCCTCTTGCACGAAACATACTCAATTTTAGCGGTCACTCTCGAGAAGAAGGGATACCGTTGCCACCATCAGAGCTTTAAATAGGTGATTTTACCGATATAATATGCGCAAAATAAAACTTTTTGTCTAGCATTGGCTGGACTTAGTTAATTTTTTGTATTTAGTATTAAGATTTGAATACTTATTGTTAGTTCACATAGTAAAGATTCAATAAATAAATAAAAGCTAAAAAAAACTGTTCTTGTGCAGCAAAAAGAAAAATGTATTCTATTAATCGGTAACCGAATTTTCGAATACTTCTTGGTTGTAAAGTAATGAAAAGAAAACATTTCCTTGTTTTTATCTTTTAGTGTAAACGTTTAATGAACAAAGTTAAAAAATGTATTAATAAAGCCAAATTGAATATATATTCGAAGGCGAAGGACACTTTTTTTTTTATTACAAATAAAAAGAAATCTATTAGATTTACTAAAAATTTTTTGTGTATCACTTATAATTTTTTTTTTTTTTTTTTTCATTCAAAAATACAAATTTTACAATTGAAATGTGAAGAGAGGTACAGACATACATTCATTCATATGTATTTGGACGCATTTTGCAATTCAAAATAAAGTATGTATTTCATAAACTTTTTTTCAAATCTATGTATGTACCCTGTCGGAAACTGAGTTAATTTTAAACTAACTTTAAGTTAACTATTCCTCAACTAGTACTGACTGACACTTGGGTTACTTTTCAATGGAAGCAACTAACTATTTAGTAGACAATTGTTCGACTTTACACTACGTTTCAACTTACTAACTAACTTACAGTTAGCGTGTTTTGTCTTTCGTTCTGTGCACACGTGTTTTTCATTGTCGTCCGTTCTATACCTGTACGTACTTATGTTTATTATTAATTCTTAAAAAATGAAATTATACCGGAATAGGTAGAGTTTGGTTTTGCATCATGTGTGCACGTGTTTTTTTGTCTATTATTTTATTTTTTTACTGCCGTTTGTTTTTTCTCTATTTGTTATTGTTAATTTCCTTTTCATGTTCCTCCTATGTATTTTATTACCCTACGCTGTGCGCGTTGTTGAACTAATGTTTGTTAGTCTGAGCAGTGTCGAAGGTATATACACTGGGCCCTGATCAGTTTTAACTAATTTAATTTCAACATTTTAAATTCTGTGATAATTTTTGTTTTGGTCATCCCGTGTGTTAAGTTCACAAACATTACTCCCCCTTTCCTCCTTCTCATAATCTATTTTCCTAGTTCCAGTACAATGCACTGCATATGTAGGTGCTATCCACTGAGTACTGGTCCAAAAAATAAAAAACAAAACAAAAACTTGCTAAATGTTAACTTTCAGTTAACTTTTTACAGCTAGCAATATTTTCACTACTCTATTGTTGGTACTTTTATGTCAACCATAAGTTAGTTACTTTAAATCAACGAAAAGTTAATTGTTGACACTATAGGTGAAAAACTTGTAACTAGCTGACACCTAACAATCATTCAATTGTTTCGTAATAAAATAAATTAATCAATATTTTTAACGTATTTATTTCTAATTTTTCAAAAATTTTATATTACATATTATACCAATCAAAAAATATTACATTGCCTGTTGCAGAAAACTTGAAAAGTTCAGAAATAATTTAAATAAATAATATTGCATTACATTCTTTTTTAAAAAGCCTTCTCAAATGTCTTTTGCTAGCGACTCTCATTCTTGCATTTTTAAATAAAATTAAAACAATATTAATATCTTTATTATTTGACCTATGTACTTATAAAAAAAATATAAATTTAAAAAACTTTCACAGAACTGAAAAAGTTATATGTACCTGTGTATATAAAAAGACTTTAATATCACGCAATAGTATATATAATAAAAACTGAAATCTACGGTGCCTACTAGGTGGCGACATTGGAAATACATATTTGCATTGTATACATGATAGCTTAAAATTGGTTCATAAAAATTTATTAAAAGTTGGCTATTTTGGTAGTCAGCTACTGATTATCCGACAGGGTATATATGACCAAATAGGATTTTGTCCTCAATAATTATATATTGAGGGCAAAAACCAATAAGAAAAATTATGCCAAAAAGCATAAAAAATCAGTGAAACAAAATTTAAGATTAGTTAACCGTAGGTTTAAAAATAGGCTGGAAAGCTTTGTTAAAATTTCAACATTTGAAACTGCCAATATAAGTATATTAAGCAAATATTGCTTTTTGAATAATACTTCAGGGAATTTTTATTAATAACGATAAGTAAACGCTTATTAAGTTTTTCTCAATAAGGTTGTTAAGGCAGAATTAGTTTTTACGTTCTTTTCCGTTCTGAATCAGCTGTTTTGTTTCTGTTCAGTATAAATTATATGTCCATGGTTTGTTTTTACTTTTTCGTTCTGTTCTGTTGCGGACTAATCTATTGAAAATAGAATTCAACGTTAAGTGACGGCCAGATATGTATATGTTTTACTTTTTTCAGGTATTAATTTTTTATTTAAATGTATATATATATATATATATATATATATATATATATATATATATATATATATATATATATATATATATATATATATATATATATATATATATATATATATATATATATATATATATATATATATATATATATATATATATATATATATATATATATATATATATATATATATATATATATATATATATATATATATATATATATATATATATATATATATATATTTTTTTTTTTTTTTTTTTTTGTACATTTGTACAACGGGTTATAGTTCAGGTTTTTTCTTTCTTAAGTTTTTTTTCTTAAGAAGGATTTTTTACAATACAAATCTGCTGTGATCAATATTTTTGATTGAAAAAGACAAGAAAAATAATAATAAAATCTTTAGCTGGGGGACAACTAGCTGTTTCGTAGTCGCTACACTACTCATCAGCACCCACTGGGATTTGAACTCGGGTCATGACGTATCATGATCTACTGCTTTAACCACTACCAAAAAATTTAATTTAAAAAATTATAAAAGTTCATCAAAAATTTAATAAATTTATGTTTACATCTCTGGGTACGGAGAATATTAAAAACCAAAAATATGTATGTTAATAACTAAAAAGAAATACCGCCAGTTCTGAGACAGCAAACGCTGTACAAACAATGTGGTCAATTAACAAAATGCATATGTAATTCAATATGAGATGAATATAGATAGAAAATAATTAAAATCTCGGTGGCTGAGTGGTTAAAGCAGCAGATCATTATACGTCATGACCCGAGTTCAAATCCCAGTGGGTGCTGATGAGTAGTGTAGCGACTACGAAACAGCTAGTTGTCCCCCAGCTAAAAATTTGATTATTATTTTTCTTGTCTTCTTCAATCAAAATTATTGATCACAGCAGATTTGTATTGTAAAAAATCCTTCTTAAGAAAAAAAACTTAAGAAAGAAAAAACCTGAACTGTAACCCGTTGTACAAATTTACAAACCAAAAATTTAATTTAAAAAATTATAAAAAGTTCATTAAAGATTCAATAAATTTGTATATATATTTTTTTTGTCAAAAGCAAAAAAAAGTTTGTTTCAATTAAAGATTTTTAAAAGTTAAAACATTTTTATCAATTAAGCAACATGGATGATCAAATGAATATTATTGTAGCGAGGAAAAAATTATAATTTTATATAAGAAGCGTCATAAACTATGCAGATTGTGTTTTTTCACACAAGATTATATTTATGTGCATATTTTATTCTTCATTACAATGTTTTTCTTTTATTTGTGCTCTACTGTAAAAAACAGCTGAATACTTTCACGGAAAAAGTAATTGTAAAATATTTGCTACAGAAATGAACGTCACAGAACGGCAACAGAAAGTAAAAACTACTGAGGTCTTTAGTCTTTAAATTAACTATCGCATACATACGTTGCCATTGATGTTCCAAAGTTGTTATATTCTCTACCGTATAGTCTAGCATTTTTTCCTTAAAATGTCCGTGTAACTTACACTTATCATATCTTTTAAACTACTTTCAATAGAAAAAAAAATTATTTTTTAAGCTTAAAACACTGTTTGGCACACGTTGTCGTAACTGATATATGAGTTGTGCAATAAACTTGCGACATGCAATTCGTATTTCTGTTTCCATTTCAGGGATTATAGTTTTTTCTTAGATATAAGAAAATTTTCGAAATTATAATTATAATACGGCATTGGTACAAAGATATCTCTTTTAAAAACAATTTGGTAATAGAGATCTTTTAAAATGTTGCTAATTGAACAATTGGAATGCTTTAAAAAAAAGTGCTAAGTGCTAAAGCGAAAAGTTTGCCGCTAAATCAACAAAATAAGTCCTAAATCTAGCACAGAAAGTGCTAAAATGGGTACACTGTTGTGTATGTTTACATGCAAAGTTGCACAATCGTACATGCGTATTTTCCGTATGTGTAGTGGTGAGAAATATATTAGCTATTCACACCTTAAATACTGAACCGATTTTAGTAATATTTTTGGGATGCACTAAAGTTGGAACACATATACTAACTAAAATGAAAAAAAAAACAAGTAAGAGTGTAGTATATTCGGCTGGGCCGAATCTAAAATACCCTTCACGATAGTCACGAATATGTATAGTATATTAAAAATGTGACCTAAATATGCTCGGTTACAAATGAACCAATATCGGAGTTTTCTATTTTCTGTATTTTAGTAACCTTCTTTTATAACGAGAATTGCTTTTCAGCAAAAAAAAAAAAATTTTTAATGGAAAAATCGGTTCAGGCTATATCTCGGGTATATATGGATATTGGGAATTTCCATTTTTCATATTTATATAACCTTATTTCATTACCAGAACTGCTTTTGAGCAAAAAAAGCTATTTAGCTTCGCCTATGCGACATTTTCATTAAAAATCCGATTTGGGCTATATCTCGGGTATATATGGACCGATATCTGAAAAAAAAAATTTTTGTCTTTTAGTCACCATGCTTAATAAGTGTGTGAAGTTTGAAGCAAAACGAACAACTTTTGTTTTCAAAAATTTTCATACAAAACTGCAAAAAAATGGCTTTTTTCGGAATTTTGAATATATCTCAGCTATACGTGGACCGATATTACTGAATTTCAATAGCAAACCCATGAATCGATGGGGTAAAAGAATGGTGAAAGAAAAAAGTTTCTAAGTCTAATGGTTTTCTCAGAAACGGTATTTCAACAGCGGACAGACGGACAGACGGACATCGCTTAATCGACTTTTCCATTAATTCTGATTCAGAATATATATACTTTATAGGGTCGCAAAAAAAAACTGTAGAAATTACAAACGGAATCACAAACTTATAAATACCCTTTACATTTTTGTGAAGGGTATAAAAATACAAAATCGGCTAATAAATAGAAAAATCAAATGGAATGTAAAGTTTTACGTTTGCCTATTTATATATAAAAGAAAATAATGAAAACATTTTCTCACAAAATTCTCTTCTCTCCACTGGCACACTGTACACGTTTATTCAATGAAATTCCAAAGTAGAAAAATTTTATTTTTGGCAAACTTAAAAAAGCTAATTTAAAAAAAAAAGCAAGCACAACAAAAAAGACACTCGAAACTGAACGTTCATCTGCTACCACACATGCTCTTCGTTGCTCCTATAAAGACAAACAAAAGTAAATGGTACATGATTATATACTTCTGTGTGTCCTCGTCGTGTCTAACAAGACATCAACAAAAGACTCTCTAGTTTTTCGATCCTTGATAATTGATATAAAAAATATACGTAAAAAAGTAAACTCTGCCAAACAATGACAAAAATTAAAGTCTCGACAACTTGTGAGGTTGCGCCTCCACCAGGCAGTTAATTAATATTATATGCGACATACATACATGCATGCATACACACGAGTTCATATGTATATGCATTCATACTTTCAAACATGCATACATCATGCAACACACAAGATCATGAAGATGATCAATATTTGTTTTGTTCATTGTCGCCGCCATGCCGACGTGCATGCATGCAAGCTTCAATTTTGGCGACAAAGTTCCATCTCCTGTTTCTTCTTCTTCTTCTTGAACTGCATATTCATTTCTAGTTGTTATGTGCACTTGCTTTGCACCGACATATCGTGGTCCTTTTGCGCCTACCCCCCCACTTACAAGCGATTAGTTGAAAACAAAATCAAGTCATTACGTTTGTCACTCTTAACTTGAAGCGATGCAACAATGATCACTGTAACAAAAATAAGTCCATCAATATTATTGGATGACTTGCTGCATCACCAACGCTAAAGTGGAAATAGTTTTTATAAAACTTTAATGGAAAAAATCCAAAACGGACCAATACACAAACATTTCTTTGCAACAAGAAAAAAATTTTAAAATCTCTCAATTAGTCAAACAATTAAATCAGTAATCGAAACTTATTGGATTGAATGTTTTGAAATGAGATTTCTTTGTATTTTATTGTTTTGAATTGAAGTCAAATAAAACTGAATCGAGATTGCTTGGCATTGCAATGAAACGAGGTAAAATGAATTCCTATCAGGTTTCTTAAATTAATGCCATTGCCTTTTAAAGATGTTTCAGTTGCCATTTCTTGGTCATCTTATCTACTGTTAGTTGTAGCATGTTTTCTTTGATTTCGATTTCCACATTGTTATGTGTACATGTGTACTTTGGTGGTGGCAAGTTTATCAAAACCACCCGCAGGTTTCTACTTAACATTCATTTCACAAATTGCCACCGATTTTTTTTCGATTTTAGTTCTCAGAATGCTTTAGTTTCATTTTTTTCCTTTAACTGATTTGTTTTACTTGTTGTTATAGTTTTGCTATCCGGGACATTCATCAATGTTTCACTTGAAAACGACGACTTTGTTTTTTTACTTATTTATATTTTTGTTTTTGCTGATTTTTTTTTGCGAATTCATTTATCCAGGTGGTGAAAATAACTTCTTGTTTTTAAACAGCTTTATAACTTAATGTGAAATAATTTCATGTATTGAGCTTTCTACAAGTGATTGTAAAACGGAATGGGAAATGCGTGACCAACTGCAATTTTTGAGACCAGCAGGACGGTCTCATCAGACAGAGGAAAATTATTACACAGTTCACTAGCCTTTGCCGAAGAGCTTGGGCATTATAATCCCTTCTGTATGCAATTCTTCAGATAATCAATGGAAGACAAGGCTCCAAGAACTCGTAGTCCCATTCATTCTGGTTCCTTATATTAAAGATATCTGTTGCAAGACAGCACCCACCTGGGTGACTAATTATCCCCGATAACCAGCATGCACCACAATTATCTAGGAAGACTAATCCTTGAGATTTTAGATGTAAATCGAAGCCAGAATTGTCGGCACACAGAATCTGCTGGGCGCTTCCTGATCCCAGTTCTGCCAATTAACACGTGGTGAGGGTTTCGGATTTCTAACACAACCTAAGTTATGCTGGGACTTCTGTAGTGCCATCACTACGTGCTACCCAAATGCACAACTGTTGATAATTATAACATTTATACAACTATGTAAATAAGGTAGAAGAAGAAAAGAGCAATAATGAATAAGCAATCAATAAATGAAGTGCCACCAGGCAGTCAGTCTTAGTTGGATCTCAAACTTAATCAAATGCTTTTTAATTATTAGTCCAGCCCGTCGTGTATGGAAGTAAAACTTCCTACTGTGTTTTTCTTCCTACAACAAATAAAGAACTCCTATCACAGAAAGAAAAGTTCCCTTGCTAGGCATAGCCTGCTTATAGGAGAATTTTTAAGGGCAATAAAAGTTTTTAGAATCTTTTATAAAAATCGTATATATGAGTGGTTATTTTTACATGTAGTTCCTAGTTGATTTATGTTTGTAATACATCAACTCGAAAGTTTTTTGTTTCAATCCGAATTGCATATACCAGGGCTGATCAAAAAAATAACCGTTATTTGAAGTTTTTTCAAAAAGTATTTATTTATTCATCAATAACCAGATTGTCCCCCTTAAAGTAATCACCCTCAGATATAATATAAATTCCTCACATTTCAGTAATATAAATTCCTCACATTTCAGTAATTAAACAATAAAATCAATTTCAATAAAACAAGTGCGGTGGCAGTGCATTGTTATTGTTGTAATTGTGCGTGAAGATTACCTACCCAGTAGGAAAAAAATATACATTAAAGTTTTTGTTTTCTGTATGAGTAATCCCATCAGAAATAATTCTGAAAAAGAGCCTAGCGCCACCAGCAAAAATATATGGACTTCTGAAGAAGAATCTATAAGGCAATCATTGGACAATTTTCTTTCTACAAGAGATAAAATCCGCTCCTGTTCCGGCTCGCCTAACATAGATGTTACAACAGAAGATAAAAGATCTTCTACTCTAACTAATGCCAATAAACAAAAAACGCAAGTAGGCATGGATAGGTATATCACCATCACCAAACGTCAGCGAAGCCCTAAATCTGCTCAAATTGCATCCAAATCAAAAATTTCTAAAGATGCCGAATCCGCTAGACCAACCAATCAAACCAGATTTTCTATTCTACAAACAGATGAGCCAACAGGATCGTCAAAAAAATCGTTTAAACCACCACCAATTTATTTAAGGGAATCTGCCTCCAATGAACTGGTAAGAAAAATTGTTTCAGTAATCGGAGAAAATACATTTAACGTTACCTCCATCAAGCACGGTAACATTAACGAAACTAAAATTCAGGTTAACGATGAAAATGACTATCGAAAACTGTCTAACGATTTTGAAAAAGAAAAAAAAGCTTTTTATACTTATCAGCTTAAAAGCGCTAAAGGTCTTCAAGTCGTAATAAAAGGGATTGACCCTTGCGTAGACACTGATGAGGTTAAGACCGGTTTGACAGACAAGGGATTCAAAGTAAAAAATGTGTTAAACATCAGAAATCGTGAAAAGATCCCTCAACCAATGTTTAGGGTTGAATTAGAGCCAGGAGATGTGACTTTAAAGAAAAATGAAGTTCATCCAATATACAGTGTAAAATTCCTTTTACATCGAAAAGTAACCGTAGAGGAACCGCATAAGCGCTTAGGACCCGTACAGTGCCACAACTGCCAAGAATTTGGCCACACTAAAGCGTACTGCAAGTTGCCTACAGTTTGTGTTGTGTGTGGAGAACTCCATGGTACAGCACAATGCAATAAGCCGAAATTCGACCCAAAAATAAAAAAATGCAGTAATTGCGGTGAAAACCACACAGCTAATTATAGAGGTTGCTCCATCTACACCCACCTCAAGCGCTCAATGAACAACAAACCAATAATTGCTTTTAAGCCACCACAGCAGACTCAAATTTTTTCTAATAATTCTTTTCCTCCGACAGGACAGTCAACCACCGACATAACCGTTCAAAATCAAAAACAAATTTCTTATGCTAATGTAGTTAAGTCTACATTCGCAAACCCGAATCAACAATCTATATCTCAACCGCCCGATCAAAATTTCAGTAACCTTGAGGCAACAATACAGACCCTAATTCAAACTATAAACACTTTTACGTCGTCTATGATGACGATGATGCAGGAAATGGTGAAAATGCAATCCACCATTTTGCAGGTTATTTCGAAAAAATGATTTGGTTAAAAATATGTTTCTGGAACGCGAACGGCATCCGCCAACACAAAAATGAACTCGAATACTTCCTGATGGATAAGCAGATTGATATAGTGATGATTGCAGAAACTCACTTGACGTCAACAAGCTTCTTTAAAATTAACGGCTACGTATTATACGATACTAAAGACCCCCGTGGAAGAGCTTGTGGAGGTTCTGCAATCTTGATAAAATCTAGGATAAAGCATTTTTTGTTGAACGACACATGTGAGGACTATCTTCAAGCAACTAATATCTGTGTGGAAAATTTTCATTACAAATTGGTTATCTCATCGATTTATTCGCCGCCTCGATTTTCAGTGACGGAGTCACAATATTCAAGTTTTTTCACCTCATTAGGACCTCGTTTTATAGCAGCTGGAGATTACAACGCAAAACACACTTTTTGGGGCTCACGTTTAATCACCCCGAAGGGTCGAGTGCTTTTTGATACAATTTCTAAAATGGGCTTAGACGTAATATCAAGCGGACATCCCACTTACTGGCCGACTGACCGGCGAAAGATTCCTGATGTGATTGATTTTGGAGTGGTAAATGGGTTCCCCGTGGAATGGATGCAAGTTGAGCCTTCATTAGACTTGTCATCGGATCATTCACCTACTATTATTTCAGTGCGTTTTCCCCAGGAGACTTGGTCTCCGATTAACAATTTGTATAGGTCTGTCACCCGAGTGAATTGGCTAAAATATAAAAAAATTTTGAGCACCCATTGCACTGAGAATATTGTTTTAAGAACACCTGAAGATATTAATGCGTCACTAATCAACTTTAGCGAAAACCTTAAACAAGCCGCTGAACTTGCTTCTAGCGTTTATTTAACACGCAGAAACCTTCAAAATAGAACATATTCTTCAGAAATCGAGCAACTTGTGTTAGAAAAAAGAAGAGTTCGACGAGAGTGGCAACTTCGCAGGTCTCCGCAGCTAAAAACAAGGCTACGTGAGTGCACAAATCAACTAAGAAGTTTGCTTGGAAACCAAAAAACGGCTTCTCTACAAACGTATTTAGAAAGTCTGGATGGTACTCCTCAGTCCGACTATTCTTTATGGCGGGCGACTAAGGGTTTAAAAAGGCCAGTTAGAGGTAAGCCGCCCTTGCGAGAACCGTCTGGTGACTGGGCTAGAGATGACTCGGAAAAGGGTAATTTATTTGTTAACCATTTGAAAAACGTTTTTACCACAAATAGGTCTGACAATGCAAATGAGTTGCCACCTATTGTTAGTAGACCTCCTGTGCCTTTAAGATTCAATTTCCAAGAAATTGAAAATGCTATTGGCAATCTAAACCTTAAAAAAGCTCCAGGTATGGATAAAATCAGCAACAAAATGCTCGTAGAGCTGCCTCGTGTAGCTAAAAGAATTGTTCTTTATATTTTTAATGCTATTTTACGGCTTGAGTATTACCCTGCAGAGTGGAAGGTGTCCATGATAACAATGGTTCCTAAGCCAGGGAAGGATCACACGAAAGTAGAATCATACCGTCCAATAAGTCTACTGTCAACAATATCAAAACTTTTCGAAAAATTGCTAAAGGCGAAGTTGGATCCAATGCTTTATAAGGTTGAATGTATTCCTGATCACCAATTTGGTTTTAGAGCGAAACATGGCACCATTGAGCAAACACACAGGTTAGTTAACGTCATAAGAAAGGCATTTGAAGATAAAAAATATTGCTCTGCCTTATTCATCGACGTCTCACAGGCTTTTGATAAAGTGTGGCACGATGGCTTAATGCATAAAATAAAGTTTAACTTACCTGCAAACATACATAACCTTTTGGAAAGCTATTTATATTGTCGCCAATTTATAGTAAAAGAAGGCGATTTCATAAGCCCCGCTCAGTCTATTGAAGCAGGAGTTCCCCAAGGCAGCATATTAGGGCCTATCTTATATTTGATCTACGCATCTGACATGCCAACAAGCACCAACGTTCACACTTCAACATTTGCAGATGATACAGCATTCCTTAGCATACATAGTAACCACCAGCAAGCATCAATAAATTTACAGGAACATATCGACAAACTAGAGAAATGGCTGAAGCTTTGGAAAATCAAGGTTAATGAACAAAAGTGTGCCCATGTTACGTTCGCACTGCGTCTAGGAACATGCTCACCCATTACTATTAACAATAAAGTAATACCTCAACACAGTGAAGTCAAATACCTCGGAATTCATCTTGACCGTAGACTAACATGGAAGTCGCACATCGAGGCAAAAGTAACGCAGATGAAATTGAAAGCAGTGCAAATTAACTGGCTACTAGGCAGAAACTCGACCTTGAAGCTTGATTGTAAACTTTTGCTGTACAACTCGATTCTAAAGCCAATATGGTGCTATGGGATTCAATTATGGGGCACAGCCTCGGCATCCAACATTGAGAAAATTCAAAGAAGTCAAAATAGAATTCTTCGTAGAATTACAGATGCTCCATGGTACGTTAAAAACTCACGAATCCACGCAGATCTGAACGTACCTTTTGTGAAATCTGAATTTGTGAAGTACGCGACAAGGTATATTAACAAACTTGAATTCCATCCAAATCCTCTTGCAGCTAATATTCTTAATTTTGGTGGTCATACCCGTCTGAGAAGGAGGGATACTTTGGCTACCATTAGAGCTCTAAACAGATGACTGAATTCTGAAATAATATTCGCATAAAAATAAATTTTCGTCCAGCACTGGCAGGACTTTAATCATAATTTTTTTTTAGTATTAAGATTTGAATACTTATTGTCATTACATTTTTTTTATGTAGATTCAATAAATAAAATAATGAAGTTAAAAAAAAAAAAAAAAAAAAAGATATAATATACTTATGCCAGCGGTTTTGCCAATCCTCAGAACTTTTCTGAAACGCACTATTTGGTATCGCCAACAGCTCCGGTTTCAATTTTCCTTTTATCTCCTTAATCGTACCAAAACGCTTTCCTTTCATCGATGTCTTCAGTTTTGGGAAGAGGAAAAAGTCAGCGGGGGCTAAGTCCGGTTAATACGGTGGTTGAGGCTTGATAACGGCTTTGTTTTTGGCAAAAATTTTACGCACAAGCGTCGATGTGGTGCGTTATCACGGTGCAAAATCGATTATTGTGTTTTCCAAAATTCTGTGCGTTTCTGACGAAGTGCTTCGCGCAAACGGCGCGTAACTTCAAGGTAGTGAGCAAAACCTTCACAGTTGACCGAACTTGACGTGCTTTTTTCTGTCTGGGCTGTTCTGGACGCTTCCATTGGTATGATTGGGCTTTGGTTTCAATGTCATTGCTATACACTCATGATTTGTCAGCAGTTATGACCTCTTTGAGGAAATCTGGTTCGTCGTTGACAATGTTCAACAGGTTGTTTTTGCTCAAAATTTAGCAATTTTGGAACAATCTTCGCCGCCGCAGGCTTCATGCCTAAAACTTCCGTAAAAATTACTTGGCATGAGTTGAACGCAATGCCAACATCATCAGCAACCTCTCTGATAGTGATTCGACGATTATCCAAAATCATTTTATTCACTTATTCAATGTTTTCATCGATCGTTGGCGTGCTCAGCTGACCAGGACGAGCATCGTCATTAACATCTTCTCGGCCTTCTTTAAACCGATTATATCACAATTGAACTTGTGTTCTGCTCATGGCAGGCTCGCCAAGCGTCACAGTCAACATTTCAAATGTCCTTGTGCATTTAATTTCATTTTTTACACAAAACTTAATACAGTTTCTTTGATCGATGTTTTTCGAATAGCAAAATATCGAAGAGCACACCAAGACACGACTAACCTGTTTATCTGTCAAAAACAAACTGACAATCCGAAATGGCTGATATTGCCAACATATATAACAGACATGCGTACCAACAGATGAGTAATAGAAAAAAATGCAAAAATCGAACATACGTATCTCACAAAATTTGAAAATAACGGTGATTCTTTTATCATACATGACGTCGTCACAAAATCAACTTGTAAAACCAACACTCTCGACAAATTCGTTTGTAGTGTATATGCATCACCTTTTATTTAACATTAACTGATATCGCGGCTGTCAGATTTAATAATTTACACGTTGACAATTTTGAAAGTAGAATACTGAATTGTGATTTTAAGACTGTTTTTGCTGAACATTTTGAAACGAAAATTCAATTGAAACAAAATTTTTTCCGCAATTGGTTATATGTATGTGTAACTGAGTATTTATTGTGGTTATGGATTAAAACCAAGAAATAAGAATTATTATAAATGAAGGAAGATAAAATAAAAGAAATATTATGAAAATGTGCTTCATAAAAACAATCTATTTTTTAAAGTGAAAGTTATTAATATTACCGGTTTTGTACTAAATATGTTCAAATAATATATGTGATAAATATTTTTCAAAACACGATCGCCAAAAACGTGATGTTTTAAAAACCTCCTGGCAGCGCCCCGCTTAGTAAGAATATGTTTACCGAGTGTGAGTAAATATATAAAACTGAACACACACACTCTCATGGGTAAGGTAAATGTGCGACTGCCAATTCTTACATACAAATATTATTTTCGTTGTTAAAAAGAAGTACGAGTTCGATTGCCGAAATAGGAAAAAATAATTAAGAAACCAAATCAAGCAGCCACCGCATACAAATTTGGTATGTTATGTACTCAAGTTAACAGACGCATGCTCCAAAGGGTAGAAAACATGCTTGTGCAGATAATATGCGTGACCAATTACACCGCAACTCGATTCAAGACGGGTGTACTTAGATTAGTGATGCCCAAAGAGAAATCCATTGTTACGCTCTGAGTGTAAATAAATTTGCACTGCAAGAAAAAGTGAGCAGTTTAAAAAAATTGTTTTACTTAGAATTTACTTAAAATTGAAATAAAAATAAAGAATAAAATACTCAAAATACAGAGAAAAAACAAGGAATAAATTCATACACCTTCGCGCATGTTCATTCGTCGCTGTCTCATTGACGACTAAGCTAATGAGCGTAAGATTGTTTGCTTTTGTTTACCACTTTATTACAATGGATGGGCATCGCTAACTTAGATCATTAAAAAATGCGCCGGTTTGTTGGTGGTAACGAAAATGAAAGTGACTCTCTTACAGTCTTTAATTTCCCATACCACCAACAAACTCAAGCCTTTGCAAAGTAAACTTTCCGTGCGAGAAAGCTGTGGAACTTTCTAGTTATTTGCTAATTTCAGACTCAAATGTACAAATATAACATAATTGCCTACGCACATGGTGAGAAACGAAGACTTTTGACAATTTCGTATAATTATCTCACTACAGGGTGTCCGCCGATTAGGTATACTACTTTGTTTGTTTATAATTTTGGATTAAATGAAAGAGAATGGATTTTATATTGATAAATGTTTTATTTAACATCGAAAATTATGTATGAAATACAATATCAGATAATCATTACATTCCACGCGGTCTTCTTCGTCACGAATATTTTGTTTGAGTTGCTCAAGCGTTTTTGGTTTGCATAAATTTTGCTTTTCAGCTCTCCCCACAAAAATGTCAGGATCTCCGTCAAATCAAGCTGCTGTGGAGGTCAATCAACATTACCATTTCTTGAAATAACTCATTTAGGAAAGAGGTCTCGTAGTAATTCCATTGTAATTTTGGCTGTATGCGATGTGGCACCGTCTTATTGATACCACATGTTAGTCATACCCAAAGCATGCAGTTGTGGCGTTAAAAAGTTTTCTATTATATCACGGTATCGCTCTGTATTCACAGTTAACGTTACGGCGTTTTCATTTTCAAATAAGTAAGAACCAATGATTCCTTCTGGCGAAATCGTACACCAGACTGTCACTTTTAATGGATGCAAAGTTTTTTTTCGGCGCAGGGAAAAATGTGTTACGCACTGACAGTGTTTCCGCTTTGTGTCGGACTGATCACCACAGTGAACTTACCGACCAAAACACCCCCTCTCTTCCTGGGATAAAAATTTCCACCGCGGGACCGCCTTAGCATTACTTCGCGGTGGATTCCCAATGGCTTAATCAACCCTCCTCTTTACACTATCCTTCGTCTGGGAGGTAACTGATAAATAATTTCAAGGTTTTTCAATACCCAGAACCGATTGTTCTGCTTATTCACATATCTATTCGAATGAAAATCTGGTTTCGGGAAATTATTAAAAATACAAAAACATTATGTTAATAACTAAAAAAGAAATACCGCTTATTCAGAGACAGCAAACGCTATACCAACAATGTGGGCAATTAACAAAATGCATATGTGATTCAGTATGAGATGAATATAGATAAAAATAATAAAAGGGTTCGGTAGTTGAGTGGTTAAAGCAACTGATCATGATATGTCATGACGCGAGCTCAAATCCCAATGGCTGATGAGTAGTATAGCGACTACGAAACAGCTAGTTGTCCCCCAGCTAAAGATTTGATTATTATTTTTCTTGTCTTCTTCAATCAAAAACTTATTGATCACAGCAAATTTGCATTGTAAAAAAGTCCTTTTTAAGAAAAAACTTAAGAAAGGAAAAACTTGAACTAGAACCAGAACCCGATGTACATATGTACAAACCAAAAAATATGTTTCGTTACTCATTATGATGTTTTTATGAAAATCGAGGTTGTCATGGGCGAGCTGTAACAGCCTATTGGCAAATGTACGGCGGTGTAAACGGTGTTGTGTCAACTGCTTGGGCCTATCACTCCCTTTCTTCGAAATTATTTATTACAGGATAAATAGTGCGTTTTGTTGGCACGTTGTTTTCTTTTTCTAAAAATGTTCTGTAACTTTCTGATGATGGTTTTGATAAAATGTTAAAATGTTTTAACGATTAAAACACTTTGGTTTATCGAATATTTTTACAGAATAAATATGCCATGTGTCTAGTTCACGGCTGCCAATATGGCGGCAAAACAAATGTGTATACCTTTCCGATGGACTCCCTGTAGAAGTTAAATAAAACTTTTTTGTGAGCAACTTTGGAATGGAGCAGCTTAAAAATCATTTAAATATTTTGGACCGTTAGTTCTTAAATCTTAGAGTGTTTAAAGAGTTCTGTTAAATTAATAGTTCCGCTTTTCAACGAGATTTTATTTATTTTGCCAGTCTAAAATAACGAAAAGAAATCTCGCATTAAAGTGATTTCTTTGCCAACGTTTTTTAGTTGGTCATGTTTGCAGTAAGAAATTTTTTTTTAAGAATAAAAACTTAATTAAATATGAGCATGTGATTATTTAGTTGTTTTGCAAGAAATCTCATGAGATGATGTTTAATGGACACAATTGATTTGTTTAATTTGTAACTTAGCGTTTCTTTGGAAGAAGCAAAAATGTGGTTTTACTAAATAAAATTTTTTTTTTCTTTTTTGTTATACATATTTTATAAATAAGTAAATATATTATTAAAGCAGAAATTGAAGCTTTAAATACATAGACCACAGCAGACTTTACAACAGCGAATGCTGCAACCGGCAGCTGTAGTTGTGTAGTCGACTACTGAAATATTTTGAACACGGCAGCAACATAAATTCTTTTGTTTAAAAGTATACTTCACTGTGGCCACCTTTAAGTTTTACGCTTTACAAAATTCCATTGTTTTTCAGAACGAGTTCTGTTTATACCAATCCTTCATTACAAAAATATCTCTCTAAAAAAAGGCTTTAAAAGCGATTCGGCTGGGCCGAATCTAAATCTATCTTCACGATAGTCACGTATAGGGCATAGTATATATTACAAATTTGAGCTAAATATGCTCGGATATATATGGAGCGATATCGGGGAAAAAATATTTTTGCCTTGTAATCACTATTCCAAAAAAGAAATCCTTCATGAACATTTTCATGGAAGATTTCATATTTTCAATTATTTAATATTGTTCTTATTATAGATCAGAAGATATACCCGATTATATTTTCAACTTTTAAGACTTGTCTAATTTGAGTTAAGCGTAGCGAACAAAAACTTTTTAATTAAGTGCCTCTTTTTAAACCCTTCACAAAAATGTTAAGGGTATATATAAGTTTGTGATTCCGTTTCTATAATTTTCATTTGCGACCCCATAGAGTATATATATTCTGAATCAGAATAAATGGAAAAGTCGTTGAAGCGATGTCCATCTGTCCGCTCTTGAAAGGCCGTTTCTGCGAAAACCATTAGACTTAGAAACTTTCCTTTTGCTATTGAAATACAGCAATATCGGCTCACGTATAGCTGAGATATATTCAAAATTCCGAAAAAAACATTTTTTTTGCAATTTTGTATGAAAATTTTTGAAAAAAAGGTTGTTTGTTTTAATTCAAACTTCACACAATTATTAAGCATGGTGACTAAAAGACAAAAAAAAAATTTCAAATATCAGTCCATATCTACCCGAGATATAGCCGAAATCGGGTATTTCATGAAAATGCCGCGTAACCGAACTTAAACAACTTTTTTGCTTAAAAGCAGTTTTGGTAATAAAATAAGGTTATATAAATATGGAAAATGAAAATTTCCGATATCGGCCCATATATACCCGAGATATAGCCTAAACCGAGTTTTTCATTAAAATGCCGAGCCAGCGAATTTGAACAAATTTTTTTTTGCTCGAAAGCAGTTCTGGTAAAAAGAATAAGGTTATGTATGTAAATATGGAAAATGAAAATTCCGATATCGGTCCATATATACCCCAGATATAGCCTGAACCGATTTTTTCATTACATATTTTTTTTTTTTTTTTTTTGCTGAAAAGCAATTCTTGCTATAAAAGAAGGTTACTAAAATGTAGAAAATAGAAAATTCCGATATCGGTTCATATATAACAGAGATATAGCTTAAACAAACTTTTCCATGTTCATGAAAGATTTCTTTTTTGGAATGGTGATTACAAGGCAAAAATATTTTTTCCCCGATATCGCTTCATATATGTATATCCGACCATATTTAGTTCAAATTTGTAATATATACTATACACATACGTGACTATCGTGAAGGGTAATTTAGATTCGGCCCAGCCGAATATACCACATTCTTACTTGTTTTTATATACACTGGTAACACTGTTTTTATTTTGTGGTCAATAAAACTAGAAATTAGTTTAATTCGAGCGCGACAAAATAATTAGTGTCGTCTTGCTGTTTTCTAAATAAACGTTCGTATTTAAATGCATTTTCGAGTATTTTAGATTTTTTTAGATATTGAAGTCGATTGTCAGCTGACTTCAATGTGTTTAATGCTTGAATGGAGAAAATGTTCGTTAATGATATGCATGTTAAAAAAAACTGATATTTGTACATAAATTGTAATTTATATACTATATTGTTATATAAAAAATATTAATTGTTTTCATTTCTTTCAGGATCCATCAACGGTATGTATACAAAAAAATCCTTTATGGCAAATTCAAATTTTATTCCTAACGTGCCACTGTTTTACCCCCCGACGAAAAACTAACTTTTAGAGCTCAAACCAATATCACGGTGCATCAAACAAAATGGGAACAGAATGAAACCAATTGCAAGTGAACGTTGGCAGTATCTATACCAAAACATTTAAGGGCTTATTTTAGTTCAGTGCAGCGTTTAAAAACTGCGGATATGCGTGATTGCTTTCGCATTTGCTTCGACTTCTGATTCCAAATATGCCAACAGTCGCAGTTAAGCTAGAGACAAAAAACGAAGTTAAACGTAGCGAAGACTTCTGCATTCGACATGTTTGAACAGTTTTTTGTTTGACTTCAACTTCAAATAAGTTCGAAACTTAAAGAAAAGTTGTAGTTTTAATAAGTTCGAAAGCTAAAGTTAAAGAAGTTTTGTTTGCTTTTGACTTTGATGTTTGAAGTGTGCTTTAAGTATAAATCTTTGTTGATGCTTTATTTTGGTTGGATGTTGCTTTTATAAATACTGTAAATTCTTTGGTGCATGCGTACTGAGTGATGTTAAATAATAATATAATTCCAATGTTCACCACTTTTTAAATTTATTTGAGAAGAATCTTTATAAGGTAAATAAATAGGTTTTAAAGCATTTTGAAATTCGTATGTACATATGTATGAGTATCCACCTATTTCAATTAAATGTATTGAAAAACAAAGAGATCTCCAAGCACATTCTGAACTAAAAACAAAGTAAATAGATTTTGCGTTTCAAAAACAGTTATTAAAAAAGGTATTAATGTGTTCTTCTTGGAAAAAAAATCTATATCAGAATCGGTCAAATATGTATTCTTCACTAAAGTGATTCCTCATTTAAACAGTTTCTATACTCTATTAGTGCGATCTTTAACGCAGAAAATGCACGTGCAAAAGTTACCTGTAATAATTTAAATTTATAAAATGACCAATAATAAGTGTTTTATTATTTTGAACAGAATAATATTTTTAAACTTCAATGGGCTTATTGTACGTAGTGATTTAATATATTTTTTTTAATATTTTGTTCCTGCTTTTGGTTCCATTAAACATTATAAAAAATAAGCTGCAAAAATTTCAAAAAAAAAAAAACTTTTTTCATAGAAAAAAATAAAATAAATCTCCGGCATCTCAAAAAGGATAAATCTTACGATCTGACAACAATATTCAAAAATACTCACAACTTTTCTTTAACTTCTGAACTTATTCGAAGTTGAAGTCAGTCAACCCAAAAACTGTTCAAACATGTCGACTTCAGAAGTCTTCGTAGTGTATAGGTTAGGTTGTTAGGTTGTACAGGCCGCCAGTTTCATGAAACCAGCCCACTTGGGTTCTTTTGGTCCCGTTGTGTTGCCTGAGGGAGAAGTGCAGCCCACGATACTTACACTTCCCCCCACGGTTCAGATTCAAACCAACCCGAAAGCCGAATAAAGGAATCCAGTCCGTTCACTCGGCATTCCGATATATCTGCCAACCCGTGCAGCATCGGTCCGCCTAGATACAGCGCTCTCATAGAACTGAGAGCCGGGCATCGACAGAGGAAATGCTCAACACTCTCCTCCTCGTCCTCATCCCCGCAACCTCTGCAGAAATCATTAAATGGAAGATTTAACCTCCTAGCATGCGTCCCTATGAGACAATGTCCTGTCAGAACTGCCACCAAGGTACGCAACCTTTGACGGGGAAAACCCTTTAGGACCGCAGTTCTACTACGATCATACGCAGGCCATGTCAGCCTTGCTACTCGGCAGGACTATCTGTCCTGAGCAGTCCCTACAAGTTGACGCTGTACTTGGTTTTTACAGCTGTTAAGCGGGACTCCTACCATCGTATCAATGTCCCCTCTCTGTAGACGAGCTCCGGCTTTCGCCAGCTCATCCGCCACAATATTTCCGGGCACTCCACTGTGCCCCGGTACCCAGAAAAGCTCCAGGCTTGAATGTCTCGTTATCTCATTAAGAGATATCCGGCATTCCTGAACCAACCTGGACGTCGTATAGACACCCACAAGCGCATTTAACGCAGCCTTACTATCAGTACAGATTCGGATATTCACCCCGTATACCCTATAGTACCTCAACAAGTTAGCTGCTCTCAAAATAGCTGTAATTTCAGCCTGCATTACGCTACACTCATCATATAGCTTAAAACTGATCCTCCTCTGATACTGGGGCATAAAGATACCACCACCAACTCCCATGTCCGACTTGGATCCATCTGTGAAAATTTCAAGCACGTCCTCTTGGCGACCCATTTGGTTCGCTGCCGAGGCCGTCCTTGATGAGATCACGTCAAATCTCTTGTCGGGCATTAGAGCTGGTGCACAGTAATCAATATACTCCGGGAGGTCCGTTATACTTTCTATTATCGAAGCGTGACCTTCTGTCGCTTCTTTCCACATCCCACTGGCTTTTAGCCTAATTGTCGAGCACTTGGCCACTTCCTTCGCCATGATATCAGCTGGCAGCCAATGCATCACCGTAATTAGTGCTTTAGTTGGCGTAGTACAAGAAGCACCAGTTACCATCAAAGCAGACGTCCGCAGTATCCTTTCTATGAATCTGCAATAGGTGGTTTTCTCTAAAGCCGTCCACCAAACAAGCGCCCCATACATTAATATGGACTTTATTACCATGTTAAATAGCCAGCAAGAATTGCAAGGATTTATACCCCAGGTCTTGCCAATGGCCTTACGACACAGGTACAAGGCAACAGCCGCCTTGTCCGCTCTAAATTGGGCATTCTTCTTCCAAGACAGTTTTGAATCAAGATAGATTCCCAGGTATTTGGCACTATCCGCCAAACTAAGCTCAACGCCCTTTAGAGTTGGCAGATCGAAAGGAGGAGTCTTGTATTTTCGGGTGAAAAGTATAAGCTCCGTTTTTTGTGGATTCACACTGAGACCACTATGGGTGCTCCACCCATCTATGATCCTCAGTGCGGAATTCAAACACTGTGAGAGGGTGTCCGGATATTTACCCGACACCGCCACAGCAATATCATCGGCATATGCCACAGTCTTGAAACGCATGGAGTCTAACTCCACTAGTAATGAGTTTAGGGCAAGATTCCATAGGAAGGGAGATAAAACTCCTCCCTGCGGAGTACCCCTGTTTGCCACTCTGCATATGGTGGCCCGTCCCGTACTAGATGTTATGACTCTTTCAGTCAGTAGACTCCATATGAGACTTATAATCGACTGACGAATATTCAGCCTTTCCAAAGCCATAGTAATGACTTTTGGCGCAACATTATTAAAGGCTCCCTCTATGTCAAGGAAGGCCTCCAATGTATACTCCCCTTCGTAGTGTATAACTTTTCGTGTTTTGTCTCTAGCTTAACTGCGACTGTTTGAATGATTGAAATCAGAAGCAACAGTTTATGTTTGAATAGCAAAAAATTGAGAAGTCGAAGGAAAAGCACAATCTTACGACTTTTACTACTTTGACTGCAGTTTTTTAAACACTACTGGTTCAGTGAAAGATTTTTTTATAACCATTTGAAGTTAGTGATTTTGAAACGCCGTCTAACGAGGAAAGATCATGGAAAATTATATACCAACAATGCTGATTTATTTATATTAGCCTATATATATATATATAGTAGTGGTATTTCACTACTTTTTAGAGTCGAGGAAATCTTTTTGATATATATTTTTATAGATGACGCTAGATGGCGCTGAAATACAAATTGTGCTATTTCTTGTAGATTTTCATAGAGAAAATGGTGTATTTACTGTTTCACACATAATATTTGAACTCTTAAACAATTTTTACAAAACAAGAAGACAATAAGACAATAATATACAAGTTGGTTATAGTGCGCTGGGGCCAAATTCCGCAACGATGAATTTTGAAATGTTCACCAATTTCAGAGTTCACTTTTGATTTTTGAGCCCGCAATGGTGAGAATGAATAATTTTGACATTTAAAGTGTGCACTTAATAATAATTTTTTCACTCAAAAATCTTCGATGAATTTTAGTTTTTTGTAAAATATTTTGAACTTGAAAAAAATAAACAAAAGGATTATGTATGTATATTAAAATTATCTATTCAACAGCTTGTGTGACACAGTTAATTTGACAAATCAGCTGAAGAAACACATTCAGCGCAATAAAATTCATTGTTTTTCACGGAATTGCTTTTTAATGAAAAGTGAACACTGTCTCTGTCAGTGAATTTTATTTTGAGTGTTCACTGGTGAAAAAAATTCATAGTTGCCCCTGCTGTGTCTTAATGTTCTTGTTTATACAGTGTGGTCCAGAATTCAACATCAAGCCGAAACGGCGTGACAGGATTGATTGTACCCATTATGAGTAAAATCAGAAATAAAATCTATCCCAGTTTGAAAATTTTAGATATTTGGTCAAATTGTAACCATTTTTAGGTTATTGTTATATATTTTTTTTAATTTTTGTTCATATAAACTTTGGAACCGTAACCCCAAATAACATTTCTAGAACCACACTCTATAATAATGACACAATTGCCCGAAGTTTTCTGGAATTAAGAATATTATTTAAACTTAGAGTTTAAAATATTCAAAATTTATCGACTTTCAAAGACCCTCTTTTAAAAAATATGTACAAGTACTCAATTGCCTTGGCAAGTGCCGTTAAAAGTTTGCGCATTTAATCGGGATTGTAAAATGGTGTAATACTTGTTAGTTTCACACTAAAAAACGAATAAAATCAGAAAAACCTCAAGTAACCCGATTTCTGTCAGTCCAAATGTTTTTTATTCGCATAAGCTCTCGGTAGGTTCTAAATTTTACGGCCAAATGACGAGAGGGATAGATAGTGGACATTTTTGCCATAAGCGAAAGAGACAGATAGTAATGCCACAGAATGAGACAGAGATGCGTAGTTTAAACGCGTGCGAATGAAACAGATACATTTGTCATACCAAGTAAATGGCTACGCTACCAGTCTGACACAAGTTAGTACGTTTCACTCATTCGTTTGTTTTGGTCTTTCGTATCCTTATTCTTCAAGTTAAATATCCACAAACACTACTCTCTCTTTCCAGTACAAGGCACTGCATATTATGTTGGGGTCATCCCCTGAGTGCTGGTCTAAGATAAAAAAAAAATCGTCGCCACATGTGGTATTAACAAGATACCTGCCCAGCGCACTACACAGTGCAAGTAAGAGATTTCCTAGGCCAGGAATAACCAGGAAGGTTCTGAAACACAGCTTATTTTTTTAGCAAAGTTTACAAAACGCATTACATTATATTGTCTAATATGCTTAAGGTCACAAAGCCATAAAAACAACTTTATATCAATTAACAATATTTTTTAAACAACTCATTGCAAGTCCTTATATATCTCAATATAAGAAAAAATGCAAATAAAATGGATTGTTTAAAAACTTGTTAAATTAATTGATTAATGAAACTTAAACAAGGATTTGAAATTAATTCCTCTTGAAAACGAGATCATTATGAAATGTTTAACTCGTCCTAAAACACTGCTCGTATACGAAGTCTGATAATAAAATAACTATTATTTTCAAGTTTTTTCAAAAAGTATTTCTTTATTCATCAATAACTATCTTGTCCCCTTCAAAGTAATCCACCGCAAATATAATACACTTATGCCAGCATTTTTCCCAATCCTCGAAACACCTGTTTCCATTTATCTTTTGTCTCCTTAATCGTAGCAAAACATTTTCCTTTCATCGGCGTCTTCAGTTTTGGGAAGAGGCCAAGTCCGGTGAATTTGGTGGTTGAGGCTTGATAACAAATCTCGATGTGTGAGCTGGTGCGTTATCGTGGTGCAAAATCCATGATTGTTTTTTCTGCTTCGCGCAAACGGCGCATAACTTCAAGGTAGTATTCCTTATTGACCGTACGACTTTGTGGCATTTGACCGAACTTGACGTGCTTTTTTCTGGACGCTTCAATTGGGATGATTGGGATTTGGTTTTAATGTCACAGCCATACACTCATGGTTCCTCACCAGTTATTACCTTTTTGAGAAAATCTGGATCGTTGTTGACGATGTTCAACAGCTCCTGAGCGATGTCCATGCGACGTTGTTTTTGCTCAAAATTTAGCAGTTTTCGCTGGCGCACGTTTCATGCCTAAAACATCCGTAAAAATTACTTGGCATGAGCTGAACGCTATGCCAACTTGATCAGCAACCTCTCTGATAGTGATTCGACGATTATCCAAAATCATTTTATTCACTTCTTCAATGTTTTAATCGATGGTTGGCGTGCTCGGCCAACCAGGACGAGCATCGTCATATACCACAACTTGTGTTCTGTTCACAGTAGACTCGCCAAACGCCACAGTCAACATTTCAAACGTCCTTGTGCATTTAATTTAATTTTTTTACACGAAACTTAATACAGTTTCTTTGATCGATGTTTTTCGAATAGCAAAAAATCGAAGAGCACACCAAAACACGACTAATCTTTTTATCTGTCAAAAACAAACTGGCAATCCAAAATGGCTGATTTTGCCGATATAACAGAAAAAAAATTTGAAAAACTCACGAAATTTGAAAATAACGGTTATCTTTGATCACAAGTGTACACTTTAATATTTTAAATACTGCGATCGGTAATTTGCTCTTTCTAACAAATAAATGCCCACTTCCAAACAGTTTATAACGATGAGCATTTCATTCAGCATCTTAAGATATAATATCTTTTTATCAGTTTTTTATTTTTAGAAAGAGATCAGTGACAAATTCTGGGTTTATAGAATAACATAATTAAAATCATGTGTGTGTTATTTCGCAACCAAGCTTTCAAAATTGGGTTTTATTGGGAGTTGGAGAAGTAATATATAAATAATATTTAACATCTGATAGTAAAATAGTTGTATCTGGTATGATTCTCTCGAATTAACAATTCTGTTTCCATTTCCTCACGAAATTGGAAATTAACGGTTATTTTTTGATCAGGCCTCGTACATACACAGAATTGCTTTCTTCTGTATGTTGGTTCGTTTTATCGATTGCAATCCTGAACTAAAGGAGTTTTCTTGAATTGAGTTGAGTCAGTGTATCGCGTAATTGACTTTCCGCTTAAATGCTCCAAAAATCGTGCTGTTTTGCGAACTCAAACGGAATTTACTGTACTGGAGCTGACTGCGGTGCTAATTTCACATAAATATTTTATTCACGATTTTGTTGTAGTTGTTTCTAGAATTTTGTCTATAGTATGGCTGGGAAATAAAAAAGATCGTAGAAAAGGTATCATTCGTTTTTAATATTGGAGTATTCAGAATCCTGAGTGGACTAGAAATGTAGTTTTTGCTCTGTTTGCCGAAATCTTGTAAACTAAAAAAAAAAAAAAATAAACTAAACTAAACAGTCATATCTGTTTTGCTCCAACTGAATTCGTTTTCTTGAAGCATTTAAAATCCAATACTCCCAACCTCATGCTGATCATTAATTATTCATTTTCATTAATGGAAACGTACCAGGTGAAAACATTTGCCTACAATGTTAAACATAACAATTACATTAAAATACATGATATTAACAGGATAAAAATCTACTGGGATATTTTATTTCTCCATTAATTTTGGTTGAAAATAAAACTTATTTAAACAATTATTGAAATAAAATCAAATATTAATTTTATCTGTACTAAATCTACATGGACATTAACAAGCTGTTCATGTTCCCAAGACAAAGCGAATTATTTTTGAAAACAGAAAGAGAGAAGAAGAGAAATAACTTCTCTCATATTCTTAATGAAGAAAAGAATCAAAATAAATGATTCCAAGTTTGTTATTGTAGTTTTAAAGGCCAGTAATTAGAATCTATTTACATGTTTTTGTGCCGTAATTAAACGATGTAGTTAAATTGATTAGAAAGTTTATTTCCGGCCCAAATAAAACTAAACAAACAAAAAAAAAACACAACACCAATGAGAACTCATAATAAAAGAGCATAAACTACGTGCTACTGGTATATTTAGCCAAAATTTAATTTAAAGTAAAACAATTCTTCAAATAATGGTAATAATTAGAATGCGCCTTAAGATATCGTGACCTTTACTGGTGACACGTACAATTGCTTGTATTGAAATGTTCACAAGTAATACTTGTTAAAGAAAATTTGGAATTTTTCAATAGAAACAAACGAAACAAAACTTTTCCTTAAATCCCTTGAAACAGTAAAATTGATAATGACGAATGCGATAATTATGAATATGATGATAATGATAATGCTAAATACACGCATGTCAGTCTGTCATTCATTTGATATCTGTGACAAACCATCTAAATGACATATTAAGCGCTTAACAACTGCAAACAAGCAGCCACAAAAATTATGACCAATAGTTTTTGTATTATTACTAATGAAGCCGTACCCGTAAGACAGCAAATATTTACTTTGATGACTGCAGGCATTTAAACAGTCGAGTGGCGAGTTGTCCATTTAACAATGCAAGTAAGTCAGTGGACAGAATTAATGGATTAATTGAGTGTGTCCTTTGCCTCAATTACTAGCGATGGCTTTTAAAGCTAAAATAATACCTTTGATATATTAGAGTAAACTCTTGAGTTTTTCAATGCTCTCAGACATGACCAGCAAGAAAAAAATTGAGGTCTTCCAACAAAATAATTTCGCTGGACTTCAAAGACATAATTAAGTGAAAAAAATAGTTCAGTAATTCGCAATTTTACTTCATTATCGAATACTGCTTCTTTGATAAATTGTAAGTTAGAAATATAAATTTTATATAAAAAGAGTACAACAATATTTTGAGCAAAACTAAAACCTAACTGTCAGAAAAGCCGGTGTGAAACTGGCCTTTCTTTATCCGCTAAAATTGTTAAATGGCGAACCAGTGTTATAGAATTTCCTGGAGGGTCCCAATACTTATTTTTATTATTATAAAAGTAGTTATTTTTTTTATCCTGGAAGGTCCCTTGGGAATCGCAGAATTTACTATTAAATTATATTACTATTCTAATTTAAATAAAACCCTTTTTTTATTATCAATCACTTTAATTTATTGATGCTCTAATTTGTTACTAGCTCAACTGACTAATTCTGACTTCTACTGCCCATGACTACTGCCCATTCCGCGTAATTCTACCTCTTCTTTTATACATGCTGCTGCCGCAAACCTGGAGCTATAGCTGAGTGTGCCCGAATTCATGACCCGCATCAATATTCCATCGTGTCAGCAAATGCTATAGTTTATGCCATTTCTGGGATGTAGCAGATTTTGCTGGTACTGCAAACAAGCAGCCACAAGAGAGTACAGGAGAGTACTTTTGTTTAACACATATTTGCTGTCTTGCAATATTGGGCCTGACCCCAATATTCTTTTTATTTGTTATTCAGGCAGCAGTTGATGGTTGCTGGTTTTAAATATTATTAGCTGGGGGAAAAAGTGAGTTCTGACTCACAACACTAGGACGTGTATGTACTTCTTTCTATCTGAAGGAATCCATATCAACAAAAAATTATTACTTAAAAAATTAATTAAAATTAAATAACAAGATAAAACAAACATGGAATAAAAATCTTGTGACATTAGTCTGTCAAAAAACATAATTTTTAAACGTTACAAAACGTATTAAACCTTTTTATCCGGTGCTGAGGAGGGCTCAGATCTGGTCTGGTGGGTGATGTATGTGTGTTCATCTTTCAGTAACCCTCAAGCAACAGAACTGGAGCATATTGGACATGAGTGATCCCGATTTTTCTACAGCTGGCAACTTATAGCACAGGAGAGTACTCTCAGTAAATTTTAAAAGGATCAAGTATTTGTTTATCAACTAACACAATAGGTTTAACAGGCTGTGTTCCATTGAAAAGACAGCCCTCTTAGATCCAACACAGCTAATACAATATGTTATTAAATATATTGTTTGCAAGCTGTTATTTCTTAAAATACAATGTGGACCAAAAGAAGTCATCCGATGTTGTTTGGCTCTCAATTCTTTTTGTTTTTAATAAAAAACTTTTATTCTGTTTTTTGGTTATATTTATTTGAACCTTTAGAATTTTATTGGTCAATTGGAGAAGACGATATCGGCCAAATGGGCGCCGCCCAATTGATTGCTATACGGGCTCGTTTTATGGCATTTTTCATTACTTGGCGAGAACTTCGGGCGACAGATTCTCGCAGTCGTGTCAAATGTTGTCCTTGAGGCCCGAGAACGAGGCCTTCAGAATATTGGTTGTGGCTCGCGCAGTGTGTGCTGTTGCTTCGTCCTGTTGGAACCACATGTCTTCCAGTCCTAATTTTTCCAATTGCGACAGGAAGACCTCGGTTAACGTGGCTCTATAGCGCGCACCGTCTACTGTTGTCGTTTGACCAGTGGTGGTCTTGTAAAAAATTACCCGATGACTCCTCCAGTGTGAATAGCGCACCATGCAGTCACTCTGAGCGGATGTAATGGCTTCTCATGCATTACTAGTGGATTTTTGGTGCTCTTGAAGCGATAGTTTTGCTTGGTTACGTTCCCAGGGTTGACAGATTTTTTTTTTTTTTCACCACGAGCGCCAAACTGGCAATTATTCCTCAAATCAATTTTCATAGTTTTGTAGTAATGTATAATTTTTATCCTTTTAATTCATATGTATTATATTTATTTAATAGGAGTGTTGCAACTAAATATAAAATTATATACTAGTACATATGTCTGTTTTAAAAAGCTTTCCATACAAGTGGCTAAAAGCACATATCTAGAATGATATAAATCTCAGTCTCGTCTGTTTGATCTGTACTATTTTGTACATTATACATAACATTAGAATTTTTTTTTTCAATATCTTTCCTATTGGCTCAAACGTATTGCAACCGATCTTATTTACATTCATATAAATTATTATTCTTCTTAATGCATCAAGAATTTTATTTTGCACTTTATTTTGCGAACGTGTTTTGGTATAATTCATTATTTAAAATATTCTTTCTATGAAAGCGAGTTGGAATAACCAACATATTGAATGCAGCCAAAAAGAATTCTGTACGATGAAACGTACCCGCAGTGTTTTTGTAATTATAAACGTTAGGCCAAAATTCAGATAAATTCGTAGGTTATGCCGAATGCTCAGATAGCATATACATATATATAATATAGCACAACTTTGCCCATTGAATCTCATACTCACCAGCTGAAACTTTTGTGCTCATAAAGTCTTTTAACGAGGCATGAATCACGGAAAACCTTGCTTGAATTAGCGGATTACTGCATTCTGTTATTGAAAATTATTTATAGCTTCATATTTTCCTCTAAGCGCCACAACATTTCCTTCAAAAGTTTTTTCATATATGTGGGATAATTTTCTTTGAAAAAATTTATTTCTTCTGGTATTAAATTATTGCTGTATTACATTGAATGGTGGCAAAGAGCCCGATCTATAAATGGCTGCCTTTACCATAAGCAAGCAATTATTTACGAGGTCTCATCAAAAATAACCGTTATTTAAAATTTTTTCAAAAAGTAGTAATTTATTCATCAATAACTATCTTGTCCCCTTCAAACTAATCCCCTCAAACATAATACACTTATGCCAGCGGTATTTCCAGGCCTCAAAACACTTCTGAAACGTGCTTTTTGGTATCGCCAACAGCTCCTGTTTCGATTTTTCTTTTATCTCCTTAATCATAAAAACGCTTTTCTTTCATCGGTGTCTTCAGTTTTGAGAAGAGGAAAAAGTCAGCGGGGGCCAAGACCGGTAAATACGATGGTTGAGGCATGATAACGGTTTTGTTTTTAGCCAAAAACTACCGCACAAGCATCGATGTGTGAGCTGGTGCGTTATCATGGTACAAAATTGCTTCACGCAAACGGCGCATACCTTCAAGGTATCATTTATTGTATTCAAATATTAAAGTAGTCTGTAAGGAATTTGTCCATATACTTAAATAAATAAATAAATGAATAAAGTAGTATTCCTTATTGACCGTACGACTTTGTGGCAAAAATTAATGATGCACCACGCCATTGGAGTCGAAGAAAACAGTGAGCAAAACTTTCACATTTGACCGAACTTGACCTGCTTTTTTCGGTCTTGGCTTTGGCTTTGGTTTAAATGTCATAGCCATACACCCACGATTTGTCACCAGTTATGACCTTTTTAAGGAAATCTGGATCGTCATTGATGACGTTCTACAGCTCCTGAGCGATGTTGTTTTTGCTCAAAATTTAGCAAATTTAGTTTAAAGCACGTAACTACGATATCCGTAAAAATTGCTTGGCATGAGCCGAACGATATGCCAATGTCATCAGCAACTTCTCTGATAGTGATACGACGAATATCCAAAATCATTTTCTTCACTGCTTTATTGTTTTCATTGGTTATTGACGTGCTCAGGCGACCAGGACGAGCATCGTCATTGACATCTTCTTGGCTGGTTGTACCACAGTTGAAATTGTGTTCAATTGTCAACATCACAGTTCTCGTGTGATTATCCAACCGCACGGTCGTATTAATAAAAAGCGAACAAAAAAAAAAAAAATAATAAAATCATTGTGCTTAAATTCTTTTAAACTTACATATAAAATCAATAATATATTGTATTAAGTTGTAAAAACAATAAAAAATTATTTTAAAAAACAACGGGAAAATAAATTCCTCACATTTCATTAACTAAGCAATAAAATCAATTTTAATATAACAAGTGCGGTGGCAGTGCATTATTGTTGTTGTTATTGTGCGTGAAGATTACCTACCCAGTTGGAAAAAAGCTATACATTAAAGTTTTGTTTTCTGTGTGAGTGATCCCATCAGAAATAATTTTGAAAAAGAGCCTAGCTCCACCAACAAAAGCATATGGACTTCTGAATAAGATTCTATAAAGCAATCATTGGACAATTTTCTTTGTACAAGAGATGAAATCCGCTCCCGTTCCGGCTCGCCTAACATAGATGTTACAACAGAAGATAAAAGATCTTTTACTCTAATTAATGTCAATAAACCAAAAACGCAAGTAGGCATGGATAGGTATATCACCATCACTAAACGTTAGCGAAGCCCTAAATCTGCTCAAATTGCATCCAAATCTAAAATCTCTAAAGATGCCGACACCGCTAGACCAACCGATTTATTTAAGAGAATCTGCCTCCAATGAACTGGTAAGAAAAATAGTTTCAGCAATCGGAGAAAATACATTTAACGTTACCTCCATCAAGCACGGCAACATTAACGAAACTAAAATTCAGGTTAACCATGAAAATGACTACCGAAAACTGTCTGACGAATTTGAAAAAGAAAAAAAAGCTTTTTATACTTATCAGCTTAAAAGCGCTAAAGGTCTTCAAGTCGTAATAAAAGGGATTGACCCTTGCGTAGACACTGATGAGGTTAAGACCGGTTTGACAGACAAGGGATTCAAAGTAAAAAATGTGTTAAACATCAGAAATCGTGAAAAGATCCCTCAACCCATGTTTAGGGTTGAGTTAGAGCCAGGAGAAGAATGATATATATAGTATAAAACACCTTTTACATCGAAAAATAGCCGTAGAGGAACCGCATAAGCGCTTAGGACCCGTACAGTGCAAGTTGCCTACAGTTTGTGTTGTGTGTGGAGAATTCCATGGTACAGCACAATGCAATAAGCCGAAATTCGACCCAAAAATTAAAAAATGCAGTAATTGCGGTGAAAACCATACAGCTAATTATAGAGGTTGCTCCGTCTACACCCACCTCAAGCGCTCAATGAACAACAAACCAATAATTGCTTTTAAGCTACCACAGCAGACTCAAATTTTTTCTAATAATTCTTTTCCTCCGACAGGACAGTCAACCACCGACAAAACCGTTCAAAATCAAAAACAAATTTCTTATGCTAATGTAGTTAAGTCTACATTCGCAAACCCGAATCAACAATCTATATCTCAACCGCCCGATCAAAATTTCAGTAACCTTGAGGCAACAATACAGACCCTAATTCAAACTATAAACACTTTTACGTCGTCTATGATGACGATGATGCAGGAAATGGTGAAAATGCAATCCACCATTTTTCAGGTTATTTCGAAAAAATGGTTTGGTTAAAAATATGTTTCTGGAACGCGAACGGCATCCGCCAACACAAAAATGAACTCGAATACTTTCTGATGGATAAGCAGATTGATATAGTGATGATTGCAGAAACTCACTTGACGTCAACAAGCTTCTTCAAAATCAACGGCTACGTACTATACGATACTAAAGACCCCCGTGGAAGAGCTTGTGGGGGTTCTGCAATCTTGATAAAATCTAGGATAAAGCATTGTTTGTTGAACGACACATGCGAGGACTATCCTCAAGCAACTAATATCTGTGTGGAAAATTTTAATTACAAATTGGTTATCTCATCGATTTATTCGCCGCCTCGATTTTCAGTAACGGAATCACAATATTCAAGTTTTTTCACTGCATTAGGTCCTCGTTTTATAGCAGCTGGAGATTACAACGCAAAACACACTTTTTGGGGCTCACGTTTAATCACCCCGAAGGGTCGGGTGCTTTTCGACACAATTTCTAAAATGGGCTTAGACGTAATATCAAGCGAACATCCCACTTACTGGCCGACTGACCGGCGAAAGATTCCTGATGTTATTGATTTTGGATCCATTCCCTGTGGAATGGATGCAAGCTGAGCCTTCGTTAGACTTGTCATCGGATCATTCACCTACTATTACTTCAGTGCGTTTTCCCCAGGAGACTTGGTCCCCGATTAACAATTTGCATAGGACTGTCACCCGAGTGAGTTGGCTAAAATATAAAAATTTTTTGAGTACCCATTGCACTGAGAATATTGTTTTAAGAACACCTGTAGTGCAATTCACTAACCAGTTTTAACGCTAATAAAATTCGTTTAGAGAAATTAACACTAGCGTTGGTGTTTTCACGATTCTATAACAGTTTTTAACACTATTTTTCTTCGTTTTAAATCAGCTGTTTTTATAGCCTGACTGATTAGCGTTAACTAAACACCAATTATTTTTGTGGTGTTTATCTTAACAACAATGTTGTTAAAATTTCTACTAGAATAACTTCGCTGTATTTGGGATACGACTTGTCGGAAGACTCCAACAGTCGGTCGACGTTTTCTCTGTGAGAACTTATCTTATTTATCAAAAAATATTTTAAATAATAAACATATAGATAGTTTTACTTACCCTAAACATGGAATTATTTGCAAATTTGTTTGTTTTTTTCCTGTTTCTCTTTGTGGTTTTCTTTATTTTTAACAAAGCTGCCACATTATTTCAAATTTTTTTAACATACAACCAGAGGTGTTACGAATAAGATAGTGAATCACATAAGCGTTAGTGCAAACCACAGTAGCTCGCGTTAAGTTATGCTCTTTTAAAATCGTTAAAAGTTAGTGAATTGCACTACTGAAGATATTAATGCGTCACTAAGCAACTTTAGCGAAAACCTTAAACAAGCCGCTGAACTTGGTTCTAGCGTTTATTTAACACGCAGAAACCTTCAAAATAGAACATATTCTTCAGAAATCGAGCAACTTGTGTTAGAAAAAAGAAGAGTTCGACGAGAGTGGCAACTTCGCAGGTCTCCGCAACTAAAAACAAGGCTACGTGAGTGCAGAAATCAGCTAAAAAATTTGCTTGCAACCCAAAAAACGGCTTCTCTACAAACGTATCTAGTCCTCCTCAGTCCGACTATTCTTAATGGCGGGTGACTAAAGGTTTAAAAAGGCCAGTTAGAGGTAAGCCGCCCTTGCGAGAACCATCTGGTGACTGGGCTAGAGATGACTCGGAAAAGGGTAATTTATTTGTTAACCATTTGAAAAACGTTTTTACCACAAATAGGTCTGATAATGCAAATGAGTTGCTGCCTATTGTTAGTAGACCTCCTGTGCCTTTAAGATTCAGTTTTGAAGAATTTCAAAATGCTATTAATAATCTAAACCTTAAAAAACCTCCAGGTATGGATAAAATCAGCAACAAAATGCTCGTAGAGCTGCCTCGTGTAGCTAAAAGAATTGTTCTTTTTATTTTTAATGCTATTTTACGACTTGAGTATTACCCTGCAGAGTGGAAGGTGTCCATGATAACAATGATTCCTAAGCCAGGGAAGGAGCACACGAAAGTAGAATCATACCGTCCAATAAGTCTACTGACAACAATTTCAAAACTTTTCGAAAAATTGCTAAAGGCGAAGTTGGATCCAATGCTTAATAAGGTTGAATGTATTCCCAATCACCAATTTAGTTTTAGAGCGAAACATGGCACCATTAAGCAAACACATAGGTTAGTTAATGTCATAAGAAAGACATTTGAAGATAAAAAATATTGCTCTGCCTTATTCATCGACGTCTCACAGGCTTTTGATAAAGTGTGGCACGATGGCTTAATGCATAAAATAAAGTTTAACTTACCCGCAAACGTACATAACCTTTTGGAAAGCTATTTATATCGTCGCCAATTTTTAATAAAAGAAGGCGATTTCATAAGCCCCGCCCAGCCTATTGAAGCTGGATTCCCCACGGCAGCATATTAGGGCCTATCTTATATTTGATCTACGCATCTGACATTCCGACAAGAACCAACATTCACACTTCAACATTTGCAGATGATACAGCATTCCTTAGCATACATGGTAACCACCAGCAAGCATCAATAAATTTACAGGAACATATCGACAAACTAGAGAAATGGCTCAAGCTTTGGAAAATCAAGGTTAATGCACAAAAGTAAAAGTGTGCTCATGTTACATCCGAACTACGTCTAGGAACATGTTCAGCCATTACTATTAACAATAAAGTAATACCTCAACACAGTAAAGTCAAATACCTCGGTATTCATCTTGATCGTAGACTAACATGGAAGACGCACATCGAGGCAAAAGTAACGCAGATGAAATTGAAAGCAGCGCAAATTAACTGGCTAATAGACAGAAATTCCATCTTGAAGCTTGATTGTAAACTTTTACTTTACAACTCGATTCTAAAGCCAATATGGTGCTATGGGATTCAGTTATGGGGCACAGCCTCGGCATCCAACATTGCAAAAATTCAAAGAAGTCAAAATAGAATACTCCGTAGAATTACAGAAGCTCCATGGTAAGTTAAAAACTCATGAATCCACGCAGATCTGAACGTACCTTTTGTGAAATCTGAAATTTGTGAAGTACGCGACAAGATATATTAACAAACTTGAATTCCATCCAAATCCTCTTGCAGTTAATATTCTTAACTTTGGTGGTCATAGCCGACTGAGAAGGAGGGATACTTTGGCTGCCATTAGAGCTCTAAACAGATGACTGAATTCTGAAATAATATTCGCATAAAAATAAGTTTTTGTCCAGCACTGGCAGGACTTTAATCACAATTTTTTTTAGTATTAAGACTTGAATACTTATTGTCATTACATTTTTTATGTAGATTCAATAAATAAAATAATAAAGTTAAAAAAAAATAAAATATTTGTCAACATTTCAAATGTCCTTGTGCATTTAGTTAGTTTCGTTTTTTACACAAAACTTAACACAGTTCCTTTGATCCGTTTTTTCGAATAGTAAAAAGTCGAAGAGCACACCAAAACACGACTAAATGCGAAAGTCGAACACACTTATCTCACGAAATTTTAAAATAGCGCTTATTTTTTGATCTGACCTAGTATTTGCCGACATTAAATAAAACATTTATCAAAATAAGATCCATTCTCTCTCATTTAATCAAAAACTATAAGCAAACAAAATAGTACACCTTCCCGGCGGACACCCTGTATTTTCCACTGATGTGATTACATTCTGCTTAATTTTATCTGAATAAATTAATTTCTTTTAATCAGAAAACTGAAGATTTTTCACATTCATAAATAATAATGATACCGTAACTACAAACAAATATTTAATAGGCAGAATATCTCTGATCGTTTATTAAATAATTTTTTTTGCTTAATATGTTGTATTCTGTCATTTTACAAGTTGTCAAAAGCTGTCATTTAACCGACAATTGAGCTTGTTAGCGGTAAACTTAGTTATTTTGTTCTTAAATTCAGTGACTAATCAATGGAATTATTATTAATGATGTTCGTGCGCTTGTCCGTTCTCAAGGAACACTTGTTTATCGTTAAAGCCATAGAACGAAAAAATGTCTGATCGAAGAAGACAAGAAAGGCAGCAAAATTAACAAAATACATGAATTAATTGGCAACTTTTTGAAATAGTGTGAGCCAGAAATTTGAGCGAAAAAGTTCGCTATTGAAAGCTGAGAAAGTTGCAAAATACAGAGGAGGATCCTGTTTTTCACTTCTAAAATTATTTTTCAACTCGTTTTCATTAATGACAGCTGCATATTTCGTTTCATTTTTAATGCTTTCATTTGTCTTCAGAAGAATAAACAACTTTAGCTATTTTATGATAATAAGCAGGTATATTTTAGATAGAAATTAAAATTTGTCATACGAATATTAATTTCATTTTGGCTACTCTTCCTTTTCAACATAAAAGTCGTCAGTTGTAGACAGATCTAAACATTTGCTATTTAAAGCGCTTAAGATAAAAACAATACTCGTATTTGACATGAGAGTAAACAATGAATGCAGCGTTGTTTTTTTTCTTTTTCGTCTCTTAAGTTTCTTTATAAAAATAAATTTACCATGATTTATAGGGCTCTTCCGACTTAAAAAAATAAGCAGCAGTAGCCGTTAAGTTGGCTGTTTAGTTTTTTCAAATACAACAGCAACATAATTTCTGCGGTGCCGTCGTTGTCGACGTCATCATAATCGACATGGTTGTGCAAATGTGTCAGTTTAATATTCTCGCGTTATTCGATATCTTTAATTGGCTTTATAATCAACAGCCGAACAAACGACTACGTAAAAATATTTACACAAGTTCCGACTCATTTGTCAGTTAATAAAATAAAGATCGTTGTCGTTTTGGCGGCTAAAGGGTTACCAGGTTTTTATTATTTGGTAAATTAAAAAAAGGGAAACTTCATTTTTGTTAAAGCAACACTAAGCGGAAGTATATTGAAAATGTAGTACGAGTATATAATTGCGTCGCCATTCACAAAAGAGCAAAATGCCTTTCGAGAAACGTTCTAGAACAAATCTTTTCGTGTAAAATTTGCTCTAAGCGTTCAGTCCAGATGGCTGCCGCCAGTCTTCACGAATAGCAGTGTTGAAAGATGTGTACTAAAGATGTGAATATAACTTTTTGTATATATAAGTACAGAATAATTTAAACCTTTTGGCTAAATAAGCAATTTTATCAGAATTACATTTATTGAAGATCTCTAGTGGAATAGCACCACGGCAAATTAAACATACTTTTTAGTAATTTGCTTCGGCAAACTTGAGTTATCTTAATATGCGTTTCAACACAGATTCCCCAAACAATACAAACATATAGTGGCATAGGTCGGAAGACTGTTTTAGCCAAGACGATCTTGTGTTCCCGACTTAAAAATGATTTGCGTCCAATGAGATATAACATTAAATTAGATTTTTGGTTTGTACATTTTGTACATCGGGTGTTTAGTTCAAGTTTTTCCTTTCTTAATGCAAGCCATAGACTATGCGACTAGTTGTACAACATGACGATGTTGGTTATTAGATTGTAATGAGTGTGGGGTTGTCGTATGAAGTTGTGTTTCGGTTGTACGAAAGATTAAAAAGTTTTGATTTTTTGTGTAGTTGTATCGACCGGTTGTAAAATTTTAGGAGCATGTTGTACAACTTTATTTTTATTTGCTATTATTTTATATTTACAATTGTTGCAACTGCGGTCATCGTTACTCAACAAAAATTTTTATGAAATGAAATTGTGATTTAATGTTGCACAGTTTGTGCGCAAAACACACAACTCGGCAAGCCAACGTGTTGTAGTGACGGTCGCATAGTCTATGGCATGGGTAAGAGACAACATTATTTTTGCTTAATTCAATTTTGCGATTACCATTTGAATGTGAAAATATAATAATAATCAACATTGTATTGGGGTGTCATTGATTTTAAGAACGGTTGTTGGATAAAACGAAGGATTCCTTCCTCGGGTGAAAAATATTCCTTCTGCTTTGCTGCCAATTATTTTGATTTTCCAGGTATAGAAGTAGTTCTTATCTAAGGCAGTTTGTAACTTATCAACGATACTTTGGTTATACCGATGTGAAGCAAATAGACATGTCATCAGCGTAAGCTGCTACGAGGGCGGTTTGATATAGAAGCTACCTAAATAGGAAAAAAACGTAAAAATGTATTTTTTAAACCATTTATTTCTCAACATAGTCTCCTTTTAGCTCATTGCACTTAGTAAGGCGATACTCCAACTCTTTTATACTATCTGAATAACACGATTTTGGGAACCTTTCGAAATAAGCGTTAGCTTCGGTAATTAATTTTTCGTTTGAGATGAATCGTTTTCCTGTGAGCCATTTTTTCAAGTTTGGGAACAGAAAACAGTTGCTGGAAGCTAAATCTGGACTATTAGGTGGATGATCAACAAATTCTAAGTGTATTTCACGTAATCTTAGCAGTATCTAATGCTGTGTGAACCGGTGCCTTTTTTTGAAGGAAGAACACTTTATTCTTCTTTAAATGTGGTCGTTTTTTCTTTATTGCATCAATCAATTGATCCAAAAATACGTTCCTGTGATTGTGGATCCTTTTTCAAGATAATCGATGGACTCCGTATGCATGCCAAAATACACTCATTAATTGACGCCAAAAATCAACGGGATTACGCTTTATCATGTGCAAACTCCGATGTGAAGTGGTCTGTCGAACTTGTTTTTGTTCGACACTGAGCAAACGCGGCACCTATCTTGCCGATATCTTTTTCATATGCTTACAATTTTATCAATCTCGTTTTACTTGACTCGGCGATCATTCATAACGGTATCGAAGATTTTCTTAATATTTTCTTGAGTAACCACTTCTTTTTGCCTTCTTTTGTTCTTTTGGCCTTTTTCCTGTTGATGTTGCAGTGCTTGTTCGGCCGCGTTTAAATTCATCAATCCAATATTTAATCATGTAATCTGACGAAGCGGACTAACCGTAATGTTTAACGAGCTTTTCCTTTACTCTTTCGGCATTTTTCCTTTCAAATAATTGTGTTTGTTTCATTTTTCAAGAAACACAAAAGTTTGTTTAATTCAAACGACTACAACAAATAAACTAATCGATGAATTTGGGCGAAACTATAACAGCTTACCATAGTACACATCGCAATTAAAGAAGAAATGTCTTTGCGCTGCCATCTAGTGCTAGGTAGCTTCAATATCAATCCACCCTCGTATTCCACTTCAATTGAGTTCAGGAATATCGGTACAATATAAATTGAATCGTAAAGTTCCTAGTACAGATCATTAAAAGGCGCCGTGTGCATACATAATTTCTATCTTGTATTGATGAAAGCCCATTTTCAAATCCATTATTAATATGACCAACTCATTTTAGTTGGTGAACGGTATTATGGAAAGTAGTGAAATCATACTTTGTTATTGCTAAAATATTATTTTGTACATTAAACGAATAGCTTTAAGGACTTTTTCTAATATTTGGCTTAAACTACTAAGCAGACTCATTGGACGATAACATTTTGCTGAGTTTAAGAGGTTTGTTTGGTTTTAATACAGGTACAATCTGAGCCACTTTTCATTGTCTGGTGAAGTATTGCAATTCTAAGTAGCAATTAATTATAAAAAATATGTACTGTACAACAGGGGTTGTAATCTTTTAAACCATATATATAGCCGCAAAAACTTATCTCTTGCCATCATTTTTATACGGCTGCGAGATTTACGCAACAATATTGCATACTATATATTTCAAAAAAGTCGGCGGGACTGAAATTCGGAATATTCCTTTATCAATGAACAAATTATTATAAAAAGTGATTTTATCAATAGAAAAATTGGCCTGTTCTTAAAACGGCGTGCTTTTAAATCACGAACCGTTTTGAAAGCACACAGACAATTTGAAGCTGTTCTGAAAATCACTTGATTTTGCGGTTTTCGACGTGCTTTTAATTTTTCGAAAACACGAGAAAACAGCTGTTCATTTACATTTTTGCTTTGTTTGTTTAGAGGTTTGCATTCTTCACTACAATAAAAAGTGTTTCTGTGTGAATAAAACTTAATTTTATTACAAAAATGAGCAAACAACACATCATTTTAAATACATAAAAATAGTTTTATTAAATTTGTAATGAAAAACACAGAGAAAATAACCAAATGCTATCAAAAAGCCAGCTACTTGGCTGACCGGTTTAAAATCACGTGATTTCAGTATTTTCTGTGTGCAGAAGGCCTTTTGCGTGGTTTGAAATCACTTTGACATAAAGTGATTTGCAGAACAGCCCTGAAGATGTAATTATTTACATTTTGGAGTTCATAAAAAATGGAGTGCTCGGAGATTGATACATTTATATCACGCATTTTTAAAAGAAGAAAAAAATGTAACAATTACAATTAATTAAAACAAGCGCAACTTTTTTTTGCCAAAATATATCAAATTATGTTTTAAGAGATTTACATTTTCGCCAACTAAAAGTACAGCGTTGAACATTAGCAATTTGATGACGTAATTCTGCCTGCCGGCGTTATTGTTAGTATTAAGACACAACAGATTGCCTGTGTGGTCGCACAGTGAAGTTTCATTTGTAATATAAAATAAAACACAGATTTGAAAGTCAACTTGAAATTTCTATTATCGGCAATCAAGGCTTAATGAGTTGGTAGGCCGAAGCCCACTACCAGCATCAGCCCTTAAACCAACTCACCCGTCAACCATCACCACTGGTTCCTTACAATACGGGAGGTTGTTAGTGCCCGAAAAAAGCCACACACCAAACAATTATCAAGGATACTAACACCTCCTTCCTGCTTTTTAAATTTCAACCACAGCCAAGTTAGGCGCCTCAACCATGATCAGCCCGGGCCATTCTGATCCCCGTTCTGCCAATTTAAACCCTTGATAAGGGCTTCGGACGCCAACACAACATAAGTCATGCGGCTTCCTAGAGTTTTATTCGCTATAACAAACGAGGTTCTCCTTCCTTTCTTTACCCGAAAAACCCCTGGTTAGGAATAGGCCAAGGCAAAACTTGTTCTCCGGGGAGGACAGATAACTGGCTTCCCGAACGGTCTCAGCTACTGCTATTATATTTTCACTGCGTGCTGGATGTAGTCTAACCAATTTGAAGACGCTGTTGTAATGTAATGATATATATATATATATATATATATATATATATATATATATATATATATATATATATATATATATATATATATATATATATATATATATATATATATATATATATATATATATATATATATATATATATATATATATATATATATATATATATATATATATTTGTGTGTGCACACTATAACCGTATTATATTCTTTAATAAAATCTTGATGTGGCTGCCAAAAAAAGTTTTTCATCTGTTTAAAACTTACTCAAGTGTTATTTTGGCAACTCTTCGATCGACTCATAAATAACTTAAATAAAAGAATATTTATTAAAAAAAAAGCATTAAAAAGAAAAAACGACTTATGATAAACTTACATTGCATTCAGAAGATCAATCGATAAATATGCAGACAGGTGGAAAAGCATAATTGTAACTGACTTATTTAACCATTTCAACAGCGCATCCCAGCCGTACCGAGGTGCCAGCTCAACAACCAACCAGGCCAAACAGCCCAGCTAAAAAACAAACAATTTGATCTCTTGCATACAGAAAAAATGACTGATGATGATATTTAAGTTTTTGCTTTTCACGAGTTGAGTTGTGTGTTGCAAAAACTATTCATTTTAAATATGGCACGTTCGCAGAAGTTTATTCATCACTCTTTTGCAGCACCTTCAACAGATGCATTTGTTTCGATATCGCAACAGACAAACACACACACACACACACACACACACACACACACACTGCCCTTGCTGTTTTCATCTTCCCTCTATGTATTATTAAGTTGTTTAAATATTTTGACTTTTTAACATGTCAGAAGGAATATCAATAATAATGACTCGAAGTTGTATAGGAAAACAACAATAATGTGGTATTCCATCATTTAAATTGTATTTCGAACAGAAAGGGTTCACTTGCACTGAATATCCTCCGGCAGGATTTAACAGTTCATAGTGATTAAATTGTTCCTTTTTTACTTTTTTTACTCGTAATGCTGCCCGTACACAGTGATGTTCGGTCGTTCGGCAGAAATAAAAACAAACATTGTAATTTTAAGTATTTGACCTATTAAGGAAATGTGCTCGTAATTAGTTGTAATAACAATCGACAAAAACACAATAAAATAACTAAATGTGTATGCTTGTATGTATATTTTTGTCCTTGTCAGCAGGAAGACTGTTTGTTGTTTTAATGCTGGAAACAAAGGTGTTTTATTGTTTAAAACAACAGGATATGTCGCTGTGGCTGGTGTAGTGGCAATATTAAAATATTCTCGTAATAATTTGTAAATTGTAAAACATTAACCCACAATGTAATGGAAATACATATTATTCATACATATATAACTTTATTTTTGCTTTTTTGGAAAAAGTCAAAATATCTAATCCTTATTCGCGGAAAGTAAGCTGTTGCTCTGATTCGCGGAAATATACGTTAAATTTTGTACGTCAACATTTTTGCCGCCTGTGCCTTTGAGACTTAGTTTTCAAGATGTCGAAAACGTTATAAATAAAGTAAACTCAAAAAAAGCTCCAGGTTTTGACAAAATTACTGGCAAAATGCTAGTACAGTTACCTCGTGTTGCTAGAAGAATTCTTCTTTTCATTTTTAACGCTATTTTGCGCCTAGAATACTATCCTGCAGAGTGGAAGGTGTCTATGGTTACTATGATACCCAAGCCAGGGAAGGATCCCACTAAAGTAGAGTCATATAGACCAATAAGTCTACTGCCAACAATTTCAAAACTTTTCGAAAAATTGTTAATGGCGAAGTTGACTCCAATATTGAACGATGTAGGATGCATCCCGGATCATCAATTTGGTTTTCGGGCTAAACACAGCACCATAGAACAAACGCATAGACTAGTTAATGTTGTAAGAAAGACTTTTGAGGACAAAAAGTATTGCTCAGCTCTATTCATTGATGTTTCCCAAGCTTTTGATAAAGTGTGGCACGAGGGATTAATGCACAAAATAAAGATGAACTTGCCTGCAAACACTCACAAGCTTCTGGAAAGCTATTTATGCGGCCGGAAGTTTGTTATCAGAGAAGGCGACTTTATAAGCCCAACTCAGCCAATCGAGGCAGGAGTTCCCCAAGGTAGCATTCTGGGACCCACTTTATATTTAATTTACACTTCTGACATGCCAACCAGATGTGGTATTCACACTTCAACTTTTGCAGATGACACAGCATTCTGCAGCGTACATGAAAACCATCAAGTAGCTTCGCGAAATTTGCAGGAGTATATTTCAATATTAGAGATGTGGTTAAAACTTTGGAAAATTAAAGTTAATGAACAAAAGTGTACTCACGTTACATTCACACTGCGTAGACAAACATGTTCAGCTATCCAAATTAACAATTCACCTATTACGCAGCAAAATGAAGTCAAGTACCTTGGTATTCATCTCGACCGTAGGTTAACGTGGAAGCCTCACATTGGCGCGAAAGTCACTCAGCTAAAATTAAAAGCAGCGCAATTAAATTGGCTTGTGGGCAGAAATTCTACATTGAAATTAGATTGCAAACTTCTGTTATACAACGCAATACTAAAGCCTATATGGCGCTACGGAATTCAGTTATGGGGCACCGCCTCAGCGTCAAACATTGAAAAAATTCAAAGGCGACAAAACAAAATTCTTCGAACAATTACTGCAGCTCCATGGTACGTAAAAAACTCCCGAATTCACAAGGATCTGTGTGTTCCACTGGTAAAAGATGAGTTTTCAAAGCATGCGACAAGGTATATCAGCAAATTGGAACTGCACCCAAACCCTCTTGCACGAAACATACTTAATTTTAGTGGTCACACTCGGTTGCGAAGAAGGGATACCGTTGCCACCATCAGAGCGTTAAGTAGGTGATTTTACCGATATTATATGCGCATAATAAAACTTTTTGTCTAGCATTGGCTGGACTTAGTTAATATATTGTATTTAGTAATAAGATTTGAATACTTATTGTTAGTTCACATTGTGAAGATTCAATAAATTAAAAAAAAGCTTAAAAAAAAAAAAAAAAAAAAAAAAAAAAAAAAAAATTTTTGGAATTTTTATACCGTTCACAAAAATGTTGTGTGTACCCACAGAGAAAATATGGTTGTAACAACATTAGTATTTATTCCATAACATTATGGATTATTGTTAAAACCGTTGTATTATCAATATAATTATAATTTGTTCCCCTATAAATATTTTACATTATTACATTTCAAGATATGCGATATGCAATAACACAAATTGTGAAAATTTGTTAAAAACAACGATGGCTACTATCACACACAATATTAAAATAATTGCTTTTATCATGTGTATGATACGCTGATTCAGATGCGACAAAAGTGAGTTTACAACATAAACTTACTATTGTCGTATCTAACGATATTTTCCTTCTAGTCGTTGACATATATTTATCTTTCAAAAAAAAAAAAAACAAGTAAGAGTGTAGTATATTCGGCTGGGCCGAATCTAAAATACCCTTCACGATAGTCACGAATATGTATAGTATATTAAAAATGTGACCTGAATATGCTCGGTTATATATGAACCGATATCGGAATTTTCTATTTTCTGTATTTTAGTAACCTTCTTTTATAACGAGAACTGCTTTTCAGCAAAAAAAAAAAAAAAAAATTTAATGGAAAAATCGGTTCAGGCTATATCTCGGGTATATATGGACCGATATCAGAAATTTTAATTTTCTCTATTTTCGTTACCTTCTTTTATAACAAGAACTGATTTTCAGCAAAAAAAAATGTTATTGGAAAAATCGGTTCAGGCTATATCTCGAGTATATATGGACCGAAATCGGATATTTTCTTTTTACATATTTATACAACCTTATTTCATTACCAGAACTGCTTCTAAGCAAAAAAAAGTTGTTTAAATTCGCTTACTCGGCATTTTCATCAAAAAAGCGGTTAGGCTATATATCGGGTATATATGGGTCGATATCGGAAATTTTATTTTCTATATTTATATAACCTTATTTTATTACCAGAACTGCTTTAAGGTGAAAAAGTTGTTTAAGTTCGCTTACGCGGCATTTTCATGAAAAACCCGGTTTGGGCTATATCTCTGGTATATATGGACCGATATCGGAAATTTTCATTTTCCATATTTATATAACCTCATCTTATTACCAGAACTGTTTTTAAGCAAAAAAAGTTGTTTAAGTTCGCTTACGCGACATTTTCATTAAAACCCCGGTTTAGGCTATATCTCGGGTATATATGGACCGATATCGCAAATTTTTATCTTCCATATTTATATAACCTCATCTTATTACCAAAACTATTTTTAATCAAAAAAAAGTTGTTAAAGTTCGCTTACGCGACATTTTCATGAAAAACGAGGTTTGGGCTATATCTCGGTTATATATAGACCGATATCGAAAATTTTCATTTTCCATACTTATATAACCTTATTTTATTACCAGAACTGCTTTTAAGCAAAAAAAGTTATTTAAGTTCGCTTACGCTGCATTTTCATGAAAACCCCGTTCCAGGCTATATCTGCGGTAGATATGGACCGATATCGGAAATTTTAATTTTTCATATTTATATAACCTTATTTTATTACCAGAACCGCTTTTAAGCAAAAAAAGTTGTTTAATTTCGTTGACTCGGCATTTGCATGAAAAACCCGTTCTAGGCTATATTTCGGGTATATATGGACCGATATCGGAAACTTTCATTTTCCATATTTATATAACTTTATTTCATAACCAGAACTGTTTTTAAGCAAAAAAAGATGTTTAAGTTCACTTACGCGACATTTTCAATAAAACCGCGGTTTAGGCTATATCTCGGGTATATATGGACCGATATCGGAAATTTTCATTTTCCATATTTATGTAACCTAATTTTATTACCAGAACTGCTTTTGAGCAAAAAAAGTTGTTTAAGTTCGCTTACGCGACATTTTCATGAAAACCCCGGTTTGGGCATATATGGACCGATATTGGAAATTTTCATTTTCCATATTTATGTAACCTAATTTCATTACCAAAACTGCTTTTGAGCACAAAAAAGTCGTTTAAGTTTGCTTACGCGACATTTTCATTAAAAATCCGGTTTGGGCTATATCGGGTATATATGGACCCATATCGGAAATTTTCGTTTTCCATATTTATGTAACCTAATTTCATTACCAGAACTGCTTTTGAGCAAAAAAAAGTTGTTTAAGTTCGCTTACACGACATTTTCATGAAAACCCCGGTTTAAGCTATATCTCGGGTATATGTTGACCGATATCGGAAATTTTCATTTTCCATATTTATATAACCTTATTTTATTACCAGAACTACTTTTAAGCAAAAAAAAAGTTGTTTAGCTTCGCCTATGCGACATTTTCATTAAAAATCCGATTTGGGCTATATCTCGGGTATACATGGACCGATGTCTGAAAAAAAATTTTTGCCTTTAAGTCACCATGCTTAATAAGTGTGTGAAGTTTGAAGGAAAACAAACAACTTTTGTTTTCAAAAATTTTCATACAAAAAAAATGGCTTTTTTCGGAATTTTGAATATATCTCAGCTATACGTGGACCGATATTACTGAATTTCAATAGCAAACCCATGAATCGATGGGGTAAAAGAATGGTAAAAGAAAAAAGTTTCTAAGTCTAATGGTTTTCTCAGAAACGGTATTTCAACAGCGGACAGACGGACATCGCTTAATCGACTTTTCCATTATATTCTATTCCATTTCTATATATATATATATATATATATATATATATATATATATATATATATATATATATATATATATATATATATATATATATATATATATATATATATATATATATATATATATATATATATATATATATATATATATATATATATATATATATATATATATATATATATATATATATATATATATATGTATATATATATATATATATCTCCATTCCATCTATATGTTCCCCCAGAACATTGGATCCCCATTTAACGACATACATAGGTGTATTCCAGTCTAGAGTGAATTGGCTTAAATATAAAAAATATTTAAGTACTCATTGTACGGAAATAGCTTCGCGAAATTTGCAGGAGTATATTTCAATATTAGAGATGTGGTTAAAACTTTGGAAGATTAAAGTTAATGAACAAAAGTGTACTCACGTTACATTCACGCTGCGTAAACAAACATGTTCAGCCATCCAAATCAACAATTCACCTATTCCGCAGCAAAATGAAGTCAAGTACCTTGGTATTCACCTGGACCGTAGGTTAACGTGGAAGTCTCACATAGATGCGAAAGTTACTCAGTTAAAGTTAAAAGCAGCTCAACTGAATTGGCTTATGGGCAGAAATTCTACATTGAAGCTGGATTGCAAACTTTTATTATACAACGCAATTCTAAAGCCTATATGGTGCTATGGAATTCAACTATGGGGCACCGCCTCCGCTTCAAACGTTGAAAAAATTCAAAGGCGACAAAACAAAATTCTTCGAACAATTACCGCAGCTCCATGGTACGTAAAAAACTCACGAATTCATAAGGATCTCTGTGTTCCTCTTGTAAAAGACGAATTTTCAAAGTACGCAACAAGGCATATCAATAAATTGGAACTTCATCCAAATCGTCTTGCACGCAATATACTTAATTTCGAAGGACACTCTCGGTTGAGAAGGAGGGACACCCTTGCCACCATCAGAACGTTAAATAGGTGATTTCACCGATATTGATCGTGCAAAATAAAACATTTTTGTCTAGCATTGGCTGGACTTAATTAATTTTATGTATTTAGTTTTAAGATTTGAATACTTATTGTTAGTTCACTTTGTGAAGATTCAATAAACAAATGAATGAGAAAAAAAAAAAAAATTGTACGGAAAATATATCTTTAAGAACTCCAGAGGATATTGATGAGTCAATTAATGATTTTTCCCAAAATATTATAAAAGCCGTGCAACATGCTACCACTACAAATTTTAGAAATATGAATAGCAGAAAAAAGAAGAATCAGAAGAGAATGGCAACTTCGCAGGTTTCCCCAGCTTAAAGCTAGGCTTCGAGAATGCGTACGTCAACTAAGAAATTTGCTTGAAGTCCAAAGAGAGGCATCCCTCACAACCTATTTGGAAAGCCTTGATGGTAGTCCTCAATCCGATTATTCTTTGTGGAAAGCAGCAAGAGGGTTAAAGAGACCCGTTAGATCTAAGCCACCCTTGTGTACTCCGACTGGGGTCTGGGCTGGAAGTCATTCCGAAAAGGGAATGCTGTACGCTAACCACTTGAGAAGCGTGTTTGCCATTGACGGACTGAATGATGAAGCTGATATGCCGCCATATGCAGTTAGACCTCCCGTACCTTTTAGACTTCGTTTTCAAGACGTCGATAATGCTATTAGTAACTTAAACCCGAGAAAAGCTCCAGGTATTGATAAAATTACCAACAAAATGCTTGTGCAGTTACCCCGAGTAGTTAGAAGACTCGTCCTTTTTATTTTTAATGCTATTTTACGTCTCGAGTATTTTCCTACTGAGTGGAGGGTGTCTGTCATTACTATGATACCCAAACCAGGAAAGGATCCTGGCCCTCATATAGGCCGATAAGTCTATTGCCAACAATTTCAAAACTGTTCGAGAAATTGCTAATGACGAGGTTGACCCCAATCTTGAATGAAGTAGGATGTATTCCTAACCATCAATTCGGTTTTAGGGCTAAGCATAGCACCATAGAACAGACACACAGGCTGGTGAATGTTATCAGAAATGCGTTCGAAGATAAAAAATATTGCTCAGCTCTATTTATTGACGTTTCCAAAGCTTTTGACAAAGTGTGGCACAAAGGCTTAAACCATAAAATAAAATTAAACTTGCCTGCAAACACGCACAAGCTGTTAGAGAGCTGCTTATATGACCGGAAATTCGTCGTTAAGGAAGGAGATTTCAAAAGCTCGGCTCAGCCAATCGAAGCTGGAGTTCCCCAGGGTAGCATATTGGGCCCAACTTTATATTTGATTTACGCTTCAGACATGCCAACGAGTTGCAAAATTCACACTTCAACTTTTGCAGATGATACAGCATTCATCAGTGTCCATGAAGACTATAAATTAGCATCACAAAATTTGCAACAACATATTCTTATATTGGAGAAATGGCTGAAATTTTGGAAAATAAAAGTAAATGAACACAAATGTACCCATGTTACATTCACACTACGTATTCCATTATATCTATATATATATATATATATATATATATATATATATATATATATATATATATATATATATATATATATATATATATATATATATATATATATATATATATATATATATATATATATATATATATATATATATATATATATATATATATATATATATATATATACAGAATTTGTAACAAAATGGACATTTTAGAAAATGAGACGTTGCCATATGCCGAGTGGAATATGCCACTTCGATGGGTGTTTCAACATGATAACGATCCGAAACACTCATCGAAGTTGGTGAAGGACTGGATACAATCGAAAGTGATTCAAGCGCTTGATTGGCCGGCTCAATCGCCTGATTTGAACCCAATCGAAAATTTATTTTCCATATTGAAGAGGATTGTTGGATCGAAACGATTTTCCTAGAGAAACGATTTATTTTCGTGTCTAGATCCAAAAATAATTGATAATTTAATCAAATCTATGCCGCGTCGGTGCGCCGCAGTAATAAAAAATAAGGGTTATTATACCAAATATTAAAAGTTTCTTAGGTTTTGCCCAATGATTTATATATATATATATATATATATATATATATATATATATATATATATATATATATATATATATATATATATATATATATATATATATATATATATATATATATATATATATATATATATATATATATATATATATATATATATATATATATACATATATATATATATATATATATAATAGTTATTTTTTTTTACAGCTAATAGATAATTCAAGTTCCAAAAACAAATTTGTGTATTAATTCCGTTAAGATGCAACCCAATTATTGTGTCTATGTATTTGTATTTATTTTATATGATAAGTGTTATAAAATTAGATTATATGCTGTCTCTTAATTCAATATGTATTACAATATTACAATAAAGCTATTTATGACACTAATATGGTTATATATTTATGACATTAATATGGTTATACGAGTACATGAGAAAAGTAGGAATATTTAATATAATAGTATGGTTGAGTACGGCAATTTTACTTTTTCAATTTTAAACCCAAATATATTATGGTTACTTATTAAATGATTTTTTGCAATACTATGGCGTGCCATCTCAATGACGTTTTAAATATAACAATTCTCAGGTACAACCATATACTTCAACAATAGTGTATTGCCCTTAGAATATTGTTGTATCAACCATATATTTTTGTACGTGTATACAAGTATATCAGTTTATGATTCCGTTTGTAATTTCTACAATTTTCATTTGCGGCCCTATAAAGTATGTGTATTCTGAATCAGTATCGATAGAAAAGTCGCTTAAGTGATGTCCGTCTGGTGGCCGTTAAATACCGTTTCTGAGAAAACCATAAGACTTAGAATCTTTTTTTCTCCATTCCATTACTCCATCGATTCATTCAACAGCTCCTGTTTCTATTTCTCCTCAACCGTAGCAAAACGCTTTCCTTTCACCGGTGTCTTCAGTTTTGGGAAGAGGAAAAAGTCAGCGGGGGCCAAGTCCAGTGAATACGAAGGTTGAGGCATGATAACGGTTTTGTTTTTGGCCAAAAACTAACGCACAAGCATCGATGTGTGAGCTAGTGCGTTATCATGGTGTCAAATCCATGTTGTTTCCACAATTCTGTGCGTTTCTGACGAATTGCTTCGCGCAAACGACGCATAACTTCAAAGTAGTATTCCTTATTGACCGTACGACCTCGTACGATTCCCGATGTAACACGCCATTGCAGTTGAAGAAAAAAGTTAGCAAAACCTTCACCTTTGATGTGCTCTTTTTTCGGTCTTGCCACATTAATATCTTTTTATCCTTGTCAATAATTGGCTTTTCTCAGTGTTAAGTTTCTTTCTAGTGTTGTTCATAAATTTCTTAACATTGTTCTTCTGAGTATACTTTGAGGTAGCGATTTCAGTTGCATTGTAAATTTATTGGTTTATCCAATGAAGATGAAAATTTATTTCTACATTTGACAGATTTCTACAGTTTGGTATGCGATGAGCATTGTTTAAACTATTTAATAAATTATTACGAAATTTCTTCCAACTTGCTCTTTTCTACAAAAAATTCAACTTTGGCGTCTGTAAAAAAAGCTTCAAAAATATCCGAGTTCTTAAACTAAGGATGTCTGAAGTAGAAACACCATATTGGCTGCAATTATATCAGTCTACTAAACAACATAAAGCATGTTCCGTTCATGACATTTTCGCTCGCTTTTTTTTTTTTTTGCAGACCGTAATTTTATGAATAATACTAAAAAATGCTAAATAGATGTATAGTTTACAAATGGTTTAAGAAAATGATAACTGCTAGATGAAAATTTGGCAGCCAACTCAAAATAAAAATGCTAAATTTAGCCGCAAAAATACCAAAATGGCCACACTGACGACTGTAGACAAGACGTGTATTTGCTGAATGGGCTTTGGCGAATTTATAAACTGATCATAATTTAAAAGGTACGCCAAGCAGCAAACTTATCGGACGTGCAACGGTCCAAGAGCCTCCACGGTATCCTGAAAAGTAGGTAACTTTTTATCGGCCTATATTTCTGCGATAACAATATTGGCAAAGCTGTTAGCTTCAACAGCGAGTGCTATGTCAATGGCTACATACCTACTTTTAGCCTTAGTTGAATAGTGTTTTCACCAACGGCATATGGTTATTTGAGGCAATAGGATTTTCTTAAATCTGTGGTCTACGTGATTTAACCTCACAACCACAGTGTCCTTCAAATGAACATAAGGCACAAAAACGGTTTAATTCAAGACCCGTGTAAAATTGGAAATTCCAAATGCTCGCCAAACGCTATTATTTTTGATACGTACATGAATAAAGGCACCTTAAAACAAATATTGATTTCGTTTCAATGCCATACACATCTAATTTTACTTAAATTTAAAGATAGAAGGCAATACCATCTGCACTTTGTTTGCTGCTATAAGGAGCATTAATAACTGATATTCACAATTGATAACGAATATTTTTGCAGAAAAGATTTTTCGTGTTTAATTTTGAATAAAAGCATAAGCTCTATTCAAGATCTTGCGCAAATGGTTATACTTTTTTGCATTTGCAAAAAATATTTAGCATATTTTTACCCTACTCTAACAAAGTACTCAGCAACACATTTACTATGCAACACATAAAACCAATAGTTTTTAGTTGTTCTACTTTCTATGACAGGAAATGCTGAAAATGCAATCCACTATTTTGCAGGCAATTCTAAACAAATGAGTTGTTTTAAAATATGTTTCTGGAACGCAAACGGTATCCGCCAACACAACCATGAACTTGAGCACTTCCTTATGGAAAAGCAAATCGACATAATACTGATTGCTGAAACTCATTTGACACTCACAACTTATTTCAAAATTACTGGCTACACACTATTTTGGGGATCACGATCAATTTCCCCGAAAGGCCATGTGCTTTTTGACACTATTTCCAAAATGGCCTTAGATGTGATTTCAAGCTGACACCCCACTTGTTGGCCGTCAGACAGACGAAAGATTCCAAATGTTATAGATTTTGGAGTTGCACAAAATGCTTCTTTAGAATGAATGGCGGTGGAGCCTTCATTGAATTTGTCATGAGATCACTCAAGCTCTGTAACGTTACCCCAGGAGGTTGGGTCCCCATTTAGTGCCTTGGCAAAATACAAAAAATATTTGAGTACTCATTGTACGGAAAATATTGCCTTGATGTGTCAATTAACGATTTTTCTGAAAACCTTAAACTGGCCGTACAGCATGCTACCACTAGACATATAAGATCCAGGAATGAGAACAATAGAACTTATTTGTCTGAAATTGATCTACTTCTGTCAGAAAAAAGAAGAGTTAGAAGAGAGTGGCAACTTTGCAGGTCTCCCCAACTTAAATCTAGGCTACGGGAATGCGTAACTCAATTGAAGAATCTGCTTGAAATCCAGAGAACGGCTTCCCTAAAAACATATTTGGAAAGCCTTGATGGTACTCCTACACCTGATTATTCCCTGTGAAAAGCGATAAAAGGTTTGAAAAGACCCGTAATCAGGAAGCCACCTTTGCGAACTTCAACTGGCGACTGGGCGATTCTGAAAAGGGGATGTTACATGTTGAACATTTGAAAAACGTTTTTATTACAAATGATTCAACGAATAATACAGCGGAATTACCGTCATATGCTGCTAGATCGTCTGTGCCTTTGAGACTTAATTCTCTAGATGTCGAAAACGCTATTGCTAACACAAATCCCAGGAAAGCTCCTAGCATTGATCAAATTACTAGTAAATTGCTTGAACAGTTACCTCGTGTAGCTAGAAGAGTTCTACTTTTTATTTTTAACGCTATAATATGCTTCCAGTATTATCATGCACAGTGGTAGGTGTCAAGCCAGAGAAGGATCCCACTAAAGTAGAATGATACAGACTAATAAGTCTTACCAACAATTTCAAAACTGTTCGAAAAATTATTAATGCCGAATTTGACTCCAATAATGAATGGAGTGGGATGTATCCCTAATCATCAGTTTGACTTTCGGATTAAGCATAGCACCATAGAACAAACACACAGACTAGTCAACGTCATATGACAGGCTTTTTAAGACAAAAAGTATTGTTCAGCTTTATTCATTGACATTTCCCAAGCTTTTGATGAAGTGTGGCACGACGGATTGATGCAGAAAATAAAGTTGAACTTGTCTGCAAACACTCACACGCTTCTGGAAAGCTACTTATGCGGCCAGAAATTTGTTAACAGAGAAGGTAGGGCAAAACAGCAAAAAATCCACAAAAAGTTTCATAACTCTCTCTGAAACACTCGTAGAGTAGTAAAATGTAAGAAGCTCTACATTTCTTGTAAACATATCTACCCACTAATTGCCCTTCTTCAAGATGCTGCCATACAGAATTTTAGTTTTTAACATTTTAAACTCAACCGTCCTAACTAACCCCAGAGGGCTCCTTAAGTTGCCGAATTTATGATTGCTCAAAAATATTTGTATTCCGTAAATATCTCGCCCTGAATAAAAAAGAAATAGGCTGAAAACATACATTCAGTTGAAGCTCCAAATGGTGTTTTATTGTTGCTTTTGTGATTCATGTCTCCAAAAATGTGATATACATACTGTTAAGAATATTTTTTATCGCATCTAACCCAATGTGCAGCTGTTGATCTGCTTGTTAAAAATGTACAACACAACACATTCACCCAAACAAGATGAAGCTAAGAACATAATACACAAAGAAACAAACATACATGATTTAAAGTTCGTAAAATTCCAAGTAAATTAACTACAAATAATGTTGTTGTCTGTGTATGAATGTGTATGTGAGAAAGAAATACATTTGTACATTATGACCGACTAGAAAATCATGTCGTTTGTAGAAACTAATAAAGACATATAAATAGCAGGCAGCCATAGGTCAGAAAGTAAGCAAATCTAGTATTTTAGTACATAGTAGTACTAACTGTAAATTAAGTTGTGAATTATTTAAGTACTGTATAACGAACAAGTCTGAGTGTCATTATGTCATTTGCAATTGAAGAATCCGCAAAAGCATTTTTAGAGGCAAAAACGTAGCAACACTTTATTTGCTGATATGCACGTATGTAAGTAAAATGTGAACGGCTCTTTACATTTAAAGTTCTACAAGTTAAAAAAAAATAGAATTTCTGTAAATCTTTTATTTTTTGTTTGCCCTTTAATTTAAAACAAAAATTTTTAATATAAAATAATTTTCATTCTACATACATATGTATAATATTTTTTTCTTTTCTTTTTCGGCAACATTCAACATTCTACCTTCTAATCGCAAAATGTTGATGTTATATTGAATGGCGGCAAATAACTTCAATTATTAAAAAAAAAACCCAAAAACGGTCACAAATACAACAATTAACAACAATACAACATTAATGACTTCTAAAATCTTAACTGAAATGCATCTCGCTGCTCATCATCTTTTATCTTCTGCAACATTTTATATTTCCTTCAATCAATACAAAATGAAAATAAACAAAAAACAAAAAAATTCGAATATATTTCTGCCTGCTGGTAACGTGATAACGTGCGAAATGCTTCTGTCTGTGGACATGTTGGACGTTTTCCTCGCTGCTTAACTGTTCAACAACAACGTAATTGGAATGGTGTTTTTGGCGTTGATGATGGTGGCGGGTAATGATGATGACGACAACGATGATGATAATGATGGCATCAACAAACAAACTTTACAACACATTAATTGCCAAAATGACAAATGCATTGCTTTTGTGGCATTCACAAACCATCGATCCAAACCCATCCATTTATTCACTCATTCATGCATCCATCCAACCATTCAACTTACCTCGATCCACTGATGATGATGTTCGGTTTTGATGCTGCTACTCTGGCTGTCTTCGCATGCATTTTTATGCTGCATGCATTTGTCTGTCGCGACATACTTACATTGCAACAACACATTGTGACACAATGACGGATGATCATTTTCATACATTTCGACTAAATACTCTTAATGACTGCGGGATATTATGTTTTGCTGGCTGTCTGTTTGCCACAATCGTTCGTTGGAATTTTCGGCAAAATAAATAAATTAATGAACGAATGCGCTTCGAAATGCATCTCCATCTAATCTGATTTATTTCTGAAAAAAATGTGTATGGAACAATCTCAAATAAAACAACAACAAAAACAGGGTGTAAGTATTTTAAATTGATTTTATTTCATAATATTTTTTATACAAGTGCCCTAACACTCGCGGAAGTCTTCATCTTTTAAGCATTAAATCAGGCTTAAATGAGTAGTCGTGTTTTTATTACTAATGGTTATTTCAGATATATTGTTATTCATGAGATTGCAAAATACAACTGCAAATATTGTTTACTATAAAAAGACACATGATTTGTCAATGAAACAGCTCTTTTCAATGAAATTTGTCTTTCTTTTAGTTCAATAATTCAGTGCTCCGTATATAAAATTTTGTTCAATGAGCGGCTCTTTTCCAGTTTTAGTGAAACAAAAAGAAAAGCAAAAGAAAACCAGTATAAACAGAACTGAAGGTGAGATTAAAAATATTTACATGTGATGAAAATTAATTGTATTGAAAAGAAAGAATGATTTAGTTGTGATGAATATCGATTGTTTTAATTTTTTTTTTTCATATAAAATCATCTATTTTGATACTAACACTGCATTTACACATACAAGTAACTTACAGTAAGTTCAGTATACATACTCGTATTATTATCGTAAATATCAGAAAAATTGTTGAATGTCTCGCAAGTTACTTTCATGTTTACACAGCCAAGTGCAAGTTCATTTTTAAATGATGTCTCTGCGTAAAAATCTATTAAATACTCGAATTTTGTAGTTAAAATGTTAAACATACAAAAATGAAAGCAAAATTTATTTAATAATGCATTGTGCATATAATTTTTTTTTTGCATTTGATGAAAAATATTTTATTTAAAATAATATTTGATGAAAAAAAAAATATGAATCAAGTGTTGCCGTTTTGTCATTATTGGAAAAGTTCATAAAAACATATTTGCATAAATGGTTTCTTCCAAAAAACATGTTATTTATGTTTAGTACTACCATTGAAATATGTTGCTATACAACTTTGTTTTTCTTTATTTTTCTTTTCATATAAATATACTAAAAATCATATGAACTATGAACATAATTTTTATTTTAATAATTAATATTAATTTTATTTAAAACTCATTTTCGGCAACATTGTTTTTTAGTTGTCATTTTGCATACAGTAAGTATTCAAAATTCACTTGCAACTGAATTTGATTGCAAGTTGAGTTGAAAGTAAGAAAAATGTGTGTGTATTGGTTAAAAAGTTTGAATATATTGACTTTTTCGAACTTGCACTTGCATGTGTAAATGGGCGTTCAAATCAAAATGCATAGCATGAACTTCGTGATTTTTTCGGTCAATGTAATCGTCCAAATGTGCGTGCAATCGGAAAAATCTTTCAAAAATGCGAGCAAACCGGGTCTGTAGGAGATGTGAAAACACCAGCGCATGCTCGTATAGTTCGTTCTGCAGAAAATATTGCTGCTGTTCGCGATAGTGTGGCTGAAGAACTGTCCCCCTCAACTCGTCTTCGAGCCAAACAGTTACACTTCTCACGCTTGTCATTATGCATAATACATTTACACGCTTACAAGGTGCAATTGACTCAAGCACTCAAGCGTCTTGACCATTTCAAGCGTCGTCAATGGTCAGAATGGTGGCAAGAAAAGGCAACTGTGGACGACCAATTTTCGAAGAAATTCATCTTCAGTGATGAGGCACATTTTTACATCAGTGCATTCGTATCTGAGCGAATGACAATCCAAGACTGATTGTCGAAAAACCAATGCACGCGCAAAAAGTGACTGTTTGATGTGGTTTATGGGCTAGTGGCATAATCGGGCCTTATTTTTCGAACATGAGGTCGGTCAGCAAATGGTGTTCGCTATGTGAGATAATAACGAACTTTTAAGGCCCGAATTGGAAGATATAAATGGGACGATATGTAGTTTCAACAGGACGGTTCTACTTGCCACATAGCTAACGTGGTGGCGATGTCAAGTGACCTCCAAGATTATGTGATTTGGCATCGTTGGATTTCTTTCTTCGGGGTTATTTCAAAGAAGAATTGTACTTCGATAAGCCAGCAACAATTCAAGAGCTAAATGGTGAGATAATTCGGCGCAATAACCGCATAGAACCTCAATTATGCCTCAGCGTCATTGAAAATTTGAAGCTTGCGGCGGCGATTTGGGCGAATCTTTGTCCGTATATAATTGAACTATACCATCATAATAAAACGAAATGAAGTGGTACCTAACACCGAAAAATACAAAAGTACCGTTATCTAAAAAACGGTACTTAGAAAAAAAATTACAACGTTTTTCGTTTTCTAGGCATGTGGGGTTCTTGATATTTTTTGGCTGTAAACCAGTGTGATTTGTATTTTCTTCAAAATCAACATCGGTCCTGAAAAATTAAACACCCTATATATTTTTACAAGTTAAGAAAAGGCGCTATTCAGGATCTTTTAACTATAGACAGTTTTGAGACCAACACAAATATCACTCATTTGAAAACTAGGAATAATAGGAAGATTTTCGGATTTCGTTCCTATCAAAAACATGGAATAATAAGTAAATATGCGCAAAATGTAGCAAAAGCGTGTTTACAAAAAAATTATTTAAAGAAAACAGAAGAAAAAACAAAATGTGTAAAATGTGCTGTCGAAATCTTTCCTCCTTAAAGTGGTTTTGTTCTCAAATTCGATCAACTTTTTCGATTTTATGTTTAGACAAAAAATAATCATTATTAAAAATCAAAAAGGAAAAAAATTGAGAATGAAACGAAAAAAAGGTGCTGATACTGATAGAGTTAAAATTTTAAAACTAATCGTATCCAGATCCAATTTCAAATGCTCCCAAGAATAAACTTTTAATGCAAATAATAATAAAAATGGTCAAACTCATGACATTCCGCCGTTGTGGTTCCTCAAGGTTACATAAGAAATTTAACAATGTAGTCAATTGATTGACAAAATAATTTTTAGGAAACATCATTATCGTTTTGTTTTGTATGTAAGCCGTCATTGGGTACTGAAAATGTTTTGCTGCTTTCATTCAAGTCGTTCTAATTCTTTTATGCTATCGACTTCTGCTGAAGCACCCTTCTTAAGATACACTGATCTAATTAAGAACTCATTAGTTTATGCTGTTTACAATAAAATTGACTTCTTCTCTTCATTTGAATTAAGTTTTTCTATCCCTCAATTATGCCGCTTTTAAATGATACTAGTTTAACTTTAAAATGTTTAGGCGTATCCATCCGTCAGTCATTTTTACTCAGTGAATTTTCAAAAGCCAAATGTTTATTTGTGTTGCAGTGATGCGAATCGTTAGCAAAATTCTTGCAGCTCACACAACACAAAACAATTCAAAACCAACAATTTATCATTTGTTTTAATTCTCTGTTTAGCAAAACAAACAGAAATTTAAATAAAATAAAATGGGAAATTATTAAATACAATGGGCGTAAAACTGTTGACAGTTAAAAACACATTTTATTTTTACACTTCTTAACGAGCCACAATTTCAACATAAACAAATAAACATTTAAAGATGCATTAACAAATGTTGCATTGCACTCATTCAACTCACTCACTGATTCGCTGGCCGACTGTCTTGGTTGCGGACGAACCGGTGTGCAAACGCAAACGCAAACATATCATATCGCATATCCGTATCTAATATGACTGAATATTGTGGTCGTAACGACGACACTTTAAGGATCAGCTGCCATACAATGATTAATGAATTGCAATGCTTTTGGCATGAAGTAAATAAAAGAACGTTTGTGGTGCGAGCGAATATGGTTTTAAAGTGCAAAAAAAAAAAAAAAAAACGGACGAAAGGAAGATCGTTTTGAAATTACGCAGATAATTTGCGTGAATGCAACATTGAAGTTAAGATTAAAAGGTGATTAGTTAAATTGTTTTCCTCCTAGTCCAGCCAAATGAAACGCAGATTGATGAATGGCTAAGACAATGCACTGAGCGAAAAAACGTGTTACTCTGAATCACATTATGCAACGTCATAGCAAGAATATTTAACTACTACTATTCTTTACGCATCTTCAAAGAAATCAAACAGAGTACAATAATGACCATATCCTCAGATTGGATCATTATATTAGTATCCAGAGTCTGTCCCCTGCATGTGTAGTTTGTATCATATAATGGCAGATTTGTCAAAGCGATCTCGCTATCTAATGCCTCCCACCAGACTAATTCCCTAGACACAATACATTCCGTAAACCTACCCACCACACGCCAATAAATTTTCTCACTACACGGAAAAAAATCATACAATTTTTTCCAGACAAGCTCTGTTACAGAATTTAAAAGAATCAGTAAAAATATTTGCAGATCCGTCGAGCAATATCTTATTTTTGTTTGGATTAAATTTTGATAATTTGAGCAGTGTCGAAGGTTTTAACTTATTTAATTACAACATTTTAAATGCTGTAGTAGAGTTTGTTTTAGTCTTTCATGTTATTTTTGTTAAAGTTTAACCTCCATAAACCCTACCTCTTTTTCCTCCTCATCATAACCTATTTTCCTAGGTGCAGTACAATGCACTGCATTTGTAGGGGTCATCCCCTGAGTACTGCTCAGCTTTTGATAAAGTTGAACTTGCCTGCAAATACTCATAAGCTTCTGGATAGCTACTTATCCGACCGAAAATTTGTTATTGATTTTATAAACCCAACTCAGTCAATCGATGCAGGAGTTCCCCAAGATAGCATACTGGGACCTGTTTTATATTTGGTTTATGCCTCTGACATACCAACCGTATCTGGTATTTACACTTTAACTTTTTCAGATGACACAGCGTTCTGCAGTGTCCATGAAAGCCATCAATTAGGTTCGCGAAGTTGGCAGGAGTATATTTCAATATTAGAGAAATGGTTAAAGCTTTGGAAAATCAAAGCTAATGAACAAAAGTGTACTCATGTTACATTCACACTGCGCTTAAAAACATGTTCGGCAATCCAAATTAACAACTCACCTATTCCGCAGCATAATGAAGTCAAGTACCTTGGAACCGAACGTGGCAGTCTCACATTGAAGCAAAAGTGACTTGATGGCAGCGCAACGAAGTTGGCTTATCGACAGAAATTCTACCTTGAAGTTGGATTGTAAACTTTCGCTATACAACGCAATCTAAAAGCCTATGAAATCCAATTATGAGGTACGGCTTCAACATTTAACATTGAGAAAGGTGACATAACCAAATTCTTCAAACGATTACTGCAGCTCCATTGTATGTAAAAACCTCACAAATTCATAAGGATCTGAGTGTTCCGATAGTAAAAGACGAATTTTCAAAGTATGCGACAAGGTATATCAGCAACTTGGAACTTCACTCAAAGCCTCTTGTACGAAGCATACTTAATTTTAGCGCTCACACTCGGTTAAGTAGAAGGGATACTCCTACCACAATCAGAGTGTTAAATAGGTGATTTAGCGATATAATTGACGCAAAATAAAACTTTATGTCTGCATTGTCTAGACTTAGCTATTTTTTTTTTTTTGTATTTAGTATTAAGATTTGAAATATATTTTTAGTTCACATTGTAAAGATTCAATAAATAAATAACAGCTTAAAAAAATGTTTGTTATTTATGCACTTAACATACTCTATTACAAAACTATTTCTAATTTATGTATTTATACGTTTGTATGTTCTTATCACTTGCGCAGTCATTTATAATACGTACAATTTTGCTTGTCCCGTTTTTTCTGAAATTCGGAAACTGCTTTTACATTTGTAATTCAAAGTGTTGTCCATCGCTGGCCACTACTTTCTCTCATCTTTTCTCGCGTTAAAAAAATGGTAGTCTTTTGAAGCGATCCGCGATCTTATTGTTTACTTCTTCATGAGACCGAATGTGCTGGTTAGCCAGGCCGTGTGCCATTGATCCAAACAAGTAATAGTTCGAGAAAGCAATGTCTGGAGAATACGGCAGATGGGGTAGAACTTCCCATTTCAATGTTTCTAAGTATGTCTTGACCACTTTCGCAACATGGCGTCTAGCATTGTCATGCTGTAAAATCACTTTATCATATCTGTCATTGTATTGCGTCCGTTCGTATCTCCATGCCCAGCTCAGACGCATTAATTGCGTTCGACAAAGCACTCATTTGCCCCCAGTTACAATACGATGCAGAAATACCTTCCGTTTTTGCCTTTCAAGCAGGTATTCACAAACAAACAAAAACCGTTCAACAACATCTCTCGGTTTGAACTCGTACGGCACCCAATTTCCTGGTTTCTGAATCATGAGCCATGACTTTTAGGTATTTAAAATGGCTTGTTGCATCATTCCCCATTATCTTGACAATTCTGCCTGCATTCGGCATGAGTCTTGATCAAGTAATGTTTCCAATTCTGCATATTCGAAAACCGTCTATCTTCCACCGCCATGCTGGTCTCCGACATCAAAATCACCGTTCTTGAAGCGTTAAAGAAACTCTCAGCACGTTCTTTCACTTTAGCAGCCGCAGTGGGAGCATTCGATTATCCTAACCCGCAGATTTCTTCATATTAAAGCAGAAAAGACGAGAACTTGGCTCGTAAGCTGACACGTTTAATCGATAATAACTTTATGATGCAGACAAAAGTCGACTAATATATCAATGGCGTTATGTTTAAAAATACTTAAGCTTATTGTGTGGCATCTACGATTTATTTATTTCGACTGAGACTAGCCGTTACAGCCATTTATTACAAAACAGGGGAAGCAAAGTTATACGCTTAACTACGCGCTAGATAAATAAAAAAATAAAGAACATGTTATATCAGGTAGTTAAATTTTAAGGACCGATAATTTTTCTTTGTTTGCATTTCATTTCAAATTTCTAAATCTCAGACCAATTCGATTTGAACTATGGAAAGATACAGAATCAAGCAATGATCAGATCATTGTGGCAAGAAATGGCAACAGTGGATCGGTCAACTTTCGAAGAAGTAGATTCATCAATAAGCAGAATTGGCGCCTTTGGGCGAATGATAATTGAAGAGTGATTGTTGAAAAGCCACTGCATCCACAAAGAATGACTGCTTGGTACGGTTGACGGTCTGGCGTCATCATTGGTCCTTATTTTTTCCAAAATGATACCGGTGATGCAGTCACTGTGAATGTTGTTCGCTATCGTGAGATGATAACGAACTTTTTATGGCGTAAATTTGCAGATGTGAATGTGGTTTCAACAGGACCGTGCCACTTGCCACACGTCTAACGAAACAATGACTCTTTCACGACAAATTCTATGACCGGGTTATCTCACGTAGTGGCGATGTCAATTGGCCTCCAAGATAATGTGATTTAACACCGCTGGACTTCTTTTTTTGGGGCTATTTGAAAGAGAAGATGTACGTCGAAAAGCCAGTAATAATTAAAGAGCTAAAGGACGAGATAACTCCGCACAGAACCTCAATTATTCATCAGCGTTCGTGGACATGGGTCCAACAATGGCAACAACATCGCTGACGAGTTAGCCAAAAAAAAGGCCAGTCCTAGAAGATAGGGATATAGATCCCTTTTGCGGACACCCCTTATTAGCGTGCTGGAAAAAAATAAAACTCCACGAGCTGCAACGTGCCGATGAAAAGTGACTCACAGAGCCCACATGCCTTATATCAAGAAACCTGTGGCTGCATATTAACTCTAAGAGAACGTGGGAGCTATGAAAACTGCCCAGGTCCCACCTAAAAGTGACTGTAGCAGTCATCACTGGACATTGTCCGTTTGGGAACCATGCCAGGAGACTAGGTCTACCCCATTACGACTTCTTTTTTTTTATTATTGGACCAGTACTCAGAGGCTTTGACCCCTACATATGCAGTGCATTGTACCAGAACTAGGAAAATAGGTTGTGAGGAGGGGGAAAGAGACTCCCTCTTTGTGTGTTTGTGAACATTTGACTTGAACCTTCCAACGTTATAACAGACAGGAAACACGTCTGCAGGCAACATATTCCACAGGCGCAGCGTACATATCAAACACGAATTCTCTCTGTAATGCGTAGTATGATTCCCCGGGCAATCGACCACAAATGGATTAGCTCTGGACGATGAACGTGTGCTACGTAAAAATGCGCGAGTTTCGGGAACAAGATCCCTAATGTCGTCAGAGCAAAATCCATTGTAGTAACGATAGAACAGAGTAACGCACCCCACACTGCGTCGATGCACCAGTGAGTCAAAAGAGTTGGATACCCTACTGTTACCGATAAGCTTTATCGCCCTCTCCTGCACATGGATGAGTAACCCCAAAATAGACTTTGAGGCACCGGCCCAAACATGAGAGTTGTATTCCATTTCCGGTCGGATGTAGGTGGTATAAATAGTAAGAAGGTCGGATGGAGTGAACATCTTACACCGTTTCAAAAAACCGAGGCATGAGAAATGTGATCTGCCCAGCGAACTCACACTGTATCTTCATTCCAAGAACATCAAGAGCATCCGATTCCTCAATATTTATACCATCCATGAGTACAGATGGAACAGCATTTGCGGTCGTTTGTTTGTGTGTTAATAAGCAACAGTGCCAAGACGATGAGACGATCCTTCATCTCCTCGGCACATGCCCGGGATTGGAGCTCAAGCGAGCGGAGTTTGAACAGCCTATCATGTCTGGCCTCTGTTAAACCGACCACACTAGCCTCTTTCATAAGAAGCAGCGGATGGCTAATATAGCAGCACGTAACACTGGGGCCAAATCACCGCATACGATATCGAACAAAATTATCGAAATTTTTCATTTTGGTATCACGGCATACGATATCGAATAAACTGTATTGCAATAATATAAAAAAGTTAAAGGATTTATTTTTTTTATTCGTACTTTTAGGGAAGGTATGGTCTTCAATCTATTGCATTTTGTTTAAATTACGATCCAATATGCATCGGTTGCCATAATTTAGATGTATCGTAATGTTATTCGATACGATAGTTAATTCGATATCGTATGCGGTGATTAGACCCCTGCACTAAGAGGTTCCCGCTTTTCCTTTCCATTCTCGCCCATCCATTCCACTCACACTATATTCCTATAACTTCTTTTCTTCACTCCACTGTCTCACTTTTCAGGCAATCACAAAAGTAACGACTTACAGGACCCAAGTGAGCCAGACAACCTATACTATTCCAAGGTATCCAGCGGCCTGCCCACCTAACCTAACCTATCAGCGTCATCGAAAATTTGGAGCATCAAAAATTTGAAGAGGTGTGCCGCCGAGCGCCGGCTATACGGCGGATATTTTGTTCCATACGTAATTGAAGTCTACTAATATTATCATAATACTCGTAAAAGGAAATGACAATAATTCGTAAATAATTTGTGTTTTATTCCCAATCAACATCGGCCAAAAAGCAGGGAAAAGTTTGGTGGAGGAGCGGAGAGTGGATGAAGTAGAGCTGCAAAACAATCGATAGTACTATCGGTAGTTTTATTTTTAGCTAACTATCGATTATTTTCGTTCGCTAGTGATACTATCGACAATTTTTGAACGCATATACGAAGCCGGTTACATGTAGCCGGCATATTTATTCAGGCAGGTTCTTAGCCGCTTTTGAATCTTTATAGTTATATCGTAATTTACAAATGAAAATATATTATAGAAACCATATTATATATCAAAGTAAAGTGTATTATATCATTTATTACTTATATCACAAAAAAAACATAGTTTTTTATGTAAAAAATGGTAGTTAAAGGCGCCCACAGACGATATGTTTTTGCATCTGTTTTTTTAATATATACATATTTCCTCATGTATTTTTTCATGTCTGTCAAAATTATAATTTGTCTATGCTTTTTATTATTATAAAAAATAATTATTTAAAACATATTAAAATATTAATTCGTTAAAATTTCCTGAAGCCGACTACTCATACCGGCCAATGTTAACCGCCGCTGAATTGTTCGTTTAAAATTTTGTCAGATGACTTTGCTCATGTTTTTTACAGACGAAATGTTTTTGAGGTAACAGACGACATGTAGGCATTTTACATTGTGAAAAATTACATATACATTATTAAAAACATATCGTGTGTTATCTACTTAAACATGACAACTTATGTCTGGCGGCTGCGGCTAAATGTCGACTTAAACTTAAAAAACTTTGTTCTCTTTGCATACAGGTGACGCTGCAACTCAAAGTGTTTAGCAAAAATAAAAAGAATAGTATTTAAAAGTTATATTTTTTATCATAGAATAAAAATACGTAAAGTTTTTATATATACCTATATAAATATGTCTGTATCTATGTTTACTAACTTCCACTTGAGTTACAGATTCATAGCCAAAAGTAGCGCTTACCGATAGTATCGATAGTGTTGCAGCTCTAGGATGAACTGCCAAGAATTTAGAAAAAGTATATAAAACCTTCAAGCGAACTGCACTTTGCAAGCACTCGATTGTCACGGCAAACAATATTTTCCATTTTTTCATTAGCACCAATTATATTATTGTGGCTTACCATATTATTAGTATGACAAATTATATTATAATTGCGTCTTACCACATTATTGCATTTTAAACAGTTTTAAAATCTATATATATGAAAAGAAATGTCCAGTTTGATGTCATCACTAACCTCGAAAACGGGCCGACCATTTTCAAACAAAATTGCAGGGTACCTTGGGGATGGTTTATGTGAAGCTTGCACGAAATCGATGTATTGGTTTCGGAGATATGGCATTTAGATTTTTCTATATATCTATATATATAAAAATGAATTACCAGATGTATGTAAGCGCATAACTTGAGAACGGCTGGAGCGAGATGACAAATTTTTTTGTAAGGATCTAATCCTCAATTTCAGAAGATTGTTTGTAAAGAAAAAATTTACAAAATTGCCACGCCCCTGCAAATTTAATATTGATTTTTTTATATATTAAACACGGTAACAGTAAGATTTTCTGGTTTGGTCCAGATTGCTTAAAAACCAAATAAATCGTCGGCCGAAAAATAGGCGGCATCGGATAAGTGGGCGTCAGGGCTGGGCAAAATACACAGATTATGTATTTCAAATACAAGATACAAAATACTTTCCAGGAGTGTATTTCAAATACAAGATACAAAATACTTTACAGTAGTGTATTTTAAATACAAGATACAAAATACTTTCAAGTTGTGTATTTTAAATATAAAATACAAATACATATTTGTAATTTGGTCTCAGAAAAATGTACCCGTCTGGCTTTAGATACATATTTTATTTTACATATGCACTTAAACTAAGTTGTATATTCATATGATTGTTCTAAACTTGCTAAGAAATTAAAGGAACAAACCTAATATTTAGCATTTGATAGATAGTAGATAAAAAATTCATTCGGCAAAACAAGTATTTCCTTTAATAAAAACTAGATATTTCAATCAGTCCTGGAGAATACAAGCTGCTGTCAAATTCTATAAATGCATTTATTTTTCCAAATTTGATTTACGAGGTTGATCACTGTATTGTCCAAAACAACAATAAAATCTTCATTATCTTTACCTCAACTACTACTTCTTCTGCATCCGGTCACGGTTTCACGTTTTTTGCAATTTTTCTCTATGGTATCTATTGCAAGATTTTGAATTTTTTGCCTCTCTTTTACTGAGATGCTTTCTGGCAATCAGCTAATTTTGAAACTAGGATGGAAACATGACACCGATATAGCTCTATTTGCTCCAGGTGTCAGCATGAGAAACTCATTAAATCTTATTTCCAAACTCTCCATTAATTTTGTTAAAATACAACTTAAATGCCTCAAAGTATTATATTGCAGTGGATCTAATCTGGTTCTCGCAGCCTAAAGTTTTCCATAATAAAAATTATTTCCCTGTATATCAAAACCTGGTGGCAAATATATAGAAATTCTTACTGATATCACCCGATTAGTGTAAAATGTATTAGCTCTGTATAAATGAAAGCCAAATTGCAGTATTGCAAAATGATAAACATTTTAATGGTTGTAGTTTCTAGCGGTTTTAGCTTTTGTGAAATAACTTTTTTTCAATTTATTATAATAAATAAATGTATTTTGTAAAAATGTATTTTTGAGCCACATGTATTTGAAATACAAAATACTATTAAGTTATGTATTTGAAATACAAAATACTAAATACTTTCCGGTCGTGTATTTGAAATACAGATACAAAATACGTATTTGTATGTATTTCAAATACGTATTCAAATACAAGTATTTCAAATACTGCCCAGCCCTGGTGGGCGTGATGCCTTCCATACAAAGTTAATATAAATTTTTGTATATTTAGAGAACAGTTAAAGCTAAAGATTTGAAATTTGGCACGAATGGATGAGGTCGCGAAAGTGGACACTCCCATACAAATTAACATATGTTTTTGTATATCTTGAAAACGGTTAAAGCTAAAATTTCTAAACTTGATTCAAATAACATGATGGTCCATATAAATTATTAGACAAAAAGCGGGTGGGGTTGGGAAAGGGGGCATGGTGCCTTCCATAAAAAGTAAAAAAACGGTTAAAGTTAAGTTATAAATTTGGTACGAATGACCTGATGGTCGATGTCAATTATCAGACAAAAAATGGGTGAGGTCGCATAAGTGAGCATGGAAATACAAAGGAAATATTGATTTTTGCATATTTTGGGCTAAAGCTTCTAAATTTAGTACGAATAAAGTTTTTATTTTCCCGCACTTTTTTATTTCCCGGGAAAACGGGAATTGTTTTATAGTTTTCCGGAATCCCGCTCGCTAGAAATAATAAGACTTTAATGTGTTAGGCATTTACAAAAATTTTATTAGAAAGCTTAACAAAGCTAGTTTTGCAACAATAGTACACAAATTACTTTTATTTAGAACCGAGTTCAATGTAGGCTGAGTTTTTCTTTGTATTTGTTCCTGACATTCGCTGTCATTCTCTTTCTCCCAAGCCTATTTGTGTAAAGATTTCAAATGACCCAATACGCCGCTGGTACTTTGTCCTTTACATGATATTGTTTTTGCACATAGGGAGCATATCGCAGTTTCAGTGGATGTTTTCTTAAAAAACGTCCACACGATTGAGTTTTCTTTCTTAAGAATTGCTTTTGTTTTTATTAGCAACAAAAAAATTACGATTGCAATTAATTACCTCAAAACATCAATTTTGTACAATAACATGTTTCTAAATGTAAATTTGTTAAAACTGCTCACATAAAAACACCTGTTTTCTTTGTATAACGTTGACAATTATAATTTTGTTTTACGTTTGAAACAAATAACAAACTAGAAGCAGCTGCTTTCTACATGCAGATTTGCCAATAATTTTTATATTACTTCCCGGGAAATTTAAAAAGAGCATTCCCGGGATTTCTCGATGCGGGAATTCCCGGGACAAATCTCTAAGTAGGAATTACCTGATGATCGATACGAATTATTAGACAAACGTTGGTCATGGATAAAAGGTGGCATGATCAAGTGTTAGTAAACCGTCGAATCTATATATTGTCGTCGAAACCCCAAAAGTACGCATCATCAAATATTTGTTTTCACAGATTGTGATTCATAACATCTAGTTTTAGAAATTACGATTTTATTACAAAATTAATATATACTACAAATCCGTAAAATTACGGAAAATTAAACACGTTTTCAAAAATCGAATGAAATCGGCATTTTTGTTTTTGGAATTGCAGCTTTGGATAAAAATTACGACAATGAAGCTGATAACAAAATCTCGCACTACTGTAATCCATTTGCTGAGGGCAAAAGGATCACCATCTACAGCTCTAACAAGTGTTTTCAGAATATGTACAATATGTATGAGGATGATTACTCATCTGATGCACTAGGTATACCCAACCAATCCGTGCAGTGATGAATTATTTTACATGTGGTTGCTATTGGTCAATATTGATGGCACGACTTCTTTTCAAAATCTGTGGTCCGCCGTTGGAGTAAATGGCACCTAATGACTTACAGCTTAAGATTGGATCAGTAGTACATAACCTGCTAATACTATGCAATGATTGGTTGATAAAACGCTGATGGCAAACGCTATTAAAGTAAAGATAATAATAGGATAGTTTAAGGAGTTCCTAGAATATCTACAATACCAACTGATTTACAAGTGTATGGGTTAGGATTTCAGTGTTTTTGCCACGGTCAGTTGATAGAAAACCTCAAAATGTTGTTTACTATCAAGCTTTGAAACGAGATATTTTTTGCCCTCCTTTTGAAATTAATTATTATTATATACGAGTAGCTATACTATTAATCCTATTTCGAAGAATTTTTTAAACAATAAATTGGGAAAAAAAATTTCTTTGCACTGAAATATTTTTGTTATTGTATAGTTTTAAGCAATTCTGTATAATAATTAGTAAACACCTTCCGAGCAAAGTCCGTGCGGTTAGCTAGTATAATAATAAAAATCATTGTTCTATCACTTTCGACGCAAACGTAAATTGTTGTCTCCTCTTATCCTGATGTTCTTGCCACCTCAACATCTTTGCTCTAAAATTTCTATAAGTTTTATACAAACCAACAGAAAATCGATTTTTTTTGCCCTTTCTGCGTCTGTCTGCTTGAAATCGAATTGTGAAAAATAAAATATGTGAATACGATTGTGAATGCGCAAGTGAAGCCTGTCTTCATATAATATGAATCAGCATACTAATTAATTAAAAAGCTACTTTACTTTAGAAATACAATTGACTCTTGAAAAAAAAGTAATAACTTCATTAGAGCAGAACTACTCGTACCTGCGTTTTATTCGCATTTAGTCCTGTTTGTATGAAATGTAAATATGTACTTATTTTGTTAAAGAGTGTTAAAAAGCAAGTTTTTTTCACTAGTCGGCGAAAATAAATGTTTTTTATAATAATAAACATTTAAAATCCATTATGAAATCATTGAATTGAAAACAAAAATTATTGTTTTACATGAAATGTAATATGTTCGCCACATCGATCAAATGCAACAGCAATCAAACAAAGGAAAACAGGAAAAAAAGTAGCAACTTGTGCAACACTTTCGCAAAAAGGTGGCAAAACAATCTACGCCAAACAGCAAAACATTCAGTCATCAAAGACAAGCATCTGCACTTGCAAACAACTTCAAATAATACTTGTAGCTAAATGTGTTCAAATGAATGAATGAACGGATAGATAGATGAAGAATGCATTTTGCAAGTATGCAAGCAACAAGAAATGAACACAACTGATGCGTGTTTCTTATCGAAAAAATATCAAATTTCGATCATAAGAAGAAAAAACCTTTCCAAAGAAAAACTGGCTTTTTATTATTACAAATAAAAATAACACTGAAAATGCAGTTTGAGTGAGTGAATGAAATTGGCCAACTAAAAATTATTGTCTTGCATTTCATTACAAGTCTTTAGACTTATTTTCTGCATTTACTGGCGATAAAGAAATGTTTAAATTGAAAACCTGGCACTTGTTGTTTAACCTTTCCAAACCGAATTATTATGAAAAGAGAATATAAAAAAAATTTAACAAACTGGAGATATCACATAACCCCAATTATCATATTTAGCACTCTTAATGCAACACATTTTGTTTTTTTTTTTTTACTTGCCTGGTATTACGTTAATAAGGAGGAACAAGGACATTGTCAGTGACGTTTTATACATCCAAACGAACAGACAGACGTTCCTCAACTGCCACCAAAAAACAACTCTCTTCTCAAAAACGAAATGAAATGCAGCTGCTACTCGTACTATCGCACTGCAGTTGAATAAGTTTATTGTATTAACAAGCAACGCCCTGCCTGGCCGCATATTTACGCCGATGCATTAACTAGATGTTGCGTTAGCAGCTAATTACAAAGCGATCGCAATTGCAGAATTTCAATAATGAAAAGATAACAAGTACTTAAGAGTTTTTGCTGCTTATAATTACATGTTTTTTAACAAGATGCGTATTTGGTACATTAAGCACTCACCTGCATGCAGCTCAGTTTAGTTGCCATAGCACTTTTGCACCCTATCACACGAGCATGAGTTTTTGATTTAGAATTGAATTTTGTTTACAAAAAACGACGTTAAGACAATAAAATTAGTAAGCTGGGGCTGTCTTCTAGAAATATTTTTTTCCAATAGGTATTGCAATAGCTGCGACTTTTTATCGCATGCACTTATTATTGGCTCGTTTACCGATAGCAACCGAACTATAGTTGTGTTGCCACTTGCTAAAATGGTATTACAGACAGCAACTGGCGACTAAGTCTTGCTATTTTCAAGTAATTTTGGCAACCACAAATGGTTTTTGAAAGCGAAATAAACGGAAAAATAAACCAATTAGGAAATTAAATTGAGTATTAGATTAAAATTAATAAACTGAAGAAATCAGGCATATTCAGAGAAACGCAAATCGCTTAAATATTGCGTTTTCAGTTTGAAAATACCAAATAGGTGTTCTGATAATCGTATAACGCAAGAAGTATGGTTTTGCGATTTGAAATCGCCATATAGGTGTCCTAGTAATCGCATATCGCTGAAAATTGGCAACTTCAAACTCGCATGGGTATACTGAAGTGAACTGATTGGGTTTGCTCAAAACAAACCTGCAAAAGGAAATAAAATTATTCACAATTAAAATTTTATGTTTTCTTTTTATTTCAATATTATTTCCAACACAAAATTCCAAATTAAAAATATCTGTATTTGTTGTCAATTTATTTTCGTTTTATATAACTGGCACACATATATGTATGTAAAACACATGTTGTATTGTTCCGTAACATATCCGAAACGGCAGTAAAACGCGTGTTCCTTAGAACATCTAAAAATGAATTAAGCGTTTTTCAGAACGCTTTGCGGTTTGAGTTCACGCGTTTCTCAGAACATGGCTGATTATTTACTATAAGCACATCTGAAAATCAATAAATTTACAATAATTTATTTATATTGTTGGGATATAAAGTTGAATGTTTGAGAATATCTTTAAAAAATCTCCAAAGTCTACTGATGATTAGGGTAGCACCTATGAAATGTTGGCATATAGACAACTAGGAAATATAGAAAACAAGCTGTTTATAATTTTTTGATCGGTATCGATGAATAGAGAATAAAACTCAGATGTATTTATTTATTTACAAGTTTATTATAATTAAAAATACAATAAATCTTAAAGCTAAAACCACTAGCTGATTGGTTTTTAGAAGCGGAATAGACTGAAGAATTCAAAGTTGAGTAAATTATTACGTCATGATACGTCATGACCCGAGTTTAAATCCCAGTGGGTGCTGATGAGTAGTGTAGCGACTACGAAACAGCTAGTTGTCCCACAACTAAAGATTTGATTATTAGATTTGATTTGTCTTCTTCAATCAATAATTACTGATCACAGCAAATTTGTATTGTAAAAAGTCCTGCTTAAGAAAAAACTTAAGAAAGGAAATATTTGAACTAAAACCCGATGTACACATGTACAAACCAAAAATTTTTTTAATGTTTTTTTTTTTTTTTTTTTTTTTTTTTTTTTTTTTTTTTCCCCTTATTTGAGTACGATACACTAATTCAATTAAGGAAAAAAAAACTTTACATACTCCCTACCATTTTGAACTTCTAGTGGACTAATATTAAACATAGTTTAGATGCCAATATTTACGACATTAATAGTTAAGAATGTTGGAAGAAGAAAAGTTTGAAAATATTGATCATTTATAAACTAATTGCGATAAACTTTGTGTTAAAATATATACACATAAAACTTGCACTTTTGGCAACCCTAATATCATGCAAGTGATTTCTTCTATTATTATATATATGCCTTATATACAGTATGTATCACAATCGTTTTTTTTTTTTTGCTTTGTCTCGAAGATTACATAAAAAAAAAGAAAAAACTTATATAAAAGAGTTAGTCGATATTCAGTCTCTCCTCTGTACGCATATTTTTTCTTAAACATATTTTACCGCTATAGTAATGATGAATTTATTATACTTATTAAGTAAAGTAAAACTGAATAAACGTGTGTCGTTGTATATATTTATTTTTACCCACTGCAATTCTAAATTGACTTCGCTCTTTCATGTTCGATTGTGTAACGTGAATTTATAACACTTCGAAATTGGTGAGAAAAATGTCTACATACAGCATTTCCGAATCTTAAAATTAATAAGAAAAGGATTAACGATAAAACCGTTAGTTTTCTTGATTTGCTTTATTTCTCAAACATTACAAAATGCAGAAAAAACTTGACGTTTAGATGTTGTTCACGCCCTTAAAATTTAACCACGCGGTCGTTCACACTATTGATAAACAAAAAGTTGTCGTTTTTTTGCAAAGGTTTATTATTAGTATCTATATATAATATACAAAAAAGTTAAGCTGAAATTCTTGGATAGAAAAACAAAAAATATTCATTAAGTATAAACTTCACTGAAAAGAGCTGGATACTTAAGTGGCATAATATTTAGAAACCCGTTTTACTATATTATATCCGATTTTTTTTTTTTTTTTGTATACCAACATTTTGTGGCTAATATTTAGTGCAGAAAGCCTTTGTTTTTGATGACAGCTTCGCATATTATCAAAGCATTTTTCTCATTTTGATATGGGTATAGCATACCCAGCTTCCTGCACTGCCAACCACTGTTGGTCCATATTTTTATAAATTCCTTTGGCGATTGCATTCTTGACTTCGTTACGTAGGTTCTCCGTGTGATTTAATTTAGGTCTCTGGACGGACCAATCTAAAATGACTATCTTCTCACAAAACCACTTTTTTACAACTTTAGGTACATTCAAGACACAGCAGATAGCATCTGCTTTAAATGAATCCTGGAACTTGAAAATATCTAGCAGGCTTGTCAACGAAGATTAGACAAGGCAAGTTTAAAGGTATTGGAAATTTCTGCAGCATAATAACAAGCTAAGGGAGCGCATAACTCAATTAAAAAATCTGCTTGAAGGCGAAAAAATGGTGTTAGAACTTATTTCAAAGTCTTTAATCTGATTATTCTCTATGAAGAACGGCAAGACGATTGAAAAGATCTATTGGAGTTAAGCCACCCCTACGAAATTCAACTGGAGATTAGGCGAGAAGCAATTACTAAAAGACGATCTTGTATGCTAAACATTTGGGAAACGTTTTTATCATTAACATATCAAACGATGCAGCGTAATTACCACCATATGCTATTAGACCTCCTGTGTTTTTAAGAATTAGTTATAGAGATGTTTAGAACGCTATTAGTAATTTAAATTACAAAAAAGTTTCAGGTATTGATCAAATTACTAAAAAAATGCCTGTGTAATAATCTTGAGCTAGACGAATTTTTCTCTTTGTTTTAAAGCTACTTTCTTTTCTTTTTTCTTTATTCTTTATTCATGTAACATTTTAAGCCACTTCTGGCCAATGATATTAAAATCGATACCTACAAATATATAGCTAATGTATACAAATATATAATCAATCCTAATATTAAACGTTACCAAGATCAGCAAAAATAAAAAGGATGTGACTTACTTTACATTCACACTTAAAAGTATAATTATAGTTTAATAATGAACAATAACAACAATTATGGCTCCCTAGCCCAAAAAGAAGACAGAAGATATATGACAGGCCTACAAAGTATAAAGGTCCCACAAACAATAATTCATTTTAATATAAGTTTAGTTTGAGAGGAACAAAACGAAAAATAAAAAACACACACTATCGACTAGTGCATATATGCGAAAGCAATTTAGTCTTAAAGTCTTTGTTGGAAGCATCAAAAATTTTTAAGTTTCTAGGGAGAAGGTTCCATAAGCGGGATACCCTTACACAAAACGACCGTTCAAAAATAGAATTATTAATGCGTGGTAGAAGAATATGTAAAATTCTTATATTTCTGGAAAAATTAAAGTTTTGACGTAGTTCAGGTGGTGATGAGCTCATCATAACCTTGTAAAAGAATATCAAATTTTTAAATTGTAAGTATTGTCTATAAGAACAACCTAAGAGTTGCAAAACATAAGGGGATATACGATCTCTAAGTCTTACATTGTAAACAAAACGAATGATGGTGTTAAACAGTTTCTCTAACTTTGAGATGTGTAAGGAAATCGATCCACACGTGTCTTCAATGCAGTAAAAAACCTCCGAAACTAAAAGTGCCAAAGCATCTCTTCTCTTTATACGCAGTTTTAAGCAAATGAATTGGTTTAAAATATGTTTCTGGAACGCAAACGGCATCCGCCAACACAAAAATGAACTTGAGTACTTCCTTATGGAAAAGCAAATCGATATAATGCTGATTGCTGAAACTCATTTGACAGCCAACAGTTTTTTCAAAATTAACAGCTACATACTGTACGACACAAAAGATCCCCGTGGAAGATCTTGCGGAGGATCGGCAATTCTAATAAAATCCAGAATTAAACACTCTTTAATGAACGAGACATGTGAGGAGTATCTCCAAGCAACTAATATATGCATTGAATATTTGCATGAAAAAATCGTTATTTCCTCGATCTACTCACCGCCACGCTTTTCAATAACTGAAAGCCAATATTCAAATTTGTTCAAATCACTTGGTCCTCGATTTTTAGCGGCTGGCGACTATAACGCTAAACACACTTTTTGGGGATCACGCTTAATTACCCCGAAAGGCCGCGTGCTTTTTGACACCGTTTCCAAAATGGGCTTGGGTGTGATTTCAAGTTTACACCCCACTTATTGGCCGTCAGACCAACGAAAGATCCCAGACGTTATAGATTTTGGAGTTACAAAAAATTTTCCCTCAGAATGGATGCAAGTGGAGCCTTCATTAGACTTTTCATCAGATCACTCACCAACTATAGTTTCTGTTTCGTTTCCCCAAGGGGTTGGTTCCCCGTTTTGTGACTTGGCGTTGACCGTCACTCGAGTTAGTTGGATAAAATATAAGAAATATTTGAGTACACATTGCACGGAAATTATTGCCTTGAGAACGCCTGAGAATATTGATGTGTCGATTAACGAATTTTCTGAACACCTTAATCTAGCCGTACAACATGCCACCACTAGCTATATAAGATCCAGAAATGTGAGCAACAGAACATATTCGTTTGAAATTGAACAACTTCTAACAGAAAAAAGAAGAGTTAGAAGAGAGTGGCAACTTCGCAGGTCTCCCCAGCTTACATGCACACTACGAGAGTGCATAACTCAGTTAAGAAATCTGCTTGAAATCCAAAGAATGACTTCCCTTAAAAATTATCTGGAAGGTCTTGATGGTACCCCACAATCCGACTATTCTCTATGGAAAGCGACAAAAGGTCTGAAAAGACCCGTAATAGGTAAGCCACCTTTGCGAACTTCAACTGGAGATTGGGCAAGAAGCGATTCTGAAAAGGGGATGTTGTATGTTAATCATTTGAGAAATGTTTTTACCACAAATGATACAGCGAATAATTCAGCTGAACTACCGTCATACGCTGTTAGACCGCCTATGTCTTCGAGACTTAGTTTTTAAGATGTTGAAAATGTAATTCGTAACACAAACCCCAGGAAAGCTCCAGGTATTGATAAAATTACTGGTAAAATGCTTGAGCAGCTACCTCGTGTAGCTCGAAGAATTCTTCTTTTTATTTTTAACGCTATTTTACGTCTCGAGTATTATCCTTCAGAGTGGTAGGTGTCCATGATTACTATGATACCCAAACCAGGGAAGGATCCCATTAAAGTAGAATCATACAGACTAATAAGTCTACTGCCAACATTTTCAAAATGTTCGAAAAATTGTTAATGGCAAAGTTGAGTCCAATGTTGAACAATGTGGGATGCATCCCTGGTCATCAAGTTGGCTTTCGGACTAAACACAGCACCATAGAACAAACGCACAGACTAGTCTGTGTCATAAGACAGACCTTTGAGGAGAAGAAGTATTGCTCAGCTCTATTCATTGACATTTCTCAAGCTTTTGATAAAGTGTGGCACGAGGGCTTGATGCACAAAATAAAGTTAAACTTGCCTGCAAATACACACAAGCTTCTGGAAAGCTACTTATGTGGGCCGATGTTTGTTATCAGAGAAGGCGACTTTATAAGCCCAGCTCAACCAATCGAGGCAGGAGTTCCCCAAGGCAGCATACTAGGGCCTACTTTATACTTGATTTACGCCTCTGACATGCCAACGACATCCGGAATCCATACTTCGACCTTTGCAGATGACACAGCATTCTGCAGCGTACATGAAAACCATCAAGTAGCTTCGCGAAATTTGCAGGAGTATATTTCAATATTAGAGATGTGGTTAAAACTTTGGAAAATTAAAGTTAATGAACAAAAGTGTACTCACGTTACATTCACACTGCGTAGACGAACATGTTCAGCTATCCAAATTAACAATTCACCTATTACGCAGCAAAATGAAGTCAAGTACCTTGGTATTCATCTCGACCGTAGGTTAACGTGGAAGTCTCACATTGACGCGAAAGTCACTCAGCTAAAATTAAAAGCAGCGGAATTAAATTGGCTTATGGGCAGAAATTCTACATTGAAATTAGATTGCAAACTTTTGTTATACAACGCAATTTTAAAGCCTATATGGTGCTATGGAATTCAATTATGGGGCACCCCCTCCACTTCTAACATTGAGAAAATTCAAAGGCGACAAAATCAAATTCTTCGGATGATTACTGCAGCTCCATGGTACGTAAAAAACTCCCGAATTCATAAGGATCTCTGTGTTCCTCTTGTAAAAGACAAATTTTCAAAGTACGCAACAAAGTATATCAGTAAATTGGAACTTCACCCAAATCGTCTTGCACGCAATATACTTAATTTTGAAGGCCACTCTCGGTTGAGAAGGAGGGATACAATTGCCACCATCAGAACGTTCAATAGGTGATTTTACCGATACTGACCGTGCAAAATAAAACATTTTAGTCTAGCATTGGCTTGACTTAATTAATTTTATCTATTTAGTTTTAAGATTTGAATACTTATTGTTAGTTCACTTTGTGAAGATTCAATAAATAAATGAATGGCAAAAAAAAATACGCAATGGAAAGTATATGTCTGTGTTAGGTAATCTCCGCAAGGTGTAAAAAATCTTAGGTGCAAGGGCTTCAAAGTGTTTATCAAAGTTAAACTTATGATCAACTATAATTCCCAAACATCTTTTCGTTTCATTTTCGTCTTGAGTATTATACTGCAGGTTGGAAGGGGTACCTAAGGCAGGGAAGGATCCAACAAAAGTAGAGTCAATTAGGTCAATAAGTCTACTACCAACGTTTTCAAAACTGTTCGAGAAATTTCTAATGGCGAAATTCATTGTTATATTGAATGATGTAGATTGCATTCGATTTTAGAGCTACGCACAAACAAAAAATATTACTCAGCTCAAGCCCAAGTTTTGGATAAAGTGTGGTATGATGATTTAATGCGACTCACAAGTTTCTGGAAAGCTACTTATTTTCCAGCAAGCTTATTATTAGAGCCCTCATGAGCCCAATCATAGCAGGAGTTCCTCCAGGTAGCATTTGATGTATGCCTCTTTCATATCAACAAGCTGCACAATTCACACATCAACTTTTGCAGATAATATACCTTTCCTCCATGTCCACGAAAATTACGAAATTTGCAGGACCATAGTTTTATGTTAGAGAAATGGCTGAAACTCTGTAAAATCAAGATTAATGATCAAAAATGTACTCGTTATATTCGCAATACGTAAAAAAATTTACTCGTCCATTAAAATTAATAATCAAAACATTCTGCAACACACTTACAGCCATTTCGCCGATCTCAAAAGGATAAGTTCATTCGCGTTCTAGGTAAAAGAAAATGGGTCAAAATTGAATTAAAATAATAGTGACATAGAGAAACCCAAATTGATTCGAATGCGAGTAACTAGCTTTCTTTCGTATACATTTTCATTCGATATCAGCGAACAGACTGTTAAAGTGAAATACCTTGGTATTCACCTCGACCGTCGACTCTCATTGATGCCAAAGTTACTCAAATGAAGCTGAAAGCAGTGCCACTTAAATGGCTTATCGCCTCCAGTTCTACCATGGAGATGGTTTGCAATCTTTTGTTGTAGATAGAGATTCTTAAGATTCAGCATCAAATACTGAAAAAATTCAACGATGTCAGAGCAAAATTATTCATACAAAAAAAAAAACTGCAGCTCCATGGTACGTAAAAATCTCAAGAATTCGCATGAACCTGTACCTTCCGTTAGTAAAAGGCGAGTTTTCGAAATAGGCTAAGAAGTATTTCAGTAAGCTGATGAAGCGCAATACACTTAATTTTGGTGGACAATACACCTTCACTACCATCAGAGCATTAGAAAAGTGATTTTACCGCAATAGTACAACACTTAAAGTATAATTTTTTTTTTTTTTTTTTTTTGCGTTGGCTACATTTAAGTAAAACGAAAATAATTATGGGCTTTAGCTAGTTTCTCTTTAGTTGATAGATACGATTAACACAAAAATTTTATATAATATTTAGATTATATATATTAAAATGTTTTCCCGAGGACTGTTTGACAACTATGTGGCATGTTCAATTTCCCGAGCAGTAACTTTAAATGCAACACTGATATCGTCGAACACAATATTTTAGTAGATCACTGACAAATAGTGAGAAAGTATTGGCATACCTCATGGATGGAGTAAAGAGGATTTCGTATGTTCATTGCGCATTGTATTTTGCGTAAAGTAACCATCACTGAAACCAAGGAAAGTCTTGAGAAATACTATGGGAACTCACCGCCGTCAGTTTCAATCGCTAAGAAGTCGTTTACTTAGTTCTGTACTTCTCTTACCAGTACAAGGGACGCCGTAATTCCAGCTCGTATAAGATCGTCATTACGTTAAAAACAAATTTTATATGCCCCTTTTTCAATTTCAATTCATATAAATTAACTCTTTTCTTATTATGTTCTTTAAAAAAAAAGATTTTTTTATTTTATTTTATTGTGTTTTATTTAACCGGTCATTTGACCCTTATTAATTAAATGGAGAGAAGTAACTAACTTAAAACTAAATTTACAAAAATATTTTTGCCAGTTTTGCCAATGCACAATTTGGTGGCGTGATTTTTTTCCAAGTAATTTTGTTTGGTTAAAATTACTTGTCAGCATTTTCAATTGCTAAATATTGCACTGTGGGTATAATGAACCCGTGGACAAAGTTCGTAGGAAATTTGTCAGCAAATTAATTGAATGAAACTTTAGGCAGAGTTAAAACATTAGGGGAGTTAACTTATGTATATTTATTATATAATAGAATATATAAAAAGAAATTATAGTAGTAAAATAAAACCTCAGTGCGAAATTGGCAATAGAGGCTTATTGTGAAAAATGTTTACAAAATTTATATATCATGTTTTCAAAGAAGAAGTTGATATTTTTTTTTTTTTAATAAAACACAAAACATTTGAGATATTTCCAAAACTTGATGGATTTGAAATGCTATCAAAACTTATATGAATGGGAATCGATTTCGTTTATATGGCCACGGCGGGCACGTCGGCAGTAGTTGATTCGTTGGGCCCAATTTTCGATGACCTGGGCACATATTTTGGCCGTAACGACCAATATTTCCCTTTCAAGGCAGGCTCTGAGTTCTTCCAACATGGTCGGCTTGTTGGCATAGACCAATGAACTGACGTAGCGCCTAAGAAAAAGAGTTTAGCGGCGTTTAATTGTACGAACGAGGTGGCCAATTGACTGTTACATTTCTTGCAATAACAATAAATCAATTGTAACATGTGCTGTGTGGCACGGTCCTGTTGAAACCACATGTCGTCCAAGTCCATGTTTCGGGCCAAAAATTATCGGTAACCATGGCACGATAGCAATCGCTGTGTCATCTGCAAAAAAATGGTGTGTGGAGTTCGGATATCGTTGGTAGGTTAGGTTAGGTTAGGTAGGCAGGCCACTGGATACCCCGGAATAGTCTAGGTTGTCCAGCTCACTTGGGTGCTGTAAGTAGTTCTATATAGTGTAAGTAGGAATATAGTGTGACTGGAATGATTGGGCGGGGATGAAAAGGAAAGGCTAGAACCTCTTAGTGTAGCGTTACGTGCTGCTATATTAGCCATCCGCTGCTTCTTATGAAAGAGGCTAACGCGGTCGGTTTGACCAAGGCCAGACATGATAGGCTGTTGAGGCTCCGCTCGCCTAAGTATCTCAGATGATGATGCTCAAACGCCGGGCATGTGCCGAGGAGATGAAGGATCGTTTCCACCTCCTTCGTTATGGGGTAGGCGTAGTCTCCTGGCATGGCTCTCAAACGGGTAATGTCCAGTGATGACTGCTACAGGCATTCTTAGGTGAGATCTGGGCAGTTTTAATAGCTCCCACGTTCTCTTAGAGTTAATATGCGGCCACAGGTTCCTTAATATAAGCCACTTTTCTTGGGCACGTTTCAGCGTGTAGAGTTATCGTTGTGCATGTGAAGTATATGGTTGGTATGTCAGAGGCGTAAATCAAATATAATGTTGGCCCTAGAATGCTACTTTGGGGAACTCCTGCTCCGATTGGCTGTGAGGGGCTTATATATCTGATAAAAGATAATTATACTTTATTAGTAGACAAATGCAAAGTGCTATGAATTGTACTAAATAATGAACAAAATAATTATTTACTTCTTGAGTATAGCCGAAGAACGAACAATAACTGATTTGAATCTCTGTTCTGCTCTTTTACTCAGGCTTAAAATCGTTTTTTTCGTTTTACTTAAAAAAAAAACACCTTATTAGCTGATAATATTGATAACAATAAAAAAATCATAAACAGATTGCTTTCTATGTTTCCTAGCTGTCTATACTCGTATGTCGACATTTCGTAGCAGCTATCCTAATCTTAACAAAAACAACCTGTGTATAATTTTGTGATTGGTATCAATATTAGAAGCTAATATAGCAATATTAGAAGCTAATTAGCAGTGTAAAAATAATATATACAGCCAGTTCGCCGATGTCGAAAGAGTAAGTTCATTTGCATTCTAGCAAAAGAAATTTGATTTGGGGGTTTTTAACTTTATTTTATGCGAACGATGTGTCAAAATGCAATTAAAATACATAAGTACATGCGAACGAATAATAGTGACATAGACAACCCCACGAAACGTTGGGAATAATATGTAATAAAGATTTTGCATTTTTATTGACATAGAAAAAGTTAGGCCTCACCAGCTAAGTATGTATATACTAAAAAGAAATAACTAAATTCGTTGGCCAAAAATATTATTACTACAACCCCAAATTGATTCGAATGTAAGTGACTAGCTTTCTTTCGCATACATTTTCATTCAATATCGGCGAACTGGCTGATAATTTGCACTTGACCACTTTACTGCGTGGCACCAAATTTTTTCTTTTATGACTACTGTCACAATGTACAACATCGCTTAGTTGTTCTTTAACGACTTTTAATTTTACTTAAAAAAAAACACTTATTAAAGCTATTATGCAACATTAAGTAACAAAAAATTTGTCTGATCGCAATAAACACTCTGTATGCAGCTTAAAACGAGTGTATCCCCGTTAAAAAGTTATTGCCGACAAATTGGGGCTTATCTTGAACTTTTTAACAGGGGTAGATTAAATGACTAGCATTATTTTTAATATTTTGCTGAATTAATCATCTTTTGTTTTCGTTTTATTTTATTTTCTTTTCATGCTACAAACACATTTTGGTGGATAATTTGGAAAATACAAAATTAATTTTGCTCCTATTGCATAAAAATCAGTATGTAAGTATAATATATTTCTTTAAATTAATGTATATATCAATAATCAAGCACTGACTTGAAAGAAAAGAAAACAGGTTATTTGATTTGACATTGCAATGTACTCGTAATATCTACTTTGCACATTGCAAAATATTCATTCACATTGGAATTTATTATATTTATTGGCATAAGTTAATTGTGTTTTAGTGTTATTTACTGCGTGCAATTAACGTGAATTGCATGAACGAAATATTGTTGAATTCGCTTCATTGATTTTTCATGTTAATTTAACATGATTTGCTACAGGGTGTCGTTTGGTGGCAAATTTAAATGTTTAAATGCGATTATTTCAAAAAGTAATAAGCGATGCGGGCGGAAGTTGGCTCCATTGGAATTATCGATTGTGCAGACTTATCAATCACGATTTCGCAGTGATCGAGTCACTTTTTCTACTTAAACGGCCAAGTCAACAATCAAAATTGCTTTTACTGGCCTCCCAGAACCCACAACATTCAATTGAAACATCAAAAGTCATTGCATTGTCCCAGGATAACTATTTGGTGTGCCTTATCCACGCGTGATATAATTGAACCTTTGTTTTCGAAAATACTTAAGACCAGGCGACGAATGGCAACGGTGCGCATGATACGGAATTATTTTTCCCTGCGGGTTCATCCTTCGTACTCTTCACACACGCGGTTTCAACAGGATGGGTCGGCTGCACACACAGCCAGACCTTCGATGAATTTGTTCGGGAAATTTCACAAAAAAACTAATCAGTCGGTTTGAGGACATCTCATGGCCACCGAGGTCGACCAATCTAGCTCCCATGGATTTTTTTTTTTTTTTTGAAGAGCTACAAGGTGGCGCAAAAGTAATCCTCCTATCAGAAAATGCTATAAATTTTGCGATTGGCCCCTAATGTCAGTACTGTTTTGACATTTGTGTAGTAAACACATGCGAAATACACGTTAGTAAACAATGTTACGGTACACTACTCCAGAACGCCGAATATTGGTGACTATTTATTTGACCCAAAGAGGAAAATGATTTTTCATCAATAATCATAATGAGTGATGAGGCCCATTTCCATCTTAGCGGGTACGTAAATAAGCAAAATTTACGCTTCTGGGGCACTGAAAATCCGCGTGTAACCCACGAAGAGCCATTACACCCGCTCAAAGTCACTGTATGGTGTGCTGTTTTCGCTGGAGGAGTCATCGGACCTTTTTCCTTCGAAGACATCGCGGGCCAAAGGGTTACTGTGAATGGTGAGCCCTACAGAGCAATGATCAACGAGTTCATTTTGCCGCAACTTGATGAATTGGGATTGGGAAACATGTGGTTCCAACAGGACGGTGCCACGTCACACACTGCACGTGCCACAACCGATATGCTGAAGGATACATTTCCCGGGCGCATAATCTCTCCTTTTGGCGATTTGCACTGGCCAGCAAGATCGCTTAATTTGACCGCTGCAGACTTCTTTTTGTGGGGCTTTTTGAATTCGCGGACTTATGTCAACAAGCCTCAGACTCTTGCATCTCTTAAAGACAATATCCGTCAAGAATGAGAGGACCTATCGCTATGATGGAAAATGCTATAAAAAGGGCTCAAATGACAATCAACCTGTGGTGGCGGCCATTTACACGACATCATATTCTCAACTTGATGTAAAAAAATTAAAAGACTAAATAAAAGTAATCCACAAGAAGAATCAAAGTTTTTCATTTTTTTTTTTTTTTAATTACAGCCAAAAAATATCGGAAGGTTATTTTTGTGCCACCCTGTTCTTTAAAAAGAGAATTTATAATGAGAATCCCCAATTTTTGGTGGCTCTACAGGATAATAATCGTCAAGAAATCATCTCAATTGAACCAATCATACTGCAGTGTGTGACGCAGAATACAAGACTCCGTTTAGAACAGGATGTTCAACTCGACGAAAGACATCTGAGTGGCATACTCTTTAAAAAGTAAAATCCGAATTTCTGTTCTATTGTTCATTGCTGTTAATAAAATTTTGTGTCAAATGCTACGTTTTTTATTTAAGCTCGAAATTATAAATATGCTACCAGACACCCTTTAGTAAAATCTTTCTCCGATGTGTGCAATGCTCAACTACTCTTAATTACCTTTTCTTTTCTGAAATTACGCAATTTTTTTTTAATGTTAACTTGATTTATAAGACGTGTTACATATTTTACGTTTACAAAAGGACACAAAATATTGTTTAAACCAATAAAGTTTAATTAACGTTTCAGTTTTGAACAGCAAAACTTGCTGTGTAGAAAAAGTTAATATTACTAATTTAAATCACATACATCTTAATAATTTTACAACTTTTTTTCTCTTTTGTAACGAGTGATTTTTTTGCTATTATCTTTTTGGCAACACTAGTTTTGACAGCTCGCGCACGTTTTGTATCTTGTGTCACTGTCAAACATCTTCAGTTTGGTCTATAATTTAATCATGAATCGTCTTACAAACGAACAACGCTTGCAAATTATTGAATTTTATTACCAAAATGCGTGCTCTGTTAAGAAAGTTCATCGCGCGCTTCTTCCATTTTATGGTCAGTTTAATCGACCTACTGAGGCTTATATTCGGGCTATTGTAAAAAAATTTCGCACCAAATTTACATTGTTGGACATTAAACCACCAACACGCTTACGTAGAGTGCGAACTGAAGAAAATATCGCAGCCGTATCGGCCAGTGTTGGTGATGACCGTGAATTATCGATTCGGCGCCGTTCGCAGCAATTGGGCCTCTGTTACTCCACTACGTGGAAAATTTTGCGGCAGGATTTGGGTGTGAAGCCTTATAAGATACAGCTGGTGCAAGAATTGAAGCCAAACGACCTACCACAACGCCAAATTTTTGGTGAATCGGCTCTTGAAAAGTTAGATGAAGATCCACTTTTTTATCGAAGAATTGTGTTCAGCGACGAGGCTCATTTCTGGTTGAATGGATACGTGAACAAGCAAAACGGCCGTATTTGGAGTGAAGAGCAGCCAGAAGCATTGCAAGAGCTACCAATGCATCCACAAAAAACAACCGTTTGGTGCGGATTATGGGCTGGCGGCATCATTGGGCCGTATTTCTTCAAAGATGATGCGAATCACAACGTTACTGTGAATGGTGAGCGCTACCGTGCGATGATAACAAACTTTTTTTTGCCCAAAATGGAAGAGCTTGACTTGCATGACATGTGGTTTCAACAAGACGGTGCCACATGCCACACAGCACGCGAAACAATGGACCAATTGAGAGGCGAGTTCGGTGAACAGTTTATTTCACGCTTGGGACCAGTCAATTGGCCGCCCAGATCGTGCGATTTAACGCCTCTAGACTATTTTTTGTGGGGCTATGTTAAGGCTAATGTCTATAGCGACAAGCCCGCTTCGATTGACGCACTGGAAGCCAACATTGCCAACATTATTCGTGAGATACCGGCCGAAATGTTGGAAAGAGTATGCCAAAATTGGACTAAGCGAATGGACCATTTGAGGCGCAGCCGCGGCCAACATTTGCATGAAATAATCTTCAAACATTAAATTATATCGACCCAACTATCGATCCAAATAAATATTTCATGCATTTTTCTGAATTTTATGTGTTTTTTTTTTTTTTTAATTTCCGATAGTTCTTATAAAATCACCCATTATTTGTTTTTGAAATAACTATAAAAAAATTTAAAACATAAATTTAGGTCGGTATATGTCAGCAGACAGGGTAATAAAAAAGCATAATATCTCACCCTGTACTTGAAGCAGAGGGCAACGTATCAGCGTTGTCAACTCGATGCGTTTCGCACCGTTTTTGGTACTTTTTAAAATTATTTGTGCGAAAAATTGCTTAGTCGGTGCGTGGTGCAATTTTTTGAAATTTTCTATGCGCTTTATAAATTTTGGTGGCACCAAATCAAATTCAGTTCAACATTTGGTTTTAATGTAATAAAGCTTTGTCCAGACGGTTGTCAGATCTGACAATACTTTCAGAAAACTGAGCAGAAAATTTACAATTTGTTCTGACAATGTTGTCAGAAAAAACATTGTCACACAAAATTATTGTCAGATACCTGACAATCGTGTAAACACTTTTCCTGGCCGTTGTCAGATCATTGTCAGGCGTTGTTAGCTTATTCCGTATTGTCAGGTGCGTGAATTTATTAACAAAACAATTAAAAAAAGTTTTTAGCGCCAAACAAAAAGGTTTAATTTTCTGAAAATGTTATTTTAAAAATACAAGTATGGATTACTCGTATGATTGCGATTGGTCTATAGATGTAAAAAATGAAAAAGTGTTTGATAGTTTGTTCCAACCTATAATAGTTTCATCGCCAAGAAACTCTAAGGCTGCTAAGACCTTAAAAAATCGTGCCGAAAAAAAAAGTAGAAACTTCATGCGTTCATTAAAATATTTTGAAACTAATGCAAGAGGTTAAGTGTCGGTGAAGCTTGTGGGATGCGTAGAATATAAACTACACAAATATAGTGCATTTCAAAAAGTCGCAGATGCTATTTCTATGCGTTTCAATGACTGCAAGGTGAAGTGGGCCAATATCCGCACAACTTTCAACTGAAACTTAGAAATTCTTCGGTTCTGGTTAATTTGCATGAAGCCAGTTGAGTAATTTTTCGTAAAATCCCTCGTGATGGCGACAAAGCATCCAGTTCTTTACCCAAACACTGGGACGTTGTTTATGTTTTTTTTTCTTCATCAGTACTATGTTTAAAATATATGCTTTTAAAATAGACGCAATATCTTGATCCATATCCTAAATAATTTTTTTTTTTTTTTTTCAATTATTCGATTTTCCAAACTCGCAAGAACAATTAAATTTGTATGTAAATATTTTGTTTTCATTCTGACAATTGCTGCAAAAAAAATCTGATAACCCTGTAAACTGACAATATTTTTCATGCCAACATTGTCAGACAATGGAATTGTCAGATAATTGTCTTACAATGGAATTGGCATTTTTCTGACAATTGTCTAGCAACCGTGTAAACTGACCCTTTGTATTGTAGGAGCAATTGTGCGTTGTCATGCCAGCACATTGTTAGATCAGACAATATTGTCAAACCTGACAACGGTCTGAACAAAGCTTAAGAGTAAAGTTTATAGTACAAGTGCACCATACGTATTATACGGTGTGGCTGATCAATTTTGCTACTTTAAGAAACATAAATAACTTTTTGCAAAGTTTATGTAATTTATTTTTTAGTAATTCATTTGAAAAATAATACATTTTTATTAAAGTAATTCATGAAGTTTTAAAAATAATTGAACTTAAATGGCCTCCACCCTCGTTGACACATGTGCGACATTTCAAAAAGTTATTCATTACTCCCTGGAGTGTTGCAGCAGGAATTGCCTCAATTACCGTTCGAATGGATTGCTTTAAATCAGTGGTGCCCACAAGTTCTATATGGAAGAGTAAACACCAATACATTTAAGGAAAAACTATTTTTATTTAATATTTTTTGTTGTAAAAAGCAAAACGTTTACAAAAACAAAATTCACACTGATAATCGCTGTCGTCAATGTTTACCAACAAAACATTCGAAAGTGTTGTTGCTCTGCTTTTGTGTGTCTGCAGTGAAGAACGACAAAAATATATAAAACGAAGTTGTTTTGTGTATTTTTTATTGCTAGTACTGAGCGCAGTATTTGTGTATTAAAGAGCACAGCCCTATAGCTAAGCGCATTTACAAAAACAATTAGGGAATTAGGACACGCTAGCTTTAAATCATCCAAATTTGTTGTTTTTTTTTTTTTTTTTTTTTTTTTTTTTATTTGCAATAACGGCACAAAAGAAAATAAGGTCCAGTGAAGTCAGAAGGCCTGGGAGGCCAACGGAATGTGGAATTTCTTGAAATCAGTTTACTGGGAAATTTTTCCCTCAATTCTGTCATAATAGGCATGGCTATATGACAAGTTGCTCGATCTTATTGAAACCACAGAGAGTTGAAAGGGATTCTCTTTCGGCGCATTTCTGGGAAAAAATCTCTTTTAACATTTTTAAGTAACGGTCTCCATTGACCGTAACAGTAAGACCATTTACTTCGAACAAATAAGGCCCGACAATGAACCTTGACGAAACTGCACACCACACTGTAAGGTGCTCGTAGCCAGCTAGATCACCATACAATTTAAAAGTTCAATAATACCACATTTTTCTTCAATAACTTATTAATTAGAATTACTTGTATGCTATATAGGGTTTCTTATTAAATTTTTAGCCAAAAACCTGTGTTAGAAAAAAACTGAATAATCGATCACTCTGACGTTTACTTGTTGCAATATACTTGCAAGTAAAAACAGTCCATCGATATTATAATGCAGTGTGCACGAGTTGCACTGTGTGAATAGTAACTACGCATATTGTTTTGGTTTGTTTTACAAATGTGTGAATATAAAATTGGAAAAATAAAATAAAACTGTCACCAGCCAATTTTTTTTTTTTTTTTTTGATTGGACCAGTACTCAGGGGATTACCCCTACATATGCAGTGCATTGTACCAGAATTAGGAAAATAGGTTGTGCAAATTATTCCACAGAGGAAGCGTTCGGCTGAAAAACGAATTCTCTCTGTAATGCGTAGTGCGATTTCCCGAGCAATCGACCACAAATGGATGAGCCTTGGACGATGAGCGCATGCTACATAAAAATGTGCGAGAACAGGAACTTTACGTGTACCACGTTTGTAGAAAACTTTGCATATATGTTTATTTTATTTCTCTAGATCAAAGCAAAAAAATTAATATATTTCTTGGAGTTTTGGGGGAAATGGGAACTCTTCGTCAAAATCCGCCTAGAGATAATAGAAAAAACGACAAAAACCTTCATCGCAATAAATAAAGACGTCCCAAGTGTTGCTCTGAATTGTGCACATCAAAATACTTATAGACTATTTACACCAAAGCGAAATCTGCTCATTCGAGACTTCAAGCCAAATCTAGTTGATTTTGAGAAGATTTCCCATACAAAATGAAATCTACTTTATGAGTAGATTTCGACGAAATCTCCTGAAATTTACTCAGTACCAAGTGATGCATCCGTGATTTTATGCAAAAAGTACTTAAAAATAGTACGCTGCAACAAAAATTACACTTTAGTGTGGTGTATGCAGTCTCTAGGCAACAAAAATATACACTTTAATGTTGGTGTATTCAGTCTCTGATAAAATTGTTTTGTCAAACCCGTATGCATAAATTATTTTTGTGAAAATGAAATCTTGCTAGATGGCAAAAAATGGTGGTGTAAACGATATAGATTTCGTTGTAGATTTTATTTCAAATCTACTAGATTTTGAGTTGGTGTAAATGTAGTATTAAGAATTTCATTAGGCTAAGTATTAGGTTTTAAAAGAATTAATATTTTTGAAAGAAAAGATAAGCAAAAAAAAAAAATCTATGTGCAAATGAGGAAACGTTAAAAAAAGGGTCAATTAATAATTATAAACCTTGATGATAATAAATTAAACAGGTCATCAAAGTGAAAAAGAACAAAAAAAAATGATATAGTAATGTCCATGTCATACATCGTAATTCAGACAGGAACCAGCGAAAGATCTTTCAAAGGAGTCTCGTGAAGAAGTAAGTGAATTTATTTCTTATATATTAAACCGACTGTGGCCGCCAAAATTAATGCAAAATTTGCAAAACCGGTAAATACTCGTATTTTTTTTTCAGTTGTTAATAAACTGTTCAAACGGAAATTATATAAAATCTTGGCAATTGATTGATACGTAGATAACAGTTGATGTTAGATTACTATATGTTATTAACATAAACTCAACCGCACTGTTGCTAAACATTTTAAACGATGAAAACGATATCTTCTGTTTGTTTATTTAAATCTAATTGTCTATATATTGTTGATATGGATATATATTTTTTTTTTATTAAATCTTAAAATTTTTTTTTTTTTTTTTGCTAAGTGAACTAACAATAAGTATTCAAATCTTAAAACTAAATACATAAAATTAATTAAGTCCAGCCAATGCTAGACAAAAACTTTTTATTTTGCATGGTCAGTATCGGTAAAATCACCTATTGAACGTTCTGATGGTGGCTGGTGGCAAGGGTATCCCTCCTTCTCAGCCGAGAGTGGCCTTCAAAATTAAGTATATTGCGTGCAAGAGGATTTGGGTGAAGCTCCAATTTACTGATATACCTTGTTGCGTACTTTGAAAATTCTTCTTTTACAACTGTGAAAATGATTTACATCAGTGCCTGCCTTGACGGCCTAACCTGATGGTGGACCAATTCCACGAAGTGAATTTTTCACGATTCACCACCGCCCCCGTGTGGCTTGCTAGGCTCACACAGGTAGCAATTCTTGTCATATGATTGCGGTCATATGAACAACTTCTTGTTGAGGAGTTCGGGCTTTCTAATCCCTCGTGTATGCAATTTCCCAGCAATCAATAGAGGACAAGGCTTAATGAGTTGGTAGGCCGAAGCCCATTAAGAGCATCAGCCTTTAGACCAACTCACCCGTCAATCATCACCACTGGTTCCTTACAGTACACGTATCTGTTGTATAGGCAACAGATCCTCGGGAGATTGTTAGCCCTCGAAAAAAGCCATCACCAAACAATTGTCAAGGATACTAACACTCCCTTCCTGCGTTTTAGGTTTCAACCACAGCCAGAACGTTTCAGCCAAGGTAGGCACCTCAACCATGATCAGCCTGGGTCGAACCGCAAGCAGAACTTCCCGGGGACCATGCTGATCCCCGTTCTGCCAATTTATACCCTTGGTAAGGGTTTCGGAAGCCAACACAACATAAGCCATGTGGCTTCCTATAGTTTTGTGTGCCGCACCAAACGAGGGACCCCTTCCCCTCTTTTCCCCGAAAAACAGAGCGCCTAAGTTAGGAATACGCCAAGGCACAACCTGTTCCCCGGGGGGATTCGTCTTTTACAAGAGGAATACAGAGATCCTTATGAATTCGGGAATTTTTTACGTACCATGGAGCTGCAGTAATCATCCGAAGAATTTGATTTTGTCGCCTTTGAATTTTCTCGATGTTAGAAGTGGAGGCGGTGCCCCATAATTGAATTCCATAGCACCATATAGGCTTTAAAATTGCGTTTTATATTAAAAGTTTGCAATCCAACTTCAATGTAGAATTTCTACCCATAAGCCAATTTAGTTGCGCAGCTTTTAACTTTAACTGAGTAACTTTCGCATCAATGTGAGACCAAGGTACCTGACTTCATTTTGCTGCGGAATAGGTGAATTGTTAATTTGGATAGCTGAACATGTTTGTTTACGCAATGTGAATGTGACGTGAGTACATTTTTGTTCATTAACTTTAATTTTCCAACGTTTTAACCACATCTCTAATATTGAAATATACTCCTTCAAATTTCGCGAAGCTACTTGATGGTTTTCATGTACGCTGCAGAATGCTGTGTCATCTGCAAAAGTTGCAGATGTCGTTGGCATGTCAGAGACGTAAATCAAATATATAGTAGGCCCCAATATGCTGCTTTGGGGAACACCTGCCTCGATTGGCTGAGTTGGGCTTATAAAATCGCCTTCTCTGATAACAAATTTCCGCCCATATAAGTAGTTTTCCAGAAGCTTGTGAATATTTACAGGCAAGTTCAACTTTATTTTGTGCATCAAGCCCTCGTGCCACACTTTATCAAAAGCTTGAGAAATGTCACTGAATAGAGATGAGCAATACTTCTTCTCTTCCAAGGTCTGTCTTATGACATTGACTAGCATTTTACCAGTAATTTGATCAATACCTGGAGCTTTCCTGGGGTTTATGTTACTGATACCTTGTTCTACATCTTGAAATATGAATCGCAAAGACACAGGTGGTCTAACTGCATATGGTGGTAATTCAGATGCATTATTTGCTATATCATTTTTAATAAAAACATTTCTCAAATGGTTAACATACACCATCCCCTTTTCTGTATCGCTTCTTGCCCAGTGGCCAGTTGAAGCTCGCAAAGGTAGCATACCTATTACGGGTCTTTTCAGTCCTTTTGTCGCTTTCCACAGAGAATAGTCAGATTGCGGAGTACCATCCAGGCTTTCCAAATATGTTTTAAGGGAAGCCATTCTGTGAATTTCAAGCAGATTTCTTAACTGAGTTATGCATTCCCGTAGCCTAGTCTTAAGCTGAGGAGACCTGCGAAGCTGCCACTCTCTTCTGACTCTTCTTTTGTCTGACAGAAGTTGCTCAATTTCAGACGAATAAGTTCTATTGTTCTCATTTCTGGATCTTATATGACTAGTGGTGGCATGCTGTACGGCCAGTTTGAGGTTCTCAGAAAAATCGTTAATTGACACATCAATATCCTCAGGGGTTCTCAAGGCGATATTTTCAGTGCAATGTGTGCTTAAAAATTTTTTGTAGTTTAGCCAATTAACTCTATTGACAGTCAACGGTGAGCCAATCTCTTGGGGGAACGAAACAGAGATTATAGTGGGAGAGTGATCTGATGACAAATCTAATGAAGGCTCCACTTGTATCCACTCTAAAGGGAAATTTTTCACAACTCCAAAATCTATAACGTCTGGGATCTTTCGTCGGTCTGACGGCCAATAAGTGGGGTGTCCGCTTGAAACCACATCTAAGCCCATTTTGGAAATGGTGTCAAAAAGCACACGGCCTTTTGAAGTAATTAAACGTGATCCCCAAAAATTGTGTTTCGTGTTATAGTCGCCAGCCGCTAAAAATCGAGGCCCAAGTGAATTGAAAAAGTTTGTATATTGATTTTCTGTTACTGAAAACCGGGGTGGGGAATAAATGGATGAAATAACAATTTTATGATGAAAATGTTCAATACATACATATATTTGTTGCTTGGATATGGATATTTAAAAATGCTTTATTTTGATACCAATAATATTAGAAAAATTTTAACATTCGGCCAAATTAATTTAAATTTATGAATCTATAAATTCTATAAATTAAATTTTTTTTTTTTTTTTTTTTTTTTTTTTTTTTTTTGGAGAGATCGATAATTATAATTGACAACGTTGTCAACTTTGAAATTTCAAAACGCACCAAAATGGGGAAAAAAGCGCGTTTTTTCAACGAAAACGCACCGAATGTTCAAGTTTTTTGTTTCATTTTCAAAAACCTATTTTGTATTATAAAATTACATTTTCATATTAAAAACACGATACAGCCTTTGAAACTACTGCCTATTATACAATCAAACTGGGTCTGATATCACTGCCTGATAGCATGCCATCAAATTTGTTCAACAGCTAGAATTCGTGTTTGTCAACTTGACCTCTAGTACGACTCCGTCAGTTTTATTAAGATAATGTTACCTTTATAATAATTATAAAGATATTTTGACAAATTTATTATTAAGCAATAACATTTAATTATATTTGCTGTCAACCGAAATCAGCTGTAACTATTACAGCCTATTATCAGGGACCCAAAATACCTGCTTACCGTCATCAAAATTATATTGCAGAAGCATACAACCATTACTGTCGAAAGAATTTACGATTATCGGATCACTAAAAGTTACAGAATAGCACTACAAGCTTTGAGGGCTTCATTCAACCAATGACAATTCTACTAAACGCAGTGTACATTTCACTTGTGTTTTCATAAGCGGGGTTAAAATAAACGAAAATTTGCCAGAATTTACGAGCCATCATAAAAACGAACTTCTCTGTTCAGAGACTGCATTTATCGCAATATTTAGCCAACTTGGCTTGATCGATAATTAGCAAAACACTCGCTAAAAGCAGCAAATTTTATAAAACGAAATGTTTATTTTTCTTTTGCCAGTGTATATAATATACAAAGCAAGACAAGTCTTACGGAACGTTTTTCACGTAAAATGACACGTAAAAATTTTGTACACTTGATTATAAACTTTTTTGACATTGAAATAAAAAATTGAGTTTAATTTGATTTTGTGGCACCGAAATTTCAAAAACGCACCGAAAATTTATAAAAAGCGCACCTCGCACCGACTAAAAAATTTTTCGCACAAATAATTTTAAAAGGCACCAAAAACGGTGCGAAACGCACCGAGTTGACAACGCTGATAATTGACTTCTTCCAACAAAAGTACTGACATACGAGTACGTACATAGTTATATTGTCTCATTAATTGAATTTTTTTTATGTATCTTTAAAAATGCAATTTTAGCTTTCAACTGGATGTTGTAAGTTGATATTTATAGACAGCTAAATCTGAAAAGACGTTGACAATGGTGGTATTGATGTTGCACACCTTTTCCCCTGCCAACCCTAATCATAACTTCATCGGCAACAAATTGTTGTTACGATCCCAAAATCCTCTGCCCTACACAATTAGTATATCAGAAATCAAAGCGTGTTTGTTTTAAGCTTCCATTATTATTTCTCAATTTATTATATTCCAGGGAAGTATCTTAAGAAAATAAACATATTTGTAAACTATACTAGCAGAATTTTCAAATACAAATAAACATTGCAAGAAAAAAAATCTACTTATTAAAACTGCTAAACGAGCAGCACTTAAAAAGTATAGAAAAAAACCCAGTGCAAATCAGATTAACTGGTAAAATTGCATTTTTAAAGCATGCATAACAAAATAACAGGTCTGTAGTACAAAGATGAACGAGTTTAGCGAATTAAGAATCCACTCCGATTGCCGACGAGACAGATGCCGGAATATATTTGTATGCTACAACAAACTCACTTGTGTACACCAACGTTAACTGAAAGTTAACTACCGTTGTTTGCTACAACATTGTGATGCGAAGTGGATGTAATTACATCTGATGGATTATCTGTGGGTTATAGTTACTCCATATTCGACAGTTTTGTTTGTTAGCATTGCCGTTTACATCACAATGTGCCTCGTCAGACATATAACTGAAGTTCAAGACGTTTTAATCCTCTGACACCATTTGAATGATCTTCTCACAAAATTTCAAGTGAATGGGGAAGTCTCTAGGGTTCAGTTTGTTTGTTAATTGAGTCTTATATGGACATAAGTTTAAATCTTGGTGCAAAATTGTCTGTAGTGACTGTGTGCTAACACTCATTTGAGCAGATAAGCTCCTTGTCGAAACTCTAGGGTTGAATTGCATGGCAGCAGCTACAATAGCGATAGTTTCCTGCATCCGAACTGAGGGATCTCGACGATAAGGCAATCTTGCGATTGTGTCACGATCTTCATTATAGTCTATCTGCTAGAAGGAGTACCGCCAAACGTGTGCGTATATTCTCTTTGGACGGAAACAACGAACTCTAAAGCGTGTGAAAGCGTTGCACTATCCAAATTCTTGTTTCATTGTCCATTTTAGTTAAAATCTATAAAATACAATAAAAATGGAACAAGTTAGCTACACAGAAAATAATGGTTCGATTATCAATAGCAACCTAATTTCAGTTACGTTGGCAGTTGCTAAAAAGGTATTACAGGTGGCAACTGGCAACTAAAGTTGCTATTTTAAATTAATCCACAAATTTTTAGTTGCTATATGGTTTTCGATAGCGAAATAGACTGAAAAATAAAAAAATTAGCAAATTAAATTGAGTATTATAGTAAAATCAACAAACTGAACAATCAATCATTTTTTATAAGCACATCTAAAAGTGGAAAATAATTCAAATTACTACTAAGCAATTGCTTGACAGCCTTGTATTTAGAAGCAGTGGAAGCCAACTCTTATGTTGTTTAAGAAGTTCGCGCATTTGGAGAAGGTAAAACAATTGCAGACCAGGTTTGGCCCAATATATCAGAAAAATTAAATGGCATTGATCCAGCTGTTCGTACATGATTGGCAAATTTTAAAAAGGAAATTGTACAATACAAAAGAAATAAGCATACATGTTGAGAAGGTCATTCTTTAAAATATCTACGAAATACAATACAGTATCCTTAGGAAGGCAGAAAACAGCTTGAAAAACATTTTAAAGCTAAAAAAACACAAATGGATGCATTCATAGGTATCAAAACTTATCTCATGAATGGTATTTACTTACATCCCATAGCGTCAATCTAAAGGATTTCTTAACCGCCTTTTAATAGATGTCATGTTCTGCATGTTTTTCCGTTGATGAAATGATTTTAAGTTGAAATTCTAGTTTTTTGCACAAAAAATTTCTTTCCAAATATCACTATTGATAAATTTTCAGCAACTGAAAATAATTGCCATACGTAATATAATAATTTTTGCTAGTTGGCTTACTCATAGACAACGCAACTAAAGTTCGGTTGCTAGCTATAATCGAACCGTAAGTTATTACGTTTTTTTTCTTCTTGGTAGCAGCTTTCATCAGCCACCCTGTATATAAAAGAAGGAAAGAAACATTTCGATTTATAAAACTAACTCCTTTTGGAGAGTGTTTTGATATTAAACAATCAAATTAAGTTTGTCATATATTACAATAAATGCAAACACGTAATTAATAAACTACCAAATTATTAATAAAACTATAAAATTTTTCCAAAACGTTTGCATTACATATTGATTATGGTATGGTATTTGTTATTCTGGCTTATTTCAAAAAATTCCTTTAAAGACACCCATTCTAGCCAGCTGCTTTTCATTGTTCGGTTACGAAAACACAAATGAAATTTACACTCTGTTTAATAAAATCGCTATTAATCGACTTTGAAGGCTTCTAGTTCGAATCTGCAACTTATAATGATCCGATAATTGACTTTCGGCATATTTCAGCACTTGCAGTAATCAATGTTGTATGCTCCTTCAGTATAATTTTAACGACAGGAAACAACTGCAATTTTGTGCACGTGACAATGTGCAGTAAAAGTTACAGCTGATTTCGGTCGACAGCGAATGTAATTAAATAATATTGTTGAATAGTTGAGACAATTGAGTTTTATTCACTATATTAGCTTCTAACATTGCAAGGTGTAAAGAAATGTTACGCTGCCATTACACAGGAAAGTACTTTCATGAAATTTCTGTATACGTATTACAAATAAAAATTTAAATGAACGACGACTTTCATGATATTTCTTGTTCGTCTACACAGGAAAGTGAAAGTTCATTTTAAAAATGTCTCCGAGGCAAAGAGTTGCAAAATTTGCCTCTGCTTCTCTCCACTCTTATTTTGTTTGCTTTTTAGTCAGAGTTGCCGAACTTATTACATAAACAAATTTATGGGGCAATAGTTGAAAAAACTTATCAATATAAATTTTTCTGATATTATTTTTATAAAAATACTTTAATTATTTTCTTTATGTGTTTAATATACAATAGAAGAAAAAAAATATAATTGTTTTCATATACCTATAAAAGAAGTTAATTTTATAATTATTATTTTACTACAACAGCAGGCAACAGTGCTTAGAATTTGTCATTTTACTTTCAAAAAACGTCAAAAAATTTGTCTCATGAAATTTTTGGTGAAAGTTGACTGGAAAGTAAGCAAAATGTGAGTGTGTTAGTAAAAAAATGTAAATGTAAATGAAATTACTTTCCTGTCTAAACGGTAGGTTAGAGACGTGTATAAATGAAAAAGCTTGTTTTTTGTGTTTTGACGGGTATGGTTAAGGCAATTTTCTTTTTAAATTCTCAATAATTTATTTAGATTGTTGGGATATGAAGTTGAATGTTTGATAATATCTTTCAAAATTTTCCAAAGTCTACTGATGCTAAGGGTAGCTCCTATGTCGACATATAGACAGATGAAAAACATAGAAAACGAGCTGTTTATAATTTTTTGATTGTTGAGTTTGATTGTATAATAATCGTTTAAAAGACTGTTTCATTATCGTGTTTTTAATATAAAACATTATACATTTATAATACAAAATGGGGGTTTAAAAATGAAGGGAAAATTCAAAATTATTTTGGTGCGTTTTTAAAATTCAAAGTTGACAATGCTGGAAAGCATGCTTCATACTCGCATATTGCGTTTTTCAATGCTTACTGCATATTTAGAAAAGAAACGCTTTTTATTTATGCTGTTGCCTTCTTTTTAGAAAAGAACTTCAAAACTACCAATGGGTAGAATAGTTTTAAAATTTTTGTTAGAAAAGAAAACGCCATAAGCTTTGATTGAACATCATTTTGATGTAATATGAAGCAATGCCCAAACAAATATTCATAGTTCAAGCTTTTGAAGTTATTTTGTGAATAAATGATTTTTGTAACAACGTCCATACAGAACACAGTATTAAAGTTGTTTACCTATCAGCTTAAAGAACTAGTTTAGATTTATTTGACTTTTTACATGTTAAAATAAAATTTTTTTATAGAACATTGATTGCATGCGACGTACTTATCAGTAACTACAACGACACGTATAAGGGACTCATTTTCTTAGCCACTTTCTAGCATTTCCAAGTATTGCCCAGGAAAGTTAATAACTTGAACTGCCACTCTCGGACAGCAAAGAGTTCTCCAATGTACGAGTAAAACTTCTGTAAATTTCAATTCGTTGCGCAATTGTAAGAGAAGTTTTGAACAGGCTCAGTCTTTCTCATTACCGATGTTAAAGCTCACATTGAAGTTGTGTTTTCTTTTAACTCACCTAACCTAAACTTGTCTTATTTTTTAAAAGGAACAAATTGCCTGTGGCGCCAATCTATCATGTGCTATAACCTAAAGTACATGGCGACTATCGGCCAGCGGCAAATGCTGCCGTAAAGCCACAGTAAACTTTGTGTTTAAGTTGCAAGCATATGCTATATCATATTTAATATTTTATATACCTTACTCGTATATATATTTTGAATCTGGTGATATTCGCTTAAATAAATCAAGTACCTAAGAAGTGCACTAAAAAAAAGAGAAAAAATTAAATACTTGTAAAACATTAAACCGCGCTTATACAACATAAATGTGACGAAACTTGTGGCAGTTCTAATTTTGGGTGCAGTATATTTATCATATGGACGCGACTGTTTTTTATGCGGAAAAACAAATCATAAACAACAGCATTATAAATTGTGACAGAAACATTTACAATATGTGTCCAAAAACATAAAGAGATAATTTTATACCCACAGACATCCCTTTCAAAGTTATACGAATGCGTCAGCGTTTTCTTCTTTGGCAAATTTCATTAAAAAGTATAAAATTAAACGTTACTCCTGAGGGAAGGTAGAACAGGATAAATTTAATATGTATGTGGCAGAAAGAACAATGGAGCTTTTTTCTTACTTGTGTGAAACAAAGCAACATAAATCACTTGTCTGTTTGTTATTGGTGTTGTTTTAGGTTTGTACTCGTATTTAGTTGTCGGTACCATTATCTCATAAATACATCAACACTATCGATAGTTTGTATCCAGCATACTTTTGCTGGGATTTGTTTCTTATTTGTTTAATATGCCAGCCCTCGTCAGCAGCTTCGTTTTTAGCATCAATATTTTGGCGGCTTAACAAGATGTTGCCGAATGGAAAGAAGGAAGAAAACAAATCAACAATAACAACAACAACAAGAACAGCAACAAAAAATTAAGAAGAATATAAATTCGCACATGATCATGTCATGTTAAACAATTGCAATTATGATCGAATCGTCTGACGCCGGTGTATGCAGAAATTTTCACTACCAGCCGCCTGGTGTTGAAATGATTTACTTGTAACATTAATTTTAATGGCATTGAAAGGCGCCTGCCACAACATCATCATCGCCATCACGATGGCATGACATAAAAGTTTTCGAAACTAATAATAAGTGCATGCAATTGTTGAAAGATTTTCTTGACTTGCCTCGTACTTTTGGACTTGTTTTGCAATTTAGTGCTTAGAAATTTCAAATTGAGTTGTGCTGCGTGTTTCTACGAGAAGTGAGATTCCAACAAATCTATGAAGCATTAAGCTACAAGTAAAACATGTTAAATGCACAAGCATAAACTGCAAAACATAATTATATTAACATGGTCAATGTTTTAAGCATTCAAATTGTTGGTTATTAGGAATAAATTTCCTTTTCCGGTAAATTTCCCAATATTTGAAATGATAATAAAGCAATGATTTAAGTTGTGTTTCTATCAGATAAATTTATCGAGTGTAGCAACAAAATGCTGCACTAGTTTTAAATGCAATTGAATTGTTGTTGCTGAATCCCACTAGCCAATATCAGAACACTTCCCAAACAAAATTAAAATTACAAATTGTCTGGTCTTCAAATAGAGCTGTCACTTGCTTAATCTACATAAAATCTAGGAGCGTCCAATCCATCTCAAAAACTCCTTGTTTGATGTGGATTTAGAGATATCAGCGTCATCGGTCTATAATTCTTCTTTGAGATCAATGTTGACAGATATTCCCAGTAAATGCCGAGTCGATGGTTTCAATAACCATTTTATGTTTCAAATTAGGTGAAGTGACACCAACGACATGCTGCTTAATAAGACTTGATGGTATGATTATCTCACATGCAGGCAGGTCAAAAGAATTGGCCACCGAAATCATACGATTTGACCAGATCGATTTTTTAGTGGTTTTCTTTAACCGCATGGGTATGCAGCCCACAGGCACGCGTTATATGAACCCACAAAGTTTAGTTTTCCTGTGATTCTCCAACCGCACGGTCGTATTAATAAATAAAAAGCGAACAAAAGAAAAATCATTATGCTCAAATACGTTTAAACTTACATATAAAATCAATAATATATTGTATTAAATTGTAAAAACGATAACAAATTATTTAAAAAAAAACAACGGGAAAATAAATTCATCACATTTCAGTAACTAAACAATAAAATCAATTTCAATATATCAAGTGCGGTGGCAGTGCTGTTGTTATTGTGCGTGAAGATTACCTACCCAGTTGGAAAAAAGCCCCGCCCAGCCTATTGAAGCTGGAGTTCCCCAAGGCAGCATATTAGGGCCTATCTTATATTTGATCTACGCATCGGACATGCCGACAAGCACCAACATTCACACTTCAACATTTGCAGATGATACAGCATTCCTTAGCATACATAGTAACCACCAGCAAGCATCAATAAATTTACAGGAACATATCCACAAACTAGAGAAATGGCTCAAGCTTTGGAAAATCAAGGTTACTGAACAAAAGTGTGCCCATATTACATTTGCACTGCGTCTAGGAACATGCTCACCCATTGCTATTAATAATAATACCTCAATAGTAATACCTCAACACAGTGAAGTCAAATACCTCGGTATTCATCTTGACCATAGACTAACATGGAAGTCGCACATCGAGGCAAAAGTAACGCAGGTGAAATTGAAAGCAGTGTAAATTAACTGGCTAGTAGACAGAAATTCGACCTTGAAGCTTGATTGTAAACTTTTGCTGTACAACTCGATTCTAAAGCTAATATGGTGCTATGGGATTCAATTATGGGGCATCCAACATTGAAAAAATTTAAAGAAGTCAAAATAAAATTCTTCGTAGAATTACAGATGCTCCATGGTACGTTAAAAACTCACGAATCCACGCAGATTTGAACGTACCTTTTGTGAAATCTGAATTTGTGAAGTACGCGACAAGATATATTAACAAACTTCAATTCCATCCAAATCCTCTTGCAGTTAATATTCTTAACTTTGGTGGTCATACCCGACTGAGAAGGAGGGATACTTTGGCTGCCATTAGAGCTCTAAACGGATGACTGAATTCTGAAATAATATTCGTATAAAAATAAATTTTTGTCCAGCAGTGGCAGGACTTTAATCACAATTTTTTTTAGTATTAAGACTTGAATACTTATTGTCATTACATTTCTTATGTAGATTCAATAAATAAAATAATAAGGTTTAAATAATAAAAAAAAACAAAGTCCACATTAACTTGGTTAATTGTAATTTAGCGCTTAATTAACAATAGAAAATCAGGCTCGTCCATAAATAAGATAAGATGTACGCCGGGTGAGGGAAACCTTGAAAATACCGCCCAATTGCAACTGGAAATAGGATCTACAACTATGCCAGAGATATTTTTTCGGGCTCAAGCAGTTAAAAATGTTTTGGGCGACCTCGACATAAATAAGACTCCTGGACCTGATAGTATTCCAGCACTGGTCTTGAAACAGTGTTCTTCTACGCTTGCGCGTCCATTAACACGCCTCTTCAGCAAACTTTACCACAACGTTGAGTTCCCATCGTGCTGGAAGATTGCTAATGTAAAACCAATCCCCAAAGAGGGTAAAGCATATAACCCTGAAAATTACCGCCCAATTGCAATTTGCTCTGGATTTTCCAAAGTAATGGAAAGTATGGTTAACTACCACTATGTAAGATATATAGAGTCGCATAAATTACTTTCTGATCGTCAATATGGATTTCGTAAGGATCGCTTTACTGGTGATCTCTTGGCATATCTCTCTGAGCAATGAATGGTGCCAATCAATCCATTATTTCGGCGAAAATAAGGTGGTGGCTCTGAATGTTTCCAAAGCATTTGACAGAGGGTGACATGATGCATTACTGGTAAAACTTACCGCTTTTGGTGTCGGTAATGAATTCTCTCGGTTTATATCGAGTTTTCTCAGAGACCGCGTGTTGTTATAAATGTTCAAGATTAATTCAGGAGTACCACAAGACTCTGTTCTTTCTCCTATCCTATTTCTTATTTTCCTGACCTTCTATTTCAAACTTTCAACCCTATCCACTCTTTCGCAGATGACAGCAGCATTTGCCATTCGTGCTCTTTAAGTTATAGAAATAGATCACTGCCAAGAGGCTAAATATGAATGATTCACTGAATAGTGATCTTCTATTAATCTCCGATTGGGGTCGTATAAGCAGGTTCGTCTTCAACGCTCGTTAAGTCCAGTGTTGTTTCACAAAACACAAACACACGACCGTTGATGCTGCTCCATTTGTACTCATGGATGGTATTAACAATAAAAACCAATTTTCCACCTTCGCTTGCCGCCATACACCTGCACACCATCACCGAACCCTCTGCATGCTTAATCGCGCTTTTTAAATTTTGGTCAGCATATTCATTATTTTTTTGTTCTTCATACTTTGACTAGTTTTTTCTGGCCAAACACCTCAAATTTACTTTCATCACTAAAAAGCACATTATTCCAGAAAAAAACATCTTTATTTTAATACTTTTTCGCGTATTCTAGGCGTCTTTTTTTATTAGCTGGCGATATTAGTGGTTTCTTTCGCGGGAATAGACCATGTAACACGTTTTCGTGTAATGCTCGCCGTATTGTACTAGCACTTGAGATAATTCCTGATACTGCCGAAACTTCCTCTGATATTTAACGGCACTTTTAAAAGGATTCTTTTTTACATCATGTACAATAGATCTTATTCCATCCTCTTTCGAAAGTTTTAGTCAGCCCGGCCCTGGACGACTTTCTATTTATCAACAATTTTTTTGCAGTATTGTCACTTCTGTTTATAATAGAGACAATTTCTCTGAAAGTTTTTCCTTCACTCCGTTTGTTTACCCATTTCAAAGCAAATAAAGATTTACTTCACATGAGGGGTTCTTATTCTACCGATAACAATTAATTAACATAAAACTATAAAAACGTTTCAGTAGAATGCTAAAATAAGGCAAATAACTAAATACAACGATATTCTTTTATTTTGACGCGTAAAATATGCATTCGAATTTGTTTTTGCTCTATAATTTATATAATTGTAAGAAATTTCAGAATTGTGCTTTATAACTAATTAGAGAATAGTATACTTATATCAAAGCCCTTAAAATTATAAATTTAGTAATACAATAAAAGACTAATGGCCTTATTCATAAAAAATATTTTATGTTTATTAAACTGTTATTTGACAAATTTCTATGGGAAATTTGTCAAATAACTGTTTAAGGGCGTTTCAGACTATTCTACAAGTCTTAAGATTTTGATTGGATTTTGTGGGACAAAAATCTAAAGATATTTGTTGCGACTGTCAGAAAATCTAACGTACCATTACATTTTGTTTTCACACCATCACACCTAAAGTAACAGAAGAAATATGATTTGAAAATAAGCATCCAATTTACTTAACCTCTGGTTTTAATATTTTTATTATTTGCTTTTGCAACAAATGCAACCCTGATCCAATGAAAAATCTTATTGTTTAAACAAATTTCTAAAAATGGTGAAGTATTATGGGATGTCAAATCTTTTACCGTATTATTTCTCATTTTCATAACGCTTTACATTCACACTATCACACTTGCACGTATTATTTGATTTTTTGACAAGTCTTAATACAAAGTGTGATAGTCTGAAGTGCCCTTTAATAAACATACAATATTTTTTATGAATACGGCAGTAACAGCCTTATTCAAAAAATAATTTTACTTTTGGTTTCATGTTCATATTTGTTACCAAATGAGTAAAGCTTAAGGGCCGTATCCAAAAAAATTCTTACTTGAGTTTTAACGCATACGTTAGTTACCAAACACATTAACACTACCATACATTTGTTAAAAATTTTTATGCAAAAACAGTACGTTAACTTTTAAATGTAGTGAGGAATTTAATTGTTTTATTCTGGCAATGTCGTTATGTTCAGTTGTAATTTTTTGAATAGTGATATATGAAAACTAATATTCGAAAATCGAAAAATAAATTTAAAAAATAAAAAATTTTTATTATTACATAAAATAACACTTTTTTGACAACCATTTTCTGGATTTATCTTTTTAATAAATAATGAATATATAATATGTAGTGTATTAATGAAATTGAGAAAAATTAATAGGATTTTATACTAGAAATATTTTTATTATTCGAATAACGTTTTTAGTTGTATTCGTTCGATTGAAAGTGCATCACTAACATATTTTTTATTTATGTTTCCCTTTCAAAATGAATATTTTCAATTCATATAAAATGTAAAGCGTTAATTTATTTTTCTACCAATTATAATATATTGTTGTTCTTAATATTTTTCATAAAATTGTGAATTTCAAGACAAATCAACATCAAGAAACCAAATGTCATTTTAACGTACAGTTAAAGTGGCCCATTTCAACTTTAAACGTATGGTAAGCTAATAATTGTTTTTGGATACAACGTTAGGAAATTTTTCTTAACAATTGCCTACCAAGCTTTGTTAAGTTTTTTTGCATACGGCCGTAAGACTCTGTTATTAAAAAGTTGTATTCAGAAAACACATATTAACTGATAAATGATTTAAGCAATTTTGAAATTTTAAACTGGTAACAATATACATAAAAGTGCCTCTTAAGTTCCAAAAAAAATTGTGGCTTACGTTCTAATGATGAAAAAAATATGTATTATATTAATCAGTAACCGAATTCTCGAATACTTTTTGGTTGTAATATAATAAAAAAAAACATTTGCGTACAATAAACATTTCTTTGTTTTTATCTTTTAGTGAAAAATGTTAATGAATAAAGTTAAAATATGTATTAACAAAACCAAATTGAGCAGATTTTCGAGGGCGAATGAGATGTACTTTTTTCATTACGAATAAAAGGAACTCGAATAACTTTACTATTATTTTTTTGTACATCACTTTCGTAATTCAAAATACAAATTTATTAAAATTGAAATATGAATGGAAGCAATACATATGTACATACAAACAAATTCATATGTATTTGGACAAATTTTTTCATTATCAAATAAAATATTTTTTATTTCAAAATTTTTTTTCACACAGCCATGCATGTTCTCACTTTTATATGACCAAATAGGATTTTGTCCTGAATAATTATATTGAGGGCAAAAACCAATAAGAGGAATTATGACAAAAAGTAGGTTTAAAGATAGAGTTAATATCAGTTTATTAAACAAATGTTAGTTTTTGAATAATACTTTAGGGAAGTTTGCTTAATAACAATAAGTAAACGTTTCGTAAGTTTTTTTTGAATAAGGTTGTAAAAAAGTATTATCAGCCATGTCACAGAGCTTAATTCCGTTCGGAATCGTAATTAAGTTATTTTTTTACTTCATCAAAAAATGGAAAACTAAAAGACTTTTCGGTATGAAATCATTTCTAATTGCAACAATGAAACTAGTATTATCTTGCAGAATTGATTTCATTCCGAAAAAACTTTAAACTTTCTTTTTTTTGAAGAATAAAAAAACCTATTCAGTTCCATTTCCGAACGGAAGTGAAATCTGTGACATGGTCGTATATTGCAGAAAACGTTTTTGTACATTTTTTTTTTTGCTTTTAATTTCTCCTAAGTAGGTTGGACAAGTCAGGAGAAGAAGAGAATGTGTCGCCAAGCGCCCTTTGTTTTAGCTTTAAAAATGTATATAGCCTGTGTGCTTTTAGACGCAGTTACGAGTACATGGTGTGATAAAAAAAATAACCGTTATTTTCAAATTTCATGAGTTACGTCTGATCGATTTTCGCAGTTTTGTCTGTTATATATGTTGGCAATATCAGCCATTTTGGATTGTCAGTTTGTTTTTCACAGACAAAAGGTTAGTCGTGTTTTGCTATGCTCTTCGATTTTTACTAAATTGACTAAATTTTGAGCAAAAACAACGTCACATAGACATCGCTCAGGAGCTATTGAACATCGTTAACGACGATGCGTCTTTTGACCCTACCCTAAATACTTTAATGAATTTTTATATAGACTATTCTCAGTCAGGAGTCTTCACTCTACACTTTGCTGGAAAAGTTTTTTAAAATCGGAAAGCACACCACACTATTGTTGTGATCACCTATACTATTTTACATCCAACCATATTAGTATTGTTAAAACTGCAAAGCAAAGTGCTTAATAAATGTTTTAGCTTTATAAGACTTATCCAACCTAAAGACGAAAATAATGCTTTCTTCCCATCGAGATGCAACTTGATTAATTTTTCTAATTACTTTTAATTGTTTTATTATGAAAATATACCATATTTCAAGTTTATTATTACAAGTATATAAATTGAATTAATATAACAAAAATATGGTTCTATTAAAATAAAGCTATTTGCGTTCTTTAATTAAAGTAATGTAATTATACAGGACAAAAAAATGGTTTGTTAGTATAATAATATGGTTAGGTATGCCACTAAAATGGTAACTTCAAATAATATTATGGTTACTTACTATTATAACAATGCTGAAACAAAATATAATATAGTTACTTATAGGATATGTTTTCGTAAAATGATAAGCCATATCAATGACATTTTAAATATAATAATATGGTATATATTTATTATCAGGTGCAGCCATTTAATCCGAAAATAGTATGTTGCCCTTATCAACCATATATTTTTTTCTACGTGTAGGGTTTAGTGTTTGCAGAACATTTTTATCCCACGAATTTTGCTTGTTTTCTTGTTTTAATTCTCGTTGCTTGGTGATCATATTTATGCAAATTTTCTACTGCTGCTGTTTTTGTATTCCGCAAGGAATATTTACTTGAAAAAAAGAGAAAAGATTTCTTATCAACTGTTTGCAATCTTTGCAATCAGCTGGATAAAACTTGATTCTTGAATTTCATACGTTAACGCATTCTTTAACAGGAATACCTTCCAAAAGCTGTTAAAGACAAAACGAAAAACAGAAAGAAAAAACAAAAAGAAAAAAATTTAAATCAAAAAAAGATTTATAACGATTTCTTTTAAAACGAAATTTAAACAATTCAATATTATCTTCAACTTAAAACCATCATGAACCAAAAAAGTTTTGGCTAAGCAAAATAAAGGGTGTTTAAATAATTAAAGTTATTAGAAAAAGTACTACTTTGTACACTTAACTACAGGGTTGATAATACCTTTTCAACGGTTTTGCTTAGCTCGTTGTTCAGTCTAAATGTAAAATTCTTTTACACTAATAGTTTCACTTTAATTTGTAATCGACATTAAGCTCTTCTTGTCCACTCTTGTTTATTGATTCATCCTGTAATAATATATAAATTGAATTTAATTTACGCCCCAATTCACGATAACTTTCAGCGGCTAATAATAAGACAATGGATGACTTAATGGGAAAAATTGCAAATTCGTAAAAGTAAAATTTTTCTAACGTTCTACTCTAAATTAAAGAGAAACGATATTATCAACGAATAGAAAAAGTGGGAACCTTTAGAAGACTTAGAAGATCAAGTTATGATAGATCAACTCCATGACGAGAGTTATTCACGATTCACCAGCGCCCTAGCGTTTTTTGCAAGACTCACACAGATCGCAACTTTTGCCACAAGTTTTTAGCAATTTCCCAGGCAGTCAATAGAAGATAAAGCTCAATGAGTTGGTAGACCAAAGACCATTTAAGAGCATCAGCCTTACTTGACAAGTATCGAGGTACATCTCGGGAGTTATCATGCATCATAGTTATCAGAGAAGACTAAAGGTACAGCCTTCACGTTTCATCCAAAATATAGGCACCTCAGTCATGGTCAGCGCCCGGTTGAACTGCAAGCAGAGCAATCTAGAGGCAAGCTGATCTCCTTTCTGCCAATTTATACCCTTGGTAAGGGCTTCGGAAGGCCAACCCAAGATAAATCCTGCGGCTTTCCAGAGTTTTATTTTCTACAGCAAACGAGGTACTCCCACCTCTCTAGCCGCCGGGGGGCTCATTAGAAAATTCGTGCTAAACTACAATCCCCAGGGCTTTATGGACAATATTGGAAAGAACAGCGCTGCTCCCCACTATGGAAGACAATGCAAACCATGAAAAAATAGTTGCTGGACAAAGGATGTTTAGATTTCTGTAAAATGTGCGAGAATAGTTAGAAAGTGGACGCAGCCAATGTCCGTAGTTTGACAGCCAAATTTTCCTTTGATGGCGGCCTCAGTAACGTCTGCAACTATATGCTAGAGAATACGAAACAGAATGCATTCAGGGAGAGGTTTCTCTCGTTCCGTTTTTGTCTATTCTGATTTTCATTGCATACTAAGGGAATTATAATGGGTATTTCAGTATAATAATTTATTACCTAACAAAGTATACAGAGAAGAAAAGTGGTACTTGAATAAAATAAAATCAGGGTTTTGAAAGATGTCAGAGCAAAGACAGCAAATGTGAGTTATTGCTTTCTCCTGCTTGCGTATTCCTTTGAGGTTACAAAGTTCTTTGTTTACGAATAAAAGCAGAAATCGCGGAGAGAGATTGAAGTTTTATATACAGTTACACATTTATTTTATTTTATCTCTCTTTACATTGTGGATTAGGTTATGAACTTTGATTGTACATAACCTAATCAATTTAGATTGGGCAAAGATTTAATATGAAAGCATAACCTGATAGGTCTTTGGATTTTTTTATAAGCGTTTTTTATTTATTGAATCTTCAAAATAAACTATAGTAAGAATTCAAATCGTAATACTAAACATAAAAATAAAATGTGATTTTCCCGCCAATACTAGGCAAAAAAAATTTTTGTGATGGGAACTGTTCTGCTAAAATCACCCATTTAACGTTCTGATGGTGACAAGTGTATCTCTTCTTCTCAGCCGAGTGTGACCGCCAAAATTGAGTATGTTGCGTGCAAAAGGATTTGGGTGAAGTTCCAGCTTGAAAATTCGTCTTTTACGTCGTGTGAATTCTTTAGTTTTTTACATACCATGGAGCTACAGTTCGAAGAATTTGGTTTTGTCGCCTCTCAATGTTTGTTTTCTCAATGTTTGTTGTCGAGCCGGTGCCCCATAATCGAATTCCATATCACCATATAAGCTTTAGAATTGCGATGTATAACAAAAGTTTGCAGTCCAAATTCAAGGTAGAATTTCTGCCCATAAGCCAATTTAGTTGCGCTGCTTTTAACTTCAACTGAGTGACTTTCACATCAATGTGAGCCTTCTACGTTAGCCGACGGCCAAGGTACTTGACTTTATTGTGTTGCAGAATAGATGAGTTGGTAATGTGGATAGGCGTACATGCTTATTTACACAGTGCGAAGGTGGCATGAGTACATTTATGTTCATTAACTTTGATCTTCCAAAGTTTTAGCCATTTCTCTAATATTGAAATATGTAAATTTCATATAGCTAATTGATTCATGAACGCTGCAGAATGCTGTGATCTGCAAAAGTTAAAGTATGGATTTCGGATCTCGTTGGCATATCAGAGGCGTAAATCAAATAAAAAAAGGTCTTAGAATGCCGCCTTGGGGGACTCTGCTTCGACTGGCTAAATTATTGAGGAATTATTTAGATTGTTGAGACATATAGTTGAATGTGTGAGAATATCTTTCAAAATTTTCCAAAGTCTACAGATGATTGGGGTAGCTCCAATGAAATGTCGACATATAGACAGCTGGGAAATATAGAAAACAAACTGTTTATAATTTTTTGATTGGTATCAATGTTAGAAGCTAATATACTGAATAATACTCAATTGTTTGAAAAGGTGAACTTTTCTTGCCACACGAGGTAACTGCTTAAGCATTTTACCAGTGATTTTATCAATACCTGGAGCTTTCCTGAGGTTTGTGTTACAGATATTGTTTTCGACGTCTTGAAAATGAAATCTCAAATAATTCCGCTGCATTATCTGCAATAAAAACGTTTTTCAAATGGTTAACATATAGCATCCCTATTTGAGAATCGGTTCTTGCCCAGTCCCCAGTGGAAGTTTGCAAAGGGTGTTTGGAATGATAATGGATTTACCTTTTCAGCAGCGCGCAAATTATTTATTTAGATGCAAGACAAACTATTGGCTGCGATTAGAAAAACCTTTTAGTATGTCAGTCTATAAATTTGCAGATGAAGCGCTTTACAAATATCCGGTTAGAAACATTTTCTGTCTGCCGTTGCGAATATTTTGGACCTAGCTTCGCTAGCAAAGCTTTTAATTGACGCAATCTCTTCTTGATTTAATAGGACCCAATACTCAATTCCCGGATCCTCCATGCAAATTCGAATGAATATATAGTTGGTGGCCCAAGTCTAAATTCCTTAGCCGCCAATTTCCTTAAGTGTGCAGCAATTCATATATACTCATTATACACTTGGGAACATGTCTTGTGTGCTCTCAATTCGATCATTGATAATAGACATGTATGTTGAATGTTGAAATTATTGGTAATGTTTTTTAATGAACACTAATCACATCTATTTGTTAATGCCAGTATACCCTGCTTAAAAGTCAGCAAACATTTTTCCTTTAGTGCTAATGCGTCTCACATACTCGTATTTGCTTCTTGGTTTATATTTTTTCTTTTATATTGTTTCAAATCGCAACTTAAAAAAAAAGCGAAAAATATTTTTGGCATCCTTTTTATGATCACGAATAAAATACTCAGGGTATTCCAAGGAACAAACACAAGCAGAGTTTAGTTCTTCCACTTTGTTATATTTGAAATTTAAACGTGTGTAAATGTGCATTTACTCGTATGTAAAAGATTTTTATAATACGAAAACATGTTTGCTTTTTTTTTTGTGTTAACAGCCTGCCCTTATTCGCAGCAGGCCTGAGAATGTGTGGAATGTTTTTCTTTTTAGGTGTTTAAATACAAACTATTTCTACAATAAGAATATCGTTTTTCAGTCCGGATCATCAAAATCGCGTATCGAATTGATCCTTTCTACGAATTTACAAGGCTAAATATAATGGCAACTGCATTGTTAATTCGATAGAGTTATACCAGACATAACTATTTTACTATCAGATGTGAAATATCGTTATGTATATTGCTTCTCTAACCCAATTTTGAGAAATAACACAAATTATTCGAATTATGTTGTTATATAAACCGGAAATTTACCATTGATATTTTTCTATAAATAAAAAAATTATAAAAAGATATTATATCTTAAAATGCTGAAAGTTGATGCAAGTTAAATTTTTTATTCATCGTTATAAAATGTTTGGAAGTGAGCATTCTTTTGTTAGAAAGAGCTAGTTATGGATGGCAGTATTTAAAATATTACAAGTTGTTGGTACACATGTCTGTTATATATGTTGGCAATATCAGCCATTTGGGATTGCCAGTTTGTTTTTGACAGATAAAAAGGTTAGTCATATTTTGGCGTGCTCTTCGATTTTTACTATTCGAAAAAATGGATCTAAGAAACTCTATTAAATTTTTTATAAAAAATGAAATTGAATGCGCACGAACATTTGAAATGTTGACTGTGACATTTGGCGAGTATATTATGAGCAGAACACAAGTTCAATTAGGGTATAACCGGTTTAAGGAAGGCCGAGAAGATGTCAATGACCATGCTCGTCCTGGTGGCCCAAGTACGTCAACACCGGTTGAAAGCATTAAAGAAGTGAAGAAAATGATTTTGGATAATCGTCGAATCACTATCAGATAGGTTGCTGATGATGTTGGCATATCGTTGGGCTGATGCCAAGCAATTTTTACTGATATTTTAGGCACGAAACGTGCGGCAGCGAAGATTGTTCAAAAATTGCAAAATCATTTTGACCAAAAACAACGTCGCATGGACATCGCTCAGAAGCTGTTGAACATCATAAACGACGATCCAGATTTCCCCAAAAAGGTCATAACTGGTGACAAATCATAGGTGTATGGTTATGACATTGAAACCAACGCTCAATCATCCCAATGGAAGCGTCCAGAAGAGCCAAGACTGAAAAAATTATGTCAAGTTCGGTCAACTGTGAAGATTTTACTCACTGTTTTCATCGTGAATTCTTGCCACAAGGTCGTACGTTCAATAAGGAATAATACCTTGACGTTATGCGCTGTTTGCGCGAAGCAGTTCGTTAGAAACACACGTGTTTTTCATTGTCATCCGTGTTTTCTATACTTATGTTTATTAATAAATTGTAAAAAACTAAATTATAACGTAATAGGTAGAGCTTTCTTTTTTTGCATCATGTGTGCACGTGTTTTTTTATTATTATTTTTTTTTTTGCAGTTTGTTTTTTCTCTATTTATTATTATTAATTTTTTTTCGTCCTATGTATTTTATTACCTTACGGTGTGCATGGTGTTGAACTAATTTTTATTATTCTGAGCAGTGTCGAAGGTATATACACTGGGCACTGATCAGTTTTAACTAATTTAATTTCAACACTTTAAATGCTCTGATAACGTTTGTTTTGGTCGTTCCGTCTGTTAAGTTCACAAACATTACTCCCTCTTTCCTCCTCATAGTCTAATTTCCTAGTTCCAGTACAATGCACTGCATATGTAGGGGCTATCCCCTGAGTACTGGTCCAAGATAAAAAAAGAAGAATTGTAAAAAAACAATCATGGATTTTGCAGCATGATAACGCACCAGCTTCACATCGATGCTTTTGCGTGAGTTTCTGGCCCAAAACAAAACCGTTATCATGCCTCAACCACCGTATTCACCGGACTTGGCCCCCACTGACTTTTTCCTCTTCCCAAAACTGAAGACACCGATGAAAGGATGGTGTTTTGCTTCGATTAAGGAGATAAAAGAAAATTTTAATCAGGAACTCTTGGCGATACCAAAAACCGTGTTTTAGAAGTATTTCGGGGATTAAAAAAAACACTGACATAAGTGCATTATATATGAAGGGGATTTTTTTGAAGGGAACAAGATAGTTATTGATGAATAAATAAATACTTTTTGAAAAAATTTAAAATAACGGTTAGTTATTTATTAGACCTTGTACTTGTGCATCAATGTTGAGTTTCGCTGCCAAAATATCTATTGAAATGCAAACGGGCCGTATCAACAGAAGATATACGCCTTATTTTCGAAAATCGATATTCCTGTATTTTGCCTTAAAACTTTAACGTTCCTCGTATCTGGGCTTTTTAATTGCGAATGTTATTCATTATTGCCAATAACATAATGGCAACTCTTTTTCTACATGCAGATTGATTTAGTTTTACTGGGTATACAAAGTGTACCAGAGGTTCGCTTCAAGTGGTTGATAACCGGCTGTGAGCCGCCGCCGGCCTTGTTTTATTTTATCTGGCCGTCGCCGTTATGTGACACTATCAGCATAATATAATTATAATATAATAATATTTCATACCAGTCACAATTCATAAACCTGTGCTTTTATGTATGTATTTTATACAGGGTGCTTGGTGGCAAATTTAATTTTAATACAACTATTTTAAAAACGGTGCGGGCGAAGGGTGGCGCTATTGGAATTATTGTTCGAATTTGTCAGTCACTATGGTCGAGTGAGCATCGCGCTTTCGCTGCGGAGACATTTTTTAAGAGTAATGATTCTTACGTAATGGCTCGTCGAAAATTTGGTACAAAGTTCGGTATTCGGTGAATATATGATGGACCGATTGTAAATTTAATTCGTTCGTGGGTGCAGAGATGCCACGCAACTGCTTCGGCTATGAATATCCCACGGCCAGCGCCCAGTCAATCTTCAACGACTCCCGAAAACGTTTACGTGAAATCCTCGACTTTCAATACGGAAAATAGCCTCACTGTAACTTCCAAGAGCGATTTTTCACGAAATTCTGAAAATGGATCTGAAGTTCCGTACTTTTAAAATTCAAATCACTCAAGAACTGAAAGGAAGTGACTTATTTATCTACTTTTCTTTACATCTTTCAAACAAACAAACAAACAACGATTGGTTGCTACGATTTGGTTTTTTTTTTTTTTTTTTTGAAAGTATCAGAACGCATAGAACAAAAATTCAAACAATTGAGTTTTATTCACTATTTTAGCTTCTAACATTGATACCTACCAAAAAACTATTATTATAATTTTTTCCTTGACCCATTTTTTCGAATAGTAAAAAATCGAAGAGCGCACCAAAACACGGCTAACCTTTTTATCTGTCAAAAACAAACTGACAGTTCGAAATGGTTGGTATTGCCTACATAAGTATATAAGAGACATGTGTACCAACATAACAGAAACAAAAATACGAAAGCATTAATGGTTATTTTTTGTCAGACCTCGTATAATAACCATTTTATTGAACTAACCCGATAATCACAACTTTTTTGTTCGCATTGGCAACTCAATAGGATAATTTTCTAATGTCAACTTAGATAGCCGGAAACTAAGAATTTCCGGTGTATCATTTTTTACTTCTTCATTTTTCACTTCTTTGGAATTCTAATTTTTACATTTTTTGTATCTAGGAACTTTGTATGCGTTTAAATCTAAACAGGTAACACTGTAAAACCTACAGGTAAAGTCAGTTGTCAATAAACAAGCCTATCTAGATGAAAAGAAATGATAAACTTCCAGTTCTTTTCCCCCAAAAACCCATAATAATTAATTCAACCCGGTTTAATTATATTCCCAATTCTGTTTTTACAACTCAAAATTGGTTAGCATAAACATGATTTTCATTTGCTAAGAAGATTTGCAACTTGGTCACTTACTTTGTACTATTATATTAAATGCATTCTTGACTGAATAGATATATAAGCAAAAAAATTAATACAATTATCAAATGAAATCAAGCAAGTATTATTTTTAAAAACCAATAAGATAGATAAGAAGAGATCATTTTTAAAAAAAATGGAGCCTAATAAAATCAAGAAAAATGACTTTTTGAAAAGATTTCGTTATTAAAATAACATGATTTAAATTTTGAAAAAACTTAGAGATATCATATTAATTTTGTTCTACTTTATTAGGTATATTTTACCCGCGCTTTTCTCTGCGTGGTTATGGCAGGAATAATTCAGTACACTGTTACCCATAAGGCTTGTTCGTACAGCTGTTTTTAATGGTTGTGGTTCAGTCATGTCTAACTGAGAATTTAAGTGCGAAAACACCGTTTGGTTTGCAAAAATTTTCCGTATTAGAAATTAAAACATTAAACCTAAAAGCGTGGGATAGGCCTATAAAAACGTAATCACTACAACAAAGTGGTAAATTTTTATATACATATGTATGTATGTATGTATGTATGTATGTATGTTTTTTTTTTTATTCGCGGGGTGAAAACCCATCGAAAGGCACTGGCAGTGATGGTGGTTGCCAGTAGTGCGAGACTTTAACTCGCTAAAAAACACCCCTTCGCCCTGACCCAGATGCTCCCCGAGGGACTGCCGCAAGGCTTTACGTCTCGGGGTGGGAAAGGTGATACACCCTACATCTAAACTAAACTACATTGATTCTGCTGCGAATCTGTTCTAACCTACGAAGTTCCAACAGAACCAATTTTACAAAACTACAGACGTACGTCCAGTTGCACAAAGATTCCAACATGATTGGAACGATACTGCTCGGACTGATGCTACGTCCTAGGACTGTTTCTAAATATTCCCTATCACTATTAAACCGTGGACAGATGAAGAACACATGCTCAGCATCTTCCAAGACATTACCATCACAACTCGGACAGAACGGAGTACTGTCATGTCCAAAACGGTACAAGTACGACCTAAAACAACCATGCCCAGTTAGAAACTGTGTAATATAGTAGTTCAAATCGCCATGCTTTCTTGATAGCCATGCTCTGATGTCTGGTATCAGTAAGTAGGTCCATCTTCCCTTGTCAGCTGTCGCCCATCTTTCTTGCCATTTTCGCAGACACGATTCTCTCAACCCAACCGAGATGTCCGAAGCGGCCTCTAGCTCGATCGGTATCATGCCGGCAATGACAAAAGCGGCCAGGTCCGATACAGTTCGGAATGCGCTACATACACGCAAGGCGATCAGCCTATACACAGGAGATATCAGGTTCACATAAGTAGGATATCTAAGTGAGCCTGACCATATAGGCGATGCATATAAGATAATGCTTCTTACTACACTAGAGAGTAATTTCCTCTGCAGATATTTTGGACCTCTTGTATTCTGCATGATCCGGCATAGCGCTGTGCATGTTTTTGATGCTTTACTGCCTATGTACTTCAAGTGCTCTTGAAAAGACAGACGAGTGTCAATCATGACCCCAAGGTATTTTAAACATTCCTTAGATTCTATGCTACACGTGCCAATATTTAGCCTGACAGTTTCCCTAATTTTCCTACTACTAATCAGAACCGCTTCCGTTTTATGGTCAGCTAGAGTTAGGCCCATTGATCTTAGCCAAGATCTTACGATCTGAATACTGGCGTTTGCAATGGTTTCCACCTCTAGTAACTCTTTCCCTTCACACACTAACGCTAAGTCGTTTGCGAATCCAACTATCTTCACCTTTTCCGGTAGATCCAATCTTAATACTCCGTCGTACATGACGTTCCACAATAGTGGGCCAAGAACTGAACCTTGAGGCACCCCACCAATGATCTTGCGCCTCTTAGTACCTTTATCGGTATCATAAACTAGCTCTCTATCCCGGAAATAGTCCCGTACAATTGCTAGTAGATACCCTGGGATGTCTATACGGACCAAAGCATTAACTATATGCTCCCAGTTTGCCGTATTGAAGGCGTTTTTTACATCTAGGGTTATAACCACACAATACCCTTTTGTTCCATTCCTCCACCTCTTCCCTTGGATAGCTTGAGCAGCGGTTTCTACTACAACTTTGATAGCGTCCACCGCTGACTTTGCTTTCCTGAAGCCAAATTGGTTATCTGATAAACCTAGGTTAGCTTGTACGCAATCTTCCAATCTTCTGCAGATTATACTCTCCAGAAGTTTTCCACTTGTATCTATCATACAGAGCGGACGATAGGAGGAAGGGTCGTCTAGCGGCTTGTTATCCTTAGGTAACAACACCAATTTCTGCCTCTTCCAGATTGTTGGAAAAGTTCCCTGAATCAAGCATGCGCTTATTACTTTCAGGAAATAATCAGGATGGAGCTTAACAGCCTCCTTCAGTACCATATTTGGGATGCAATCTAAGCCTGGTGCCTTCTTGTCTTTGAATTTTGAGACAGCACCTTCTATCTCGACGACCGTAACCGGAGGAATGTCGAATAATTCAGCTGGATAGCTGTGTTGCCATGTCGGAGCTTCCTGTTGAGGAAAAAGATGGTCTACAATTCCGTTGAGGATATTCTCTTCTCTTGGCGGTGATGGGCCAAGACATTTAAGTTTCCTGGTTACTAGCTTATATGCTAAGCCCCAAGGATTACTATCTATTTCATCACAAGCATCCAGGAAACACCTACGCTTGCTCCTACGAATTGCAATCTTCAATGCCTTTCTTTTATCCCTATACAACTGGTGCTGCACGTTATTCTCTAACCGACCCCTCGTTCGTGTATACCGCCTTCGGGCGCTAATACACTCTGAACGCAAGCTAGCAATTTCATCATTCCACCAATACACTGGAGGCTTATTTGGCGATCTTTTTCGCCTTATCATAGCTACATTGCAGGCACTAGTGATATTGCGCACTAATTGCACTGCCATGTCTTCTGCTGAACCAGCCATTTCCATGTTGTCCATGCAGGCTGCGAAGCTATCCTTATCAAAGGTATTTACCTTCCATCCTGTCAAGACACGTGCTTGTACAATAGCACGGGGCTGTGCGTCTTGCACATCTATTATTATAGCGCTATGATCGCTATGTGTATAGATGTCAGATATTCTCCAGTTCACTTGGGTTGCGATACTGGCACTGACGAATGTAATGTCAATTACTGAGCCAGCATCACCCCTTCTGAAGGTGTGTTCAACTCCATTATTGATGAGTACAACACCCAGTACAGAAAAGGCTTCCAAGAGTATTCTTCCTCTTGCGTTTGCTGAGGGACAGCCCCATTCAACAGCCCACGCATTGAAATCACCTGCTATTATTACGGGGGTTCTTCCAACTGCATCCGTTACAATACTGTCAACTATTACCCGAAAGTCTTCTATAGAATACCTAGGGGGTATATAACAGCTGTAAATAGTGATGCCAGATATAACCGCTCGAGCATATCCGCATTGCGTTGTTATTCTATCGCGTATGGTTAGCGTGCTGGTGTTCCATATTGCCGATGTACCCGTGTTATCGGAAACCCAGTTTACAGATGCCATGGTCCGATATGGCTCACTTAGAATAGCGACATCTACACTTATATCTCGAACGCTTTGCTTAAGAAGCTCCTGGGCTGCCTGGCAATGGTTGAGATTTAACTGTAATATACGCATTTTGGTGACTTCGGTTCTACTCTACTCCCTAAGTTTCTGTAGAGCTCTTTTATAAAACGGGCAAACTGCACCTCCGGTGACATGGTCACTAACGGTGTCTGCTCCCTTCTTGCAGAGCAAGCAGGATGGTTTATTGGAACAGGTTGCAATTTTGTGGCCCGTTTTGCCACACCGTAGGCAATTCCCTGAAAGGTCTTGCCCCTTACAGTTTCCTGCTACGTGTCCATAATCCAGACATTTAAAGCATCTTTTTGGTGCTACCTTTTCGCGTATTCGGCAAACCACCCAGCCAATACGTATCTTTGCCATCTCTATAAGGCGGCGAGCTATCAGTGCACTCACGCCAATTGTGGCGGTCTGTGTCCCACCGTATGCTCTCCTTAGCGACTTAACTGCCGTAGGGTGCAAAGCTTTAAATTCGTCAGATATTTTGACGAGAGCTTCATAAATATCCTCCTTAGAGGTTACTTCGTCTATATCCCTAATCTCAAGCCTGACCTCATGAGAAAGTGATCTAACCTTAGCAGCATCACCTAGCACCTCTTCTATAGCCGACCTAAATTCGCCCGTATTCTGGTGCGCGGGTCTATTCAGCTCAAACAACAGTTCACCCTTCCCTGTCTTCCTAATGCTCTTCACATTTTGACCCAGGTTGTTTAGCTTAGGGTCCCTCTTCACCTGTCTGAGAATATCCGCATAGGAAGTACCTCCACAGGTTTTAATCACTATAGCATCTGGTTTAACGGACGCTTTCTTTGTTTTAGCCCTTGGGCCAACCTTAACCCAGCCAGGATCTTTAGCACTTAGATCCGGTTTGCCAGCCAAGTTTGAGTTTATAGCCTTGGGTATAGTGTGTCCACCTACCCTGACTACTTTATTAGGGGTTGTTCCCCTATTCTTTTTAGCTCTGTTACCTTTTGGGCTTAAGTCCTCCCTTCTACGCTTTGGAGTTCCGCCCATCACAGGATTGAGCCTTGGTGGTTCGTCTGTTTGAGTATGCTTACTAGTATGTGCTTTCTTTGTACTACTAGCACTTCCACTACTCAATTCATCTGAGACCTGCATGTACAATGCCTGTATCTCACGTGACATTGTCACTATTTCCTTATGCACGTTTGAACGTGCCTTTAGGAAAGCTACGAGCTTTGAGATCTTCTCTCCTAGCCTCTGGACGTTATTTTGTCCATTTTCACTATTTTCAACGGTGCCTGGCACCGGAACGGTCCTACTCACCGCTGTAGGAGGTGATCTGGTTATCACCGATTTCTTAGCAAAAGGGTTTACAATTTCACCCATGCTCAACTCATTTATACTCTCATTATTATTATTATTACTTTTATTCATTTTTTCAGTTGGGTCCCCGCTTAAAGCTGTAGTCTCCGTTTGCCGCACACTCAATAAAAAGTTTTTTCTTTGTCCAAAACATTCACGTATTTTCCGGGTTAAGTTAATTTTATTAAAATTTAGTTCACTTTTTGTTGAGTGAATGTGCAGTTACCCTTGTAGTGACCCCGAGGGTGGCTATGCAAGCAGTGAGTTCCTCGCGAGGGTTGACACAAGGCCTTATGAGACTTGTGTACAGAGCCAGGTCGGGAGCTGATTAGGGTCATCTCAACTAACCCTGCACAGCCAAAAACTATTGGCTACAAACTTTGATCATACTTTAAGCCCCTGCCAGGGTTTTACCGGGACGGAGGTAGCTTCCGCATTAGCCCGTGAGCCATTTCAGCACGATGTCACTCGTGCTTAATCAGGTCACGGAATACGTCAGCTCCCAGCCCATAATCGTCTGCGTCAGGTCGTCATCCAATCCATTATCGCTGTCACACAGTTAGTTCATTCTCAACTTTTGTTGAGAACTATTCAGTAGCGCCACGAGAAGGCCGTGTGACAACTTGGTTTGAGCAGGGACAAGGATCGCTACCTGGCAACACCCGATGGGAAGCCAGCGCTTTACCTTGAACGCTCGCACCCACGCCACCTGTATGTATGTATGTATGTATGTATGTATGTATGTATGTATGTATGTATGTATGTATGTATGTATGTATGTATGTATGTATGTATGTATGTATGTATGTATGTATGTATTTATATATGTATGTTTTGTTTTGTTTTCTAGGAAAGTTAAAAAAAAATCTGTTCTCCAGTTCTTGCTTTTGTTGTAACTATTTCAGATTATTTGTTATTGTTGCGTTGAATAAATAAGCTTGGCGAAAACCGCTTGGACGTCATATGCACTTTGTACGTAATAAAAACTAAAGTGTTTTGTTGCGTGTAGCAGCGAAGTTAAACAAATCGTTCGACAAAATGGGGCGACGCTTAATGGGAAGCAACAAGATACCCAGTAAACATTAATATTCGTAACCAGTGGCGGTGTTCTATAACTTTGGCGAGAAGTTATTGCGTCGAAAACTTGTGTAACAAATTATTCCATCGTTTCTCGAAAACTGAGAAAAAACTGCGTCTGCAAATCAGGTCGAAAACTATTCAAAGCGATTACATCGTTACGTTAAAAATGTCTGAAAATATAAAACGATGCCGACATGCAATTTTAAAAATGAAAGCGTTAAGCTCTAAGCACTTAGACGACAGCAGACTTTACACCTTCACGAGTACAAATGAAGTTAGCTTCAAATGCTGCCGTCTGGTCAGCAACATAATTATTTTCAAGACAGCAGCAGCACTATGTGTATTTAAACAATACAAAATTCAGAGATGCCACATTTATATTTTACACAAATAAAATTAAAATTACTGACTGAAAACGTAATAATATCACGTAAAACTGTAAAAACCCATCAATTTATTTGTTTATTTTATTTATGTGATGTTTATTTCTATTAAATATTTCAAACTAATTTTAGTTCTTATTGCTGGAAACTTATATTTATAGTGGCAGCACTGCATTTATTTTTTGCTGCCTACGAAAATAGAAATTAGTATAAGTTGGCAGCAGCAGCAAATGCTGTTGTGAAGTCGTGCTGCTGTGATGTCGTTAAAATAATCGTGTGCATTTAAACACATGTATTTTATTTTTGACAGATTGCTGCTTGCTGTCTGCTGTCGTCTATGTGTTTATTGCTTCAGCCACTATTAGTACCGCCGCCGACCAAAAATTACTATACTTAAGAAATTTTGTTCGACGGCGTCACATTATAACCGCCGGCTATTCTAGAAAATGTATTGTATGACTCTAACGTTTACATTTTATTTACAAATACATACATACATACTTAAGCACAAAATTTTGTAAAATTAAAAAACAATTGCAATTTGTGAATTATGAAAAAAACATTATAAAAGTATTACAATATACTTTGTCGGGTTGGAAATTAAAATTGTTGAAATTACAAACTTAAGTATTCCCTTAAAACTTGTTGTGTGAAGGGTATAAAAATTAATTAAAAAGTTAAAATAAAAAAAAAAAAACAATCATTCTAAACTGTGTAAATAAATATATTAAACTTAATTTAACAGCAAAATACTTATTTTTTCAGTATTATTATTCATTTAGTGATGATTATTGTTATTTGAAATACTGTCTCACAGCCTTTTTATTTGCGAGAAATAATGACAGTTGAAAGCGGGAAATTTTTTCGCAAAAGTTTTACAGACACAGTTTTTCTGTAAAATAGCGAGTAATTTCCTTGCGTGACAGCTATTACTCACCAAAAAAAGTTATAGCTACAGTTTAGTGAGATAAGCAGCTGTTTGTTTCAACTTTGTTTCATTTCACGCGTTTTAGTCGAAAAGCTTCTAGTGGCGAAAGTTACAGAACACAGCCACAGTATAGCATTCGTATATTAAGAGTACACATTACGAATAAAGCTCTTATCTTTCTAAAATCTTAACTGTCGCGCCGAATGTGTATGTCCGCATGATCACAAAAATGTTCACCGATAGTAACATCAGCGTCAATAAGATTGAAACAATCACTAAATGCACTTTATACGTTTCATTTCTGATTTCTATTTTATTTTCTTTTTTATTCTGACCAAATCCAATAGTTAAACAATAGGGAAGAACTTGGAACTATTATATTGAACAGCATCTAAGCAGTATTAGTTACACTGAACCAAATTTCGTCGGTATTATTAACTAAAAAATTTTGTAAAACTTTACGAAAAAAATCTATTCAAATCAAAAGACTATTTTTTATATCACAACAATTCAGCTCCTGAAAGAATGTTAGGTTTTGTTAAAATTATAAGTTTGTAATTTTCAAAAAAACATTTCTTAGAAATGAAGACAAAATTTGATTGAATCAGTTAAATGTTAGTTAAAACACTAGTAACTAATTTTCGTCGTAAGGCGAAATCACACTCAAATTAATATCCTGAAAGAATGTTAGTTTGAATATAAAATTCGTTTATTTTACAAAATTTTGTTAATAAAATTCACCTTGAATAAATTTTTTGTATACTCGGCAAATTTATTTTATTAAAGTTGACCAATATTTTTCTCCTTAACTAAAGGTATGTATTATTGAACAAATGCCTGTAGAAATGAAAATTCTTTATTTTATGTAAATTATTAATCAGTGAACTTTTTTAGTTATATACATATGTACGATATCAACTAACTAGTTGTGAGTCCGAGTCCAACTTCAGTCAGAAGGATTATTTTTAATTATAACAATAATTGATGAGTAGTGTAGCTGTCGCTACACTACTCATCAGCACCCACTGGGATTCGAACTCGGGATCATGTGAGCATGATGTATTTTTTTTTTTTTTTTTTCAATAAAATATTTTTTAGGTCATAAATAACTCACATTTCTTTAAATTTACACCCCATTTTGCAGTATTTAGGTAAATTTTTAAAGAGACCCACAGACGACATGTTTTAATTCTGTTTTCCTTTTTTGACATGTGTGCTCACAAATTTGCATGTACATTTACGTCTATTTGTTTATTTTGCTTCTTTACCTCAATATCAAACTGGTGGTGATCAAAAATCGCTTGCTGACGTCGAAAAATGCTTGCTTTTGACATAGAGAAACTGATGTTTCAGCGGTTTTTTCTTTTCTCAGCGTGATAATATTAAGCGATTTAAGAATTGTTAACAAACATTTTTATTATTTTTAAAAAATAATTTAAAATATTTTTTTAGCATTTAATTATTTATTAAATCTACAAAATGAACTAACAATAAGTTTTCAAATCTTATTCATAAACATAAAAAATAAAAACGGATGTATTAATGCCGTCAAAATTAAGTATATTGCGTGCAAGAGGATTTGGGTGAACCTCCAGTTTACTGATGTATCTTATCGCGTACTTATAAAATTGGTAAAATACGATTATTCATGATTATTTTACATACCATGGAGCTGCAGTAATCATTCTAAGAATTTTTTTTGTCGCCTTTTTCCATTGTTTAACATTGAGGCGGTTTTAGAATTGCATTGTATAACAAAAATTTGCAATCCAAATTCAAGGTAGAATTTCTGCCCATAAGCCAATTTCGTTGCACTGGTTTTAGTACTAACTGAGCGACTTTTGCTTCAATGGTGTAAGATGTATTTCACTTTATCCGATCTCCTTACTATTTATATCACCTATATCCGAATGGAATACAACTCGCATGTTTGAGCCGTTGCCAAAAAATCTATTTTGGGTTTATTCGACCGTATACAAGAGAGAACGAAGAGGTTTATGGTTGACAGTAGGGCATCCAACTCTATTGCCTCACTGGAACATCGCCGCAGTGTAGAGTACGTTACTCTGTTATATCGTTACTGCAATGGGTTTTGCTCTGACGAAATTTTAGGGATCTTATTCCAGAAACCTGCATATTTTTGCGTAACATGCGTTCATCGTCCAGAGTTCATATATTTGTAGTCGATTGCACAGGGAATCGTACTACACATTACAGAGAGAATTCGTTTTCCAGTTGTATACCTCGTGTTTGGAACAAATTGCCTGAAGACGTGTTTCCTGTCTGTTACAACTTCGAAAAATTTAAGTCATCAAATGTCCACAAACACTACTCCCTCTTTCTTGCTCTTCTATTTTCCTAGTTCTAGTACAATGCACTAAACATGTAGGGATTATGAAAAAGTATATATCCAAGACAATTTATTTTTTAGCAACAATGGACTTAAGGCACTTTTGTAAAAATAGTTTTTACTCGTATGGAAAGCATGTTAAAGTTAAAAATTATAAATACTTTTAGCATAAACTGCAGGCGACCGATTGTGCGGGATCTCCCTCAATCCTCATTTGTGTAAACGGATCCTTGCCTCTATATATTATATTTTGAAATACAGGGTGGCTGATGAAAGCTGCTACCAAAAAAAAAAAAAAACGTAATAACTTATTTTCTGAGTAACTAACCTGTTTCATTTTTATTGTATTTTATAGATTGATCTTTAAATTTAACTTAAATGAAGAGTAGTGGGACAATGAAACAAGAATGTGGATAGTGCAACTATCACGCTTTAGAGTCCGTTTTTTTTTCGTCCAAAGAGAATATAGGCACACGTTTGGCGGCTCTCCTCCTTTCAGATGGACTATAATGATGCTCATGAAGAGTTCAGCCGCGGCACAATCGCAAAAAGGCCTTATCATCGAGATCTCAGCAGAAAACTATCGTTGCTGTAGCTGCTGCCATACAATCCAATCCTAGAGTTTCGAAACGTAGCTTGTCTGCTCAAATGGGTGCAGTAGACAGTCACTGCAGATAATTTTACACCAAGATCTAAACTTATTTCCATATAAGATTCAATTAAGAAGCGAACTGAACTGGAGACTTCCCGATTCGCTTTTGTGAGATCATTCAAATTGTGTCAGAGGATGAAAACGTCCTGAACTGCATTTTTATGTCTGACGAGGCTCATTTTGATTTAAACGGCAATGTTAACAAACAAAACTGTCGAATATGATGTAATTCTAACCATCAGATACTCAATCAGATGCAATTACATCCACTTCGCATCACAGTGTGATGGGCAGTTTCTTCAATGTTCATTGTCGGTCCTTACTTTTTCGAAGAAATCGGTCTTACTGTTACGGTCAATGGAGACCGTTATTTAAAGATGTTGAAAGAGTTTTTCTTTCGAGAACCCCTTTCAAAACTGTTTGATTTCAATAAGATGGAGCACATAGCCCCACGCCTGTTATGACAGAATTGAGGCAAAAATTTCCCAATAAACAAATTTCAAAAAACTCCACATCGAACGGTAATTGAGACAGTTCCCGCTACAACACTCCAGGCAGTAATGCATGACTTTTTGATAAGATGTCGTATATGCGTTAACGAGGGTGGAGGCCATTTGAATTCAATTATTTTCAAAACTTAATAAAGTACTCTAATAAAATTATGTTATTTTTCGAATGAAGTACTAAAAAATAAATTACATAAAATTTACAAAAAGTTATTTGAGTTTCTTAATATAGCAAAATTGATCAGCCACCCTGTACCTTATACTTCCTATTCAAAGTATATATCCAGACATCTTGAACGTTATAAAAGTTACAGACTTCTTTTCTGAGGATTGGCACCAGCATATTTTCTTAATTTAATTTTATTTCACAATTTTTCTGGCCCCATTGAAAATTAATTTTATAACATTTTTGGCTCATTATTTTTTTCGACCGTTAAAGCCAAAAGCGTTGCTGCCTGTATTAAAAAAATATTTTATAATTGAAATGATTAACAATATATGCTTATAAGATTTAGTTTTTTCATTCTCTATATGTCTAGGGACGAAACGATACGAGTAAATACAAGTAAATACTCGATACTTTTCTTTCGATACTAAGAACTTTTGCTATCGATCCTTTACTCTTGAGTACCAAGTAGGTATCGGTCAAAACTACTAGTATCGATCAGAAATACTCTTTTCGTATTGACAGGCAAAAAACTGACTTTTACTATAATTTTATTTGTTTTCAAAGTTTTTATACAATAAATTCATGCAACCCGTGCATGCTAATGGGACTACCAAAATCGGGTGTATGGTTGCATTTAATAAAAATTACGATAATATTGCAGTCACGATCTTAAGATACTAAAATAAATAGTCCAGTTACTAAAACCATTCGAATTTGTCGCTAAAAAATTTTCAAGCCAGAATTATGTGACTTTGCCAAAGATTATACTAATGATAAATTGTCTTGCATCCAAGCTACAAAGTTTTTCTTCCTCCATTGAATGTGACAGTTACAAGACAAACTGTTGGGTGAATGTAGTAGAAGAATTGTTATGATAGAATTCCTGCGTTTTTAAAATCTTCGCTTCCCGGATCCTAAGTAAGACACTTCCATTTCAGCCAGTGGATCAGACGTTTAAGGTTCTTATGTTGCCCCTAACAGGGGACCACATAGTGTATTCTGACTTCCAAAGTTGTGCTTGAATATTTTAATTGCATTATCTTATCATATCATTTGTATACGCCATCATTTTCCAATGCTAATGCTTACTGGGACATGTTCATACCGCTGTACCAGTATGCACATATATACTAATGTTTATATTTACGTGTAGTGATGTTTGTTTTCTATTCGTATGGTTGCATAAAAAATTATGCAGGAAAAAATTTAAAAAATAAAAAGTTTCTTAGCAAATGCCAAAACCAAGTTGGTCTTAAATAAATTGACATTTAATGGAGACACTTTGTTTTAAAGCGGCAAAAGCCGAAAGGGAAAAAACAAAAGCACAGAGAGCCAAATAAAAGCAGATGTATGTACTCGTAGTATTAAAGGCTGTAAAGGACAAAAACATTCAAGCATCTAGAAAGAAGTCTGGCCGCTGGAGTTGGACCTGTTCTTACTGTTGATGTCGCCGTTGTTGTTGTTGGTTTTTTTTATTTGTTGTTGTTGCGGTTGTGATAGCAGCAGTTAAGCTATCGATATATTAAATCTAAGTGCATATTTGTAGGAAGTAACATAAGCAATCTGCTTGTACTTCTAAACACATTTGTTCAGCTATCAATTGCCGGCTATTGTTATGTATTTCTCTTTTGCAGCCTGTATTTGCCAAGCGTCCTACAAAGGCATGTGGGTAAGTACAACATTTATAAGAAGTATAAACAACAGAAGCACTCTTCCGTTTGTTCCTTGTTGGATGGATGCTAATGCCAAAATGGTGGAGTCAAATAAATAAATTGCCTGATATAAGTAAATTCTTGTTTCAATTATATCCATGTTAACATAATAATTTAGTAAAAACAGAGGAGTTTGTTTGTATTGTTGTTGGTGCATCGTTTTCGTACGCAATGAATGCAACAGAGACATAAACAAAAGTTTTTGCACTCGTCTTAATAATTTATTTTGATATAGTTCTAAAAAAAATCAAAGAGTTCACATGGCTTTAAAATGAAATACATCGATGGATATGCTTTAACAAACATTTTTAAGTGAAGGAATTTGTTCCTAAAATACACTGTAATTTAGTCTATAGTATATTCCACAGTGAGAAATTTCGCTGAAACATTTCGCTTATAAATCTTTAAGGCGAAAGAGTTGATAGAGAAACAGTAATAGTGTTTGCTTATGAAATTTTGTATAGATTGCTGTCAACACTAGGGCGATCGAACGGTTATTATTAGACCGATTTTTACGGGGTTTTTTTGTTTACCGGTTTCTTGTTTAGCTGGTTGTTTTAATGCCTATTTTTCGAATACCGAATAAACCGGGTTTTTACCACGGTTAACTGGGTTTTTAATATTTAAATGTAATAATACTTACAGACATGCTCGTAATAGAAGTACGTTTATGACAGATAACCTAGAAAAAAATTTGTTTCATAGTTACAATATACTCGTATCTAGCTTAAACACGTATTTCTATTAATCTTATAATAATTCATAAATCAATGACGGCTTAGAAAAATACGTTTTTTGCGATCAGTAGAAGCTTTTGTGGACTTTGTTGAAGATAGCTATATGCACATTTAGTACAAAAGAATTCAATCACCAATTCCATATTGTTAATGCATAAAAATAAACTATTTTCTCTTTATAAATGATGTTAATGCATTTTTTGCAGTACTAATATTCTGTGGACTTGCAATGGCTTCTTTTTATATAAAAAATACATACTCGTACATAGTTTGTGACGTGATTTTGTCGTCGGCTGAGGTAGCAAAGCGACGTCCAGGGTCTACTTACGGATCCACGAACCTTAAGTAATTAACAAGACAGCATTTTCCTCTTTGAGGCTTACACTAATCCAATTTCTATTTATTCAGTATTTACAATAATAACAACAATGATAGGTTTAGGCTCAGGATGCTTGCGGTTCGGCTTTAATTTCGTCTGTGCGGATTTAATCTGCGGTGATGATTGCTGGTGGCCTTCGTGTTGACACATTTCGGGTTCGGTACAACAACGGCTGCTGACGAGAGGTCGATTGTATCTTTGTACGGACAGGCTTCGGATTTGGTATCGCAGTCGTACTCGGCATACACTTGAATCGGGTATGGCAGGAAATCTCTCGGGTTCGGTATAACAACGGTTAATAGTGAGAATTCTTCGTAGGACGGGTCAGGTGTATCTTCGTACGGACTAGCTTCAGGTTCGGTATAGCAGTCTTACTCCACGGACACTGAAATCGGGTTCGGTAGGGACTCTCTCGGGTTAGGATAACAGCGGTCGCTGGTGATAATTTCCTCCTAGGGCCGGTCGTGTGTATCTCGCCACAACGTGGGTATCTACGAAATGGAAAACAGAGCAATTGTTGTTGGAACAGTCTAGCCCGAAGGCTGCTGGGGGAACAGTCACCCGAAGCTGCTGGGTATACAGGCAGCCGAAGCTGCTGCCCGAAGGCCGCTTGGGGAACAGTCAGTCGAAACTGCTGGGTATGTAAAATCAGCTGAAGCTGCTGTTGAACAGTCTAATCCGAAGACCGCTGGGTATAATGTATGCCCTGTAGGGGGAAAAAATGCTTTCGAATATTCGCGGTATAGATATCTTTCAATATCACCTGATGCTAATTGTAAATAAGGAATATTATGTACGAAGCAAAAATGTATGCTTCGTTACAAGTTTATTACTGCCCTTGTTTTAAGACTATATCATACCAGCGGAATCTAACTTAGCGTGTAAAGCGTTATTTATCTGTCATAAATTGCCATACAATGTCTCAGACCAACCCAAAAGCGTGGCAAAGACTCTTTGAAGCTGAAAAACCTAATTTAACAGTGCTTTAGAGAGTAAACCTTACGCTTTAGTCCGTTGACACCAAAACAGCTATTATTATTTTGTGCGCTAATGAATAATCACAAAGCAAATAACTAAGATGATGCCGAAAAATTGACAAAACAATTTTCTAATGTGCATCACGGCACACGAGATCACACGAGCTTTAGCGACTCCATCTCTATTGATTATATCTACTTAGTGATTTTTGTCAAACAGTGCTAGTGAACATTACTGTTCATGACATATGTTTAATTTACTCATTTCAGCGTAAAATATATGCGCTAGTATAGGTTGGTCCGTATGTTGCTCATAAAGACGTTAGTGTGACAAAGACGAAAATTATGCCATTCGCAAAGAAAATGAAAATAGAGATCCCTACTGTAAGGATAAACGGTATTGAGGTTGCTCCCAAGACTGAGATGAAATATCTGGACATAATCCTGTATAGGAAACTCACATTGGAATCGCACCTTGAATCTATAAAAAAGGCAACAACATGCCTCTGGACTGCCAAAAAGCTACTGAGTAGATCTTAAGCCCTAAGATGACATACTGGTTATACACTCAAATGGGCTGTAGTATGGTCGAGAAAAACCAAACAGGTAACAGTCATATAAAGACTGCGCAAGGTTCAGAGACTTGCATGCCTATGTATCACAGGAGTTATGAAAACCACCCCAACGACGGGCATGGAAGCTCTTTTGAACCTAACACCGCTCAAGGTGGCTGTTTAAAAAGAGGCGGCCGTTTAGGCTGTCTCAATTTAGAAAGGCAAAAACTAAAGACAGGTAACCTTATTGGTCATCTTCCGACTAGCTCATTTACCAAGGAGTTTAGGAGCATCTTCCCAGCAAGGAAAGTGGTATACGAATGGATCCAAAACCCTCCAAGGAGTGGTTACGGAAATAGTGAGGCCTAGAGCGGGCAGATATAACTATAACTCTCAATAAAGACACTACAATCTTCCGAGCGGAATTATACGCAATAAGGAAAGTGGTTGAAATACTCTCCTATAGGGGACAATCTCTGATAGCCATTCAATACTGAATGCAATGAGCAGTTGTGTCTTTACTTCTAGGTTAGTACTGGAATGTCACAACAGGCTAAATGAACTGGCAAGCCAGCACCAGGTTACTCTGATCTGAGTGCCAGCACATTAGGGGCACTACGGCAGTGAGATGGCTTGCATCTACGCCAAAAAAGGAGCAGAGGGGACTATCATTGGCATCACCCCAACATTTGGCTTTAACAAGGGTCTTTTTAATTAAGAGATGATAAAATGGACGGAGTCCATCGTTGAGCAACATTGGAGCGAGACAGTTGACCTAGATCATTTCAAGAAATTTCTAAATTTTAATACAAAGAGGGCCAAATGTGCTCTAATACTGGAGAGGAAAAGCCTCAGAACGCTGATAGGTGCACTTACAGGCCATTATACCTGCCTTAAATACCTGTATAGGATGGACATTTCCAACACAGAGATTCTGCGGTGAGAAAAAGGAGTCAATTTATCACTTGACCATCCACTGTGGAGCATTGGGATACAGGAGATATAGGCTGCTACAAGCACATATGTTAAGTGAATGTAAATTAATATCAATCCCAATGAAGGCGCTTGTCCGTTTTCTTGACATACTTAACCCATAATGGGGCGAAGGGACGCATAATACATCAACACTGGTCGCAGTGGATGTGGCCGATGAGGGCCACATCCCATCCAATAATAATAAATAAATAATGGTACAACAAATTTGGTTAAAGGGCTTAAAAGGAAGTACTGTTAAACGTATATAAAACATTTTAGAAAACTAAGGTTTGAAAAATTGGGGGGACCACTGATTCGAATGCAGTGGAATCAAACTTTCAATACATTCTACACATATTCTTTGTACCTTTTCATATGTCTAACTAAAATAAAATAGTTTTTCAGTCTTTTTACTTTGTTCTTTTTACAAATTACTTTGCTTTATTCAAATTGTACTTTAATACTCAAAATCAAATCTTATTTGATTAACAAATTTGGTTTTAATCGATTTAAAACAAAACGGTTAACTGGTTTTAATACCCTTCACAAAAATGTTAAGGGTATATACAAGTTTGTGATTCCGTTTGTAATTTCTACAGTTTTTTTTTGCGACCCTATAAAGTATATATATTCGGAATCAGAATTAATGGAAAAGTCGATTAAGCGATGTCCGTCTGTCCGCTGTTGAAATACCGTTTCTGAGAAAACCATTAGACTTAGAAACTTTTTTCTTTCACCATTCTTTTACCCCATCGATTCATGGGTTTGCTATTAAAATTCAGTAATATCGGTCCACGTATAGCTGAGATATATTCAAAATTCCGAAAAAAGCCATTTTTTTTGCAGTTTTGTATGAAAATTTTTGAAAACAAAAGTTGTTCGTTTTGCTTCAAACTTCACACACTCATTAAGTATGGTGACCTAAAGGCAAAAAAATTTTTTTTCAGATATCGGTCCATATATACCCGAGATATAGCCCAAATCGGATTTTTAATGAAAATGTCGCATAGGCGAAGCTAAATAACTTTTTTTTTGCTCAAAAGCAGTTCTGGTAATAAAATTATGTTACATAAATATGGAAAATGAAAATTTCCGATATCGGTCCATATATACCCGAGATATAGCCCAAACCGGGTTTTTCATGAAAATGTCACGTAAGCGAACTTAAACAACTTTTCTGTGCTTAAAAGCAGTTCTGGTAATGAAATAGGGTCATATAAATATGAAAAATGAAAATTTTCGATATCGGTCAATATATACCCGAGATATAGCCTAGACCGGGGTTTTCATGAAAATGCCGCGTAAGCGAACTTAAACAACTTTTTTGTGCTCAGACGCAGTTCTGGTAATGAAATTAGGTTACATAAATATGGAAAATGAAAATTTCCGATATCGGTCCATATATACCCGAGATATAGCCCAAATCGGGGTTTTCATGAAAATATCGCGTAAGCGAACTTAAACAACTTTTTTGTGCTCAAAAGCAGTTCTGGTAAGGAAATAAGGTTACATAAATATGAAAAATAAAAATTTTCGATATCGGGCCATAAATACCCGAGATATAGCCTAGACCGGGGTTTTCATGAAAATGCCGCGTAAGCGAACTTAAACAACTTTTTTTGTGCTCAAAAGCAGTTCTGGTAATAAAATTAGGTTACATAAATATGAAAAATGAAAATTTCCGATATCGGTCCATATATACCCGAGATATAGCCCGAACCGGGTTTTTCATGAAAATGTCACGTAAGCGAACTTAAACAAATTTTTTGTGCTCAAAAGCAGTTCTGGTAATGAAATTAGGTTACATAAATATGCAAAATGAAAATTTCCGATATCGGTCCATATATACCCGAGATATAGTCTAGACCGGGGTTTTCATGAAAATGCCGCGTAAGCGAACTTAAACAACTTTTTTGTGCTCAAAAGCAGTTCTGGTAATGAAATTAGGTTACATAAATACGGAAAATGAAAATTTCCGATATCGGTCCATATGTACCCGGTCCATATGTAGCCCAAATCGGGTTTTTCATAAAAATGTCGCGTAAGCGAACTTAAACAACTTTTTTTTGCTCAAAAGCAATTCTGGTAATGAAATAAGATTACATAAATATGGAAAATGAAAATTTCCGATATCGGTCCATATGTACCCGGTCCATATGTAGCCCAAATCGGGTTTTTTATAAAAATGTCGCGTAAGCGAACTTAAACAACTTTTTTTTGTTTAAAAACAGTTCTGGTAATGAAATAGGGTCATATAAATATGAAAAATGCAAATTTTCGATGTCGGTCCATATATACCCGAGATATAGCCTAGACCGGGTTTTACATAAAAGTGTCGCGTAAGCAAACTAAAACAACATTTTTGTGCTCAAAAGCAATTCTAGTAATGAAATAAAGTTACATAAATATGAAAAATGAAAATTTCCAATATCGGTCCATATATATAGATAGATATAGCCTAGAACGGGTTTTTCTTGAAAATGCCGCGTCAGCGAAATTAAACAACTTTTTTTGCTTAGAAGCGGTTCTGGTAATCAAATAGGGTTATATAAATATGAAAAATGAAAATTTCCGATATCGGTCCATATATACCGCAGATATAGCCTGGAACGGGGTTTTCATGAAAATGCCGCGTAAGCGAACTTAAACAACTTTTTTCACCTTAAAGCAGTTCTGGTAATTAAATAAGGTTATATAAATATGTAAAATGAAAATTTCCTATATCGGTCCATATATACCCGAGATATAGCCCAAACCGGGTTTTTCATGAAAATGTCGCGTAAGCGAACTTAAACAACTTTTTTCACCTTAAAGCAGTTCTGGTAATAAAGTAAGGTTACATAAATATGGAAAATTAAAATTTCCGATATCGGTTCATATATACCCGATATACAGCCTAACAGGTTTTTTGATGAAAATGCCGAGTAAACAACTTTTTTGTGCTCAAAAGCAGTTCTGGTAATGATATAAGGTTATATAAATATGGAAAAAGAAAATATCCGATATCGGTCCATATATACTCGAGATATAGCCTGAACCGATTTTTCCAATAACATTTTTTTTTGCTGAAAAGCAGTTCTTGTTGTAAAAGAAGGTTACGAAAATAGAGAAAATTTAAATTTCTGATATCGGTCCATATATACCCGAGATATAGCCTAAATCGGGTTTTTCATGAAAATATCGCGTAAGCGAACTTAAACAATTTGTTGTGCTTAAAAGCAGTTCTGGTAATGATATAAGGTTATATAAATATGGAAAATTAAAATTTTCGATATCGGTCCATATATAACCGAGATATAGCCTCAACCGATTTTTCCATTAAAAATTTTTTTTTTTTTTTTTGCTGAAAAGCAATTCTTGTTATAAAAGAAGGTTACTAAAATACAGAAAATAGAAAATTCCGATATCGGTTTATATATAACCGAGCATATTTAGGTCACATTTTAGATTCGGCCCAGCCGAATATACTACACTCTTACTTGTTTTCTTTAATATTTGACCGAAAATCAGAGTTTTCCAAATTGCCACTATTCGAGGTATTCGAAAAACGATTTTAGAAAAAAGTCGACCCAAGTCAACACTCTCCAAATTCTTATGCGCCAAAATCGCCAATAGTAGGCTACTCGACTATAAGTGGTGTTACATAAAGATTTTTTAATTGCGTTACGTCCATTGTTGAAATCGCTTTAATTTATAAACAGCTGGACCATTTTGGCAGTCTTGCTGCTAACTTTAGCACATTTTTCTGATTTAGCTGCAAGTTTTCTATTTAACAGTTAGCATTTTTCAACCACGTATTTAGCGTTTTTCAGCATTATTTTATATAAGAATATTAAAAATAGTAATCTTAATTAGAAAATCTACCAGTTTTTGTGTTTTGGTTTTTTTGTTAATTACACATTCAGGCAATCACGCGAATGAATATTAAAATCTGGCATCTCTGTTAGAAAAAAATTTTAACTTACTACTGTGCGAATGAATATTAAAATCTGGCATCCCTGTTAGGAAAAAATTTCAACTTGCTGCTACTACCGAATTTTATTTAGAATTTGTTGATGTCATTGTAGAAGAAATTACAGCTTACGCCATTTTTTTAATATGTAATTCCTCATGTAATTTTTCATGTCTGTCAAAATTCTAATTTTTACAATGGTTTGTAAAACTCGCTCACAAACGTATATTGTCTATCGTTGGTCTCACGAAGAAGGCATTTTCCTTGCATTGAGCTCTTTTAGGGATTCTACTACGTTTCACAGAAGTACACAGTGTCACAAATAATTAGTTATATAATTTCATACATATCGCTCTTACAAGCAATTGAGCAAAAAAGTTACTTTTAGATGTACCTATTTATACAGTTTCCATTACGATTTTTCCTTCTCTTGTAAAATTGCAATTATGTTTGTTAGGGCCTTTCTACATGAGACCAACGCTATGCTTTTTATTATTATAAAAAATAATTATTTAAAACATATTAAAATATTAATGTGTTGAAATGTCTTCCAGCCGACTACTTTTACCGCCCATAATCAACCGCGGCTGAGTTGTTCGCAAGGCGTAGAGTTCTAATGTCAGATGATAAAACATAATAGTGTTTTACAGAAACAAAATTTTTAACAGACGACAGGTAGGCATTTAACATTGAGAAAAATGACATCAACATTGTTAAAAACAAATCGTGTGTTATCAACTTTAGGAATATCAGTGGCAAAAACTAGGTTTATATGAATGGCTAAATAAGAATTCAATAGTTAATATCTGCTTACATGTACATAAATGAATATAAAAGTGCATTAAATAAAAGTCCATTCAGTGGACTGGCTATATATGTAAATGAAATTCCCGGTTTTGCCATTAGCAGCGCCGAAGTTGAACGAGTGGGTTTAGTGGCATTAATCTCATAAAAATATGAAAATTCGAAATAGAACGTCATTCTACTGTGAATTCGCTACTTTAATATTACGTTTGTACGTAGGCTATTCGCAACAAAAAAAACTGTAATAAAAAATAAAAAAAAAAAACAATACAAAATGTAAAAAGTTAAAGAAGTAGAAAGAAGGTTCATCGAGTTCTTTTTAATCGTGATGAAAAAAAACAAAAATCTTATTCGCTTTGAAAAAATGTTGAAAGACCAATGTCATCGGCATGCGGAAACGGGCGGCAATCAACTGTTCTATTTGCCGCTTGGGTTTATTTTATATAGCAAATGAACGCAGCTAATTGAAGGGAGAGTTTGTGTATTTAAATTAATGAAAGGAAAATATTAAAACTTTTTGAAACAAATAAATAAATAAATTACATTGTTAAAAATTTTCACAATAAAGAAAATTAATTGGTTTTCTTTCTATTTTCGTAATTTTGTTCGTTCCCTTTTTCGGTTGGGAAATTGAAGCCGCAACATAAATGCAACACTGCTGCTTTGTTGCTTTTAAAGGCATTGCCAGATTTAATTAAAATGAATATCTTAAAATGTTTGTAGTAATATTTTTATAAAAAAATAATGTTTTTTTTTTTGTAAATGGGTCACATTGTTATCCTCCGCTGCCGCATGCCGCTTACATTGGCATTTCACATTTCTTTCTTTAACTTTATTCAATAAAATCTTTCACTAGCTGTGATTTTTTATTATTTTGCAACTGAAAAGTATTTGAAAGTTCGGTTACCGATTAATATAATACGACTTTTTGTGTCATTAAAATATGGACCACAGTATTATGGAATTTAAGGAACAATATTTTGTACACTGTTCTTAACTCAAAATGATTTATATCATTTATCAGTGAATATGTGTTTTCTGAATAGAAGTTGTTAATACCATTTTTTTATGTTTTAATACCTACACGAACCCATGAATAAATATTTTTTTTATTATATTTTTTCTATATAAAAATATGCTTATGGTTATTTAATGAGCATCGATCATTGTAATCTAAACGATAAGATTTTTTGGTGGACCAAATTAACTTCATTGATTCAGTAAATATTAAACCAACAAATAAGACAATATAACCCAATATCAGTCCCTGTGAGTATCACTTCATAGACCATAACTTGATTCAAAATTTAACTAAATCAGAAGCTAAAGGTAAATAAATATAAACAACCTCGCTTATTCCTTGAATGGATACGAGAACAGTTTGAAATGCTTTACCAAAATCCTCCTAGAGGACTGGGTACACCCGCAAATTAAATTCAATTTTGGCGCGATACTAGCCTACATGATACCCAAGAGTATCAGACATATGCTATCATGTGCTAAAGGTATTGATATTTTGACCTTTCGAGTGTGATGCACGATGTTACACACTACACATAATGACGTTGATAGACAGGAATTTTTCCTTGATATCTCACCTTAATTTTGCTGTATTTAAATTTGGGGACAGGAAAACATTAACTAACAATAAATACTTAAATTTCCAAAGCTGAATATTAACAAATGCAAACATTTGCTTACTAAAGCTCAAACTTTTGCTGCTTGTAAACCATGTGTTGAACGTAGAAATACAAGGTTACATTTGAACTATTTTTTGTATGTTACTAGAACCCTGTTGTTCTAAGGTCACGATGTATGAAAAATCGAATAAGGACTGTAAATATAAATGTTTTATAATTGTATAAATGTTTTTGCGACTACACTCATAGAAAACCCGTTGAGACTGTGATGTACTTGAACATCAATTCAATGCCAAATGTCCTCATTTTTGACCTTTGACACACTCTAATTATCATTAGTGACAATTATGACAATTATTTCATCAACGAAATGGCATGCTGGCATCATGGGAATGCTTTGTCGGAATACGTATTGATTCGTTGATCACGTGATCAATACAATGATACTCTAATATAGAATGGCGCACTAACATCAGACCAACTATAATTGACATTCAATTTGATGTAAAAATCTCATTGATGTGATGGCTGATTAACATCAGAAAAATGACTAAGTGAAGCAGATTTAATGACAAAATATCATGAGTACCATAGCACGCTATCATCAATTAAACTTAAGCGGCGATTAAATTTAATGCTTTTAAAAATATATTCAAACATGTAACTTTATATTTTACCATTTTCAAGAAATCAATCAGAATTAAAAATGTTCTAATACTTTTGGCTGTGTGTCGCATTATCATATTTTAATTGTGTGTATGCTATGTAAGAGAAACTTCTGTCTTTCTTTGCTTCCTAGTTCCTTTTTTTACTCTCTACGCTCTCATTGTATTCGTTAAGGCCGCATATGATGATCAATATGATGAGTAATATTATGGTCAGCGTTGTCAACTTTTAAATTCAAAACGCACCAAAATGGGAGAAAAGTTATTTCAACGCAAACGCACCGAATTTTGAATTTTTCTTTTCATTTTAAAAAATCCATTTAGTATTATAAATAGTATAATATTTTTATATTAAAAAAACACGATAACGAAACAGCCTTTCCGATCAATAGCTAGAATTCGTGTTTGTCAAATTTAGCGTCTAGTGCGATTCTGTTACTACTATTAAGACAATAATATAATGATACAATACTTACAATAATTATAACGATATTTTATCAAATTTATTATTCAGCAATATTGTTTAATTATATTCACTGCCAACTGAAATCAGATGTTAGTTTTACTGACTATTATTCTGTACACAAAAATACAGCTGCTTACCGTCGTTAAAATTATATTGCAGGAGTATGCAATCGTTACTGCAGAGGATAAAATATGTAGAAGAAATTTACGATTATCGGATCATTAAAAGTTACAGACTCTATTAACAGCAATTCTATCAAACATAATGTAAATTTCATTTGTGTTTTCGTAAGCGAACAGTGAAAAGCAGTTGGCTAGAGTGGGTATTTTTAAAAGAATTTATTGAGATATAGAAAATTTGCCACAATTATAACCAATAAAAGATGAAGATTACCATAATTAATATGTAAACGTTTTGGAAAAAAATATAATTTTATTAATAATTTAGTAATATATCAATTACCAAAACAGTAACGAATTCATGCGCCATCATAAGTACGAACGTCCATAACTTGCATTTATTATAATATTTGACAAACCTGGCTTGATTGTTTAATATAAAAACACGCTCTAAAAGCAGCAAGTTTTATAAAACGAAAAGTTTATTTTTCCAAAGCTGAGTATTAACAAATTATAATACAGCACAATTGTCTTACTTTGTGCAAATAATAAGGGTCGTTCTTCAGATCTGTGTTCTGATTGTGCTCTGCAAAATGAAACGTAAACATGTTGGACACTTTTTTCTTATATTAAAACAATTTATTGAGCTGAGTTTGGTTCAGTGCCACCGAAATTTAAAAAACGCACCCAAAAAAATTAAAAAGCAAACCACGCACCAACTAATGAATTTTTCGCACAAATAATTTTGAAAAGCACCAAAAACGGTGCGAAACGCACCGAGTTGACAACACTGATTATGGTCTAATTATGTGTTCGCTTTATAGCTATACTCAAGGTTGTCAACTATTTATAACCAAAACGCGCTTTAAATTTACCCAAAAATCGCTAAAACCGCTAACCTATATTTACAAAAAAAAAAAAGTAAAATAAACCAACAGCCAAAATTTGAAGGTTTAGTTAAAACAAACAGAAACAAATATTTAAATACAATCTTAAAATTTAAATTCTCTTTTCAAAGATTCAGAGATATTTAGCGTTTACCGCCCAAAATAAAAAGAAGTACCGGTATAGTAATATTTTATAATATAAGTTGTTAACACAATCAAACAAACAAATCTCAATGAGAGAGAAGAGTTAGTTTTTCAAAAATATTTTTATTTTTCAATATAATCTCCTGAAATTTCAATGCACTTAGTCCAACGCTTTTCTAGCAATTCTATCCCTTGATTAAAATAGTTTTCCTCAAGGTCTTTAAAATACTGGTTTACAACTGTGATTGCAATTTATTTTTAGGTAAAACGCTTGCCAGCAAGGAATTTTTTTAGATTTGGGAACAGGTAAAAGTCACTGGGAGCTAAATCAGGAGAATAAGGTGGCTGGTGAAGCAACTCGTACTTTAATTCGTTGATTTTAGCCATTGTTAAAACACTCTTGTGCGCTGGTGCGTTGTCTTGATGAAAAATTATTTTTTTGTGTTGTAAGCTAGAACGTTTTTCTCGAATTTGTACATTTAATTGATCCAAAAAGTTGCAATAGTACTCTGAATTTATTGTTTTACATTTTTGAAGATAGTCAATCAATAAAATACCTTTGAAGTCCCAAAAAAACCGTTGCCATAACCTTACCAGCCGATTGAATTGTTTTTACCTTCTTTGGGGCACTTCCTCCAGCTTCAGTCCATTGTTTGGAGTGTCCTTTTGTCTCTGGAGTATAGTGGTGGATCCATGTCTCATCAACAATTATGAAACGACGCTTAAAATCCATTTTATTTCGCTTAAAACGATCCAAAACAGCTTGAGAAATGTTCATTCTTATGCGTTTTTGGTCGACTGTTAACAAATGCGGCACCCATCATGCAGAAAGCTTTTTAACCTGTAGTTCTTCATGCAAAATTAAATGGACTTGATCATTTGAGATGCCCATGATATTAGCTATTTCACGCACTTTTATTCATCGATCACTTAATACCATATCATGCACTTTGGCTACAATTTCTGTTGTTGTTGCTGTTTTTGGGCGTCGACTACGTGGTTCATCTTTAATGCTTGTACGACCACATTTAAATTCAGCAGCCCAATTTTCTACTGTTACAAATGAAGGAGCACTTTCACCTAACACATTCAGAATATCATTATGAATTTCTTATCCCGTTAAAACTTTTTTACGTAAATATTTAATGACACCACGCATTTCTAATTTTTCCATTGTAAAAAATCGCGTATGCGCCTTTTTTGAACACCTGTTTCTATATGAAGGAGTTACCAGATCGAAACAAAATTTAACATGTGTTCATAGCAGAGATGGAAGTTTCTAAAGCACTTAAATTTTTTCTGTTTATACCGCGTTTTTTCTGCTAGGCTAAGAAGTTTCCGAACCGCCCTCGTAGATGCGCTTCGTGATAGTGTGTCATAGATAAGGCCTTTTAAATTGATTCATCGACATATAACAATATTCAATCAATAGAGAGTCAGTATCACTTTCTAAATTATCAAAATTCGCTGTAGGCTTTTTAAAATATTCAAAAAGTCATTATACAGGGTGGCCCAGAAAGACCGAAGTGGTGTGAATTGCTTATAACTTTTTATTTAAGAGATATTTTTTTAATATTTTTTTTTTTAAATACATTAAATTTATGGGGAATATTTTTGGATTAGTTATTAAAAATGATATCCCGCAAGTGGTGGCCATATTCTGCTTCGCACAAATGTGCTCTTTCCAACACATTTTCCATGACCTTTCGCAAAACTTCCGGTGGTATGTTGTTAATTTCTTCTCGAATATTGGTTTTTAACTCCTCAATAGTCCTAGGCTTATTAACATAAACTTTTCCTTTTAAATAGCCCCAAAGAAAACAGTCTGGAGCGGTTAAATCCGGGGAACGCGGAGGCCAATTAAAATTGCTGTTACGAAATAAATTGCATAGTCAAGTCGTTGCTGGTAATCTGTTGGTTTCAATTCTTGGACAAGTTGAATTTTGTATGGAAACAATCCTATGGTGTGCAAAATTCGCTGCAGCGACGTCCTTGAGAGGCCCAGTTGTGACGAACGTCTCCTGGTTGATGTTTCTGGATCCTCCCGAATACTCTCCTGTACCACTTGAATATTGTAAGCCGTGTGGACAGTTCGGTGTCTGCCGGGACCAGGAAGGTTCCTTACTGCTCCTTGTTCTCGAAAATTTGCAACCAGACGGTTTATTGTTGACTGAGAGGGTGCAACCCGCACATTAAATTGACGACGGTATGCACGCTGAGTCAACACAATGGACCGTTGATTTGAAAAGTAAATTTCAACAATTTGGGCACGTTGTTCAATTGTGTATTGCTCCATTATAAATTATCCAAGTCTTCTTTACAAAATACTGAAAAGAAAGGAAAAAAAAAATTACAATAAAAAAGTTATAAGGAATTCACACCACTTCAGTCTTTCTGGGCCACCCAGTACAAAAAAACGCTTTTTTGTCGGATTTTATAAGAAAAGCGTTAAGGCGAAAAAATGCGGTTGTGTAGGTAACGAAAAGCAGTAAATCTTGCGCGAAAGACGCTAAATTGGCAACCATGGTTATACTTATTTACCTTTGCTTAAACAATACTTGCTGTGATTACAAATTTACATCAATATGATGCACTTTTTTCTATTTCTTAAAAAATAATTTAAATATAAAAATAATAATTTAATTCTTAAAAAAAAATAGGAAATACAATACTATTTATCCTTTTTTTTTTTTAAATCAATTTTCACAATTTAGATGTATAGGGTGTTTTTTTAAGCCCGATAGAACTTGAAATTGTAAAAAATAACACAAAAAATTAAATTGTAATCAAAATTTTTTTTTTATTCGAAAGGTCAATACGTGACATTAACATTTGAAAATGATTTCGGGCATATGGGCACCGCGGCTGTTCTTGACGAAGCGCATTCTGGACGTCCAATTTTGGGCCACTTTTTCGAGCACTGCTGGCCGTATGTCACGAACAACACGAACAATGCTGGCCTCCAAGGCGTCAATTGTTGCTGGTTTATCAGCATAAACCAGTGACTTCACGTAGCCCCACAGGAAATAATCGAGAGGTGTCAAATCGCACGACCTTGGAGGCCAATTGACAGGTCCATTTCTCGAAATCAACTTATCGCCAAATTTTGATTTCAGTAAGTCGATGGTTGCGTTCGCCGTATGGCACGTAGCGCCATCCTGTTGAAACCACATCTCCTCCGGATCAATGTCATCCATATTTTCAAACAAAAAATCATTGATCATGGTGCGGTAACGATCTCCATTGACCGTAACGCGAGCTCCGGCCTCATTTTTGAAGAAATAAGGTCCGATGATGCCACCAGCATGAAAACCGCACCAAACAGTGCATTTTTCTGGATGTAATGGAGTCTGTAGGGTCTCTTGTGGATTGGTCTCACTCCATATGCGGCAATTTTGCTTATTAACAAACCCGTTAAGCCAAAAATGCGCCTCATCGCTGAATCGTCTATAAGTTGCGCGAATCGACGACTGATTTTCAAAGTAAATTTGGATAATTTCGTAGCGTTGTTCAAGCGTGAGTCTATTCATGATGATTTGTCAGAGTATACTGAAACAAATAAAAAAAATGTTTCATCAAAATTTAATTTTTTGTGTTACTTTTTACAATTTAAAGTTCTATCTAGCTTAAAAAAACACCCTTTATTATAATTAAAATGTAGCGCTTGATGGTACTCAATATGTGACAAAATTCTGTTATGACTTTTTTTATTCAGATTGATGTCAGCTTTCGCATCACTAACGACTATTTACATAATATTGATGTCACAATTCTGATCACCCGCCTACATCAATATAAATATGCTTTTTTCTATGAGTGCACAAAATTCAGACTGTTTTAATAAAATACAATTAACGATTTATTGGCTTCTTTTAAAATAAAATTTGCAATGAAACGAGTAGTCCGAAATCAATCAACCGAAATTTATCATAGATTATTATTATCGTGCAATTTATAGTGTCAAAACTCAAATGACTTGAAATTAGATAATAGTATTAATATATTCACAAAGTCCACAAATATCTTTAAGTGTAAATTTTGTAGAAAATATGCTAATGTTGCAAATATTCCTAAGAAATTTTATGTTTGTATCTGTGCGCGCAAAAAGATTCACATGATTTTACACTCCTCTGTTTTTGCAGCAACTCATATACGCCAAAACAGCATCCTCGCAATCAAAAACATACCAACATACAAAAAAAAAACAAATATGCAACTACTAACAATAACAAAACACACAATTGCATCAACGGCAGCAGCAGCTACGGCAAGAACAACAATATCAAAATCAATAGTTGTATCAGCACCTGAAATTGTTTGCAGTTAATTTTTTTTTTAAGATATCAATATAATCTCTTGTTGTCGGCATTTAATCTTCATTCTATTGTCCTCCACATCTGGTGTGCTCGAAACACACTACTCGCCACTTAATGTCTCTACTTAAACATCGTCTGTCTCTCTGTCCGCATCTACATCTACAAAGTATTTATTTGTCTCTGGTAGATGCAAAGGTTTTAACAAAAATAAGCATATTTTGATATCTGATACAATTGTTTTTTTTTCTCATTTAATTATTTATTGAATCTTCACAAAGTGAACTAACAATAAGTATTCAAATCTTAATACTAAATACATAAAATTAATTAAGTCCAGCCAATGCTAGACAAAAATGTTTTATTTTGCACGTCAATATCGGTGAAATCGCCTATTTAACGTTCTGATGGTGGCAAGGGTGTCCCTCCTTCCCAACCGAGAGTGGCCTTCGAAATGAAGTATATTGCGTGCAAGACGATTTGGATGAAGTTCCAATTTACTGATATACCTTGTTGCGTGCTTTGAAAATTCGTTTTTTACAAGAGGAACACAGAGATCCTTATGAATTCGTGAGTTTTTTACGTATCATGGAGCCTTTGAATTTTTTCAATGTTAGAAGTTGAGGCGGTGCCCCACAGTTGAATTCCATAGCACCGTATAGGCTTTAGAATTGCGTTGTATAATAAAAGTTTGCAATCCAGCTTCAATGTCGAATTTCTGTCCATAAGCCAATTCAGTTGCGCTGCTTTTAACTTTAACTGAGTAACTTTCGCATCTATGTAAGACTTCCACGTTAACCTACAGTCGAGATGAATACCAAGGTACTTGACTTCATTTTGCTGCGTAATAGGTGAATTGTTAATTTGGATAGCTGAACATGTTTGTCTACGCAGTGTGAATGTAACGTGAGTACACTTTTGTTCATTAACTTTAATTTTCCAAAGTTTTAACCACATCTCTAATATTGAAAGATACTCCTGCAAATTTCGCGAAGCTTCTTGATGGTTTTCGTGTACGCTGCAGAATGCTGTGTCATCTGCAAAAGTTGAAGTGTGGATTCGGGATCTTGTTGACATGTCTGAGGCGTAAATCAAATATAAAGTAGGTCCTAGAATGCTACCTTGTTGAACTCCTGCCTCGATTGGCTTAAGGGGCTTATAAAATCGCCTTCTCTGATAACAAACTTCCGGCCGCATAAGTAGCTTTCCAGAAGCTTGTGAGTGTTTGCAGGCAAAATTTACTTTATTTTGTGCATCAAGCCGTCGTGCCACACTTTATCAAAAGCTTGGGAAATGTCAATGAATAAAGCTGAACAATACTTTTTGTCTTCAAAAGTCTGTCTTATGACGTTGACTAGTCTGTGTGTTTGTTCTATGGTGCTGTGTTTAGCCCGAAAGCCAAATTGATGATCAGGGATGCATCCCACATTGTCAACTTCGCCATTAACAATTTTTCGAACAGCTTTGAGATTGTTGGCAATAGACTTATTGGTCTGTATGATCCTACTTTAGTGGGATCCTTTCCTGGTTTGGGTATCATAGTAATCATGGACACCTTCCACTCTGCAGGATAATACTCGAGACGTAAAATAGCGTTAAAAATAAAAACAAGAATTCTTCTAGCTACACGAGGTAGCTGCTCAAGCATTTTACCAGTAATTTTATCAATACCTGGAGCTTTCCTGGGGTTTGTGTTACAAATAACATTTTCAACATCTTGAAAACTAACTCTTAAAGACATAGGCGGTCCAACAGCGTATAACGGTAGTTCAGCTGAATTATTCGCTGTATCATTTGTGGTAAAAACATTTCTCAAATGATTAACATACAATATCCCCTTTTCAGAATCGCTTCGTGCCCAATCGCCAGTTGAAGTTCGCAAAGGTGGCTTACCTATTACGGGTCTTTTCAGACCTTTTGCCGCTTTCCATAGCGAATAATCGGATTGAGGAGTACCATCAAGACCTTCCAGATAATTTTTAAGGGAAGCCATTCTTTGGGATTCAAGCAGATTTCTTAACTGAGTTATGCACTCTCGTAGTGTGCATGTAAGCTGGGGAGACCTGCGAAGTTGCCACTCTCTTCTAACTCTTCTTTTTTCTGTTAGAAGTTGTTCAATTTCAAACGAATATGTTCTATTGCTCACATTTCTGGATCTTATATGGCCAGTGATAGCACGTTGTACGGCTAGATTAAGGTGTTCAGTAAAATCGTTAATTGACACATCAATATCCTCAGGCGTTCTCAAGGCAATATTTTCCGTACAATGTGTACTCAAATATTTTTTATATTTGAACCAATTAACTCGAGTGACGGTCAATTCCAAGTCACAAAAGGGGGAACCAACCCCTTGGGGAAATGAAACAGAAACTATAGTTGGTGAGTGATCTGATGAAAAGTCTAATGAAGGCTCCGAGGAAATAACGATTTTTTCATGCAAATATTCGATGCATATATTAGTTGCTTGGAGATACTCCTCACATGTCTCGTTCATTAAAGAGTGTTTAATTCTGGATTTTATTAGAATTGCCGATCCTCCGCAAGATCTTCCACGGGGATCTTTTGTGTCGTACAGCATCATGGTTGTCATGGAAACCGTAAATGTATTTATGGATTGAACTAGAGTCTGCAGAGTTGCCTCAAGATTGCTAAAATTTAGGTCAGATTTTGGAGGCTTGGGCTCCTGATTCAAGTTCTTTGGGGGTTTGCACGATTATATGGCTGGCTGACTGACTCATCTGGGGAAAACTACTTTTAGAAATGATATTTGACTGCTGGGGTTGGTTAATGGGTATTGATGGCCTGTTTGTCATTGACCGCTTAAAGTGATTGTAGACAGGACAGCCCCTGTAATTTGCAGTATGATTATCTCCACAGTTACTGCACTTTTTAACACTTGCGTCGGCCTTTGGCTTATTGCACTGAGTTGTGCCGTGAAGTTCACCACACACAACGCAAACTGCGGGCAACTTACAATAGGCCTTAGTATGGCCAAATTCTTAGCAGTTAAGGCATTTAACGGGTCCTAGATGCTTATGTGGCTCCTCAACGGTAACCTTACGATGCAAAAGAAATTTAAGGTTATAAATTGGATGAACTTCACTTTTTTTTAGGACAACATCCCTGGGTTTTAGTTCAATCCTAAACAAGATCCCTCAAGATCTTTTCACGGTTCCTAATATTAACAACATTTTTTATTTTAAATCCTTTTTCTTCTAATCCAGTCTTAATGTCATCCGTATCTACACAAGGGTCAACACCTTTAATAACTACCTGAAGGCCTTTAGCACTTTTAAGTTGATAGGTGTAAAAAGATCTTTTCTCTTTCTCCAGAACGTCAGACAACTTTCGGTATTCATTTTCACTGTTTACCTGGATTTTCGTTTCGATGATGCTGCCATGCTTTACTGATGTAACGTTGAAGGTGTCTTTGCCGATTGCCGTAATAAGTTGTTTTACCAGCTCACTAGAAGTAGGCACTCTCAAATAAATTGGTGGCGGTTTAAATGTTTTCTTAGATGTTGTTGGCTCATCTGTTTGGAGTATAGCAAATCTATTACCATCCGTTGCCGAAGTCCTATTATCATCTTTACAAATTTTTGGTTGGGATATTTGAGCTGATTTGGGGCTTGGCTGCCTTTTAACCACGGTTATGTACCTGTCCATGCCTACTTGTGTTTTCGGCTTATTAGCAACAATTAAACTGGAGGATGGTTTGTCTTCAGTTGTCTATATTTGGCGAACACGATCGCGGGCGTTTCCTATCTCTAAGAGACAGGAGATTTTCCAATGATTTTTTCACAGATTCTTCCTCTGAAATCCAAATGTTTTTTCTACTGGAGCTAAGCTCTTTTTCAGAATTACATCTGATAGGTACACTCATGCAATTAATTGTTTCTATTTTTTTTATTTACAAATTTAAAACGGTAATAAAAAAATAAAAAAAAAATGACACAAAGTTTTTGTCTTAATAAAATTCACTCTGTTCACCTATTACGGTTTTTACTTAATCCCGTTTATTTTTTTTACTTGCGATCAAAAACAAACACGGCCGTTCACTATCGAAGCTAAACAACGACTGATACAAATATAGTACAAGTTTTAGTAAACAGCGGACAAAGAAATGGAAATGGGGGCAAAGGAACAACCTCCTCATCTCAAATACTCAAAGGCCGACTTATGCAAAAAATATATTTTTAAATATATGTCCCCTAAAACAAAACTTTATCTAAATGGGAGACAAATTGAAACAAATTGTGTTAACTTTCACTTTCAGTTACTTCTTCAAACTCCCCTGCTAACACATCTTGATGCCATCATATTATTTGTACAATATGTACTCCATACATATGTAATGTTCTTCCAATAAAGTTCTAGGCGACAATCGATTTCGTTTAATTTAAGTCTCTTTGTGCCTTTATTATTGTTGTTTTAGGGTTTTAACAACCGAATGTGCAGCATGTTATTATTTTAATAATACGTTTGCAATTTGTTAATTGCTACTTTACTCTTGCACACAATATAAAACATAAAAGTCATAAAAATATAATATTCACCGGCTACTTATCATTAAAATAAATTGACTGCACGCAATATCGAAAAGTTGCAAATGAACATAATACAAGAAACAAAAAAAAATGTTGCCTGCTTCATCCATTCGACAAGTTGGCTAAAAAATTAACACATTGTTTTATCATCTGCCAGTAATCTGCTGCGTGCAAAAATGTCCCAAAATTTTGCAGCAATAAAATTATATCGTTAATATTTATTTTTAAGTTGTAACATGGACTCATGTATGTTTATATTGAAAATTACAGTGGATTTTTTTTTCTTTGCTTCGGGATCTTGAGTTAAGGAAAAATATAATGTTGCGAGCTTCGTGCTATTTGTAAGACATGTGTCAACTTGTTGGTTACTCGTGTTTGTCACAAAAAACATGTTTTCTAGTTAAAGGTTTTTTATATCCAATATACCAACAGGTGTGAAGATGATATGTGTGGAATTAGCTCCATTTTTAGCATCCCTGTTTTTTAACATAAACTGTTGTACAACTGCTGTTATCTTAACAGGACTAAATACTTAATAACAGTTACATTTTATTTACAGTCATTCAAATTACTGTGTTGTCGGAAATCCGAGTAATTTAGATGAACTGTGGGCACATGTGGTGGAAGCTTGGAACGCCATTGCTCCAAGTGGTTGCAAACATTTAGTAGAGAGTATGTTGCGTCATATTGAAGCCGTTATTACTACAAATGGAGGCTATACATTATATTAAATTTCAAAATAATCATTAAATATGTAAGTAAGCATAAACTCAATTAAGTGTCCCAATAAAAATGTAATTGTTACAATAAATTTTTGTAACTTTACTTATAAACAAGGCTTCAATTAATAATTGTACCAAATATCAGAGTGATTAGGAGAATAGGTTTTTTCTTACACCCATATTCGCTACCAACTAAAAAACATTGGGACAGTAATTTGAGTGACTGTAAATATAATGAAATAACATTTTCAATGGGAAATATTACTAACATGTCTATGTTAAATTTTGTGTAATTTTTATTATTAGATGTACAACTCTGCTTCCGTCGTTTTGCAATAGATGGCTGTAGCGGTAAAAGATAGTTAAAAGAATTAGATCGTACATGTCATACAATAAGTTGTGGTATTTGTAAATATAACGCCATCGATATATTAGTCGATTTGTGTCTGCATCATAAAGTTATTCTCGTTTAAACATGTCAGCTTACAAGTGAAATTTTCATCATTACCGCGAGTTTTTCATTTTCCATTTATGAAGAAATCTACGACTGACGCTCATTGAAAGCTCCTAACTACCAACGCCTTAAAAACGGTGACGTAAAACACCATAATGGCGGTGGAAGACAGAGGCACTACTTGATCAAGACTCGTGTCACATGCATCAGGAATTGGCAGGATCATTGGGAGTGATGTATCAAACTATTTCAAAGCACCTGAAAGTTATGGGAATGATTCAGAAATAAGGAAATTTGGTGCCGTACGAGTTTAAGCCGTGCTATGTTGAACGATGTTTGTTTGCTTGTGAACAGCTGCTTGCAAGGCAAAGACGGAAGGGATTTCTGCATCGGATTGTGACTGGGGATGAAAAAAGTGTTCATTACGATAATCCTGCATATAAGCCGAAAACACAAGTGGGCATGGACAGGTATGTGACCATGGTTAAACGTCACAGAAGCCCCAAATCCGCTCTCATAACATGTCAATCAAAAATATCTAAAGATGATAATACTACTACAGCAATGGAAATCCTTCAGACTGATGCGCCAAATACTGCAACAAAAAAAAACATTTAAACCGCCACCAATATATTCGAGAGAACCTACTTCTAACTTATTACGGCAATTGGTAAGGACACTTTCAACGTAACATCAGTTAAGCACGGAAACATCAATGAAACAAAAATTCAGGTAAAACATGAAAATAATGATTGCAAAAAATTGTCTGACGTTTTGGAAAAAAAATATGTTTTTTTAATCTTAGTCAGCGACGGGGAGCATTTTCATTTGAATAGATATGTTAATAAACGGAATAGTCGGTTCTGGGCTTTGGAAAAAGCTGAAATTATTCAACAATCATCTTTTCATCCATTAAAAGGAGGAATAATTGGACCTTACTTATTCGAAAATCAACACGGCGTAACGGTAACTGAGAATGGGGACAAGACCACATCGTATACAGCCAGGATTACAGTACGCAGTATCGTCAGATGTTATGTCCTGTATCCTGCTGAGCAACTTGGTCAGGAGGAATCATTTAACCTTACTTATTCGAAAATCAAAACGGCGTAACGCTAACTGAGAATGGGGACAAGACGGTGCAACATCGTATACAGCCAGGATTACAGTACGCAGTATCGTCAGATGTTATGTTTGTAAGTTGTGAGGCATTTTAGCTAATTTTTTCTGCGATAAAGGGGCAAAAATGCATTGCCCGCTCTGAGGTATATCGGACTTCGCATATAATGTACACCGACTTAAAACCTCCGCTTTTCTATTTACACTCTGGAGTTGTCTGTGCATTAGTTCGGGGTAATCCCTATCTGTGGCACTTCTTGTGCCTATAAGCTAGATATATCTATATGTCTGCATCCAGAACCGCTTATACTTTAACTTATAAATTCAGCTGAGTCAAAATCAAGCTTATATAGCCCTAGAATTTTTTCGCAGTATTTCACTATTGCGTCCCATTTGGTATCGTTGGAAATAATGGTCTCTACGATATTTTCCAATACACCCGTTTCTCGCTCAAGCTGCTGTCAATCTACATCCCAGCGGGAGCACTTAAAAAAGGTATGCTCAGCGTCCTGTATTACGCAATATTCCTTATATAAATAAAAAGGAGCGCTGCACATCCCTATTCTATGAAGGAATTTGCGAAAATATCCGTGGCTGGATAATATTTGGGATAGTAATTAACCTCTCTTCACCCCCCAATTATCCATTTCTCAATATTCTGGATAAGCCTTGCTGTCCATCTTCCGCATGTGTCAGTGTTATATTCGCCATTCAGCTCGCATAATATCGATCTGCCTGTTGTGCCCGTTTCGCATTCTATCTGCGCTGAGTATGTTAGTCTCGAGTCCAGTTTTACCCCTAAGTAGATCATTACTCTCTAAGTGAGTAGTGTGGGGCCGTATATAGGAAAATGAACCTCTAAGGATATATGACGCTTGGTCAACAACACTACTTCGGTTTATGGGTGGCAAGCTGCAGGCCGTGCGCCTCCAACCATGTCCTTGCTCATATCATTACCTGTCTCAGATTTCTCTCGACATCCTTTACATTCCTGGTTCAAATTACTGTAACGATGTCATCCACTGAAAGGGTGTAATGTGGAGAATGGACCCTTGTGCAGAGATATGCGTAAGTTTGTAAAGCAAACGTTAGTTTTCATTTGTGTTCCACATTACAATCCACATTTGAAAACCATTTGAGTAGTACATTTGAAAAAAGTTGGGAATAAATGAATTTCTCAATTCGAAAATATTTTCCCCTTTTTCTTGAGAATACTATGTTTTTCAATTTGATTTCAAATCAGTATCGAACGTTTGTCGTTTGAAAAATCATCACTTTCAACCTTGTGCTTGTTGGGTGTTTATAGTTCAGGCAGCTCTAATTGACTACAAAATATTATCTTGGTTTGTTTCATGGTTATGGCATTATGGCCAAGTCACGTCTAACTGAACCTTTTAATACACATTCATTCATTTATATTCATTTAGTGTGGTTTATCAAAATATTTCACTTTAAATTATTTCTATAGTAGGACATATGAAGCGAGCTGTATCTTCCGAAGCATCTAAATTACATAATGTACAAGTACCACCAATATTGAAAATCTTGCTTAATTGACTACACGAGGCGAAAAGTTTGAAGAGTACGAGGGCTGATCACAAAATAACCGTTGTATTCAATTTTTTAAAAAAGTATTTACTGATTCATAAATAACTATCTTGCCCCCTTTAAAGTTATCACCCTGCGATATAATGCACTTATGCCAGCGTTTTTTCCAATCCTCGAAACACTTCTGAAACGCGCTTTTTGGTATCGCCAACAGCTTCTGTTTCGATTTTTCTTTTACCTATCTCCTTAATCGTAGCAAAACGCTTTCCTTTCATCGGTGTCTTCAGTTTTGGGAAGAGGAAAAAGTCAGCGGGGCCCAAGTCCGATTAATACGGTGGTTGAAGTATTTATCATTTTGTTTTTGGCCAAAAACTCACTCGGTTTTATTTTTGGCCAAAATTTCACGCACAAGCATCGACGTGTGAGCTGGTGCGTTATCATGGTGCAAAATCCATGATTCTTTTTTCCACAATTCTGTGCGGCACATAGCTTCAAAGTAGTATTTCTTATTGACCATACGACCTCGTGGCAAGAATTCATGATGCACCACGCCATTGTAGCCGAAGAAAACAGTGAGAAAAACCTTCACACTTTACCGAACTTGACGTGCTTTTTTTTGGCCCTGGCTCTTCTGGACGCTTCCATTGGGATGATTGGGCTTTAGTTTCAATGTCATAGCCATACATCCATGATTCGTCACCAGCTATGATCTTTTTGAGGAAATCTGGTTCGTCGTTGACGATGTTCAACAGCTCTTGAGCGATGTCCATGGGACGTTATTTTATGCGCAAATTTTAGTAAAAAATCGAAGAGCACACCAGAACACGATTAACCTTTTTATCTGTCAAAACCAAACTGACAATCCGAAATGGCCGATATTGCTAACATATGTATATAACAGAAATGTGTACCAACATAACAGAAAAAATTCGAAAATCGAGCAAACGTAACTCACGAAATAAAATAACGGTTATTTTTTTATCACACCATATGCATATATATTGTAATATGTGATAAATGTATATTGTAATAAGTGAAAATATTGTAATATGTGAAAAAGAAGGGTTTGCCGGCAATCAAAAACGCCACTGACGCAGATGGATGCATAAGTGTTTAAAATAAAAAGGCAGATGAATGCCAAGATTAAATTTGTCTTTATTGAAAATAACAACTGATTATATAAGGGAATAACGGGATATGAAGCACGAAATGCATTCCGATGTTCCAGAAAATATACAAAAGCAATAATAATGCTTAAATGCAAAAATATAATAAGAACAACATTATAATCCAATAAGAAAATTAAAGATTGTGAACAGTGCAACGAATTTAAGTAGTGGTATTGTTAAAATAAGTTACAAAAGTAAAAAGTATTTGGGAGATTGAAACGGTGTCATATCACGTATAATGTCATAATATTTTATATTAAGCTTCGAACAAAAAAGTAAGAAAGTTCTCTTAATAAGACTTTTTAAACGGAGTTTGCCGTAACTAAACCGTAAACATTTCAGCTGACTCAAATTTAAAATAATTTATGTCAGAATGCTCGCAGTAATCATATTTTTTCATACTAATATTTTAAGACTTATGACAACCCTTTGTATAGCGTAATTATGTGTTTAAATAATAAAGTAATATAATAAAATAATACAATAAAACAACATTTAATATGCAAATAGAAATGATGTTTTGTTTGCGTAAAATAAGTTTAGTGTTAATAAAAAAAAAACACTACAATATTGTAAGCTAGTTTAGCATAAAAATCTTGAAATCAGAATGCATTTTGATGAGGTTAAAGATAAATACACTTCATATTATAACACTGCAGTGAGCTACGAGTAATGAACTTTTTTAAGAATTCATTTTGCATCATATTTGAAACATTATTCATTACCAGTTCAAATTTATTTCAGAGTGAATTGAACAAGATTTATTATTTGATTGATTAAAGAAAGTTTAAGAAATTATTTTGCACCTCTTTTCTTTTTCTTTCAGACCGCTTTACACTGGGCTGCTAAGCATGGCAATGAAGATGTTGTGAAATTGATTGCAGGAACATACAAGGCCGATGTAAACGCTCAGACGGTAATTTTTTGACAACTTTTTGTTTAATAATTTCAATAACAGCTTTTTCTTTCAATTTGGTGGACTTTTGTCTTCGCTTTGCACTTCTACTACAGAATGGGGTAAGTTAACAGATAATCACGTATAAAATCCAAACATATGTACATTAGAGCGACTCACCAAAAAAGTGTTTTGTTTTTTTTTTTCTTTTTTAAGATTACATTTAAAATATCTCGGCTCCAGCTTTGACCTGTCGTGAGCTGGACTATTTTGAAAAAGTGTCTGTTTTTGCATGTTTTATCAATTTGATAATCTGTTTCCTTACCAACATATACGCCTCATCCATATATGATCCACAAACTTAATCCGCTATTATATTATACCACAAAATTGCGTTCATATATATTTCAGAGCACCGTGTAAAACACATCTAATTTGCAAAAATCTAAATTATTTACATACTTTAATGTGCTTGACAAAAGAAAAAATTTAATACCCATATTGCTCTATGTAAAACGAAGGGTTACCACCCCTTTGCATTTTTTGCAAAACACAAACTTCCAAACAAAAAAAAGCTGAGACCCGTATTTAATTAAATCGACTAAAGATTAAAATATGTTAATTTGGCATTTTTATAACAAACAACCGCGAATAAAGAATTCAAAAACCCTTCATTTTTACAGAATATCATTAAGAAAAGGACATGGATGGTGTTTCTTGGAAAAATTTTATATCGTATATGTTGGTAAGGAAACAGATTTCTCAAATTTACAAAACATGCTCAAATATACCCATTTTCAAAATGGTCCAGCTCACAAGAGGTCAAAGCTAGAGCCAAAATATTTTAGATGTAATCTTAAAAAAATACCAATGAGGGGGGTACACCTTGCATGAATTTCGCTTCCATACAACTTGAGTCGCTCTAATGCACATACATAACATATGTAGATACATATATCTTACAAATAATACATATATATTCTTGTAAAGCCTCTTATTTACAGGATTTTCTGTTAAAAGTATATATTTTTAAGACAAATTTTTAAAAATATTGCACAACAGTGGTAGACAAATTTGTTTTGCACTTGTGTTATTGAGATAATTTGAGAGTTATTTAAAGTACTGTGACAAGCAAAACTAACAGGAAAATTATCGTAAAGGGTGTTTTTTAAGCTAGATAGAACTTTAAATTGTAAAAAGTAACACAAAAAATTAAATTTTGATGAAACATTTTTTTTATTTGTTTCAGTATACTCTGACAAATCATCATGATATCATTGTATGCGTCGTTCTTTCGCCGATTGGGCTCTAGAGCAGTTGGCAACTGACCCGTTGTTTTATCGCAAAATTGTGTTCAGCGATGAGGCGCATTTTTGGCTTAACGGGTTTGTTAATAAGCAAAATTGCCGCATATGGAGTGAGACCAATCCACAAGAGACCCTACAGACTCCATTACATCCAGAAAAATGCACTGTTTGGTGCGGTTTTCATGCTGGTGGCATCATCGGACCTTATTTCTTCAAAAATGAGGCCGGAGCTCGCGTTACGGTCAATGGAGATCGTTACCGCACCATGATCAATGATTTTTTGTTTGAAAATATGGATGACATTGATCCGGAGGAGATGTGGTTTCAACAGGATGGCGCTACGTGCCATACGGCGAACGCAACCATCGACTTACTGAAATCAAAATTTGGCGATAAGTTGATTTCGAGAAATGGACCTGTCAATTGGCCTCCAAGGTCGTGCGATTTGACACCTCTCGATTATTTCCTGTGGGGCTACGTGAAGTCACTGGTTTATGCTGATAAACCAGCAACAATTGACGCCTTGGAGGCCAGCATTGTTCATGTTGTTCGTGACATACGGCCAGCAGTGCTCGAAAAAGTGGCCCAAAATTGGACGTCCAGAATGCGCTTCGTCAAGAACAGCCGCGGTGCCCATATGCCCGAAATCATTTTCAAATGTTAATGTCACGTATTGATCTTTCGAATAAAAAAAAATTTTGATTACAATTTAATTTTTTGTGTTATTTTTTACAATTTCAAGTTCTATCGGGCTTAAAAAAACATCCTTTATAAAGAATTAAGTTGTCTACGCTAATGTTGTTATGACAGTTTCGTAAGAGCAAAGTATGTTTTAAAGACATACAACTAATTTTATTACGTTGTTTAGTACAAATGAATTTTAAATCCAAAAAAATTTTTCACATAAGTAGATCATTATATATATTCACATTAGAATGGAAGGAATCATAATGTCTCTTAATAATATTTTCCCTACATATTTTGTACATTTGATGACGTAAAAGATATTGAATATATAAAAACGCATTGTTAATCATAAGATAATTTTGCACTGCCATGTATGTATGTTATCTACTGTAATTGGAAAAAAAAGCTCTAATCATCTATAACATATACACTCGCCAACGCCTGTTGAACGACTAAACTAAAGATCATAAGAAAAAGAAGACGTTGCTTATAAACAATTGTTTGACTAAATGTCCATCGCTGTTGTAGAGGGATTTAGTCTAACGCATAATTATGTATATTTAAGATTGCAAACTGGCCATCAATTGTAAACGATTTGTGATTTCTTTGCGCCACAATAGAATTTTAAATCGTGTTTGCAAGAAAAAAAAAACAGTTTTTTACTGCATTTACCTTTATAAAAGTAGGAAGTGGTTCTCTATGGTATCTAACAAAATACAACTGGTCCTAAGTAAAACTACACAAACGTCTAAATATCTAATAAATATCGGGACAGTTGTATATGTGTGATTGAATGACCACAATGTATTGTGTCTTAAATGAAAATCCAAAATATTTGATTGCGATTTCTGTTAACATTTTATTAAGCAATCCTGTTGCATTCGGCTACTTTAGTGTTATGATATCCAATGCTTCGATATCATAACACCGAACTTCAATTAATGTCGGAATTAGGTGTCACAGAAACCGTTGTTATCGGTTATTTTATTGAAAATAAACCAAGCTGTTCACAGGTGTAATTTTTCTTTATTGTAAATAAATTAAGTAGTGAAAATGTAAAGGGACTATTATTAATGGAACTTTGTCGACATATAGACAGCTGGGAAACATTGAAAAACAAGCTGTTTTTAATTTTTTTGATTGGTATCAATATCAGAAACTAAAATATTTTGTTCTCACACAGACGAAAGCATAAAAATCACATCCTTACAAAACTTAATAATTATGGAGTTTATGCAAAATGCAACCAATTATTGAAGGAATTTTGTATTCCTTGTAGAAGAAGCACCGCGCTCTGTGCTTTCCGTTTGAGTTCATGTTTAGTTGCACCCCTTGAGGAAAATAAGGTGTTCCATATCCATAAATATATCGTATCATATCCAGACTGGCTGAGTCGTTTTCAACCGAACTTTGGTCAACTAAAAATCACAACGGTGCTGTAATTTGCAGTAATGACGCGAAATATGTTCTAGTACTATAAGGCAAGCATCCTTCTTTCATGGGTAAATTTTTTCAATTATTCGACTAATTACTATTCGAATATTTCCAAATGCGTTGTGAATAGGGTTGATCTGGAATGAGCTTGATTGTCAAAATCTTTAAGGTCCTGTCAAGTGTCAAGATAAGATATAATTTATCCAGTTAATTTCTAAAATTAAAAAAAATTCAATATTAAAAAAATGTATCATCATTTGTTAAACACCAAGTCCAAAAACTTATACTTATTTTTTGCCCAACATCAATAATTCATTGCAATCGATAACCAAAAATGTATCAACACTTGTAATTTCTCATTGACTTATTGCTTTTTTTTTACCCAACACTAAAAAAAATTACAACATTAAACAGCTGATTGAAATTAAGTGTAAATTTTTTTGATGTGAATAGTAAATTAAAATTGCTTAATGTTATATGCGTTTAAGAATTTAAAATAATAGTTGTGTTCGACGTCGTTACCGTGGGAACCCGCGGGCTCCCAATTTGCGCGAAAACTGTTTCTTGTGTTAAAAATTGGGCAAATTGGGTAAATGAGAAAGCTTCTGAGAGAGTAATTTGTGTTTCTCATTTTACCAGACTTTACCCGTACTTTTTTCAGTGCAAAATGGTAAAATTCTTAAATCATGTAATCAGCAGTTTGTTATTTATGAAAATAAAATATTAAAGTGCAAATCATAAAAAAACATATTTGAAAATATAACAATACGTCATATTTAAATAAATTATTTTACGTTTTTATCTAGCTCAAAATATTTAAATAAATTGGCAAAAATATTTGCTTGAAATACAACAGAGCTGTCAACTCAGTGCTTTTCACAGTGATATTAGTGTTTTTGAAAAATTGCACAAAAATTTTTAAATCAATGCACGATGCTTTTATATAATTTTTATAGCATTTTCTTTCAATAGGATTCAAACAATCTGTACTGTTTACAAAACCTTATATACATATATATATATATATATATATATATATATATATATATATATATATATATATATATATATATATATATATATATATATATATATATATATATATATATATATATATATATATATATATATATATATATATATATATATATATATATAATGGGTGATTTTATAAGAATTATCGGAAATTTAAAAAAAAACACATTAAATTCAGAAAAATGCATGAAATATTTATTTGGATCGATAGTTGGGTCGATATAATTTAATGTTTGAAGATTATTTCATGCAAATGTTGGCCGCGGCTGCGCCTCAAATGGTCCATCCGCTTAGTCCAATTTTGGCATACTCTTTCCAACATTTCGGCCGGTATCTCACGAATAATGTTGGCAATGTTGGCTTCCAGTGCGTCAACCGAAGCAGGCTTGTCGCTATAGACATTAGCCTTAACATAGCCCTACAAAAAATAGTCTAGAGGCGTTAAATCGCACGATCTGGGCGGCCAATTGACTGGTCCAAAGCGGGAAATAAACTGTTCACCGAACTCGCCTCTCAATTGGTCCATTGTTTCGCGTGCTGTGTGGCATGTGGCACCGTCTTGTTGAAACCACATGTCATGCAAGTCAAGCTCTTCCATTTTGGGCAAAAAAAAGTTTGTTATCATCGCACGGTAGCGCTCACCATTCACAGTAACGTTGTGATTCGCATCATCTTTGAAGAAATACGGCCCAATGATGCCGCCAGCCCATAATCCGCACCAAACGGTTGTTTTTTGTAGATGCATTGGTAGCTCTTGCAATGCTTCTGGCTGCTCTTCACTCCAAATACGGCAGTTTTGCTTGTTCACATATCCATTCAAACAGAAATGAGCCTCGTCACTGGACGCAATTCTTTGATAAAAAAGTGGATCTTCATCTAACTTTTCAAGAGCCCATTCACCAAAAATTTGGCGTTGTGGTAGGTCATTTGGCTTCAATTCTTGCACCAGCTGTATCTTATAAGGCTTCACACCCAAATTCTTCCGCAAAATTTTCCACGTAGTGGAGTAACAGAGGCCCAATTGCTGCGAACGGGGCCGAATCGATAATTCACGGTCATCACCAATACTGGCCGATACGGCTGCGATATTTTCTTCAGTTCGCACTCTACGTAAGCGTGTTGGTGCATTTGGTGCGAAATTTTTTTACAATGAACTTTCTTAACAGAGCACGCATTTTGGTAATAAAATTCAATAATTGGCAAGCGTTGTTCGTTTGTAAGACGATTCATGATTAAATTATAGACCAAACTGAAGATGTTTGACAGTGACACAAGATACAAAACGTGCGTGAGCTACATATATATATATATATATATATATATATATATATATATATATATATATATATATATATATATATATATATATATATATATATATATATATATATATATATATATATATATATATATATATATATATATATATATATATATATATATATATATATATATATATATATATATATATATTCTGCATTTCGTTTTGGCTTTTCAATAAATTATTGCTGGCACTAATCCGCGATTTACTGTACCAAAATTTAACAAATTTTATTTGACATCAATATTTTGCTAATAATTTGCTACCATCTATAAAAAATTAATGTTATATGAAATTTGTTACAACCACATTATTTTAATGATCAAAATGAACACAAACCATACTAAAAAATTTAAATTTACCAAAATTAACGCATAAACAGTCAGTTAATAATTTGCAAATAATAATTTAAAGCTAATTTGCTTTTTAAATCGAAAAAAGTTCGAAAAATAACTAACTGATACATAGTTCTATAAATGTAAAAAAGCTAATTTTTTTCATAAAGTGAATATTATAAAATAAATTTGTATGTTAATTTTATATAATAATAAACATTTTCAGCCGTATGTATTTTTGTGAAAGTACGCGTTTTTATTGGATTTCAGCTGTTTTTGTTTTTATATTTAATTTCGGGGTTGAAATGTGGTTTTTTGTGTTCCAGCAATTTGTGGCAAATTTGTTGTTTTCTGAGAGTATTTTTTGTTAACTCTCATTTAACCGGACTCTACCCGGAATTTCCTCGAACAAAGCTAATATTGTTACAATATATTGAGCCTTGTGTGGTCCATTTACCATGGAAAATACCGAAGATGCCCGACCGTCAAAAAAAAGGAAGATATACAACATTCTGAGATAGATGGATTGAAGAAGCAGAATATTGCAAATGAATTAAAAAAAAAGATGATTATACCGCATTTTGCAAATTATACCAAATTAATAGTTCTATAAAATACGAAGGAAGTCGAGCATTACACAAACATACGCAAGCAAAACGGCATATGAAATTAGCATTGTCTCAAAAATTGTTAAACAGCGTGATAAACTTCGCTGTTCCGGCAGACTCAAAGGAGGTTTCACACATATCCAGGGCTGAACTTTGCTGTTCACGGGATTAGTTATAAAAGCTGAGACCGTACATTTAAACTAAGTTCTTCTATATTTTGCGACAGTAAAATTGAACGTACAGTAAAAAAGAAAAAGTAGCTAATGCATTAAAAGAAAGTTTTTACTTTTCGGTGTTCGGAGCTCGTACTTGAATAATTCCATTATACTTCCGCTACGTTCTGTACATTTGGTTTCGAGCCAAAGTCACTAGAATTGAACGGAGTAACAATGTACTATTCTGTTTGTTTTAAGCTATTAATAAAATTTTTTATCTCCTACTAGATTTGCTGTTTGCAAAATAAGTTTCTGTTTTTCAATATTTCGCCTCCCATCGCAATTCGGTTAGTTTTATTGCCTGGTTGTTGTTTCTGTTGCTATGCCTGTTATATCCATTTTTTGGAACAGCGAATCTGTTAGTAATTGCGCCGCTTCAATCTTCTAATTGCTTCTTCTTATACCACCGGTTTTACCAAGTTGTTGTTATAAACCTTTTCTGCGTTTTTAATTTTTATTTTAACGGTAACTGTTGTTGGTATCCCCATTATTTCGTAGGGCCCCAACTATAATAGTGAAAGGCCAATGTAAGCGGCATGCGGCAGCGGGCGGCAACAATGTGACCCATTTACAAAAAATTATATTTTTTATAAAAATATTCGTACATAAATTTCAACATATTGAATTTAATTTAATTTGGCAATGCAGTTAAAGGCGGCCGAGCGGCAATGTTGAATTCAGTTTAACTTTTCGTTTTGCCGCTTCAATTTGTCAAACCAAAAAGTAAAGGAAAAAAATATAAGACAGAAATTAAATTTCGGTTTTCAAATTTCAACAATTGAATTTGTTTATTTATTTTGGCTTTTAAAAAAATCAAAATGTTTTTTTTATTTAATCTTCCAAGCACAAATTTTTCTTCAATTAGACGCGTTCATTTGCCTACAACAAATAAACTCAAGCGGCAAATAGAACAGGTGGTTGCCGCTCGTTGCCGCAAGCCGCTTACATTGGCCTTTCACTATAAGGGTGTGAACTTGTTTTTTCGTGTCTGGTTTTTTAGCCATATCATTTGTCCTACTTTAAACACTCTGGATTTTGAGCCCTTGTCTTAATACTTCTTTGATTTTATCAGGTTTTGCTTTGCCAACTAGTAGCTTCATTGGATTTTATATTTAAGAAATTTACTGTAGTTGTCTGTTACAGTATTCTGCATGGCGTTTGTCCTGTTGAGGTATGCCTGGTGTTGTTGTGTACATGCATAGCATGGTGTAGCCATTCGCCCCATTTGGTGCCGTCCATTCTTACGAAACTCCTCAAATACTCTGCCAATGGGCTGTGGGTTCTTTCTAGCGACCCATTGGACTGAGGGTGGTAGGGAGAAGTATATATCGTTGGTCTCATGCAGAAAGGCTCTCGGTTCATCTATATGTAATTTTTTGTTCAATTGCCATCTTCTGGGAGCTGGACGTAACCTCAAAAACTTTGTTCTGTTTTCCCGTTTTGTATTCCTAGTGCGGTCAACTTCCGCTACAAGTTACCGCTAAAGTGCGTATCCGCTAAAGTGCGAATACCGGCTGCACCAGTTATGTTATGGTATTTTCTGGAGGGTCCTTTAGGATTCGCAGGAAATACTTTATTTATTATTTATTGAAATAAAAACACGATAAAAGTTAATTTTAATTAATATTGTTTATTGTTCACTGATTATTAATTATGATCCTTTCTTGTTCACTAACTTCTAGCTTATATATATTTATTATTTTATACAATTATTTTGCTGCTGCTGCTGTTCTAATTGTTGCTGACTGTTTTGTCAGCATACCGTGTTGTCAGTAGTTTGTTCATTGTTGCGACATAATTGTTTCGCAACTGCTTGATTTCATATTTCGTAATATCAACCAATTGTGCTGTTGACCAAATTGGTTGAATTATTTCCGCATGTTGTTGTTGATATTGTTCAAATAACCCACAACATTGGTAAGCAGCGACGCATCAAATATTGGAAACGTGAAAACGTATAGCACGTACAGACAACGTTCAATATTTCGATGCTGAAATAGGAATACATCAGAAAATTTTAGGTTTTTATGAATACCCAAAAGAGGCTGCTAAAGATATATTTGTCAATATCGTAAGAATAACAACTGAAAATAACCTTAACATTCAGCAAATTTCAGCATACATACAGTGCTGATACGTGGCGGTTAATTGTGATGTTCATAATTCCGTGTTTAAAAATTGCAATTGCCATGTAATAAATAACTGCATAGAAAGTGATTCAAATGCTTTATCTGTCGACGTAGAAAACATTGTGATTAAAACCTTCAATGAATTTAGCTCATCAGCTTGGCAAATGAATGTTTTGAGTTTGCATGCGTTGAATACAAGCATCTACTTCGGCATGTTCTCACTCGATGGCTTTCCCTTTTGCCCGCAATTGATCGATTATTATATTCTTGGCCTGCGGTTAAAAGGTACTTTTTGCAAAAGGGGAAAAGCAACTGCAGAAAAGAAATCTGGAAATTTTTATCATATGGAATGTCAGATACTGAACTAAATAATGCGGATGAAGAATGCATTTCTGAAAGATTATCAGAGGCGTATTTATATTTCATAATTCATAATCTAATGCATAAATTCTATTCAGGTATATTAGCGCTTGAAAATGATTATTGTACAGTAATGGAACTTCAGAGCATAATGAATAGTCTTCAAAGCTGAAGAAATTATTATTTTTATGGAAGTAGAGTTTTGGTTATTTGTAAGAACATTTCAAATAATGATGTTCAATCATTTAAATTAGAAGCAAATAAATTTTTAACAAATACTTTTTCGTACTTGGAGCAACGATATGATTTTGGGGATGATTCAATTCACATATCATTTTTAAATCTGAAACAATCTCTTCTGTCATGGGATACATTATCCAAAATATCAAATGACATATTATATACAGATTATTGCTGTCTTCGAGAAGTGTTTGATCAATTGCAAAAAGATATTCCCATTGACAAAATATAAAAAACTGTGATAAAACTAACTTGATAAATATACTTAAATTGATATCATTTATTTTTATACCTTTCACAAAAATGTAAAGGGTATATATAAGTTTGTGATTCCGTTTGTAATTTCTTTAGTTTTTTTCTGCGACTCTATAAAGTATATATATTCGGAATCAGAATTAATGGAAAAGTCGATTAAGCGATGTCCGTCTATCCGTCTGTCCGCTGTTGAAATACCGTTTCTGAGAAAACCATTAGACTTAGAAACTTTTTTCTTTCACCATTCTTTTACCCCATCGATTCATGGGTTTGCTATTGAAATTCAGTAATATCGGTCCACGTATAGCTGAGATATATTCAAAATTCCGAAAAAAGCCTTTTTTTTTTTGCAATTTTGTATGAAAATTTTTGAAAACAAAAGTTGTTCGTTTTGCTTCAAACTTCACACACTTATTAAGCATGGTGACTAAAAGACAAAAAATTTTTTTTTCAGATATCGGTCCATATATACCCGAGATATAGCCCAAATCGGATTTTTAATGAAAATGTCGCATAGGCGAAGCTAAATAACTTTTTTTGCTCAAAAGCAGTTCTGGTAATAAAATTAGGTTACATAAATATGGAAAATGAAAATTTTCGATATCGGTCCATATATACCCGAGATATAGCCTAGACCGGGGTTTTCATGAAAATGCCGCGTAAGCGAACTTAAACAACTTTTTTGTGCTCAAAAGCAGTTCTGGTAATGAAATAGGGTCATATAAATATGAAAAATGAAAATTTTCGATGTCGGTCCATATATACCCGAGATATAGCCCAAATCGGGGTTTTCATGAAAATGTCGCGTAAGCGAACTTAAACAACTTTTTTGTTCTCAACAGCAGTTCTGGTAATGAAATAGGGTCATATAAATATGAAAAATAAACATTTTCGATATCGGGCCATATATACCCGAGATATAGCCTAGACCGGGGCTTACATGAAAATGCCGCGTAAGCGAACTTAAACAACTTTTTTGTGCTCAAAAGCAGTTCTGGTAATGAAATTAGGTTACATAAATATGGAAAATGAAAATTTCCGATATCGGTCCATATATACCAGAGATATAGCCTAGACCGGGGTTTTCGTGAAAATGCCGCGTAAGCGAATTTAAACAACTTTTTTGTGCTCAAAAGCAGTTCTGGTAATGAAATTAGGTTACATAAATATGGAAAATGAAAATTTCCGATATCGGTCCATATGTACCCGGTCCATATGTAGCCCAAATCGGGGTTTTCTTGAAAATGTCGCGTAAGCGAACTTAAACAACTTTTTTTTTATCAAAAACAGTTCTGGTAATAAGATGAGTTTATATAAATATGGAAGATAAAAATTTCCGATATCGGTCCATATACACCCAAGATATAGCCTAAACCGGGGTTTTCATGAAAATGCCGCGTAGGCGAACTTAAACAATTTTTTCGCCTTAAAGCAGTTCTGGTAATAGAATAAGGTGATATAAATATTGAAAATGAATTTTTCGATATCGGTCCATACATACCCGAGATATAGCCTAAACTGGGTTTTTCATGAACACGCGGCGTAAGCGAACTCAAACAATACTTTTTGCTTACAAGCAGCTCTAATAATAAAATAAGGTTATATAGGTATGAAAAATGAAAATTTCCGATATCGGTCCATATATACCCGAGATATAGCCCAAACCGGGTTTTTCATGAAAATGTCGGGTAAGCGAACTTAAACAACTTTTTTTGCTTAAAAACAATTCTGGTAATAAGATGAGGTTATATAAATATGGAAAATGAAAATTTCCGATATCGGTTCATATATACCAGAGATATAGCCTAAACCGTGGTTTTCATGAAAATGCCGCGTAAGCGAACTTAAACAACTTTTTTCACCTTAAAGCAGTTCTGGTAATTAAATAAGGTTATATAAATACGGAAAATGAAAATTTCTGATATCGGTCCATATATACCCGAGATATAGCCCAAACCGGGTTTTTCATGAAAATGTCGCGTAAGCGAACTTAAACAACTTTTTTCACCTTAAAGCAGTTCTGGTAATAAAATAAGGTTATATAAATATGGAAAATTATAATTTCCGATATCGGTTCATGTATACCCGATATATAGCCTAACAGGTTTTTTGATGAAAATGCCGAGTAAACAACTTTTTTGTGCTCAAAAGTAGTTCTGGTAATGAAATAAGGTTATATAAATATGGAAAAAGAAAATATCCGATATCGGTCCATATATAGCCGAGATATAGCCTGAACCGATTTTTCCATTAAAAAAAAATTTTTTTTTTGCTGAAAAGCAATTCTCGTTATAAAAGAAGGTTACTTAAATACAGAAAATAGAAAATTCCGATATCGGTTCATATATAACCGAGCATATTTAGGTCACATTTTTAATATACTATACATATTCGTGACTATCGTGAAGGGTATTTTAGATTCGGCCCAGCCGAATATACTTCACTCTTACTTGTTTTCTAATGCTTTTTGTGAAAGAAATCTAGTACATTAAACAATATATATTCTAAAGAAAGAAATGGGGATTTGATCTTATAAAGGCTGGACTGTTAATAAGACAAAACTTTGATAAAAGTTGTAAAAATTTTCAAAAAACAAATATTTTTAAATAAAAGTTAGCAGTTTTTCTGCTCATTTATACGCATGCGTTATTCTAATTGTTAAGATATTTTTTTTTTTTAATCAAGCACATTTTAGGTGAATGTCAAGCTGGCTGGCTTTTGGGATGTGGCAAGCCTAGTTGTGAATAAATGAAAAATTTGTTTACATTAGTTTAGTTTTAAAACAGCACACTTTTATAGACTATACTATTATAAACTATACATGTAGTGTATTTTATATTTTAATATTTATTTTAATTTATATATTTCTTGCCTTGTGTGAAACACTATTTTACAACTGAATTTTTTGTAAAACTGTATTATCAATAATTCACTCAAATGGAAGTAAATTATTGGAATTATAATAACAAATATTATAATGATTTAATTTTAATAATCCCGTTGTTTTTAGTTTATAAGGACAACTTTTTGAAAATAAAGGACAGAATTTTATCAGCCTAACAATCGGCTTTTACTAGCATTCATCTGCTTATTAAAAATAAATAAATAAAAGCATTAAAGTTGCCTTCTAAAATTTATAGCCAGTGGCGTTATTAAGCGCCGGCAACTCACCCCGGGTAGGCAGGGTTTCACATACTTATACTCCCGCACACAACACATTACACTCTGCAAGACAGCTCTATCAGGGGGCTAATTCTGTCATTCGTGAGCGAAGTTACTATAGAGTAGAAAATAATTTCGATATCGTGTAAATTTCTAATGATGTGACTAGTTACGTAACGAGTCGAGTTATCACTTCAGTGTTGCAAAATACTGACAAAATGTGTTTTATAACACTGCCGAAAAATGTATGTATTCGCATACTTTGTATACATGTTGTACATTAAAAAATAAATAAACACATACGTTCACACTAACAAGTCATTTAAATCAGTCATGTATGTGTTTGTACATTAAAAAGGAAGTGAATAGAAATAACAATTCAATAAATATGTAAGTAAAATCAACCATTTAACTATATATATATATATAAATATATATATATATATATTTATATATATATATATATATATATATATATATATATATATATATATATATATATATATATATATATATATATATATATATATATATATATATATATATATATATATATATATATATATATATATATATATATATATATATATATATATATATATTTTTTTTTTTTTTTTTTTTTTTTTTTTTTTTTTTTTTTTTTTTTTTTTTTTTTAGCTTGGACCAGTACTCAGGGGATGACCCCTACATATGCAGTGCATTGTACCAGAACTAGGAAAATAGGTTATGAGAAGGGGGAAAGAGGGAGTAGTGTTTGTGAACATTTGACTTGAACTTTCCAACGTTATAACAGACAGGAAACACGTCTGCAGGCAACTTATTCCATAGACGAAGCGTACGGCTGAAAAACGAATTCTCTCTGTAATGCGTAGTACGATTCCCCGCGCAATCAACAACAAATGGATGAGCTCTAGACGATGAGAGCGTGCTACGTAAAAATGTGCGAGTTTCGGGAACAAGATCCCTAATCTCGTCAGAGCAAAATCCATTGTAGTAACGATAGAACAGAGTAACGCACCCCACACTGCGGTATCCAACTCTATTGACTCCAGTGAGTCAATAGAGTTGGATACCGTACTGTCACCGATAAGCTTCTTCGCCCTCTCCTGCACACGGTCGAGTAACCCCAAAATAGACTTTGAGGCACCGGCCCAAACATGAGAGTTTTATTCCATTTTCCGTCGGATGTAGGTGGTATAAATAGTAAGGAGGTCGGATGGAGTGAAGTACATCTTACACCGTTTCAAAAAACCGAGGCACTTGAATGCTTCTTTAGAGACATGAAAAATGTGTTCTGTCCAGCGAACGTCACACTGTATCTTCATTCCAAGAACATCAAGAGCATCCGATTCCTCAATATTTATACCATCCATGAGTACAGATGAAGCAGCATTTGCGATCGTTTGCTTGTGTGTTAATAAGCAACATTGGGTCTTACGAGCGTTGAAGGCGACTCTGTTTTTACGACCCCATTCGGAGATTAATAGAAGGTCACTATTCAGTGAATCATTCATATTTAGCCTCTTGGCAGCGATCTCTGATAGGCTGGGCCTATAGCTAAAAGAGTACGAGTGGCAAATGCTGCTGTCATCTGCGAAAGAGTGGATAGGGTTGGAAGTTTGGTAGAGAAGATCATTTAGAAAAATAAGGAATAGGGTAGGAGAAAGAACGGAGCCTTGCGGAACCCCTGAATTAATCTTGAACTCGTTTGATGAGACCCCATCTATAACAACTCGTATAGTGCGGTCTCTGAGAAAACTCGATATAAACCGAGAGAAGTCATCACCGACACCAAAAGCAGTAAGTTTTGCCAGTAGTGCACCCTGCCACACTCTGTCAAACGCTTTTGAAATATCCAGAGCCACCACCCTACTTTCACCGAAATGATGGATTGAGTGGCACCATTTCTCTGAAAGATATGCCATAAGATCGCCAGTAGAACGACCCTTACGAAATCCATATTGACGATCACAAAGTAGTTTATGCGACTCTAGATACCTCATAAGGTGATGGTTGACCATACTTTCCATTACTTTGGAAAGTGTAGAGCAAATTGCAATTGGGCGGTAATTTTCAGGGTTATTTGCCTCACCCTTTTTGGGTATTGGTGTTACATTAGCAACCTTCCAGGTTGATGGAAACTCACCAAAATGGTAAAGTAAACTGAAGAGGCGTGCTAATGGACGCGCAAGCGTAGAAGAACACTGCTTCAAGGCCAGTGCTGGAATGCTATCCGGTCCAGGAGTTTTTTTTATGTCGAGGTCTGCCAAAACCCTTTTAACTGCTCGCGCCCGGAAAAATATCTTTGGCATAGCTCGGGAAGTGGTTGACTGCTTTCCGGCAAGCAGGAGTTGCTTGCAAAAATTTCAGCCAACAGGTTAGCTTTGTCAACCGGGTCGGTGAATGCTTGGTCATTCTTTAAGAGAGTTGAGATTGATGAACTAGTATTGTTCTTTACCCTCTTAACGAATGACCAAAAGGTCTTACTGCCCCGGGGAGCTGTAAGGACCTTGGCACGAAGACGCTGTTCGTGAAGAAACTTTTCACGCCTAAGTACCTTGGCACACGAAGATCTTGCCTTTTTGCGTAGTAAATCAGTCTCTGGGTTTTTGTTTAAACGCCAATTATTGAATGCTTCCTCTCTGGATCTGACTGCGTTTTTGCACGTCTGATTAAACCAGGATTTCACTCTTGGTTTAACCGAAATCTGCTTGGATGGGATGAATGATTTCATCCCTAGCAATATAATATTCTCGACCATTTTTGCTGAAGCATTTATGTCGTTATCTAGAAAACAAAGTTTCCAATTAAAATGCTCATAAAATTGATTGAGCTCAGCCCAACGCGCCTTTTCGTAAATAAATATTGAACATTTCGTAGCTGATTTCGAAACGTTACGAAGTTCAGAGATCGAAAAGGAGGCAGAAATGGTGCAATGATCCGAATTGCCGAGAGGTGCACTAACTTTGACTTCATACTTTTCAGGGTGTGAAGTCAGGAATAGGTCAAGTGTGTTTGAATGGTGCCCTTCAACACATGGAATATGCGTTGGCTCATTCACTAATTGCGCTAGATGGTTGTGCGCAGCGAATAACTCAACATATTGGCCTTCTGGAGTTGTATGACTCGAATGACGAAGCCAAGATGAGTTGTGAACATTGAAATCGCCAGCAACAACGATTTCACTGCTCGGACAATCCTCTAGGATTTTCGATATGGAGTCAGAGAGGGTATCGAAACCAGAAATGGTAGTATCCCGCCCCGTATTTGGACTTCTATATAGAAACCCGAAATGCAAAAAGTGTGACCTGATTTTGAATTTAACCCAAAGACAGGTAAATTCGGCATCATGCATGCCTAATGGTTGCTGGCATTGGAACACAACTTCATTGCGAACGTAAATTACAAGGCCCCGATGGAAATTAAATAGGGATAGGAGTTGATACCCAGGTAAATGAAAATCCTGTGGATCAGCATTCTCAGATACCTGGGTCTCACACAGGGCGAAAACATCCGGCCGATGGAGACAAGTGTGAGCATAAACAGAGAAAAAATTCGTTCTCAGCCCACGTATATTACAAAAGTCAAGTTTAAAGTTGCCTGTCATTACGCCGGAAAATTAACAAAAGAAATGTTGACTCTGCTATGCAAGAGAGGCCGGAATCAATTGTTGCTAGGTTGACCATATAGCACCCAGTGTGTATACCTTCGATGCTATAATAATCAACAACAATTAACCCGGCATCCCCGACATTGCAAAGTGATTACTATTTAATAAATGTGGAAGGGAATAGATATCAATGCCTGTACAAGGGCCATAAAAGCCCTGATCTGGCCATGGGTTATATTTTTTTTTTTTTTTATTATTGATTTTTTTTTGTTTTTTGTTTTTGTTTTTTTTTTTTTTTTTTTTTTGTTTTTTTTTTTTTTTTTTTTTTTTAAATTAATTTTTCTTTTATGGACGTTTCACGTGGTTATTGAATTGTTTGTTGGGTAATGTTATTGCAAATTATGTATGTTTAAGTTTTATGTTAAGTTCTGTTTGTTGTTGTTGAAAGTTATGCTTATGGCTATTGTTGTTATTATTTTTTAACTGTATTGTTTTATGATCTTTGTTTTTATGGTTTTATAAATGTTTGCAGTTTTATTGTTTTATTTTGTTTAATGTAAATTTTTCAAACAAACAAACAAACAAAAAAAAAAAAGAACACCACACAAAAGTAAAATTTGTTTTTTTTTAATGAGTACGAAACGCGAAAAAATAAATAAACATGTGATTTTTAAACATAGAAAACACGGACAATAATAAAAAGATGTACGCGCGGGATGAAAGACAAGACACTACTTAAGAAAGCCTTAAGAATCAAAAATTCTCAATTTAACTTAACTACTATTGCTATTCAAAACAAATTTTTAATTTACATTTCTTTTGTGTTTTTCTGTTTAGCTGGTTTTCGATAGTACTTTTGCTTACGAGTAAAAAGTTGCACGGTTGCGTTCGAATGGTTACTCGCTATCGAATGCCATCATTAGAAATGACGAAACCCTTTACTCGATATCGAATGAGATAATCCCAAAAGTGTAAAAACTCGAACATTCGTTTAAAAACTCGCTCGTAAGCGAATGACAGAATTAGCCCCCAAGTATAAGCACAGCTATCTTTTGTTCCCGTTGCGTAAATTTGTCAAAATTTAATTTACAAGCTATACAATTCTGAAAAAAGCACATACTTGTAGACTTGTTACTTTTTCAAACAAAAGAAAAACAACATTTTGACAACTTTTCGTAATTTCTACCAACAAAATACTTGTGATGTGATGTTTTTGGTGTTGTATTTATTGTAATTCTGATTGACACTACCTGAAAGAAAAGCTGCCTTGATTTTCTAGCTGTGATTGATGTCTCTGAGGAAATGCCCATATATAGAGGGTGGCGCAGAACTACCTTTAAGGTTTGAATGTTTAATAACTCTTTTATTTAATTTTAATTATTATTATTATTATTTTCTTACACAGTGCATTAGTGGAGAATATTTTTGCTTAGGTATGAAAAATTATATCCCGCAATTAGTTGTCTTTTTCGGCTTCGCATATTCGTGCTCTTTTCAACATATTTTGCATAACTTTTCGTAAAATTTCCAATGTTATAGCTTGTATTTCATTGCGTATCCATTTTGGTCCGTTTTAAAATTTCATAATTGGCAACGCAACGTTAATTGCCAATAAAAATAAAATAATAACGGTAAGAAGCGCTTTATTATGAATGATTCGAATTTTATGGATGTTTAAGTAAATATGTTAAACACAGAATTAAGGCTTCATTAGTTTTCACTTTCTGTTGCCGTTCTGTGACGTTCATTTCTGTAGCAAATATTTTACAATTTTTACGTGAAAATATTCAGCTGTTTTCTACAGTAGAGCATAAATAAAAGAAACACATATTAATACAGAATAAAATATGTACATAAATATTATCTTGTGTGAAAAAAGGAGCAAATTAATAATTTAGAAATGGTGATCAAACAGTCCACTTCTATCTCACAGTATCCAGACTTTATGACTCTTCTTCTACAAAATATAATTTTTCCTTGCTAAAATAATATTCTTTTGATCATTCATAGTTGCTTAATTGATAAAAATGTTTTAAATATTCAAAATCTTTAATTGAAACAAACTTTTCACTTTTCCGCAACAGAACAGAACGAAAAAGTGAAAACTAGGCACATATAGTTTGCATTGAGCAGAAACAAAACAGCTGATTCAGAACGGCAAAGAACGTACAAACTAATTCTGCCTTTAGTTTTTATGCTTCATTATAAAATTTATAAGTAATTTGCATTATTAGGGCCGCTCACCGTCTTATACAGCAGCATTGTATGTCAACTAGTTCGCAATTATTATGCAGGATTTTTGAAAATTATTTTGAATTGCGTCACACAGATGTTTATACTTGTCTTGAAAAAAGCATTGGAAAAATTTTGTGAATGCAAAAGCTTTCATGCGATGTAAATATTGAATGTAATGTGATCTTGCGGGCGGTTGGTTAGATGGTTTACGATTAGCTGTTTTATTTTGTAGCATGATCACGACATAAATTGATTCTTTTAACCATAAGGATGCATTCATATCCTAGTAAAGGCATGAGCAAGAAATAACTAAAAGAATATTAAGTTACATTTAAATTTATAACCCTCGTCACTTGACACCTTTTCTGTTACTGACCGTTGTCGCGACAGTGCGCCTATTAAGTGCAATCATTTGAAGATACACTAGAGGTGCGAATGATATGGGCTTATGAAAGTACGTACGCATGTGTGCTGCACTGTTATAATTAAATCTAAACACTTGAATCGCGCCACACATGCACATATGTGTGCACATACCAAAGAGACAATTCATGGCCTTGAACCATATACGTATGTGCATATGTAAAGTCTGATCAGCTTACCTCTAAGCCGTGGGAACCAAATGGGTTTCCCAAACATTAATTATAATAATATTAATATGAGTCGTCTACAACTTCTCATAAGTAGTATATAAGTAGACGTAATTTTAGTTTTAAGAACAATTATAATTTTTACTGACTTGAGCAACAATCGGGTTGCTCGTCACTGATTATAAAATATTAACAAAAACAATAACTAAAAAGATTTTTCATTATTTAATTATAAACTTTTTATTGGTTTTTAATTTATTTTAATGTTTATTCTAGTTGTAATATTAGCTGCCGTAAATCCGCTTAAGAGCAATTGAGTAATACGAGGTCTGATAAAAAAATAACCGTTATTTTCAATTTTTTCAAAGTATTTATTTATCCATCAATAACTATATTGCCCCCTTCAATGTAATCCCCATCAGATATAATACACTTATGCCAGCTCTTTTTCTAATCCTCGAATCACTTCTGAAACGCGGTTTTTGGTATCGCCAACAGCTCCTGTTTCGATTTTTCTTTTATCTCCTCAATCGTAGCAAAACGCTTTCGTTTCATCGGTGTCGTCATTTTTGGGAAGAGGAAAAAGTCAGCAAGGCCAAGTCCGGTGAATGCGGTGATTGAGGCATGATAACGGTTTTATTTTTGTCCAAAATTTCACGCACAAGCATCGACGTGTGAGCTGGTGTGTTATCATGGTGCAAAATTCATTATTTTTTTTTCCCACAATTCTGTGCGGCACATAGCTTCAAGGTAGTATTTCTTATTGACCATACGACCTCGTGGCAAGAATTCATGATGCACCACGCCATTGCAGCCGAAGAAAATACTGAGCAAAACCTTCACACTTGGCCGAACTTGACGTGTTTTTTTTTGGCCCTGCACACTTCTATTGGGATGATTGGGCTTTAGTTTCAATGTCATAGCCATACACCCATGATTCGTCACCAATTATGACATTTTTGAGGAAATTTGAATCGTCGCTGACAATGTTCAACAGCTCCTGAGCGATGCCCATGCGACGTTGTTTTTGCTTAAAATTTTGCAATTTTGGAAAAATCTTCGCCGCCGCACGTTTCATGCCTAAAACATCATAAAACATTCCATTTTTTACACAAAACAATTTCTTTGATCCATTTTTTCGAATAATAAAAAATCGATGAGGACAGAAAAACACGACTAACCTTTTTATCTGTCAAAAACAAACTGACAATTCAAAATGTCTGATATTGCCAACGTATATATTTTTTATTCATTTATTTATTGAATCTTCACAAAGTGAACTAACAATATGTATTCAAATCTTAATACTAAATACATAAAATTAATTAAGTTCAGCCAATGCTAGACAACAATGTTTTGTTTTGCACGATCAATATCGGTAGAATCACCTATTTAACGTTCTGATGGTGGCAAGGGTGTCCCTCCTTCTCAACCGAGAGTGGCCTTCAAAATTAAGTATATTGTGTGCAATACAATTTGGATGATTTGGATTTGAAAATTCGTCTTCTACAAGAGGAACACAGAGATACTTATGAATTCGTGAGTTTTTTACGTACCATGGAGCTGCGGTAATTGTTCGAAGAATTTTGTTTTGTCGCCTTTGAATTTTTTCAATGTTAGAAGTTGAGGCGGTGCCCCATTGTTGAATTCCATAGCACCGTATAGGCTTTAGAATTGCGTTGTATAATAAAAGTTTGCAATCCAGCTTCAATGTCGAATTTCTGCCCATAAGCCAATTCAGTTGCGCTGCTTTTAACTTTAACTGAGTAACTTTCGCATCTATGTGAGACTTCCACGTTAACCTACGGTCGAGATGAATACCAAGGTACTTGACTTCATTTTGCTGCGGAATAGGTGAATTGTTAATTTGGATAGTCGAACATGTTTGCTTACGCGGTGTGAATGTAACGTGAGTACACTTTTGTTCATTAACTTTAATTTTCCAAAGTTTTAACCACATTTCTAATATTGAAAGATACTCCTGGAAATTTCGCGAAGCTTCTTGATGGTTTTCGTGTACGCTGCAGAATGCTGTGTCATCTGCAAAAGTTGAAGTGTGGATTCGGGATCTTGTTGACATGTCTGAGGCGTAAATCAAATATAAAGTAGGTCCTAGAATGCTACCTTGTTGAACTCCTGCCTCGATTGGCTGTAAGGGGCTTATAAAATCGCCTTCTCTGATAACAAACTTCCGGCCGCATAAGTAGCTTTCCAGAAGCTTGTGAGTGTTTGCAGGCAAGTTCAACTTTATTTTGTAAATTAATCCATCGTGCCACACTTTATCAAAAGCTTGGGAAATGTCAATGAATAAAGCTGAACAATACTTTTTGTCTTCAAAAGTCTTTCTTATGACGTTGACTAGTCTATGCATTTGCCCGAAAGCCAAATTGATGATCAGGGATGCATCTCATATTGTTTAACATTGGAGTCAACTTCGCCATTAACAATTTTTCGAACAGTTTTGAAATTGTTGGCAGTAGACTTATTGGTCTGTATGATTCTGCTTTAGTGGGATCCTTCCCTGGTTTGGGTATCATAGTAATCATGGACACCTTCCACTCTGCAGAATAATACTCGAGACGTAAAATAGCGTTAAAAATAAAAAGAAGAATTCTTCGAGCTACACGAGGTAGCTGCTCAAGCATTTTACCAGTAATTTGATCAATGCCTGGAGCTTTCCTGGGGTTTGTGCTACGAATAACATTTTCAACATCTTGAAAACTAAGTCTCAAAGGCATAGGCGGTCCAACAGCGTATGCTGGTAGATCAGCTGAATTATTCGCTGTATCATTTGTGGTAAAAACATTTCTCAAATGATCGACATCCCCTTTTCAGATTCGCTTCTTGCCCAATCTCCAGTTGAAGTTCGCTTACCTATTACGGGTCTTTTTAGACCTTTTGTTGCTTTCCATAGAGAATAGTCAGATTGAGGGGCACCATCAAGACCTTCCAGATAATTTTTAAGGGAAGCCATTCTTTGGATTGCAAGCAGATTTCTTAACTGAGTTATGCACTCTCGTAGCCTGCTTTTAAGCTGGGGAGACCTGCGAAGTTACCACTCTCTTCTAACTCTTCTTTTTTCTGTTAGAAGTTGCTCAATTTCAAACACATATGTTCTATTGCTCACATTTCTGGATCTTATATGGCTAGTGGTAGCATGTTGTACGGCTAGATTAAGGTGTTCAGTAAAATCGTTAATTGACACATCAATATCGTCAGGCGTTCTCAAGGCAATATTTTCCGTACAATATGTACTCAAATATTTTTTATATTTGAACCAATTAACTCGAGTGGCGGTCAATTCCAAGTCACAAAAGGGGGAACCAACGCCCTGGGGGAACGAAACAGAAACTATAGTTGGTGAGTGATCTGATGAAAAATCTAATGATGGCTCCACTTGCATCCATTCTGAGGGAACAGTTTTTGTAACTCCAAAATCTATAACGTCTGGGATCTTGCGTTGGTCTGACGGCCAATAAGTGGGCTGTCCACTTGAAATCACACCTAAGCCCGTTTTGGAAACGGTGTCAAAAAGCACGCGGCCTTTCGGGGTAATTAAACGTGATCTCCAAAAAGTGTGTTTAGCTTATATTCACCAGCCGCTAAAAATCGAGGGCTAAGTGATTTGAAAAAATTTGAATATTGGCTTTCAGTTATTGAAAATCGTGGCGGTGAGTAGATCGAGGAAATAACGATTTTTTTTCATGCAAATATTCAATGCATATATTAGTTGCTTGGAGATACTCCTCACATGTCTCGTTCATTAAAAAGTGCTTAATTCTGGATTTATTAGAATTGCCGATCCGCGGGGATCTTTTGTGTCGTACAGTATGTAGCCATTAATTTTGAAAAAACTGTTAATTGTCAAATGAGTTTCAGCAATCAACATTATATCGATTTGCTTTTCCATAAGGAAGAGCTCAAGTTCATTTTTGTATTGGCGGATGCCGTTTGCGTTCCAGTCCAACATATATAACAGACATGTACCAATCTAACAGAAAAAAAAATGCGAAAATTGAATATGCATAACGCATGAAATTGAAAATAACGAGTTTTTTTTTTATCAGACCTCGTATATCTTGATCTCAACTCAAAACCAAATTAACCCAATATATCCTATCGACAAGCGCCATCTGGCAACTTCTGGGCAAATAAATTATTAACCAAAGACTCTAAACTTATTTAAAAATTGATATAAGGGTACAATTTTGTACCCGCCGTTTTTTCCCGAAATTCGCTGCTTTGTTGTAAAAAACTGGTTGTACATTTATGATTCAAAATATTGTCTATCGCTGACCACTCTTTTTTCTCATCTTTCGGGCAGCGACCGAATCGCGCCTTGAAGAAACTGGTTATCTTTTAAAGCGATCCATGAATTGATTCAATTTCTACCAATGGCCATTGCCATTGATAGAAACAAATGATAGTCTGAGGGAGCAACATTTTGAGCATACGGTGCATGGGGTAGGACTTCCCATTTCAAAGTTTCCAAATATATCTTGAACACTTTCGCAACATGGGGTCGAGCATTGTCATGCTGTAACATCACTTTATCATGTCTCTCGTTGTATTGCGGTTGTTTGTTTTTCAGTCCTCGGCTCATATGCATTAATTGCGTTCGATAACGAACGCCTGTGATTGTTTCATTCGGCTTTAACAACTTATAATACACTACGCCGAGCTGTATTGTGATTCTCTAACTTTTAACGATTTTAAAAAGGCGTAATTTAACCTGAACTATTGTGGTTTGCACTAACAATTATGTCATTCACTAACTTACGAGTATTTTTAACACCACTGGTTGTATGTAAAAAAATATATTTGAAATAATGTGGCAGCTTTGTTAAAAATAAAGAAACCCACAAAGAGGCACAGAAAAAATAAACAAATTTGCCAATAATTCCAGTTTTAAGGTAAATAAAACTAATCATAAATTTATTATTTAAAATATTCTGGAGTTAACCTATACAAATTTTGAAACTCTGTTAAATTTAATTCCAGTGGGTTGTCTACCTCACGGAGAACACGCGGATCGACTGTTTGAGCATTAAAAGTAGGCTGATCTTCCGACCGACAACCCGTATGCCAAATACTCTTAAAGCCATTCCAATATAAATTTTAACGACACTGTTTTTAAAATAGCACAAAAATAGTTTCTGTTTAGTTAATGCTAATCAGTCAGATTATAAAAACAGCTAATTTAAAACGAATGCAAAAAAAGTGTTACAGAATAGCGAAAACGCCACTGTTAGTGTTAATTTCTCTAAACGAGTTTTATTAGCGTTAAACTGGTTAGTGACTCGCACTACTGGTCCCACCAAATACTGAACACGACTTAGGAACAGTGAATATTCGGTTTAGCCGTCGACGTGGAAGCATAGCCGGGATATTCCCATGATTTTCTGTGCTTTGGATTATCGTAATGAACTCATTTCTCGTCCCCAGTCACAATGCGATGCAGGAGTCCCTTCCGTCTTAGCTTTGCAAGCAGCTGTTCACCAGCAAACAAACGCCGTTCAACATATATCGGCTCCAACTCGTACGGCATCCAATTTCCTTGTATCTGAATCACTCCCAGGATTTTCCGTCATTTTTAAATGGCTTGTTACGCCACTTCCAACAATCCTGCCAATTCTTGCTGCTTTTGACACAAGTCTTGATCAAGTTATCTTTCCAATTCTGCATCTCCGAAAACCTTCTCTCTTCCACCGCCATGATGATCTTCGACGTCAAAATCGGCGTTCTTGATGCATTGAAACCAATCTCGGAACTTTCATTCACTGTTAGCGGCTTTACCATAGGCACTTGAGAGCATTCGATGAGCCTCAGTCGCAGATTTCTTCATATTAAAGCATAAAATTAAAACCTCCGAGAATTTGACTCGTAAGCTGGCATGTTTAATCGAGTATAACTTTATGATGCAGACACAAATCGATTAATATTTCGACGACGTTATGTCAACAAATAACTTGGCTTATTGCATAATATCTATGATCTATTTATTTCGACTACTACTTACCGCTACAGCCATCTACTTCAAAACGGCGGAAGCAAAGTTGTATACCTAATATTTAAGTTTAAAAACTGTACAAAAACACTAAGATACCTCTAATACATTTAACAAAAATTTTGCTAAATCGCACTAACTGTAACTGACTTACTGGATCCATGTAGAAAACCAACTAGACTCGAGGTACTTTTAGAGCAGAACATGTTGAGCACGGTCTTATAGAATCCATGAACTAGTTTATAGAGGACATTTTCATCTTCAGTTTTCGAGTTTCCAAAATTAACGTCCCATTTCACGATAACGAAGCTATTCATTTGTTCGCACAATTACATTTTAAACAATGACAAAATTTTGAATGTTGTTTTTGTTTTAAATGTAATTGTGCGAACGAATGAACAGCTTCGTTATCGTGAAATTGGCACTAAATGTGTGATTTAAAGAAGATGAAATTTGTTTCTTGTGCCAACAGCTTTAAAATCTTTTTGTTCTCCCCTAATTTAATACTGATTTCAGACTTAAGCACTCAAAAGTACAAACAATAATTCCATTTAACCAAAACGAATCATAAATGTAAAGGCTTACAAAAAGGGTTGGCCGCTGTGCTTCGCACTGGATTAACAGAAAGAAACACTCTGCAATTTCAGCAATTGTTATGTGTCAAACGTAAAATTTTAAAATTTAAATATTTGCAAACAAATGTTCCAGCATGAATGTAAATGTGCGCTTGTCTGCTCGTATGTAAAAACATAAGTATTTTATTAATATTAAATTGGCGACACATTTTATCGCGACGAATGAAATGTTGTTCGAAACACAACAAAACGTTAAAAGCAGAGTTTGAAAAGAATGAATTGTTAAAATAGTTTAACTGTTCATAGTCTAGCATCTGATTTAAAACAGAATATTTTAAAAAATGTTCTTAATAACGATAGCACTGACCAAAGAAAAGCCAAGTTCCGTCAGCAGGCAGAAAACATAAGTCCGACGGCCATTTAAAAATAAATAATAGTACCCTTAATCAAAAATATATGGCAAACGCTAGAATCGGTGCTTTTTAACAACAACTTAAATATCAACCCAAATTATTAATTTTTTTTTTATCTACTATAGACAAATATAAGGTTGGCTGTGAGTTGAACCAATTTTAAATGGGTTCAAAAAAACTCGAAAGCGCTTCGCTAACCGAATCGTAAGCGGTTTTTGATATTCGGTGCGAGTATATGCTTTTAAAATCCTTAAAATCTTTAGAATTTCTTCCTATGAAACCAAGCGTACAATAAGCTTTAGTGACAACATAATCAATATGCATAGGAAAACTCAATTTATTATCAAAAAATACACCGTAATCCTTTACTTTAACCACACGCTTAATTGAGAGGGGCACTAATAGAATAATCGAACTTAAGTGGGCTTAAGATATGAGTATAGGACTCTAAGCAACATTTTGATATATTAATATGTATATCATTTTCAGAACAGCTCAGTTTTAAACAACTTGATTTTATTTTGAAATAATGCCGCTGTTCCAATAAATTTTACACTGAATATGAACACACATACATAAATAGCACATGGGATGAAAAGTCCCGGGTCTAACAAAGAAAACACAGTTTTTTTGGTTCAAAATTAGCTTTATTCGTCAACATAATCTCCATCAAGAGCAACCTAATCATTCCAGCACCGCTCTAATATTTCAATACCGCTTTTGTAGAACGATTTATTTTTTGTTCAAAATAGGCCGCAGTTTCAGCGATAACCTCTTCATTCGTGCGAAATTTCTTGCCGGCGAGCATTTTTTTCAGGTCTGCGAACAGCCAGTAATCGCTGGGAGCCACATCTGGTGAATACGGTGGATGTGGGAGCAATCCGCAGTTCAATGCATGTAGTTTTGCCATTGTTTTGATTGGCTTGTGACTCGGTGCGTTGTCTTGATGAAACAAATTTTTTTGTTTGCCATATGCCGTCGTTTCTTTACAATTTCGGCCTTCAAACGCTCCAGCTATATTCACTGTTAATGGTATTTCCTTTCACAAGATAGTCGATGAACATTACACCACGCACATCCCAAAATACTGAGGCCATAACCTTTCCAGCCGATTGTTGTGCTTTCGGGCGCTTTGGACGAGGTTCACCAGTTGCTGTCCACTCAGATGATAATCGTTTTGATTCCGGAGTGAAGTGATGTTTCCATGTTTCATCCATTGTCATATATCGACGCAAAAATTTATTTCAGTTTGTTACGTTTAAACATGGTCAAACACTGTTCAGAATCATCAACCCGTTCTCGTTTTTGGTAAACAGTGAGCAAACGCGGCACCCACTTTGGACAGGGCTTTCTCATAATCAAATGATCACGCAATATAAAGCCAACACGTCCTTTTGATATCTTTACGATGTCAGCTAGGTTAGGTTTTTAGATTGTACAGGCCGCCAGTTTCATGAAACCAGCCCACTTGGGTCCTTTTGGTCCCGTTGTGTTGCCTGAGGGAGAAGTGCAGCCCACGAGACTTAAACTTCCCCACGATGTCAGCTAACTCACGCATCTTCACTTTTCGATAATTTAAAACGATTTTGTGGACTTTTTTATGTTTTCTGGTGCACGTCCACTGCGTTCTGCATCATCGGTGTCTCTACGACTACGTTTGAAGTCAGCAAACAAACGTTTTATTGTTGTTTTTGATGGTGCGGAGTCCCCATAACACTTAAAGTCATTGCTTTGCTTGAATGGTATTTTTTCATATCAAGAAGCAGCGTAAAATTAAAACACGAAATTGTTTTTGATCCATTCTTTTGAAAATAACAAAGTAGCGTCACTCTTAGCAGAATAACTCACAAACTAATGAATAGAATATCATGAATTGTCTTTTGATGGTTAGTCTTAACAGACTGTCAGCTCTCTACTTCCTCCTCGTCTCTGCAACTTCTACAGAAGTCACTATATGGAAGATTTAACTTCCTCGCCTGCGTCCTTGTGTGGCAATGTCCCGTCAGGACCGCCACAGCAGAACGCAACCTCCGTCGGGACAAGCCCCTAAGAATGATACTCCTCCTGTTATCATATCTGGGCCATGTCAGCCTTGATATTCGACAGGTATCCTCACTAGACCATCTGTCCTGATCGGTCTAAAAAAGTTGACGCTTTACTTGTTTCTTACAGCTCGCTAGCGGGATTCCAACGAACCCATCTATATCTCTTTGTTGTAGCTGGACACCGGTCTTTGCCAGTTCATCCGCTACTAGATTTCACGGCACTTCACCGTGCCGTCGTATGCAGAAAAGCTTCAGACTCGAATGTCTCGCCATCTTGTTTAGAGATATCCGGCATTAAAGAACCAACCTGGATGTCTTATAGACCCCAGCTAGTGCATACAACGCAGCCTTGCTATCAGTACAAATTCGGATATCCTCCCCCGAATATCCTGTAGTACCTTAACCAGTTAGCTGCCCTCGCAATTTCGGCCTGCGCTATGCTACACTCATTTTACAGCCTAAAACTCATCCTCCTCTCATCCATACACCGAAAAACACATAAGTGCCGTTAACTAAAAAACAATACTTAGAAAAAAAATACAGCGCTTTTCCTGTTCAAGAGGCTCCTATTAACTTATCTAGGCATGTGCCGTTCTTGGTATCGACCCAAATTAAAAATTTGTAAAGCTGTATTATAGTTAGACGACCTTCTATTACATATGTATATATTTCTGAAGCTTTTCTTTTGCTTAATAAATTAACCGAATTTGACCAAAGCAACACAAGCATCGATTACTTGATGATTTTATATAGATTTCCTGATTACTGTCCTTAATGACATCTGCCACTAACAAAATATGAGGCCAACATCATTTGTTTAATTCAGAAAAAAACATTAAGACGACCTTATAGCTTTACGTTACTGCTTCTCTTCGCGTCGATAAACCCACTCTACAACAATGAAAATAATCTGTCTTGTATGAAAATCAAATCAACAGAAAATGATTGACACCTCGGTATGTTACATGTGTATGAGTAAATGATTATTTACCCCTTAACAGAATTTCGTAAATAAGACGCTTTTAAAATTTTCATGCTTATCAAAATATTTTAAATCAGTAATGTTAGTTTTTTTTTTTCTTTTAATTTTAAACACAAAAAAATGTAATATTTTAAAAGCATAATACTTTTAACTGTTTTAATTAAACATTTACGATTTGTTACATTTTCGTTTTCTAGGGTTACACACCTCTACATGTTGCCATGCAATTTGGAAGATCGAATATATTTGCTTTGCTCTGCAATACTTACAGTAAGTAACACCTTTTAACCAAATAATTGTATTGATTTAATGATTTTTAAACAATTAATAAATTTGCTTAGAAATGATAACCTTTTATCAACAGCTGTCAATCAAAAGTGATTGCTTGTATTTTTCATACAAAAAACTATTGAAATAAACGAAACTAAATATTTGTTCACAAACCACTTAACGATTGAAAGTTTTTCTTTAATGTTTTCTCTATCAAACTAATTGCCAGATTCAATATTGATCGTATAGATAGATAAATATATATGTATGTTTGTTTAATTTTGTTCTGAGGCAATTCTTTGATCCAGCGACAAGCAAAACGACGGCTTTCTTTAGTTCCTTTCTTTTAATATTTACACACTTACATTTTTGAAAAATTAGCTGCGTTTCTATTTATCACACTTTTCACCAGATTCATTGGAGTCCACTTTAATTCCTACTATTCAAGGAACATAAATTGTTTTTATTACTTTCTGATGATCAATAATATCATTCATAATTAATTTTTGGGTAACATTTTACCTGCAGTTATTTGTTTGATTTTTAAATAAATTGTTACCTATATACCCACAAACATAAATATACGGAGTGCCCCAAAACTCAACCCAACGTCAAGCCGAAACGTGTTGGCAGGAATGATTGTAACCATCAAGGGAATAATTAAAAAAAAACTATCCCATGCCGTTTGAAAATTATAGGGTTAAACTGTAACCATTTTTAGTTTATTGTGGTTAATTTTGATTATTCTTTATTTCAACTTTGGAACGGTAACCCTTAATAACATTTCTGGACAGTCAAAAATAATGACAACATTACCCCAAGTTTTCTAGAATTAAGACTATTTGTCAAACTATTAAAAAAAATAATTTTCAAAAAAGTGTTTTGGCAAGTGCCATTAAAAGTTTGCGTATTTAATCAGGTACAATACTTGTTAGTTTCATACTAAAAAAACTAGTAAAAAGATAAAAATCTCAAGTAACTCGATTTTTGCTAACCCATTTTACTCAGTTCGATTCAGTTTTTATTGTTAACCCATTAACGCCCAAATGAAAACTATGAACAATTTTTAAAATTCAAAGTTTATTACTAGATTTAAACAGCATTTTTTACATAAGTTTGAAAAAAAAAAAAACAAAAAAATATGTCGAGTTGTGTTTTTGGAGGTGTACTAAGTTTAGTACAATGGGCGCTTACGTGTGGTATTTTGCAAAACATCCTCTTTCCAAGAAAAGTGTTTTCAGGCACTTACCACATGATGTTTTAACTCGATTTGAGCATATAACACATTGACTTGGTACTTTTTGGGGGTTGCGGAAGATGTTTGCCTACATTTATTGTCCTTTTTGTCACTTAGGTACATTCGTGCTGATCTACCCCTCCCAAAGCTTTATTGTAAATTTGGAAAACGTGAGGTATGCTTGCGTCAACTTTTTGCTTCTTCATTGAACACCATCTTTTAGCTTTTCCAATAGGCTCCAAGGTTCCAATCGTGCAAACATTGTTATCTGTCCACCTGATCATAAGAATTTCGTTTGCTTTATCAAAGCTATGTCCATATTCAGCTCTAGGTTTCTTACGCATATCTTTTGACGAAATCAATGAACATCGCTTAGTTCTGTTTTTGCGCAAGGTTCCGGCACCTGTGTATCTACAAGAAGATCGTAATTTGTAAAAAAAATTGTCGAAGTAAACAGCATGTTCTTCTGGTTTTGTTGAAGCTTTTGGTAGCAACGACTTTACAACACGAGAGCCAAGAAGCTCATTGGTAGCCTCGCGTCCTCCGTCTCTTTGCGTGGTGTCACTATTTATCTCGCTTGCTCATGGCAAACGTGTCCACTATCCAACCCTCTCGTAAAAAAATATTTGAACTGAGTAAAATGGGCTAGCTAAAATCGGGTTACTTGAGATTTTTATCTTTTTACTCGTTTTTTTTTTTAGAATGAAACTAGCAAGTATTGTACCATTAAACAACCTTGATTAAATGCGCAAACTTTTAATGGCACTTTCCACGGCAGTTTAGTACATTTTTTTAAAGGAGGGCCTTTGAAAGTCGATAAATTTTGAAAATTGTAAACTCTTAGTTTAACAAATAGTCTTAATTCTAGAAAACTTGGGGCAATTGTGTCATTGATTTTGAGTGTAGTTTTAGAAATGTTATTTGGGGCTGCGGTTCTAAAGTTTAATTGAACAAATATAATATAAGTGAACCACAATATCTGAAAAATGGTTACAGTTTTGACCAAATTTCTAGGTTTTTCTTAAATGCCCATTATTTTCAAACTGTATGGAATAGATTTTTTCTAATTTTTCTTATTATAGTCATCAATTCTGTCGCCCTGTATTATGCAAAAATGTTTACCCAACAAACACGAAGTCAAACCTTTGATATAAAATGACTTTATCATTTGAATATAAAAATATGACGCTCAGGCTCATTATTAAAACCTAATGATAAAGTTCCTAATAGTTAAACTGTACATCAGTTAAGGTGAAACCTTTTGGAAAGCTATTTATATTGTCGCCAATTTATAATAAAAGAAGGGGATTTCATAAGCCCCGCCCAGCCTATTGAAGCTGGAGTTCCCCAAGGCAGCATATTAGGGCCTATCTTATATTTGATCTACGCATCTGACATGCTGACAAGTACCAACATTCACACTTCAACATTTGCAGATGATACAGCATTCCTTAGCATACATAGTAACCACCAGCAAGCATCAATAAACTTACAGGAACATATCGACAAACTAGAGAAATGGCTCAAGCTTTGGAAAATCAAGGTTAATGAACAAAAGTGTGCCCATGTTACATTCGCACTGCGTCTAGGAACATGCTCACCCATCACTATTAACAATAAAGTAATACCTCAACACAGTATTCATCTTGACCGTAGACTAACATGGAAGTCGCACATCGAGGCAAAAGTAACGCAGATGAAATTGAAAGCAGTGCAAATTAACTGGCTACTAGGCAGAAATTCGACCTTGAAGCTTGATTGTAAACTTTTGCTGTACAACTCGATTCCCATAGCCCATAGCTTCAATTATGGGGCACAGCCTCGGCATCCAACATTGAAAAAATTCAAAGAAGTCATAATAGAATTCTCCGTAGAATTGCAGATGCTCCATGGTACGTTAAAAACTCACGAATCTACGCAGATCTGAACGTATCTTTTGTGAAATCTGAATTTGTGAAGTACACGACAAGATATATTAACAAACTTGAATTTCATCCAAATCCTCTTGCAGTTAATATTCTTAACTTTGGTGGTCATACCCGTCTGAGAAGGAGGGATACTTTGGCTACCATTAGAGCTCTAAACAGCCCACCGAATATAAAAAATCGATTCTGATTCGGTTAGCGTAGCGGTTCCGAGTTTTTTGGGAATTCCCAAAGTCGTCTTCAGGAAACGTAAAAATTCCTCCACTTCCTCCGAAACAATGTGGTAACTTCATTTTTTGCACTAAAGCGAATGACCGTTTATAGTTCAGATGCATGTGCCACGGTAAAAACGAGCACCGAATATGAAAAACCGGTTAGCGAAGTGGTTCCGAATTTTTTTGCAAATTCCCAAAAATTGGGAACTTGGATTCGAACTAAGGCAGCAACACCGTATATTTGGTTTTATATGCCTACATATGTAACAATGTTGAGTGTTGCAAACATACAAACAAAGATGCAAGTGAAACTAATATAAGGGAGTTAAAAAAATGGATGAATCCATATATGTAACTAAAATTTTGTTATCATAGGTAAGAGTGCCATCAGAAAATATTAAAAAGTAAAAGGGAAGAGAAATAAGCTTATAGTAAAATCGGCGCTAATCAGTGCAAAGGGAAACACTGCATTTCAATTCACATTTGAGAATAACTTTTGAAAGCAACTTGATAATAAACAAATTTCTCTATTTCAAAATAATTTATCGTTTTTGTTGAGAATTGTTTGTTTTTCAATTTGATTTCAAATCTATACCGAACGTTTGTAGTTTGCGAAACCCACATCACGCTCACCTTGAAAGCAAGCCGTAGTATTTGTTGGGTACTTACTTACATATCGCTCCTTTATTGCAATATAGCCATAACTAAAGAAAAGCTTGTTTCTAGAAAACCACATTTCAAATTTATAGTCTTATTAAATTTCTTTAGAAAATATCTTCTAAAGGAAACAGTTTAGAAGTAATTTGAATAAATTATTTTCACAATATGAAAGGTACTAACAATTAACAATTCTGCATTGTTAACTCAAAAAGCTAATTTTTTGAGATATGACTATGTTGCAATAAAAGAGCGATATGTATATATGCAGATGTATAGGCCAGTTTGTTTATAACATGCAAAAAAGCTTTACCAGCGTTTACGACTGCCGAACTAGCGGCCATTTATTCAGCCTATTTTGTTAAATCGCCATTATTGGATAAATCGTTCAGTATCACACACAAATGACAAAACGAGTCTTATCAAATTGCAACTTTTCGCGCGTTTCGTCCGTTCTATAACCTCTACGAGGGCGGTTCGGAAACTTCTTAGCCTATCAATGAAAGAGAATAATTAGTTTTTCAAAAATATTTTTATTTTTCAATATAATCTCCTGAAACTTCAATACACTTAGTCCAACGTTTTTCTAGCAATTCTATCCCTAGATTAAAATAGTTTTCCTCTTCTTCAAAATAGTGGTTTACAACTGTAATTGCAATTTCTTTTGAGGTAAAACGTTTGTCAGTAAGGAATTTGTTTAGATTTGTGAACAGGTAAAAGTCACTGGGAACTAAATCAGGAGAATAAGGTGGGTGGTCAAGCAACTCGTACACTTTAATTCGTTGGCTTTAGCCATCGTTAAAACACTCTTGTGCGCTGGTGCGTTGTCTTGATGAAAAATTATTTTTTTGTTTTGTAAACCAGGACATTTTTCTCGAATTTGTACATTTAATTGATCCAAAAGGTTGCAATAGTACTCTGAATTTATTGTTTAACCTTTTTGCAGATAGTCAATCAATAAAATACCTTTGAAGTGCCATAACCTTACCAGCCGATTGAATTGTTTTTACCTTCTTTGGGGCACTTCCTCCAGCTTCAGTCCATTGTTTGGATTGTTCTTTTGTCTCTGGAGTATAGTGGTGGATCCATGTCTCATCAACGGTTATGAAAACGCTTAAAATCCATTTTATTTCGCTTAAAACGATCCAAACAGGCTTGAGAAATGTTCATTTTTATAAATAATGCAGAAAGCTTTTTCATCTGTAGTTCTTCATGCAAAATTAAATGAACTCGATCATTTGAGATGCCCATGATATTAGATATTCCACGCACTTTTATTTGTCGATCATTTAATACCATATCATGCACTTTGGCTACAATTTCTGTTGTTGTTGCTATTTTTGGGCGTCCACTACGTGGTTTATCTTTAATGCTTGTACGACCACGTTTAAATTCAGCAACCCATTTTTTTACTGTTGCATATGAACTAGCATTTCACCTAACACATTCACCATATCATTATGAATTTCTTGTCCCGAAAACCCTTTTTTATCAGGGCTGTTCTGCAAATCACTTTTTGTGAAAGTGATTTGAAATCACAAAAAAGGTGTTCTGCACACAAAATATATTTGAATTTTGTGATTTTAAATCGGTTAGCTAACTTGCAATCAATTTGAAATCACATCCCAATTTTTGCACGCACTTTATTATGAATTTCATAATTTATTACATTAATAAATAACTTAATGTGTTTTCCATTGATTATTCAAGTAAAATCATTTATTTTATACGAAATAATTCATTAAATTAAGAAAAAAAACTAGATACGCTCGTTTTGTTGCAAAATTTGTTGTATTATTTTGTGATTTGCTTTATTGGTTTATTTTACCTTTTATATTTATTAGAAGGAACTAACTAACTATTAGAAAAAACAATACCGCGAATAAAAAAATTCAAACTGAAAATAAAAATATCAGTAAAGTGAACCAAAAAACAGCAGTTTTTTGTGCTTTAGAAGAGTGTAAATCACATCAAAAATCACAAAAAATTGTGATTTACAGAACAGGCACAAATCACATTTGTGCTTTTGAAACGGCATGTGCTTTGAAATCACGTGATTTTTAGAACAGACCTTTATGTAAATATTTAATGACACCACGCATTTCTAATTTTTCCATTGTAAACACATGTTGCTATATGAAGCTATATGAAGGAGTTACCAGATCGAAACAAATTTTAGTAGAGATGGAAGTTTCCAAAGCACTTAATTTTTTCTGTTTATACCGCGTTTTTTGTGCTAGGCTAAGAAGTTTCCGAACCGCCCTCGTACAGGCTGTCATTCACAAAAACTTTACTTTACTCCATTTCCCGAATATTTATATCATAACTAGAACCCAAACAAAATTGAACAATGGATTTTCTCCACTACTTGTTTTATGAAAAATTCTTAATTGTTCCATATATATTTCAACAAGTGTTGGGCTGTGAACTTTTCTTTTGGGAAATGATGAAAAGGCTTAAAACTTTCGTCTTCTATTTCATTTCAGAGGCCAATCGTGATCTTCTGGACTGGGCTGGCAACAAACCGTTGGACTATAGCAAACAACAAACAAGTGTCTCGGCATCTACCTACAGCAGTGAGTATTGCTCCAAGTTTCTTCTCAGCGAAATTAACAACAGCTATCACTTTCAACTACCTTCTAATATGAGGAACGTCTCTGGTACTGGCAAAGGTGCTACTGGCGGCGGTACAGTTGGTAGTTCTTTAATGCGCGGTAAAAAACGTTCCCAGCTAACAAGTCGTCTAACACGTACCCAATCCCTACTAATGCCAACAGGTGCAATCGGTCTCTTAAAGAAACCCGCTTTGCAATCGGCAAAATTTGACTACGACGATGGCAATTTAACACCTTGCGAAATGTTACCTTCCCCACAAAGTTCACCCGAACCGACACCCCGCAGTCTTTCACCCAAAAATATACGTCACGGCACTGTGGCTCGTCGTAAGGAGAGCTTTTTACGCAAAACCCTACGTGCTGCTACCGCCTCCAGAAGCAACAATAATCCAGATAGAGTTACTAACCAAACTGTTTTAGAATAATTTCCTTTCTTAATCCTGTATTGAACATATGTTGGCTACAAAAATTAATAGAGATTGCACCTTAAATAATATTTTATTTACATATGTTTCTAATTTAATTTACAAAAATGTTTTTCTGTTTATATTTTTTCCAAACACGCATGCTTTGTATATCTTGTTTTTTAATTTATTTTTTTTTGTTTTTATTTACATTCCTTAATGATTAATTTTTACTAAACACTTTCCAGTCCTTAACAAAATTTTTTCCAATTATTCAAAATAATTAATTACGATTTCAATAACAAAAATTTTTAAATACTAAAATATTGTTAAAACTATTTTCACTGCATTCTTTTATTTCTTTTTTTATACCCTTCACAAAAATGTAAAGGGTATATATAAGTTTGTGATTCCGTTTGTAATTTCTACAGTTTTTTTTTGCGACCCTATAAATCAGAATTAATGGAAAAGTCGATTAAGCGATGTCCGTCTGTCCGTCTGTCCGTCTGTCCGCTGTTGAAATACCGTTTCTGAGAAAACCATTACACTTAGAAACTTTTTTCTTTCACCATTCTTTTACCCCATCGATTCATGGGTTTGCTATTGAAATTCAGTAATATCGGTCCACGAATAGCTGAGATATATTCAAAATTCCGAAAAAAGCCATTTTTTTGCAGTTTTGTATGAAAATTTTTGAAAACAAAAGTTGTTTGGCTTCAAATTTCACACACTTATTAAGCATGGCGACTAAAAGACAGATATCGGTCCATATATACCCGAGATATAGCCCAACTCGGATTTTTAATGAAAATGTCGCATAGGCGAAGCTAAATAACTTTTTTTTTGCTCAAAAGCAGTTCTGGTAATAAAATTAGGTTACATAAATATGAAAAATGAAAATTTCCGATATCGGTCCATATATACCCGAGATATAGCCTAGGCCGGGGCTTTCATGAAAATGCCGCGTAAGCGAACTTAAACCACTTTTTTGTGCTCAAACGCAGTTCTGGTAATGAAATAGGGTCATAAAAATATGAAAAATGAAAATTTTCGATATCGGTCCATATATACCCGAGATATAGCCTAGACCGGGGTTTTCATGAAAATGCCGCGTAAGCGAACTTAAACAAATTTTTTGTGCTCAAAAGCAGTTCTGGTAATGAAATTAGGTTACATAAACATGGAAAATGAAAATTTCCGATATCGGTCCATATATACCCGAGATATATCCTAGACCGGGGTTTTCATGAAAATGCCGCGTAAGCGAACTTAAACAAATTTTTTGTGCTCAAAGGCAGTTCTGGTAATGAAATTAGGTTACATAAATATGAAAAATGAAAATTTCCGATATCGGTCCATATATACCCGAGATATAGCCCAAATCGGATTTTTAATGAAAATGTCGCATAGGCGAAGCTAAATAACTTTTTTTTGCTCAAAAGCAGTTCTGGTAATAAAATAAGGTGATATAAATATTGAAAATGAAAGTTTTCGATATCGGTCCATATATACCCGAGATATAGCCTAAACCGGGTTTTTCATGAACACGCGGCGTAAGCGAACTCAAACAATATTTTTTGCTTAAAAGCAGTTCTAATAATAAAATAAGGTTATATAGGTATAAAAAATTTAAATTTCCGATATCGGTCCATATATACCCGAGATATAGCCCAAACCGGGTTTTTCATGAAAATGTCGCGTAAGCGAACTTAAACAACTTTTTTTGCTTAAAAACAGTTCTGGTAATAAGATGAGGTTATATAAATATGGAAAATGAAAATTTCCGATATTGGTCCATATATACCCGAGATATAGCCCAAACCGGGTTTTTCATGAAAATGTCGCGTAAGCGAACTTAAACAACTTTTTTCACCTTAAAGCAGTTCTGGTAATAAAATAAGGTTATATAAATATGGAAAATTAAAATTTCCGTTATCGGTTCATATATACCCGATATATAGCCTAACAGGTTTTTTGATGAAAATGCCGAGTAAACAACTTTTTTGTGCTCAAAAGCAGTTCTGGTAATGAAATAAGGTTATATAAATATGGAAAAAGAAAATATCCGATATCGGTCCATATATACTCGAGATATAGCCTGAACCGATTTTTCCAATAAAATTTTTTTTTTTGCTGAAAAGCAGTTCTTGTTATAAAAGAAGGTTACGAAAAAAGAGAAAATTTAAATTTCTGATATCGGTCCATATATACCCGAGATATAGCCTAAATCGGGTTTTTCATGAAAATATCGCGTAAGCGAACTTAAACAATTTGTTGTGCTCAAAAGCAGTTCTGGTAATGATATAAGGTTATATAAATATGTAAAATTAAAATTTTCGATATCGGTCCATATATACCCGAGATATAGCCTGAACCGATTTTTCCATTAAAAAAATTTTTTTTTTTGCTGAAAAGCAATTCTCGTTATAAAAGAAGGTTACTAAAATACAGAAAATAGAAAATTCCGCTATCGGTTCATAAATAACCGAGCATATTTAGGTCACATTTTTAATATACTATACATACATATTCGTGACTATTGTGAAGGGTATTTTAGATTCGGCCCAGCCGAATATACTTTTTTAATGGAAAAATCGGTTCAGGCTATATCTCGGCTATATATGGACCGATATCGAAAATTTAAATTTTCCATATTTATATAACCTTATATCATTACCAGAACTGCTTTTGAGCACAACAAATTGTTTAAGTTCGCTTACGCGATATTTTCATTAAAAACCCGATTTAGGCTATATCTCGGGTATATATGGACCGATATCAAAAATTTTAATTTTCTCTATTTTCGTAACCTTCTTTTATAACAAGAACTGCTTTTCAGCAAAAAAAAAATGTTATTGGAAAAACCGGTTCAGGCTATATCTCTGGTATATATGAACCGATATCGGAAATTTTCATTTTCCATATTTATATAACCTCATCTTATTACCAGAATTGTTTTTAAGCAAAAAAAGTTGTTTAAGTTCGCTTACCCGACATTTTCATGAAAAACCCGGTTTGGGCTATATCTCGGGTATATATGGACCGATATCGGAAATTTTCATTTTTCATACCTATATAACCTTATTTTATTATTAGAGCTGCTTTTAAGCAAAAAGTATTGTTTGAGTTCGCTTACGCCGCGTGTTCATGAAAAACCCGGTTTAGGCTATATCTCGGGTATGTATGGACCGATATCGAAAAATTCATTTTCAATATTTATATCACCTTATTCTATTACCAGAACTGCTTTTAAGCAAAAAATATTGTTTGAGTTCGCTTACGCCGCGTGTTCATGAAAAACCCGGTTTAGGCTATATCTCGGGTATATATAGACCGATATCGAAAACTTTCATTTTCAATATTTATATCACCTTATTTTATTACCAGAACCGCTTTTGAGCAAAAAAAAGTTATTTAGCTTCGCCTATGCGACATTTTCATGAAAAACCCGGTTTGGGCTATATCTCGGGTATATATAGACCGATATCGGAAATTTAAATTTTTCATACCTATATAACCTTATTTTATTATGAGAACTGCTTTTAAGCAAAAAATATTGTTTGAGTTCGCTTACGCCGCGTGTTCATGAAAAACCCGGTTTAGGCTATATCTCGGGTATATATGGACCGATATCGAAAACTTTCATTTTCAATATTTATATCACCTTATTTTATTACCAGAACTGCCTTTGAGCACAAAAAAGTTGTTTAAGTTCGCTTACGCGGCATTTTCATGAAAACCCCGGTCTAGGCTATATCTCGGGTATATATGGACCGATATCGGAAATTTTCATTTTCCATGTTTATGTAACCTAATTTCATTACCAGAACTGCTTTTGAGCACAAAAAATTTGTTTAAGTTCGCTTACGCGGCATTTTCATGAAAACCCCGGTCTAGGCTATATCTCGGGTATATATGGACCGATATTGAAAATTTTCATTTTTCATATTTATATGACCCTATCTCATTACCAGAACTGCGTTTGAGCACAAAAAAGTTGTTTAAGTTCGCTTACGCGACATTTTCATGAAAAACCCGGTTTGGGCTATGTCTCGGGTATATATGGACCTATATCGGAAATTTTCATTTTCCATATTTATGTAACCTATTTTCATTACCAGAACTGCTTTTGAGCACAAAAAATTTGTTTAAGTTCGCTTACGCGACATTTTCATGAAAAAACCGGTTTGGGCTATATCTCGGGTATATATGGACCGATATCGGAAATTTTCATTTTCCATATTTATGTAACCTAATTTTATTACCAGAACTGCTTTTGAGCACAAAAAAGTTGTTTACTCGGCATTTTCATCAAAAAACCTGTTAGGCTATATATCGGGTATATATGAACCGATAACGGAAATTTTAATTTTCCATATTTATATAACCTTATTTTATTACCAGAACTGTTTTTAAGCAAAAAAAAATTGTTGTTTAAGTTCGCTTGCGCGGCATTTTCATTAAAACCCCGGTCTAGGCTATATCTCGGGTATATATGGACCGATATCGGAAATTTTCATTTTCCATGTTTATGTAACCTAATTTCATTACCAGAACTGCTTTTGAGCACAAAAAATTTGTTTAAGTTCGCTTACGCGGCATTTTCATGAAAACCCCGGTCTAGGCTATATCTCGGGTATATATGGACCGATATAGGAAATTTTTATTTTCCATGTTTATGTAACCTAATTTCATTACCAGAGCAGCTTTTGAGCACAAAAAATTTGTTTAAGTTCGCTTACGCGGCATTTTCATGAAAACCCCGGTCTAGGCTATATCTCGGGTATATATGGACCGATATTGAAAATTTTCATTTTTCATATTTATATGACCCTATCTCATTACCAGAACTGCGTTTGAGCACAAAAAAGTTGTTTAAGTTCGCTTACGCGACATTTTCATGAAAAACCCGGTTTGGGCTATGTCTCGGGTATATATGGACCTATATCGGAAATTTTCATTTTCCATATTTATGTAACCTAATTTTATTACCAGAACTGCTTTTGAGCAAAAAAAAAGTTATTTAGCTTCGCCTATGCGACATTTTCATTAAAAATCCGAGTTGGGCTATATCTCGGGTATATATGGACCGATATCTGAAAAAAAAATTTTTTGTCTTTTAGTCGCCATGCTTAATAAGTGTGTGAAGTTTGAAGCAAAACGAACAACTTTTGTTTTCAAAAATTTTCATACAAAACTGCAAAAAAATGGCTTTTTTCGGAATTTTGAATATATCTCAGCTATTCGTGGACCGATATTACTGAATTTCAATAGCAAACCCATGAATCGATGGGGTAAAAGAGTGGTGAAAGAAAAAAGTTTCTAAGTGTAATGGTTTTCTCAGAAACGGTATTTCAACAGCGGACAGACGGACAGACGGACATCGCTTAATCGACTTTTCCATTAATTCTGATTCCGAATATATATACTTTATAGGGTCGCAAAAAAAACTGTAGAAATTACAAACGGAATCACAAACTTATATATACCCTTTACATTTTTGTGAAGGGTATAAAAAACGCTGAGTATATAGGCACATATGTACAGTACTGTTCGAATCTTAAGCAACTTTTTCTAAAGAAGTAATCAAAGTCTCATATTTTTGTTTTTATTGTATTTGTTGGAAACAATGATTGTAATTATTATTGCATTACGTGCTTACATTCTAATAATAATAAAATAAATTGAATTCTTCTTCTTTAAAAAAATAGAAAAAAACAAAAGTAAATACGAATATAGCATGAACACGATACGATAAAGCTTTCAAATCAAATATCGTAGAACATTTTACTAACGGCGAATCTCATATTTCTATAATAAATCAATAGTTCCACGTTGAATTGAAAAGTATAAATCAACTGGAACAACAGAATTTATAAATAAAGGCGGGCGAAAAACTTCGACGTGCACTGACAGAAAAATCGTTCGTTTGTTTAAAAATGATCCCTTTATTACTTCCCGAAATATTGTAAAAAAGCTTGATCTTAATATTAGTGCTAGGCACTGTAAGGAAACGGGCTTTGGGAAATGATTTGAGAAGCTTCATGCCGTCTAAAAAACCCGTTCTAAGAAAAAAACATATAAAAAAATGTTTGTATAAATTTTTAAAACTTAGTCCTAAGTTTTTATATATTTTATGAAATTTTAGGCTGGAATTTGTAAAATCACACACTAATTGGACTGCGGAGAAATGGAAAACAGTTTTATTTAGCGATGAGTCTAAATTTAACTTTTTAAATTCGGATGTGTATTGTACGTTCGAAGAACAAAGGGAAAGCGCCTAGATCCACACTATACCAAAGGTTCTATCAAGCATGGGGGCGGAAGTATAATGGTGTGGACCTGTTCTTATGCCAGTGGAGTTGGCCCTTTTGTTGAAATATGTACAAAAATGAACCGCTTCACTTACAGAGACATTTTAGCCAACCACATGCTAGAATATCCAGAACGGGAAATGTCACTTCGATGGGTGTTTCAACATGATAACGACCCGAAACACACGTCGAAGTTGGTTAACGAGTTTTTATATGAAAATGGGGTTTAAACATTGCATTGGTCGGCACAGTGCCCTGATTTGAGCCCTATAGAAAACCTGTTTGGGATCTTAAAGCGAAGAGTGGGAACTCACCTTTTAGGTAACAAACAGGAGCTTTTCAATTGTCTTAAATAAGATTGAGAATTGATACCCACATCAGTTTTAACAAGCCTTATAGAATCTATGCCAAAAATATGTGCTGAGGTGATAAAAAATCAGGGATACCATACAAAGTATTGAAAGTTGGTTACGTTTCGAACAGCTATAATCGCATTTACTTCTGCTTTTGTTTTGTTTTATTGTTTAAGAAGAAGAATTTAATTTATTTTATTATTATTACAATGGAACCACATAATGCAATAATAATTACAATCATTGTTTCAAATAAATACAATAAATTCAAAAATGTGAGACTTTTCGAAATAATTCGAAAGAGAAAGTTGCTTAGGTTTTGAACAGTACTGTATATGTGTACATACCCAGCTAGCATTTTAAATCGTCGAAGACCCTACTCATTCTTTAATCACAGAGGGTCTCTCGTACGGAAGTAAATGTTACAAAAGCTGATTCTTCTATGAGACTCTTAAACAACTCAGCTTAAAACTCATATAGGGAATCCTGAGAGTCATATAGGGAATCGTCTAAGACTCGTGTAGATAATATCATACAACTCCTCAAGGAATCAGCCGTGTAATCCTTGTATGATTCATACAGGAAACAGCACAAAACTCATTCGATATGTTCATACTATATATAATTTGCAGTGTCTTACCATTATAATCACCGCCCAGACTTTTTGTATTATATATTAAAGAAAAAAACTATTATACGCCGTTTGATTCTACTTATCTATAATATAGTTAAAAATATAAGTATATAAAAACAATAAAATTTTTAATCGTCTAACAAACATTCCAAGATTGTGTGACGAGCGTGTCAGAAAATTTGTAAAAGGAAATAAAAAAGTAGATGTTATTGTTATTCGTCAGATAATCGTCAGAAGATTCTTTTGGGGATTGTATACTGAACACAATCAACGAACGGCAAGGATTAACTTTAAAAAGTAAATTTACTACTTACTATATCAAACATTACCAGAATCGAACAGATTATTATTAATATTCACAAAAAATATATTATTATTTTTATTTCAATTTTAATGGACAAACTTTGTATAAAAATTTGTCAAAGAAATCTTTAATAAATATAAAATATTTTTTACGTGTACGACCAGCAAAAATATTAAGCTTTATTTTTTAGCAATTTTCTTGGTTTGCCTTGTAAATATTGTACGTCAAAAACTGTGTTTAAGTTCAAACTTTGCACCAAGTTCTTTCAGCAGCTATAACGAAACGGTAATCAGTGACCTTTTCTAAGGCCGAATGTGACATAGCGAAATGGACTAAAACAAAATAAAAATTTACTTTTCCTGCAATTATACAAAAGGCCATCAGAAATTGTTAGAAAACGGATTTATTAAGTATTTTTTGTCCTAAACTGTTTGTTTTCTAGCTGTATGTTTTATACGTTTCATAGGAGCTACCCTAATCATCAGTAGACTTGAAAACCTTTGAAATATATACTCAAACACTTAACTTTATATCCTAATATTTTAAATAAACTATTGACAATTTAAATAGAAAATTGATTATATAAAACCTGTCAAAACACAAAAACCAAGCTTTTTCTTTTGCACACGCGTCTACTTTTCTTTACTCCTTTCAAAGAAATCAATAACCAGTGGTTGCTACGATTTGTATTTTTTTTTTTTAAGTAAAACACGAAAAAAAAACTTTCAAACATTTGAGTTTATTCACTTTATTAGCTTCTAATATTGAAACCAATCAGAAAATTATAAACAGCTTGCTTTGTATGTTTCCTAGCCGTCTTTCCTTAAAACCGATGCTGGTCATGGCTACATAGCCATGAATACTGACTTTTCCATTCACCCATTGGACAACCTTGACGTGCAGAAGCTGTGGTTTGAACAGGACGAGGCAATATGCTACACAGCCCGTGCCACGATTAATTTATGGAAGGAACCGCATAGTTTATCATTTCAGAGCAGTGGATTGGTCTCTAAGATTGTGCTATTATAAGGCAGCTGGAATATTTTCTGTGGGGACATATGAGTGAAGTCTATGACAATAACGATTGCCCACTTGGAGGCCAACGTTCGCCGCGTTATTGTCAATAAACACTACTCCGTCTTTCATCCTCCACATAAACTATTTTACTAGTTTCGTTATAGTGCTCCTCCGTTTGTAGGAGTCATCCACAGGAATGGGGGAAAAGTTCATCTAAAATTTGACCTTCAAATTAGGCAACGTCCGAGCCAACCGATCCGCTGCATCATATTTAAATTAAAATGCCAGAACATTATCTTTCGAATAAAGTAAATTTAATGTCAAGTTAAAAAAAAAAATCACCTTTGTTTAATTGCATGTCAAAGTTCTATACTTCTATAAAAAACTCTCTTTATAAAAGTTGTCTCTAGAAAGAGAGAGAGAGAGAGAGAGAGAGAGAGAGAGAGAGAGCACAAATGATAAAATACAACATGTTTGTCCCCTTTAGCACTATGAAACTTTTCTTTCTGAAATGTCGGCTATAAGCTTTCATTATTATCTACACAACTGATATTTTTTGTAATGAAATTCAATATTATTTTTCAATATATTTTTTTGAAAAGAGAAAGATGCTGTCAAAATAAATATGGTTTGAAAGCCGAAAACACACGCTTTGATATTAAACTAATTATCCATATAAACAGATGAATATTCGTACAACGCATTCGAGTTTTTTTTTTTTTTTTAATTCCCAAAATCGGTTTCAGAAATCGCCAAAATCTTGCACTTCCCCGTAAATAATATGATAGCTTCAATTTTTACACTAAATCGAATGGCTGCTAATAGTTCAGCTACACGTTTCACGGTCAAAACGCGCACCGAGTATGAAAACCATGTTAGCTAAGTGGTTACGAGTTTTTTGAGAGTTCCCAAAGTCGGCTTCAGGAAACGTCAAAAGCCCCCCCCCCCCCCCCCACTTCCTCAGAAGCGATACGGCAACTTAAATTTTCGCACTAAAGCGAATGACAGTTTATAGTTCAAATGCATGTTACACGGCAAAAATGCGCACCGAATATGAATATGGAGAATCGCCCAAAATCAGCTTCGTGAATGCCCAAAATCCCTTCACTTCCCCGGAAGCAACAGTTAAATAAATTTCGAGTGTTGCATACATACATGGATTTCGAGTGTTGCAAACATACAAACAAACATACAAGTGCAACTAATACAAGAGTGTTAAAAAGCCACATTGACTCAATAGCATTTCCACGCAATCAGCATTGTCACTGTTGGTCTTTTCCGACCACAATTGGTCAGATATTATTCATTTTGTCGGCTAAACTTTATTTTGGTCTTTTTGAAAAAAAACTCAACTTTATATTCTACGAAACTACAAACATTGGTCACTTCGAAAATGTTAAGCTTCCATAACATTTGCTTTTAATACTTCCAAGCATTAAAAGCAAATGTCAAATATTTCATTGTAAAAATTTCTTTGAAATTTTAGAAGTTAGACAACAAATATTGAAATTTTGTATTGAGCTCCTAGATCAAATTAAATCTAGTTTTGACTTTAACCGTGAAGACATTACTGTGTTACATATAATTACTCTCACTAATTTAAAAATTTTCCTACCTTGCTGATTGTAACCCTGATATCAATATTACAAAGTGGAATTTGTTGCGCTTAACGGAAATGAAATTTTGTTTTCGCTACATTATTGTTATTTTTGTTATTCATTCTATAATTTAAAAAATTTATCGAATAAAAATTATACTTTATATGAAAAATACATACAGATATGGTTTTCAATATTAAAAAATTGCTCTTTTCGGAACGATTTTAGTAGGTTTTAGATCCAAGTTTGGTCGGACTGAAAATTTTTGTGTGGCAACCTTGACGCACATGCACGTATATGTATATCCAAGACTTTTAGAATGCAAACTTTCATAGTGCGAGATGAGTCTTTAATTACACATTTGCAAATCAAAAACATTTCTTGAAACGTCCACTATGCATGGCGATGTTTAAACTTGGTTAGGAATATCACTGTATCTATTATCGTTAGCATCAAACAAAAGTCTTTACCTGAGGCTAAAGTTTGCTTGAACCGAGTTTTAATCTACTGTTGTTGTAACATTTAACAATTAATTGTGTCTATTTTAACACTGAAGTTGCTTACACAATAATATAATAATAATACATTTGCTAAAGCTCTTTAGATGTGGCAGGTGATAATAACGTTCATGTTGCTTGTGTAATCAATCATATTGTTGTAAAAATTCATTAAAAATTAAACTGAACAAAAGTTAATCCATCAATCCTTTTTGAAATCACAGCTCACAAGCACATGTTTAAATATCAACCAATATCAATTTACAATTATATTTTTAATGCACAACCAAACTATCCACTTCTTATCGTTTTCTTCTTCTCTGCTCCAACATTCTTCATTTGTTCAACAACATGTGTGTTTGTGTACTCTCAACATTCTTTCGTCTCGGCAGAGATCCAAGCAATGCGCCAGCAATTGATCAGCAGTGGATATGGCACCTGGAGGCAAGTGGATAATCATAATCAAGGCAAAAATGAGCGCTGTGCCATTGAAAGCTTATTGGCACAAACATTGGCAGTTGATTTTTAACTTTTATAAACTTTTTTTTTTGTTTTGCCACATTTAATTAAAGCAATTTTTCTGCCATTTTTCAGTCAGTTAGACATACGAATAAACATGTTTGTACCTACATATCTACATATGTACATATCGCTCCTTTATTGCAACATAGACATAACGCAAAAAAACTTGTTTCGAGAACAACACATTTCAAATTTTTAGTTTCCATACAAGTTTTTTAGTTTTTTTTTTTTAGAAAATATCTCCTAAAGGAAACAGTTAAAAGGTAATTTAAATAAAATTTTGGCACAATATAAAAGGTAGTACTGCTAACAATTCTGCATTGTTAACTCGAAAAGCTAATTTTTTGAGATATGACTATGTTGCAATAACGGAGCGATATATTTCGATGCTCTCACTGAAATTGAAAATTTTAATTATGAAAATTGCTTAAACTGAACGAAAAAAAGAAAAAAAAATAATTAGTATTAGCTTATATGTATATTGTTTTTTATTGGATTTTTTTTTTTATAAATTTTGTTCTATTGTTATCTTATTTTTATTTTCCAAATGCTTAAAATTTTCAATAAATAATTCTCTTAAACATTTGCATTTTCAATGTTATAACAAAAAGCATTCCTAATACCCATCTCTGCAAAAGGTTGCATTCTGTTTGAAATTTGTGCATTTTGTACTGATTGTAAATGCAACAAGCTTTAGTTGTAAAGTTTTTTATACCCTTCACAAAAATGTTAAGGGTATATATAAGTTTGTGATTCCGTTTGTAATTTCTACAGTTTTTTTTTGCGACCCTATAAAGTATATATATTCTGAATCAGAATTAATGGAAAAGTCGATTAAGCGATGTCCGTCTGTCCGTCTGTCCGCTGTTGAAATACCGTTTCTGAGAAAACCATTAGACTTAGAAACTTTTTTCTTTCACCATTCTTTTACCCCATCGATTCATGGGTTTGCTATTGAAATTCAGTAATATCGGTCCACGTATAGCTGAGATATATTCAAAATTCCGAAAAAAGCCATTTTTTTGCAGTTTTGTATGAAAATTTTTGAAAACAAAAGTTGTTTGGCTTCAAATTTCACACACTTATTAAGCATGGCGACTAAAAGACAGATATCGGTCCATATATACCCGAGATATAGCCCAACTCGGATTTTTAATGAAAATGTCGCATAGGCGAAGCTAAATAACTTTTTTTTTGCTCAAAAGCAGTTCTGGTAATAAAATTAGGTTACATAAATATGAAAAATGAAAATTTCCGATATCGGTCCATATATACCCGAGATATAGCCTAGGCCGGGGCTTTCATGAAAATGCCGCGTAAGCGAACTTAAACCACTTTTTTGTGCTCAAACGCAGTTCTGGTAATGAAATAGGGTCATAAAAATATGAAAAATGAAAATTTTCGATATCGGTCCATATATACCCGAGATATAGCCTAGACCGGGGTTTTCATGAAAATGCCGCGTAAGCGAACTTAAACAAATTTTTTGTGCTCAAAAGCAGTTCTGGTAATGAAATTAGGTTACATAAATATGGAAAATGAAAATTTCCGATATCGGTCCATATATACCCGAGATATAGCCTAGACCGGGTTTTTCATGAAAATGTCGCGTAAGCGAACTTAAACAACTTTTTTGTGCTCAAAAGCAGTTCTGGTAATGAAATAGGGTCATATAAATATGAAAAATGAAAATTTCCGATATCGGTCCATATATACCCGAGATATAGCCCAAATCGGATTTTTAATGAAAATGTCGCATAGGCGAAGCTAAATAACTTTTTTTTGCTCAAAAGCAGTTCTGGTAATAAAATTAGGTTACATAAATATGGAAAATGAAAATTTTCGATATCGGTCCATATATACCCGAGATATAGCCCAATCCGGGTTTTTCATGAAAATGTCGCGTAAGCAAACTTAAACAACTTTTTTGTGCTCAAAAGCAGTTCTGGTAATAAAATAGGGTCATATAAATATGAAAAATGAACATTTTCGATATCGGTCCATATATACCCGAGATATAGCCTAGACCGGGGTTTTCATGAAAATGCCGCGTAAGCGAACTTAAACAATTTTTTTGTGCTCAAAAGCAGTTCTGGTAATGAAATTAGGTTACATAAATATGGAAAATGAAAATTTCCGATATCGGTCCATATATACCCGAGATATAGCCTAGACCGGGTTTTTCATGAAAATGTCGCGTAAGCGAACTTAAACAACTTTTTTGTGCTCAAAAGCAGTTCTGGTAATGAAATAGGGTCATATAAATATGAAAAATGAAAATTTCCGATATCGGTCCATATATACCCGAGATATAGCCCAAATCGGGGTTTTCATGAAAATGTCGCGTAAGCGAACTTAAACAACTTTTTTGTGCTCAAAAGCAGTTCTGGTAATGAAATAGGGTCATATAAATAAGAAAAATGAAAATTTTCGATATCGGTCCATATATACCCGAGATATAGCCCAAACCAGGTTTTTCATGAAAATGCCGCGTAAGCGAACTTAAACAACTTTTTTGTGCTCAAAAGCAGTTCTGGTAATGAAATTAGGTTACATATATATGAAAAATGAAAATTTCCGATATCGGTCCATATATACCCGAGATATAGCCTAGAACGGGGTTTTCATGAAAATGCCGCGTCAGCGAAATTAAACAACTTTTTTTGCTTAAAAGCGGTTCTGGTAACAAAATGAGGTTATATAAATATGAAAAATGAAAATTTCCGATATCGGTTCATATATACCGCAGATATAGCCTGGAACGCGGTTTTCATGAAATTGCCGCGTAAGCGAACTTAAACAACTTTGTTTGCTTAAAAGTAGTTTTGGTAATAAAATAAGGTTGTATAAGTATGGAAAATGAAAATTTTCGATATCGGTCTATATATACCCGAGATATAGCCCAAACCGGGTTTTTCATGAAAATGTCGCGCAAGCGAACTTTAACAACTTTTTTTTGATTAAAAACAGTTCTGGTAATAAGATCAGTTTATATAAATATGGAAGATAAAAATTTCCGATATCGGTCCATATATACCCGAGATATAGCCTAAACCGGGGTTTTCATGAAAATGCCGCGTAAGCGAACTTAAACAATTTTTTCGCCTTAAAGCAGTTCTGGTAATTAAATAAGGTTATATAAATATGGAAAATGAAAATTTCCGATATCGGTCCATATATACCCGAGATATAGCCTAAACCGGGGTTTTCATGAAAATGCCGCGTAAGCGAACTTAAACAATTTTTTCGCCTTAAAGCAGTTCTGGTAATTAAATAAGGTTATATAAATATGGAAAATGAAAATTTCCGATATCGGTCCATATATACCCGAGATATAGCGCAAACCGGGTTTTTCATGAAAATGTCGCGTAAGCGAACTTAAACAACTTTTTTTTGCTTAAAACAGTTCTGGTAATAAGATGAGGTTATATAAATATGGAAAATGAAAATTTCCGATATCGGTCCATATATACCAGAGATATAGCCTAAGCCGTGGTTTTCATGAAAATGCCGCGTAAGCGAACTTAAACAACTTTTTTCACCTTAAAGCAGTTCTGGTAATAAAATAAGGTTATATAAATATGGAAAATTAAAATTTCCGATATCGGTTCATATATACCCGATATATAGCTTAACAGGTTTTTTGATGAAAATGCCGAGTAAACAACTTTTTTGTGCTCAAAAGCAGTTCTGGTAATGAAATAAGGTTATATAAATATGGAAAAAGAAAAAATCCGATATCGGTCCATATATACTCGAGATATAGCCTGAACCGATTTTTCCAATAACATTTTTTTTTTTACTGAAAAGCAGTTCTTGTTATAAAAGAAGGTTACGAAAATAGAGAAAATTAAAATTTCTGAAATCGGTCCATATGTATATACCCGAGATATAGCCTAAATCGGGTTTTTCATGAAAATATCGCGTAAGCGAACTTAAACAATTTGTTGTGCTCAAAAGCAGTTCTGGTTATAAGGTTATATCAATATGGAAAATTAAAATTTTCGATATCGGTCCATATATACCCCAGATATAGCCTGAACCGATTTTTCCATTAAAAATGTTTTTTTTTTTTTTTTTGCTAGAAAGCAATTCTCGTTATAGAAGAAGGTTACTAAAATACAGAAAATAGAAAAATCCGATATCGGTTCATATATAACCGAGCATATTTAGGTCACATTTTTAATATACTATACATATTCGTGACTATCGTGAAGGGTATTTTAGATTCGGCCCAGCCGAATATACTACACTCTTACTTGTTTATAATATTATTTTCTTTCTTTTTTGCTTACTTTTGTTTTTTATAAAGTTTGAAAATTGTTTGTTCTTTTTTTTCAATTTTGGGTTTTCCTAAACACTTTTATCTGGGTAAGTTTTTTTCAACATTTTGCTTTTGCTGGTTTTTATTTCACAAGCATGCACTTTTTACAACATTAAATATCTTTATTTTCCATATCTTTACATACAAATATCATAAATAAAATAAAAATAATAAATTATTTAACTAAACTAATAAAAACATATTGAATTCTTTTTTTTTTAATATTTACAGAAATCAAAGCAAAGAGAAAACCTATAGGTAAGATATGCAGAGAAAAAGAGTATAACTAACGCTGCCATTACACAGGAAAGTACTTTCATGAAATTTCTCTATACGTATTACAAATAAAAGTTTCAATGAAATAGACGACTTTCATGAAAATTTCTTGTTCGTCTACACAGGAAAGTGTAAGTTCATTTTACAAATGTCGCCGAGGCAAAGAGTTGCAAAATTTGCCTCTGCTTCTCACCACTCTTATTTTGTTTGCTTACTAGTCAGAGTTGCCGAACTTATTACATAAACAAATTTATGGGGCAATAGTTGAAAAAACTTATCAATATAAATTTTCCTCATATTATTTTTATAAAAATCCTTTAATTATTTTCTTTATGTGTTTAATATACAATAGAAGAAAAAAATATAATTATTTTCATATACCTACAAAAGAAGTTAATTTTATAATTATTATATTACTACAATACTGCAACTTTGTATAATTCTTTGTATGTGGCAACAGTGCTTAGAATTTGTCATTTTACTTTCAGAAAACGTCAAAAAATTTGTTTCATGAAATTTTTAATGAAAGCTGAGTGGAAAGTAAACAAAATGAGAGTGTGTTAGTAAAAAAGTGTGAACTTTCATGAAATTACTTTCCTGTCTAAACGATAGGTAAAGACAAGTGTATGTTACTAGGTGGCGACACTGGTGCATTCAGGTTTGAGGAAAGTTTCCTGTGTTTTGACTCATCTTAGTCAGAAGAAAGACTGGCTGGCATTAGGCGAAAAAGCTGCAGCCCAAATTAGTATAGAATTAAGGCCGGTATGCAACTGTAACGGGCTTCAGGCTTTCAATGTTTCGATTTTTGTACAGAAAAATTATATCATAGACTGGCGTAGACCACTGAATACTGAACACTGAACCTGAATTTGACTAGTTCATTCCTAGCTTATACAATGAAACTTCTCTTGATAGGAACCAAACAAATGTTGTTCTGCAAAAGAATATGTAACAAAGATAGTTTTAAAGCTTTTCAAAAAAGAGCTAGACATAAATTTGCAAATCGTTTATGCCCCCATTCTTACCTTTGTGGCAAAATTCATTGACATCTTAGCGTTATTTAGTTAAATTGTCAAATATTGGTAATGAAAACTTATTAAAGCTTTAATACGTACGGTCACACAGATAATAATAGTGCGTACGACTTTAAAATTCTTCAGTTTTCAAAAAATTTCTGAAATTTTTTGCTTGCCATCACAACCGAATAACTTATACGTGGCTTTCAGCGTTGTCAACTCGGCGCGTTTCGCACCGTTTTTAGTGCTTTTTGAAATTATTTGTGCTAAAAATTTCTTAGTCGGTGCGTGGTTTTAATTTTCTGTGCGCTTTTTAAATTTCAGCGGCACCAAATCAAATTCAACTGAAGTTCACGTTTTATTTTGCAGAGCACAATCAGAACACGAAAATATAATGTGAAAAACGCACCATATTACATATAAAAACTAAGAAACTATTACTGTTGTGTATTATACATAAATTTTGAAAAGAAAAAGAAACATTTCGTGTTATAAAATGAACTGTTTCTAGAGAGTGTTTTAATATAAAACAATCAAAGTAAGTTTGTCAAATATTACAATAAATGCAAACACGGAGTAGTGAAGTTCGTATTTATGATGGCGCGTGAATTTGTTACTCTTTTGGGTAATTGATAAACTACCAAATTATTAATAAAATTATAAAATTTTTCCAAAACGTTTGCATTAAATCTTGATTATGGTAAGCTTTATCTATTATTTGTTGTAGTTCTGGCTTATTTCAATAAATTTCTTTAAAGACATCCACCTGGCCAACTGATTCATTGTTCGGTTACGAAAACACAAATGAAATGAAGGCTTGTAGTTCGATTCTGTAACTTTTAATGATCCGATAATTGTCTTTCGGCATATTTCAGCACTTGCAGTAATCAATGTTGTATGCTCCTTCAGTATAATTTTAACGACAGGAAGCAACTGCATTTTTATGCACGTGATAATGTGCAGTAGAAGTTACAGCTGGGGGGTCACTCTCTATTGCGATGCGAAAGTAAGTTCGATGCGAAGGGTAGATGTAATAAGAGTATAATTTGGTATTCTGTGATGTTTGCGCAAACTTTTTGGCGAAATAGTTTAAAAATGAAGTAACAATGATATCATCACAAAATAAGCAATAATGAAGAATGATAAAATAAAATGTGCGAAAGGGAAAATTAAATGTTAAAAGAAAATACGGAAACGCAATACAGAGTACCAATTCATCGATTTTTTTTTTTCGCATCGCAATAGAGAGTAGCACCCCCTCCCCCCCACCCCCCAATTTCGGTCGACAGCGATTATAATTAAATAATATTGTTGAATAATAAATTTGATCAAATATCGTTCTAATAATTGTAAAGATACCATTAATACCAAGTTTGACAAACACCAATTAATTCTAGCTGCTCGTATTGAATGAATGTGATGGCATGCTGTTAGGCGGTGCTATGAGACCCAGTTTGATTGTATAATACATCATTTTACATTTTATAGTACATAATGGGGTTTTAAAAATGAAGGAAAATGCAAAATTCGGTGCATTCTTGTCAAAATTACGCGCTTTTTTCTCATTTTGCTGCGTTTTTAAAATTCAAAGTTGACAGCGCTGATGGCTTTCATTTCATCACTAAAAAGCACATTCGTCCGAACATCTGTTAATTTGTCCACATACGAGGTCTGATCAAAAACTAACTGTTATTATCAAATTTCGTGGGTTACGTATGTTCGATATTCGTATTTGTTTTTTTGTTATGTTGGTACACATGTCTGTTATATACTTATATTGGCAATACCAGCCATTTTGGATTGTCAGATTGTTTTTGACAGATAAAAAGATTAGTCGTGTTTTAGTGTGCTCTTCGATTTTTTACTATTCGAAAAAATGGATCAAAGAAACTGCATTAAGTTTTGCGTAAAAAATAAAATTAAATGCGCAAGGACATTTTAAATGCTGACTGTGGCGTTTGGTGAGGCCAAATGATGAAAACATTGAAGCAGTTAAGAAAATTATTTTGGATAAACGTCGAATCACTATCAGAGAGGTTGCTGATGATGTTTGCATATCGTTCGGCTTACGCCAAGCAGTTTTGAGCAAAAACAAAAAACGACGATCCATATTTCCCCAAAAACGTCATAAATGGTGACGAATTATGGGTGTATGGTTATGACATTGAATTCAAAGCCCAATCATCCCAATGGAAGCGTCCAGAAGAGCCAAGAACGAAAAAACCACATAAAGTTCGGTCAAATGTGAAGGTTTTTCTTACTGTTTTCTTCGACTGCAATGGCGTGGTGCATAATGAATCCTTGTCACAAGGTCGTACGGTCAATAAGGAATACTACCTTGAAGTTATGCGCCGTTTGCGTGAAGCAATTCGTCAGAAACGCACAGAATAGTGGAATAAACAGTCGTGGATTTTACACCGTGATAACGCATCAGCTCACACGTCGATGCTTGTGCATGAGTTTTTGGCCAAAAACAAAACCGTATTCACCGGACTTGGCCCCCGCTGACTTTTTCTGCTTACCAAAACTGAAGACACCTATGAAAGGAAACCGTTTTGCTACGATTGAGGAGACAAAAGAAAAATCGAAGTAGGAGCTGTTTGTGATACCAAAAAGCGCGTTGCAAAATTGTGTCAAGGATTGAAAAAAACGCTGGCATAAGTGTATTATATCTGAGGGGGATTACTTTGAAGGGGACAAGATAGTTATTGATGAATAAATAAATATATTTTGAAAAATTTTAAAATAGCGGTTATTTTTTGATCAGACCTCTAGACATTAATAATTTCATAGCCTTTTTTCTTTTTTGTTTGGAATAATTATCAATAAGTTATGCAAACTAGAATAATGGTTTTCACTTGAAATATAAATATAGATATATTTCTTAAACTTTTATATTTCATGAAAAAAATAACAATCTCCAAAATCATGTTTTTTTTTGTTTACAATAATGTTGTGAAAATCGTCAATTATTTAAATAATATGGCAACATCGAAGAGAGAAAGGGAGTAAAACATTGAGAGAATAAGAAAGTCCGCAATGAAAATAAAATAAATTTTATGCCGCTCCGCACCGCGATTTTTTACTTCAAATTCGTATGAAAAACCGCACCGCAATAAATTATCGTTACATTGTTTTCGGACTCTAAGTCAGCAGACAAATTAATAGTAAAAAAATGCAATATCCCACCTTGCAAAATATGCTTCGTATGTTGCCCTTTTTCATACGAGTATTTAGAAAATAACTCGTTTTTTATTATTACTGTTGCCTATTTAATTTAAATAATATTTTTGTTAGTAAAGAAAACGCCATAAAAGAACTAACTAACAAAATTTAATCAAATCAAATCTTCAAATCTCCACATAAAACACTTATGTGAGTAAATATATTATTTATATTAAATTTTTTCTTCAAATCAACTTCTAATAGCAAAAAAAAAAAAGCTGTTTTACTTCGTCAATAATAAACCTGCAAAATATTGCATAATTATTTTTAGTGTAACAGCCCGCGCGTTGATCTCAAAGTTTAACACATTAGTCCACTCGTTACTTGTACTGTGTGCCAGTACTCAGGGGATGACCCCTACATATGCAGTGTATTGTACTGGTACTGGGAAAATAGGTTATGATGAGGAGGAAAGAATTCATGGCAGATGTTGTAGAGGCAACATAATAATAACTGTATCCTAAGGTATTATAAGTTCCGTAGGACTTAAATACAAATTCACTTTACATTGGTTACGGCGTACATCTAAATGGCACGTCATAAAGTATTGAAAAAGTGATTTTTGACCTGCTTTAGTCAATGGACATTAAACTTGATAATTTGATGGCTATTGGTTGCGATGGCACTGTCGTCACACTGGAAATTTAGTGGCGTAATTAAACTTTTCGAAGAAAGGCAGTGAGTTATTTGCATGCTTCACCTAAATGAATTAGGTAAGGCATCTTTTTAGTAAACTGGATGGTGCTACTACAAGCCCATTTGGCCCTATTGGTAATTTATTATGATATCGTTAAATATGAAAAGATACAAAGTGAACTTTCGAAAGTAAAGATGGAAGACCTAAGTTCAGAATATTTGTATAAAATAACTATATCCGTTATTACTGGTCAATGTCCCAATTATTTAGCTAACAGATCCCCAGGAAAAATGTCCCACGCAAGGTAGTAACAAAAGCAAAAAGAATTTTAAGGCCCTACATTTCCACATCAAATAATCTAAAAGTATTAGCTGAATATTGCGTTAAAATTTACGCCCCATTCTGGTTCAATATAAAAACCAATCCAACTTACAAAGATGGGTCTAAAAATTTTTAGAAATTGGTAAAAACTTCTCGATATCTGTTAGCAGAGTATAAACAAATAATAGACCCCGTAATTCAACACAACGCCTATTTTACCCATTCAGAAAATTTGCTCCTGTCAATGTTGTCGAACGAAAATAAAAAAGGGAGAGAGCTCGCAACAAAAAGAATTCTAGAAGCTCGAAATTCTTCATGTGCTGAAAAGCAATCATGTGTATTTCAAGCACCGAAAATAGATTTTAATTCGAAACGTTTTTTGATCTTCCAGTCCTTCGGAATGTCACTAATGAAGAGTTAAACGTATTTATTGAAACTCTGGATGGAAAAAACATGACTTTTTTAAAACAACCTTGCCATACGCAAGCTTTAGAGCGCACTTTAAAAATAGTGACAGAAGTACCCATGTGCTTATGTGAGCGCAAATCGAGAGAGGGCTTAATACAAACAAAACATGAATCAAGAAAAATTATGCCCAGATTCGAGAGCAAAAGAGATTTTATGGTCAAAAAATAATTAAATTACATTTAAAGCGTAATATTTTTCTCTAATAAAACTGTGGTGTAGCAATTTGCTGTGAAAATGTATTAATTTTTGATAAAAAAATAATTAAATATTTAAAATATTAAAGGTTAAAAAAAGTGATTTTATGAAAATTGCAAAAACTTTAAGCCGCATGCGCGGGCTAAAGATATCACTTAATTGAATTTTTTTTTTCAAGTATTACCTTTTTATGCCTCAGGCAGCAAATTATTACTTTTAAAACTTTATTAATTCACTTTTATTTTTTCCCATACATAAATGACCCACCCTAATGTACATATACTATCAGCGTCAACATCAATGATAGTTTTATATTTCGTTTTATTACATTGCTAGTATTAGCACTAGAATAATCATAGTAACTATAATTAAGAGACTATCTAATGCTCACTTAACCAGTTTCAAAAAATATTTAAAAAAATAAGACCAAAATTTTTCTTAATACCTTTTAACTAAAATTGTCAAAAATTCCGCTTCAAAAGTGAGTAAACAGTTTCCTCCTCATTTAATTTTTTTGCTAAGACCGGTAGATTTACAGCAATTTTTATGATGATTTTTATTGAAAAACACAAAAAATAATTGTTTTAGTTAATTGATAATCAATATACGTTGTGGAAGTGCCATTAAAGTTTTATAAAATCCGTGAATAAAGATGAAAATGGATTTTTCAATAGAAACAAGAAAAACTATAATAGAGCTAAGAGAAAAAAGTAAATCATTTCGAAAAATTAGTAAAGTTTTATGAAGACACTCCACCTCTTAAAAAGCATTGTGGAAAAATTAAAAAGCTTTAAGAGAATAGACGATTTTAAGCGAAGAGAAGGTCCAAAGCTGTTAACTGAAGGAGAAGAAAGAGGATTGCTGCCATAGTTACAACAAAACCACATTCTAATGTGGTACAAATTGCCAAAGATATCACTACAGAGTCTGATTACGCAGTTAGTGATTGCAGAATACGACGCACTTTGCATAAATATGAATTTAATGTCAGGTGCTCGAGAAATAAGTCTGCACTTACATATTGTTTATACTTTGACGTACACTCACTTTTAATCATATATTATTGATCCTTTGTTGTAAAGTATAAAAAAGATATTATATTTAATTTCAGCTATTTTTCCTATTATAACGTTATAAATAATGATTTTTCCATTTTTGTTATTGTAAGTAAAATCGATGTGTATAATATAATTTCATTGTATTAAAAAACAAGACACACCACTGGTGTTGACTAACTTTACCTTCTCATAGTATATTGCTAGGTTTTTACCTTTAAAAATGCTTTTGCGGATTCTTTTAATTGCAAATGAAATAATGAAGCACTGAAGTACTTTACAAGTTTATTTATACTTAATGCTATTGTGTATTAACACACTGGACTTGCTTACTTTTCGAACTTTAACCAAATTTAAAATTAAACTCTGCCGAGCATCTGCCCGATAATTATTCTTTTTCATTACTTTTTGCCATAACTATAAAATTTCTGGTGATTCGCTAATGAACATTCCAGACTCAAAAGTGGAAAAGTAATTGCTACGGACCATAAACAACAATAAAATCATTTGTTGTTTATTTACTTGGAATTTTGCGTTCTTTAAATAGTGTATGTTTGCTTGTTTGTTTGTGTATTATGTTTTTAGGCTTATCAGTCATGTTCTGAGAAACGTGCGATCTGAAACCGCAAATCGTTCTGAAAAACGATTAGTTCACTTTTAGGTATTTTTCGGCGTTTGGCAGCTGTTGCGAAAAATATTATTATGTGTTTTACATATTGTTGAGAATTTTTATCACATCTAACCCAGTGTCGTCTCAGTAATCGATGATTGATTTTGATAAAATGTTTTAATGACTAAAATACATTAGTTTATCGAATATTTTTCCATAATAAATTTGCCGCGTGTCTACTTCATGACTGCTAAATATGAACTGTTAAGACTAATGTTTACCAAAATGGCGGCAACACAAAGAAGTATACCTTCCCGGTGGACACCCGGTAATAAAACAATTGTGGAAAAGATTCGCCATTTTGCACGAAAAACATATTAATTGCAGTGCAATAATTGTGCTTATTGTAGAATCCGTTAGTTTCACAACTTATACCTTTGCATATAGCTGGCATATACGGTGTTGCCATATAGACGCCATTTACCATTTCGCTTTGAGTATTCTTCGACTGTCTAAACTGTAAGTCAAGTATTTGCAAATAGATAGGATAAATGCGATAAGAGTATAATATGGTACTCTGCGCCGTTTCGCGAAATAGATTGAAAATGAAGCAACACGGCAGCACAAAAAAACCGATAGCGAAACCTAAAATGAGCGAAAGGGAAAAATTAAATTCGAAAGGAAAATAAAAAATACATTCCAGGGTATCAACTCTGTTATTATAAACCATATTTCTTTCGCATCGCAATCCAGGGAACCCCCCTGTCTCTCCAATTGCCAAGCCCATTTTAATTACAATAACAAAATTTTGAATGTTATTTTGATCTTAAAAGTAATTATCCTCATTATTCTAATTAAAAAAACCAAAGCTAGCACTTTTTCTTAACTCTAGAGTACCTAACTTTGACGATTTATCATTTTTAACTTGCCTCGTTCTGGCAACCTTAACAGTATATACAAATTGTACGTTGTAAAGGAAGCTTACCAATTATCTCGGTTTGAGTTTCCAATTTTGCCAAATCACAGCTTTAAAAATGTTTTTATATCACAGCAAAACAGCCAACATTTTTTCTTATTATCGTAATTTTTAGTCATTTGCAAATGTGTAGGTTCTGTAAGTTAAATAAAATTTTTCGCAGGAAGAAAATTCAATACAATATTAATCATTTCAATAATATATTATTATAGTCGATTAAGAAAAATATTCACTGTCCTTCCTTTTTTCCTTAACACTAATTTCTCTGTTTTAGTCGAAAAAGATTCGGGATTCCTACGGATTGGCTCTTTGAATGTGCGAGTGAAGAAAACGACAGAAGCATTCAGCAACTTCTTGGGAGTAGGCAATGGGACTGGGAGCACAATACACTCGCAACACCATCATCATCCACACTCAGTGTTAACAGCAAATCATCCTCACCAGCGGCATCACCGTCACCATCATTATCCTCATCATCTTCACGCTGCCAGTGGTATGATGCGGAATCAGCAACATCTTCATCCGATGATGATGAAAAAATCAGCAACCATGGCAATGAGGAACCCACCATTAGCAACGAAGCTATCAGCACCGAGCTCGCGAGCCAGTGTACCAATTAATACGGCAAAATATGACATGTTGCACAAATCTTGGGGCTCTGTAGATAACATCACGCAAAACGGCTCAAATAATACTAAAAAGTTACAGGACTACAATAACAAAGGCCACGATGACGAAGATGGTGTGGATGAGGACGAGGATGCTCTAATGCCACCACCGAGATACTTAGACAGCGTTAGAAAACGCCAAAACAATCTTCAACGCTCATCTATATCGTCAAATGCCACGGACTCACCAAGAGATTCCATTTCTTCAACATCAAGTTCGAATTTTAATTCGGGTTACAGCAGCATGCCAACAACTCCCAACCAGCTGAGATCAACTCTAGGTTTAGGAGTTCCAGGTACCCTAACAGCTGATTCCGATTCCGATTCGGCTTGTGGTTTTGATTCGAACTGGTCCATAGATGGTCGCACATCCCTAAGTAGTGGTAACTTGAAATCTACGAAATATTAAATGGCGAAAAGCTAACAAACAATAAATTTTGTATTAATATATTTATTTGAAACAAAAAACTTTATATTCATAAGATTTCTGTTGAGATACGTTAAAGGGCCTACACAAAATTGTATGGCTACCGCAGCAATTGACTTACATACATAACTATTTTTCTTACCACAATGACTTCTTTTTTTTTTTTTTCTTAATTTCGTTTTAGCTCTAGTAAATTTTTGAAAATATTAGGAATAACAATAACGATCAAAATAAAAAATTATTTCAAATTATCGAAAGTAAAAATATTAAATTGCGCTAAGAAATTATGAGAAACTGCCAAAATTAAATTTAAAATTTCCTAACACATACATACATACTACATATCTGTAATATATGCATATATCAGAGATCTGCATCCGGTGCCTTTTTTAATGATCTAAGTGCACTCGTCTTAAATCGAGTTGCGGTGTGATTGGCCACCATATATTGTTTGCACAAGTATGTATTTTACTCATTAGAAGTTACGTTTGTAAATTTAAGTATGTAACATACCCAATCAAGTCAGTATACGATGGCTGTTTGATTTGGTTTCTCAATTATTGTTTCCACATTCAGCAATTGTATTTTTTTCAACAACGAAAATAATATTTGTATGCATTAATGCCAGAAATGTTTGTCGAAAAATCTTCAATTGTCAAAATATATATATTAATTTTAAGAAACAAATCTTAAAATGTTTTTCCTTTGATTTTCTTTAATGTTAAGCTCAAAAATAATGTGCTAATTAGCACAAAATATAATAGTGAGATAATAAAAATTAAACCAAAAAATTTTAATCAAAATTTCCTTTCAAAATTAGTACTTTCAGTACAGGGTGGCTGGAGTAATTCATTATTTTATTCGAATTAATGTATGTATTAATGTTAAATAGTCGAACTTTTTATTTTTAATATTTCTAATATTATATGATGATGGGTGGGTATCATTCGTCTAGGTCGAGTTCAATCCTGGCTAAAGCCAAGAAATATTTTTATTTATAATTATAACAATAATTGCCGCGATCAATAACTCTTGATCAAAGAAGACAGGAAAAAATAATTGAATACACTAAAGCTGGGGGACAACTAGCTGTTTCACAGTCGCTACACTGTTTATCAGCACCCATTAGGATTCGAACTTAGTACCACGTAAACATGATGTATTTTTAATACGGCTGCTTAACCAACTCAGCCACTAAGCCCTTATTTATTTTTTCGTCTATATTTGTCTCATATTGATCACATATGCAATTTGTTATAATCCCAGTTGTTTGTACTGCAGTTTGCTGTCACTGAACAACCAGTTATTTTGTATTATTTATCAACGTACGTATGTATGTTGACAGTCTCTGTGCTGGGAGATATATATGTATGTATTAATGTTAAATAGTCGAACTTTTTATTTTTAATATTTCTAATATTATATGATGATGGGTGGGTATCATTCGTCTAGCTCGAGTTCAATCCTGGCTAAAGCCAGGATTGAATCCTAATCCTAATGGGTGCTGATGAACAGTGTAGCGACTGTGAAACAGCTAGTTGTCCCCCAGCTTTAGTGTATTCAATTATTTTTTCCTGTCTTCTTTGATCAAGAGTTATTGATCGCGGCAATTATTGTTATAATTATAAATAAAAATATTTTTTGGCTTTAGCCAGGATTGAACTCGAGCTAGACGAATGATACCCACCCATCATCATATAATATTAGAAATATTCGAATTAATTTTATATAACTAATTACTTTTGATGATAGATCGTAAAGGAGCTACAGTTATTGTTTCAATAGACTGCTTCAATTTGATTACTTCTCTTGACCTCTTGCTGAACATAACTAGATCAAACAATTAAGAGTGTGGTATATTCGGCTGGGTCGAATCTAAAATACCCTTCACGATAGCCATGAATATGTATAGTATATATTACAAATTTGAACTGAATATGGAGCGATATCGGGGAAAAAATATTTTTGCCTTGTAATCATCATTCTAAAAAAGAAATCTTTCACGAACATTTTCATGAAAAAGTTTGTTTAAGCTATATCACGGTTATATATGAACCGAAAACGGAATTTTCGATTTTCTGTATTTTAGTAAGCTTCTTTTATAACGATAATTGGCTTTCCAGCTAACAAAAATGTTGATGGAAAAATCGGTTCAGGCTATATCTCGGGTATAGATGGACCGATATCGGAAATGTTCATTTTACACATTAATATAGCCTCATTTTATTACCAGAACTGCTTTTAAGCAAAAAAAGTTGTCTAAATTCGCTTACCCGACATTTTCATAAAAAACCCGGCTTAGGCTATATCTCGGGTATATATGGACCGATTGCCTTCCAGTCACCATGCTTCATGTGAAGTTTGAAGCAAAACAAACAACTTTTTTTTCAAAACTTTTCATACAAAGTTGCAAAAATTCATGGCTTTTTCGGAATTTTGAATATATCTCAGCTATACGTGAACCGATATTACTGAATTTCAATAGCAAACCCATGAATCGATGGGGTTTCTATGTCTAATGGTTTTCTCAGAAACGGTATTCCAACGACCGACAGACGGACATCGCTTAACCGATTTTTCCATTCATTCTGATTCAGACTTTATAGGATCGCAAATAAAAATTGTAGAAATTACAAACGGAATCACATAACATTTTTGTGAAGGATATAAAAAGTGAGGTGCAATCAGATCAGTAGTCCTTAAGAGCTTGTTCTAAATGTAGCTGGGAGTTTGCATTGGAGTTCCGCCATAACCGATTTGGCTACGTTGCACTCGCTCTATCTTGCTGGAACCAAATGATGCAGGCGAAGTTCGGCATAAAAAGAGTCTTCCAACATCTTTAAATAGTGACATAAAGTTATTACATTGTTGTTTTCTAGTACGATTCATTAGCCACCCAGTATATGCAGCTATATACGTATGTATTCATGTAATGTGCAAAAGGTTTGAAACCAAGAGATAAAAGTTTAAGCCACATTTTAGAAAGAAGTCAAACTTCTTGAAAATAGTTTAAGCATTTATAAAAAAAAAACATCTTCAAATCTTACTTTACTTGTAAAATCTTCAAAATTAAGATAAAACCTTCATTCTGGCAACGCTGTTTGTATGTAAAAATTTTCAGTCACACATTTTCCTTACCATATTTGACGATTTATCGTAATTTTGACAATTGTGGGTGCTGAAAATAGCACTTTTTTTAGATCACATTTTACTGTCATACCGTTCAAGCCAGTACATGCAAACGAGTACTTCCTTTTTTTTTAAGTTAATTTATGTAGGAAATGAAAGTAATATATATGGTACATATGTATATATATACAGCCTTATTCAAAAAACTATTTTACTTTTGGTTTCATTTGTTACCAAATGAGTAAAGCTTAACAAACTGTTATTAAAAATTTGTATTCAGAAAACACATATTAATTGATAAATGATTTAAGCAATTTTGAACTGGTAACTGTATACATAAAATTGCCTCTTACAGCCTGTTCGCCGATATCGAATGATAATGTATGCGAAAGAAAGCCAATCACTCACATTCGAATCAATTTGCGTTTGTCTATGTCACTATTATTCGTTTGCATGTACTTATGTATTTTAATCGTCACAGATATTGATGGCATAATGAAAAAACCAGACTAGCTGCATAGTTTACAGGCCAAACCAGCCTATCCTGCGATACAAGTAGTTTTTCGGCAGAATAGGGACCGACTTCTACATCATCTATTCGCAAGCAGTTTAACTTTGCATCCGAAAATTCAAATCGACGGCATCACGTGCGGTCAACTAAACATGATTTTTGTAAAATGTTTGAGAATAAATTGCTGATGAGCTCAATAGATGGCGATATTTCAATATGTGATTGTCATTATTTTCGCAAACTATCTGCCCAATATGAATAATAATAACCTAAACTTTTTGTTAGCTTAAGTATATAGAACGCCGTGTAAATGAAATGAGTACATGTCCATTGTTCGTATTGTACATTATGGACTCGCGTTCACAGAAAATAAATTTTACGTGATACTTTAATTTTTCTTTCCCTGCTTTGCGGTTAAAATTGTTTTTTTTTTTTTTTTTTCTAAATTCGCAAGTATCCACCTTACAAACGTGAAACACAGGAATACTATTTAGGGCCCATAACAGTTACATAAAAATATTCCTCGGCTTATATCAAAATCATTGATATAATCCTCATCATTGTTATCGCACCAAAGGGAGCCATTTGAAAGGCCATATTGTATTGTTTGACATGAGCCAAAAATGTTTGGACCTTGGTGACGTTCCAAAAACCAATGAATGAAGTGGATCGGGTGGAGATTCAAATTGTAGCAATTTCACTTTACGTTAGCACAACACAGGCCAGTGGTTCCATCTGGAAATGTGGACGTCTCAACTTCATTCTACCGATACATTTAAGGCCGTGTCAGATAAAACTTTGTCGCTTTGCGTGAAGTTTAAAACTTTAGCAGAAAAGCGCAAAGCAAAAGGTGTATGTCACAATAAAAACTTTGGCAACGCTCACGATTTGTTTATTTATCTAAAAAAAAATTGTTGCTAATTTTTACATTTAATAATTTCTTATGATAACAGAAGTTAGAAGTATTATTAGACGAGCTACTGAAATTGGTTCTAATTGTTTTCTTAGTGCATAAAGCTATTAGAAAAACTTCAACGCGTAAAAAGATGAGAGTTGCCGAACTTATCGCTTCGCGTTGCTTTAAAAGTGCTCTATGTGACATGTTTCATATAAGTATATATATTTTATTTTAGATGTCAAAGCGAATTTGCAGCGCAAAGCGAAGCAAAAGTTTTATCTGACACGGCCTTTATGTAGACTGCAATCAATTTCGCACTCATACACTCAGTCAGAGTGTAGCTTTCATAGTGAACGGACGTATTTGTTTTTCATCGGAGTGTTACAAAAAAAAATAATAATAATAATAACGGTATAAGTAGACAACCGCAATAAGTGAAGAGTGAATTAATACAAAATAAAAACTTTGTGACAATTATTTTTATATACTTTTAAAGCAACAGAAATATAAATAAAAAAAAAATTGCATGAGTGTACCCAGTAGGTGCAATTCTGAAAGAGAGCTTAGCTCCACTAAAAAAAAACTTTGGATTTCTGAAGAGGAATCATTGAAAAAATCATTGGACAATCTCCTGTCTCTAAGAGATAAAAAACGCACGAGTTAACTTACTACGAACTTCGTAAATAAAACACCTAATCTTCTTGAAAGATACACCAATAATGAATTTTATTTCTTGAATTAATTTAACATGAAGGTAAGTAAATAAAAGAAATTTAATGAGTTAAGCAAAATTAAAACAATAACAATTTTATAAAAACTTAGTATTAATTAGTACACAGTTGTTGCAATATTTTTATTCTTTCTGCTGAGTTTAGTATTTGTAAAATTAAAGGGAAAATTATTATTAGCAATTTATGTGAATACAATTTGGTTCGTAAGAAAATAATATTTTTTATAAAAATAGTAACAATTGCATAAAATTTGGTAAACAGGAAGTAAGTATTAATTAGTACACAATTGTTGCAATGCTTTATTTCGTTGACTTCAATATTTTAAAATTAAAGGGAGAAATTATTATTAGCAATTTATACAATTTAGTTTGTAAAAAAAAAATAATGTTTTATATTGCTGACTTAAACTATTTAAAATTCAAATGAAATTTTTATTTGTTCTGTTTGACTAAAAATAAAGTACAATAAGGAAAAAAAAAATAAGTTGAATGATTTGTTGTTGTTGTTTTATTTTATTAGTTGTGTCTTCTGGGTTTTGGTCGGGGTTGATGTGACGATATAACTCCTCCCCCCTTAGAGTAGAGCGATGGCCACAACGAACTTGGTGGGGACAGAGCGGCTTCAATTGGCTTAGGATAATATCGAACTCTGGGTTTTTTCCATAGCAGAGCCAGGCTAATGATAGTTAAAGTGATGAGTATCAATGTTGTTACCGTTATTATGTTTCTTCTTTGAGTTGTATCTTTTCTTAATTTCATAATATCATTTTTGTTGATAAAACTGTAATCCTTAATTTTCTCTAGGCTTAAAGTCTCTGTTACTGTTGTTATTTGCACTTTCTCTAGATTTGGTGGTGCTACGAAGATTGTGTCCCAATGGACTGAAGGGTTGTCTTTGTATGTTGTTCCCGCTATCGTGACGGAACAATTCGCGTAGTGGAGAAGGGAGGTTCCTTCAGTTGTGAAGTTTTGCCCAAAGTCAGAGGTTATCGTTAGTCTCTTTACGTTGATAACCATTATATAATTATCTTCTGGTTGGAATATATTCGATATGAACCCAACATCGTTCACGGGGCATATTGGTGATTTATTATTCAAGATTCTACCGATACAAGTTGAATTATTGGTGCTTTCGAAGTCGTTTGACCTCTTGCAATAATACACATTCTCAATCTTTGGGCAAATCTCTGTTAAGTACTGGAGTTCGTGGTTATTATAACTTACGTAAGGTTTTGTTTTAATTATTTTCGTATTATTCATAGGAAGAGGAATGAGATGGAAAAGCGAATTCGTACCTTTAGCCAAATTTGGTTGTTTAATATTAAAAATTAAGTTGCTATTATTATAATATGCTTGGAGTTCCAGTAGTTCGTAAAGGTGTTCGTCCGAGTGTAAGTCAATATTTTGGGATTTAAAATGGTGTCTTATTTCGTCCAATTCATCTGGATGAAGAATAAGCTTTGATACTATACCAAGCTTTGCGAGCATTACAGCTTCTATAATGTCAGAGATATGGTTCAATAATAAATCTATATTATAATCAAGCTGATTCATGTATTGGATTTCTAATAACGCATTGTCTTGTTTTAGAATATGATTAGTTGTTTTTGCTGAGAGCTTTTCTAAAAATTTTGTAATGCTTTCCTGGTTGTTATTTATATGCTCTGTCAAATTTTTAAATCTCTGTATCATTTATATATTCAAGCTTCCTGGAGTTCTTGTATTTGTTTATTTATAGTCGCAGCATCGCTCGCGTCCATGTTCCCAGTTACATACTTTATTACAGAGCCTAAACCGTTGAATAGCCCTCGTTTTGTACGTTTATATGGATTCAGTGTCTGTAGTTTGTTTTCGAGTCCTTTAAGTTTTAGCTTACAAATTTTAGCAGCATCTTTTAGAAAGCTGTTTTTTCAAATTTGTCTACGATCATAATTAAGTTTGAAGTTTGTGAATTGTAATTGTCCAAGTCTATTATGTGAATGAAATTAAAATAACTTTCAATCGTTCTCGCGTGTCCAATCTTCAGGGCTATCATATTCTGGCTCTTGTCGATGTTCTGTATTTCTAAGAATTGTCCATGAGCAAGGGCTATTCTAAAATTAAATAATTGTTTATTATTTTCGTGGTCTCAGTTTGATTTTCGATTTGTGCAATTTTTTGTCTTTAGTAGTTTGTAAAGTAACGCCATTATCTTTCAATACTTTATGTTTTGAGAATTGTGCAGTTATTTTGTTTCTCCTACATTCCTTCCTATAAATATTCTCTTCTTTTTTTCTACACTCTGGAGGTTTCCTATTTTTATTAAGTCGACTAATATTTTTAAATTTAGCTTTCATGACCTTTTCTTTAACAATGGGGTATAGTTTTTCCTTAAATTCATTTAACTTAACCAAAAATTCGTGTTTGTTGTCATATTTTATGTCTCTTGAGAAGTTATATGGTCTTCCATAGAATAATTCATATGGTGTAATTTTTGTAGATGAATGGATTGTATTATTGTAGGTTATAAACGTCTCATCTAATATCTCTTCGTGATCTACTTCCATTTTCTTTGATTTCCTGGTTGTCATTATAATTCTGTATATTTCCGTTAGGGTTGAATGGAGTCGTTCTACTGGAGAGTTACTACTGGATTGTTGGAATGATGTGAAGTGAAGTATAATTTCATATTGTCTACAAAAATCTTTAAAAATATTAGATGTAAATTCAGTGGCGTGATCGCAAACAATTTTCTTAGGTATTCCCGCAAAGTTCATAAATGTTTTTAAAGCTTTGAGCACACAAACACTTGTTCTTGATGGTAATGTATAGCCTGTCGCATATTTAGAAAATTTATCGATAATGGTCAAAATGCATTTACTATTTATAGTATATATGTCAATGTGCAAAATTTGAAGAGGTTCGTTTGGTGTTTCCGTAACTTGGAATTCTAATTTTGGTGGGTGTCTGTCGTATTTGAGTGTATTGCAAATATCACAATTATTTAAAGTTTTATTTATTATAGATTGCATAAGGGGAAAATAGTATTGTCTTTTTAAGTATTCATAAGTTTCGGTAACTCCTCTATGGTTCCTATTTTCATGGCAGTTACGAATTAATTCAACTTGTTTATCATTGTCAGTTATATCTGATAGGATTTTAGTGCATCTGACGATACGGAACTGTTTTCCATTTGAGAAATATTTTGAGTATATCAGTTGAATGGTTCTGAAAGTTTGTTCATCTGAGAAGATAGCAGTTAGTTTACCTGGGGGTATAAATTTTTTGAAAATCTGAACTATTGTGTCTTGAGAAAATTCTTTTTCTCTTATAGTTCTACGTTGTTTGTTTCTAAAGATGGTTTCAACAGTCATACTGGGTTTTTAAAATTAAAAATTGTTTGGTTTGTACATATGTACAACAGGTTTTTAGTTCAAGTTTTTTCCTTTCTTAATTTTTTCTTAAGAAGGATTTTTTACAATACAAATTTGCTGTGATCAATAATTATTGATTGAAGAAGACAAGAAAAATAATAATCAAATCTTTAGCTGGGGGACAACTAGCTGTTTCGTAGTCGCTACACTACTCATCAGCACCCACTGGGATTCGAACTCGGGACATGACGTATCATGATCTACTGCTTTAACTACTAAGCCACCGAGCATTTAATTATTTTCTATCTATATTCATCTCATATTGAATCACATATGCATTTTGTTAATTGCCCACTTGTTTGTACAGCGTTTGCTGTCTCTAAACTAGCGGTATTTATTTTTATTTTATTAACATACATATTTTTGTATTTAATATTCTCCGGACCCAGAGATGTAAATATTAATTTGTTAAATTTTTGTTGAACTTTTATAATTTTTAAAATTAAAAATTGTTTGGTTTGTACATATGTACAACAGGTTTTTAGTTCAAGTTTTTTCCTTTCTTAATTTTTTCTTAAGAAGGATTTTTTACAATACAAATTTGCTGTGATCAATAATTATTGATTGAAGAAGACAAGAAAAATAATAATCAAATCTTTAGCTGGGGGACAACTAGCTGTTTCGTAGTCGCTACACTACTCATCAGCACCCACTGGGATTCGAACTCGGGACATGACGTATCATGATCTACTGCTTTAACTACTAAGCCACCGAGCATTTAATTATAGTCATACTGGGTTTGTTGTCAGATCTTTCTAGTAAAAGTTGCAAGTTAAATTCATTTAAAGGTTTTTCTGAAATTGGTATGCCGTCGTCCACATTTTCTTTACATGAATGTATTGTTGCCAGTTCGTCTGAATCACACAAATTTATATCGGCGGTTTTATCATGGTCTAATTTTATTCTACTCAGTGCATCTGCATTACTGTTTAATTTTCCTTTCTTGTATACAATTTCATAATCGTACTCCTCCAACTTTAGGCGCCATCTCACCAATTTCGAATTGGGTTCTTTTAGACTCATTAGCCATGTAAGTGGTCTGTGGTCAGTAATTATTTTAAATTTACGACCGAAGAGATATGGGCGGAAATATTTGGTTGCCCACACTATGGCTAAAAGTTCTTTCTCAATAGTGGAATAGTTAATCTCACTCTCAGAAAGGGTCCTACTTGCGTAGCAAATAGGTTTGTCACTACCTATGTGACCTTGGGAAAAGACTGCTCCATTCGCAATGTTACTTGCGTCTGTTGTCAGTAAAAATGGCTTGGTGAAATCGGGGTATCGCAGTATTGGATCGTTCATTAAAGTGTTCTTGCATGTTTCGAAAGCTCCTAGATATCTGGCGTCTAGTATTATGCTTCTGCCTTTCTTTAAGCATTCTGTTAATGGTTTCGCAAGTCTTGCTAGGTTCGGGATAAATTTCCTATAATAACTCAGTAGGCCTATGAACGATTTTATTTCACGGTTAGTGCGTGGTATTGGAAATCTCCGGATAGCTTCTATTTTTGTTGGATCCGGTTTTATGCCTTCTGTCGTAACTACGTGTCCTAAAAAAGCAATTTCTTTTCGCATAGACTCAGATTTGTCCATCTGGACCTTAAAATTTGAACATCTTAACTTTAGGAAGACTTTCTCTATATTCTCAATATGTTCTTGGAGGGACGTCGAAAATATAATAATGTCATCTAAATACACCAGACAGATTTTCCCTACCAAGTCACTTAGGACATTATCCATGACCCTCTGGAAAGTTGAGGGTGCGTTTTTTAAGCCAAAAGGTATACTTACATATTCGTAATGACCCCCTTCTACAGTAAAGGCTGTTTTTGATATATCCCGTGGATCCATTCCGATTTGATGGAAGCCACTTGCTAGGTCCAAAGTCGAAAAGTAAAGGCATTTGCCTAATTTATCTAAGATCTCAGATATGTTCGGGAGCGGGTACCTGTCCGAGACGGTTTTATCATTCAACTTCCTGTAGTCAATGACAAGTCTCCATTTCGTCTTCCCCGATGCATTTTTCTTCTTTTGAACGATCCATACTGGAGATCTCCATGGGGAAAAGCTTGGTCTAATAATCCCTTGCTCCAACATATCTGATATCTGTCTTCGGACTTCCTCTTTATGAACGAAAGGATACCTGTAGGACCTAGTATGAATGGGAATATCGTCCATTGTCTTAATTCTGTGTTTTATTTCATTTGCAAATGTCAATTTTACACCCTCTCTATAAAATATATCGCTATATTTAGTACATAATTTCAAAAGTTTGTTTTTCTTCACTATTCAGATGTTCCATGCGGAGTAAGGCAGGTAAATTTGCAATTCTCTCATTATTTGATTTGCAATGCATGTTAAAGTTATTAAGTTCAATGAAGTTTTTTGAGTCGTAAGGACTTGTTGTAAGGGGTTGCTCTAAGAAAATTGTTTGGTCATTCTCCGTGGGATTGACCACTTCTATTGTACTAAACCAGTCTTTCGCAGAGTATATACCTGGAGAAATAAATAAGCCGTTGTCCAAATTTATCGTGTTTATCATAATATCTCCTTCTTTAAAGTCAACTGGGAGCCTTACGGTTTGTTTCGAATTTGCCTCTATTGTGAATTTATCGGAGGAGAAATTTGGTTTCATTTTAAGAGGTATTGTAATATCATTTGTAATTAGTGTTTTATTTTCAAGATCAATTTTAGCTTTAATTTTTGTCAGAAAATCTAAGCCTAACAGTCCATCAAAATAATCATGGAATTTAAAAACTAAGAATGTGAGAGTTCCTGGTTTCCTAATTTCTTTGAAAATAGGTAACGTCACTTGCTTGTCAATTATATACTTATGTAGGATAGTGAATATAGTTATGGGAACGCAATTTTTTATATCTAAGGGATTTATAAATTCCGGGTTTATGAATGAAGAAGAAGCTCCAGTATCTATTAGGAATCTCAATTGTCTGCCAAATGGAAAGCTTATACTGATATAGGGTAAAGTACTACCATGTTTATTACAATCTATATATCCTGTTTGTTTCCTGAGGCTAATTGTAAAAAATCCTGATTATCATCAATATTTTAGTTTTCATATTGGTCCAGGTTTGTCTTGTTAGCGTGGTTAGGACATGGGATAGAGCTTTCGTTTTGAAGACTTCTAAATTCATTAATAGTATTCATTTCACTCCTATTTGTTATTCTACTAACCTGAGTGCTTGGGCTAGTTTTAAATTTGTTTATACTTTTTTCTAATTTTGAAAATCCACTACCGATATCCATCGGTTCTGGTGGGGGCTGTGATTGCCTCCAGTTTGTTTGTCTCGGAAAATTATCGAACCGTTAGTTGGGTTTAAAATTCTCACGGTGTACTTGGGAATTTTGGGGTAAAAAATTATGATTCCGATTGTTTGAATTTAGCTCAAAATTATTGTTATTAACGTAGTGAGGTCTGGTTGAAAAATTAGAATATCTTTGAAGTTGGTAGTAATTATCCTGTCTTGGTACGTTATTTACAAAATTTTGTGGATATTTAGGATATGGAGTATATTGATAATTTGGTCTCCATTGAGGGTATCTGGGTCTGTTTAAGTTGGATCTAATATAATGAATATTCTGTTCTCTGATGCAGTAGTCAAGGGCAATCGGCAATGATTCTGGCCTCATTGCTCTAATCGTAGATCCCATAGGTTCCCGTAAACCCGACAAAAATGAATTTAGGCACATTTCAGAAAATAGATTTCTCTTTGCATTAATTACATTAGTGTCGGACTCATGGATAGATAAATTATTAGACAATGCTGACTGGATTTCCATTATTTCGCTGTAATATTTTTCAACCGGTTTGCCGTACTGCTTTAAACAATGGAGATCTCTAATTAGGGACGTTTCCGTCCGTTTGTCTGAATAGTGCGATATCAAGTTTCCTCTGATCTCGTCCCAATTGAAGGATGTGCCATACATGTTTAAAACTTCGTTGGCTTGACCGTCTATTTTGTTTCTTATGGCCCTCAAGAGGATTAGTCCTTGAGGAGTGTTGCCCGCTCCTCTAATGTGGAGACGTATTTCCTCCACATTACTAATGAATTCGTGGAGCAATCTTGGAGTACCATCAAATTTGGGTAGGTCCTTGATTGCATCCGGGATTGTATATATATATATATATATATATATATATATATATATATATATATATATATATATATATATATATATATATATATATATATATATATATATATATATATATATATATATATATATATATATATATATATATATATATATATATATATATATATATATATATATATATATATATATATATATATATATATATATATATATATATATATATATATATATATATATATATATATATATATATATATATATATATATATATATATATATATATACATATACATATACATATATATATATATATATATATATATATATATATATATATTTTTTTTTTTTTATTATTATTATCTTTTATTATAAAATTTTTTTTTTTTTTTGTAATTCAATAAACCACTCGTTTACTTACAGAGCCCCTATGAGAATTGTATGCATGAGGATTGTAGGTCCTTTTTCCAGCGGGTTCTCGGGTATTTTCACTTATTTTCCTTGTAGCCTTATACCAATATGCTCTTGATATTTGTTCTCCGTCCGATATTCCTTCGAATTTTGAACAGGCGGCCCTTTATGTGTTCCAAGGATTTTAATTATTAACAAAGATATTATTTTGTTAGCACTTTTTGTTAAGTTCAACCCGAACCGCTGGCTTTTTGACTGCGCCAGTTAACTTACTACGAACTTCGTAAATAAAACACCTAATCTTCTTGAAAGATACACCAATAATGAATTTTATTTCTTGAATTAATTTAACATGAAGGTAAGTAAATAAAAGAAATTTAATGAGTTAAGCAAAATTAAAACAATAACAATTTTATAAAAACTTAGTATTAATTAGTACACAGTTGTTGCAATATTTTTATTCTTTCTGCTGAGTTTAGTATTTGTAAAATTAAAGGGAAAATTATTATTAGCAATTTATGTGAATACAATTTGGTTCGTAAGAAAATAATATTTTTTATAAAAATAGTAACAATTGCATAAAATTTGGTAAACAGGAAGTAAGTATTAATTAGTACACAATTGTTGCAATGCTTTATTTCGTTGACTTCAATATTTTAAAATTAAAGGGAGAAATTATTATTAGCAATTTATACAATTTAGTTTGTAAAAAAAAAATAATGTTTTATATTGCTGACTTAAACTATTTAAAATTCAAATGAAATTTTTATTTGTTCTGTTTGACTAAAAATAAAGTACAATAAGGAAAAAAAAAATAAGTTGAATGATTTGTTGTTGTTGTTTTATTTTATTAGTTGTGTCTTCTGGGTTTTGGTGGGGGTTGATGTGACGATATAACTCACGCGTTCGTGCTCGCCAAACATTGTTGTTACAACAGACGACAAACCATCTTCCAGTCTAGCTATTGTTGATAAACCGAAAACGCAAGTGGGTATGGATAGGTATATAACCGTGGTTAAACGTCAGCGAAGCCCTAAATCCGCGCAAATATCATCGCATCCAAAAATGTCTAAGGACGATATTACCTCTGCGACAACGGATAGTAATAGGTTTGCTACCCTTCAGACAGATGAACCAAAAACATCCAAAAAACATATAAGCCACCACCAATTTATTTGAGAGAGCCGACTTCTACTGAACTGGTGAAACAACCTATTACGGCAATCGGCAAAGATAATTTCAACGTCACATCAGTGAAGCACGGACAAATAAGTGAAACAAAAATCCAGGTCACCTGCGAAAATGATTACCAAAAACTATCTGCCGCTCTGGAAAAAGAGAAAAGATCTTTTTATACTTATCAACTTAAAAGTGCTAAAGGCCTTCAGGTTGTTATAAAAGGTATTGACCCTTATGTAGACACGGATGAGGTTAAGACTGCACTGCTACATAAAGGCTTTAAAATAAAAAATGTGGTAAATATGCGGAACCGTGAAAAGATTCCTCAACCCATGTTTAGGGTTGAACTGGTACCAGGGGATGTTATTCTCAAAAAGAATGAAACTCACCCAATTTATAACCTTAAATTTCTTCTTCATCGCAGAGTTACCGTTGAGGAGCCGCACAAGCGTTTAGGGCCCGTTCAATGCCTAAACTGCCAGGAATTTGGCCATACTAAGGCCTATTGTAAACTGCCCACAGTTTGTGTTGTGTGTGGAGAAGTGCACGGCACATCACAGTGCAAAAAGTCAAAAACTGACTCAATTGTTAAAAAATGCAGTAACTGTGGAGGCAACCACACTGCAAATTACAGGGGCTGCACTGCCTTACCCACTTTAAGCAGTCAATGACAAATAAGCTATCAATTACCTTTAAGCAACCTCAGCAGTCAAACATCATTTCTGAAAACAATTTTCCCCAGGTACGCCAGTCAACCAGCCACATAATCATGCAAAACCCCAAACAAATTTCATATGCTAGTGTGATCAAAACCGATATACAAAACTTGAATCAGGAGCCCAAGCCCCAAAATTCCGATCAAAATTTTACCAATCTTGAGGCAACTCTGCAGACTCTTGTTCAGTCCATAAACACTTTTACCGTTTCTATGACAAACATGATGCAGGAAATGGTGAAAATGCAATCCACCATTTTGCAGGTTATTTCGAAAAAATGATTTGGTTAAAAATATGTTTCTGGAACGCGAAAGGCATCCGCCAACACAGAAATGAACTCGAATACTTCCTGATGGATAAGCAGATTGATATAGTGATGATTGCAGACTCACTTGACGTCAACAAGCTTCTTCAAAATTAACGGCTACGTATTATACGATACTAAAGATCCCCGTGGAAGAGCTTGTGGAGGTTCTGCAATCTTGATAAAATCTAGGATAAAGCATTTTTTGTTGAACGACACATGTGAGGACTATCTTCAAGCAACTAATATCTGTGTGGAAAATTTTCATTACAAATTGGTTATCTCATCGATTTATTCGCCGCCTCGATTTTCAGTGACGGAGTCACAATATTCAAGTTTTTTCACGTCATTAGGACCACGTTTTATAGCAGCTGGAGATTACAACGCAAAACACACTTTTTGGGGCTCACGTTTAATCACCCCGAAGGGTCGAGTGCTTTTTGATACAATTTCTAAAATGGGCTTAGACGTAATATCAAGCGGGCATCCCACTTACTGGCCGACTGACCGGCGAAAGATTCCTGATGTGATTGATTTTGGAGTGGTAAAGGGGTTCCCTGTGGAATGGATGCAAGCTGAGCCTTCGTTAGACTTGTCATCGGATCATTCACCTACTATTATTTCAGTGCGTTTTCCCCAGGAGACTTGGTCTCCGATTAACAATTTGCATAGGACTGTCACCCGAGTGAATTGGCTAAAATATAAAAAATTTTTAAGCACCCATTGCACTGAGAATATTGTTTTAAGAACACCTGAAGATATTAATGCGTCACTAAGCAACTTTAGCGAAAACCTTAAACAAGCCGCTGAACTTGCTTCTAGAGTTTATTTAACACGCAGAAACCTTCAAAATAGAACATATTCTTCAGAAATCGAGCAACTTGTGTTAGAAAAAAGAAGAGTTCGACGAGAGTGGCAACTTCGCAGGTCTCCGCAGCTAAAAACAAGGCTACGTGAGTGCACAAATCAACTAAGAAGTTTGCTTGGAAACCAAAAAACGGCTTCTCTACAAACGTATCTAGTCCTCCTCAGTCCGACTATTCTTTATGGCGGGCGACTAAAGGTTTAAAAAGGCCAGTTAGAGGTAAGCCGCCCTTGCGAGAACCGTCTGGTGACTGGGCTAGAGATGACTCGGAGAAGGGTAATTTATTTGTTAACCATTTGAAAAACGTTTTTACCACAAATAGGTCTGATAATGCAAATGAGTTGCCGCCTATTGTTAGTAGACCTCCTGTGCCTTTAAGATTCAGTTTTGCAGAAGTTAAAAATGCTATTAATAATTTAAACCTTAAAAAAGCTCCAGGTATGGATAAAATCAGCAACAAAAAATGTTCGTAGAGCTGCCTAGTGTAGCTAAAAGAATTGTTCTTTTTATTTTTAATGCTATTTTACGATTTGAGTATTACCCTGCAGAGTGGAAGGTGTCCATGATAACAATGATTCCTAAGCCAGGGAAGGATCACACGAAAGTAGAATCATACCGTCCAATAAGTCTACTGACAACAATTTCAAAACTTTTCGCAAAATTGCTAAAGGCGAAGTTGGATCCAATGCTTAATAAGGTTGAATGTATTCCCAATCACCAATTTGGTTTTAGAGCGAAACATGGCACCATTGAGCAAACACACAGGTTAATTAACGTCATAAGAAAGGCATTTGAAGATAAAAAATATTGCTCTGCCTTATTCATCGACGTCTCACAAGCTTTTGATAAAGTGTGGCACGATGGCCTAATACATAAAATAAAGTTTTACTTACCTGCAAACATACATAACCTTTTGGAAAGCTATTTATATTGTCGCCAATTTATAGTAAAAGAAGGCGATTTCATAAGCCCCGCCCAGTCTATTGAAGCTGGAGTTCCCCAAGGCAGCATATTAGGGCCTATCTTATATTTGATCTACACATCTGACATGCCGACAAGCACCAACATTCACACTTCAACATTTGCAGATGATACAGCATTCCTTAGCATACATAGTAACCACCAGCAAACATCAATAAATTTACAGGAACATATCGACAAACTTGAAAAATGGCTCAAGCTTTGGAAAATCAAGGTTAATGAACAAAAGTGTGCCCATGTTACATTCGCACTGCGTCTAGGAACATGCTCACCCATTACTATTAACAATAAAGTAATACCTCAACACAGTGAAGTCAAATACCTCGGTATTCATCTTGACCGTAGATTAACATGGAAGACGCACATCGAGGCAAAAGTAACGCAGATGAAATTGAAAGTAGTGCAAATTAACTGGCTAATAGACAGAAATTCGACCTTGAAGCTTGATTGTAAACTTTTGCTGTACAACTCGATTCTAAAGCCAATATGGTGCTATGGGATTCAATTATGGGGCACAGCCTCGGCATCCAACATTGAAAAAATTCAAAGAAGTCAAAATAGAATTCTCCGTAGAATTGCAGATGCTCCATGGTACGTTAAAAACTCACGAATCCACGCAGATCTTAACGTACCTTTTGTGAAGTACGCGACAAGATATATTAACAAACTTGAATTCCATCCAAATCCTCTTGCAGTTAATATTCTTAACTTTGATGGTCATACCCGACTGAGAAGGAGGGATACTTTGGCTGCCATTAGAGCTCTAAACAGATGACTGAATTCTGAAATAATATTCGCATAAAAATAAGTTTTTGTCCAGCACTGGCAGGACTTTAATCACAATTTTTCTTTAGTATTAAGATTTGAATACTTATTGTCATTACATTTTTTATGTAGATTCAATAAATAAAATAATAATGTTAAAAAAAAAAATATTTAACATTTTCTTTGCAAAAAATTACAAATGTAAGTTTGGACATTAATTTATTGAATTTTTGTTGAACTTTTTAATTTTTAAATTAAATTTTTGGTTTGTACATTTGTAGAAGGGATTATAGTTCAAGTTTTTTCCTTTCTTAAGTTTTTTGGACAACTGATCAGGAGACGCGAACATACAAAGCACAATCGAATTGAGAGAATTACTAGCCAACTTTAAAAAAATCAACCCTCAAACGAATCAATTTACACGTCTGGATTTGCACAACAACCGACTCAGTAGCCAATTGAGTTTATCGCAAAGGGAATGAGCTTTCAGAACTCAAGTAAGCTGGAGAATCCAGCTACTTTTTTAAGAATCCAGCAGCCTGCCTACCTAACCAATTGAATTGAAACGTGTATGGGTTAAGCGCCCCTAATTAAAAAAATATGTTTTATTCAAAAGTAGCTAATCACCCCTGTATTTAGCGTATTTCGACTACGTCTAGTACTAGATTAAATCAAATTGTAAAACGGCTTGTAGTAGAATAACTATTACAAGCCGTACTCGAAAAATGCCAGTCACGACAATACTGAATATAAATGACACACTCTTTTTATAATAATATGTATAATTTGTCCAAAAAATATAAGCGCAGTTACGCATCATTTTTAATTTTTATGCAAACATATTTATTTATATATATGAGTGTTAAATTATTCATATTTCTATTTTTGTTTTTCTATGATTTTAAAATGTGGTTGTATACAATAATGGGGGCTATTCTACGTTTCGATTCGGATCGAAAATTTCTCCGTCTGGCAACTTGAGTATTCTGCGTTTCGATTCCGCTCAGTTTCTTTCGATTGTATGTATTCTGCATTACGATCGGAACTCCGTTTTTTTCAGTTGTTTTTTTGTTGACGGAGAAGTTTTCGTTATCTGTTTTTTAGTTAAAAAACTAAAAAAAGTAAGTAGAAAATGATATAAAATGTTCAGTAACGATTAAAAATCATTTAAAATTATTTTATTTAATTAAATTTATTTATTTTTTGTTTGTCTTAAACTATTAATTTTTGTACCCGAATTTGATGTGTTTTTTATGTATTTTGGGACAAAAACAACAACACCAGAGCAGTATGAAAATTTGGCAAATTTAATGTCATCTAATGCAGACATTGCATGTGGATATCACCAGCGATCAAAGGAAGAAGTATCAGTGTTCTGGGAGGAAGTTGCAGGAATCATCAATGCACTTGGCCCTCCAAGAAAAAATGCCAGCCTCATTATATCTCATCCAACAATAATGCAGCTGTTATAGAAATTAAAAAATTTAATTATTGATATTAAAATAATAATAATTGCAACACAGTGAATTAATCCACTACAATTTTTATTAAAGTTTTATTTTGGTCTTTCCATATTTAATCACAACACTATCAATATTTTTTTATTATATACCTTTATCTTCACAAGATTCTTTGCACTGTAATATATTTATGAACAAATAATTTTAGTTTGTTTTTGTATATATTTATTTTTTCTTATTAAACTTATCAAGAACTTATTTTTAATTATGTATACAAACAACTTTTTGTATTAAATTTGACTTTTGTTTATGAAAACGATAACAAACTTGCTTATTTTGCAATTTCATTTCCACATTCCACAGTAATGCACAGTAAAATTAATTTTATAAACATTGTTGTCTTCTTCTTTTTCTTTCGATTCCGTTTTTTTATCAGAATACCAATTTTTGATCGCAACGGAACTGAATGCGGAGACTTAATCGAAACGCAGAATAGGGGTGAATATCATTTAAAAAAATGTTTATGTACAACAACATCTTTTGTAATGTACAATAATAGTTTATTGATTTGGGGCATACGTATGGTTAATACATTTATCTCCAACACATGTTTGTTTACAGGATAAACTAAATATTGTTGGTTTTATACACGTTGACTGACAGTTGCTTATATACATACATAGATTTAGTTGAATTTGTTGGTGTGTTTCAGTTTTTTATTAAATTTTAATAATATTAAATATATAATAATAAAAAATAGCAACATCATAAAAATAAAAATTTTAGTGCAAAAAGGTTTGTATAAAGATTTATATGAACAAATGGGTGTATGTATGTGTTTTATTGTATTTGAATTCTGTTTTTTTTTTATAGATCCATAGGAGTATATGGGCCAGATCAAGGATGTATCAATGTTTCTAAAACAACAAGATTTTGCAAAATTCCACTCATTGTACTCAATTTTGTAGTAAAATATTGGTTCAAAAAATATATATATTATATTAAATGATTTAAAGAAAATGGGGTTTTTAAATTATAGAAGTGAGTATATATGTAAACATATAATATTGTGACCTTCAACGTTAGTATGGTTGATCGTGAGAATAGATTTGAAAATTTTTCAATAATATAGTTAGCAGTGATATTAATATGAGGTTGGACATGACAGTTAAATTTTAATTTTTACAACTACAATGTTAGTCATAACACAATTTTTGGAAAATTTTATGGTATACTTTTGGTTCTTGGCTACACTTAGTTGCGTAAATAAATTTCAGATTGAAACCATATTATATGGTTCTGTTCAAACATATAATTCAACAATAGTATTTTGCCATTAAAATATTGACATATCAACCATATTTTTTCTTCTACGTGGAGAAACAATTTTTTTCGTGTTCAATAACGAAATTGGTTTAATCAATTAATAAATTATATGTACGATATTAACTAGTTAGTTATGAGTTCGAGTCCAACTTCAGTCAAGAAGAAGGATTATCTTTAATTATAACAATAATTGCTGTGAAGCAATAAGACCAAAGAAGAACAGAAAAAATAATTGAATACCATTACCTAGGGTACAACTAGCTGTTTCGTAGTCGCTACACTACTCATCAGCACCCACTGGGACTCGAACTCGGGAACATGTGAACATGATGTATTTTTAATACGGCCGCCTAACCACTTCAGCCACCGAGTTCTTTAATTATTCTTACTTAATGTTTGCCACATATTGATCACATATAGGGTGTTTTTTTAAGCCCGATAGAACTTGAAATTGTAAAAAATAACACAAAAAATTAAATTGTAATCAAAATTTTTTTTTATTCGAAAGATCAATACGTGACATTAACATTTGAAAATGATTTCGGGCATATGGGCACCGCGGCTGTTCTTGACGAAGCGCATTCTGGACGTCCAATTTTGGGCCACTTTTTCGAGCACTGCTGGCCGTATGTCACGAACAACACGAACAATGCTGGCCTCCAAGGCGTCAATTGTTGCTGGTTTATCAGCATAAACCAGTGACTTCACGTAGCCCCACAGGAAATAATCGAGAGGTGTCAAGTCGCACGACCTTGGAGGCCAATTGACAGGTCCATTTCTCGAAATCAACTTATCGCCAAATTTTGATTTCAGTAAGTCGATGGTTGCGTTCGCCGTATGGCACGTAGCGCCATCCTGCTGAAACCACATCTCCTCCGGATCAATGTCATCCATATTTTCAAACAAAAAATCATTGATCATGGTGCGGTAACGATCTCCATTGACCGTAACGCGAGCTCCGGCCTCATTTTTGAAGAAATAAGGTCCGATGATGCCACCAGCATGAAAACCGCACCAAACAGTGCATTTTTCTGGATGTAATGGAGTCTGTAGGGTCTCTTGTGGATTGGTCTCACTCCATATGCGGCAATTTTGCTTATTAACAAACCCGTTAAGCCAAAAATGCGCCTCATCGCTGAACACAATTTTGCGATAAAACAACGGGTCAGTTGCCAACTGCTCTAGAGCCCAATCGGCGAAAGAACGACGCATACAATGGTCTCGTGGCTTCAATTCAATGATTTGTCAGAGTATACTGAAACAAATAAAAAAAATGTTTCATCAAAATTTAATTTTTTGTGTTACTTTTTACAATTTAAAGTTCTATCTAGCTTAAAAAAACACCCTTTATATGCAATTTTTATAACCCCAGATGTTTGTACAGGATTTTCTGTCACTGAATAACCAATTTTTAATTTATTATTTACTAATAATTCCTCTAACTGTGAGACGTATTTGTATGTAAATCATTAATCAGTGAACTTTTTTAGTTTAATTCATACGATATTAACTAACTAGTTGTGAGTTCGAGTCCAACTTCAGTCAAGAAGAAGGATTATTTTTAATTATAACAATAATTGCTGTAAAACAATAACACCAAAGAAGAACGAATTCCTTTACAGGACCTGTAAAGGAATTCGTGAGTCAAACTAATATTATATTATAAAAAACAATTATATTATAAAAAGCAACAAAATTTAAATGCTGTTTTAAATAAATTAATAAATTTATTTGTTCTATATGTGTACACATAAGTATACTCAAAACAGGAAATCTTAATTTTATAAAATAACTAGTATGCGGTTAGATATATACCAGTTGATTTTACTTTACCTACGAGTACTTTTAATTCTATATCTTTGTCGGAAAATGTTAAAAGAGTCAAATTATTCAAAAATTCGATTATTGTCGTAAAATTCAATTTTCGCTATAGATCAGAATATACATATCTTTGATTATATTTTCAACTTTGAAATCCCGCCTAACCTGAATTAAGCGTAGCAGAAGTAGTTTCTTCAAAAAAATTTGATATAAACACATTGCAAGCTAGAAACTCTGAGGTGGCCATGCTGAAGTATACTTATATGTAAATAAATTTATGTTGCTGCCATGTTCAGAATAATTCAGTAGTTGACTACAGTTGTCAGTTGCGGCATTTGCTGTGGTGAGGTCGTGAAGTTTACTGTGGTCTATGTGTTTAATGCTTAAAGGTTGAGTTTCTGACTTTGAAGAGTACACATTAAAAAGAGTCTATATTTGAATTTTTGGTGTCAAAAAAAAATTTTTTTTTTTTTATATTTTTCTGTCAAAAAATAAATGTTTTTTGTGATTTTTTCAATTAATTGGGAATTTAATTGATTTGAAATTTAAAGCACAACGCTGCAAGAATGGAAAAAAAATCCGTTACTTTCGCAGTCTTTAGGACGCTCTCCTAATAATTTAAATGGAATCTCAAAATATTATTCGAAATCCATACGATTCGCTAAAATGTAAGCTTGCTGGTCAGACGTCTCAGCTGGGAAAGGATTTATTGAATGCAGTTCTTCTAGATCAGAAAATAAACAGCTTTTTGAGGTAAACAGCGCGATAGATGGTATTGTTCTTCTGGAGAATTTAAAGATTCAAGATGCAGCTATGGAAGAGAATGATGTCTCTTCTTTCCTCATTTGAAAATGTGTTTAGAACGGTGAAGAGCAACAAAAGGAAATATACAGTTGAGTTGCTGATTTAACTAATTCTAATGTTGATAGAAAAAGCAAATCTAGTGATGATGTTAAACGTGTTAATAGATTTAATGTATTGGGGGATTTAAATAAGCCGTTTGAAAGCGTCTCTACAAAACAAATACAGAAAACGGTTAACAATTCATCACAGAACACACACACACACAAAGTAGAGCTAAGGTTTCATATTGTCCTCCCAATATAATAGAAAATGTTAACGTTAAATCCCTGATTGACTAATTAAAATCGAAGAATGTTGAATTTAAAATCAAGAACAAGCAAATTGTATTTTAGGGAGTTGACAGCTCATTTAAAAATGGTGGAATACTTAAGGAAAAGGAAATTTCTGCTCATAGCTTTACTCCCAGGGAGTTGAAGCGTCAGAGCGGTTTTTGCAGAGGCTTGTATTTTAAGTCAAATTTGGATGAAATTAGAATGGAATTGGACAATCTGATTCCGGATACAAGTGATTCGGTATCAATTCTCGGCGGATTTTTCAAAGCAGAGATGTATAGACACGGGTTTATTTCTGGTGGTAATTAAGCCAGATTGGTAAGTAAGTGAGCCAATTGGCTTGAAATTCATTTTAAATCAGGTAGTATCTTGGGAGAGACCGAAATCTAGTGCGAAGATTTCGAAATGTTGGATGTATTAGCAGCGGGGTCATTACTCGTACTCACGAAATTGTGATCAGAATCATAGGCCTGGTGAATCCAGCTTAGTTCCAGATAGTAATGGCTTTTTGTGTTAATTGTAACCAAAGGGGCATACTTCAAATTACAGTGGTTCACAGCGTATAGAAAATATTTAGGTTTTGGAAAGAAGGCTCATCAGGAGGCCAGAGAAAGGAAAGTTTTGGCTACAGCTAATGCTAGCCAGGCATTGTATTTTTCCAGTGGCATTCGGAACGCATCTTATGACGTTTCAAAATAAAAAGGAGTGGAGAAACCTGCATTCAGGAGTTCCTGAGGGTGGCGAAGGTATTGTGTGATTCAGAGTCATCATTAGAAGATAAAATTCGGGATGTTTCGGGAAGTTATCATTGCTTAACGAAAGATCAGGCAAGGAAAGAGTGCTGGAAATTAATTAAAGATATTCACGTTGTCTCAATTTTGTAACATTTAATGTTGGTTCTCTTATCCATATAGGAAGGAGGACTAAACTGAATATTGTTTTAGATCAATTTGAAAATGATATTGCATTTTTGCAGGGATTGCAAATGCCTTGATAAGTTTGTTGTAGTGAAGGAGGATAGTTCAGTGGGTGCCGGCATCGCAGTCAGTAAATAATTGGATTCTTTCCTTGTTAATGTTCCTAATCTGAGTTTTCCAAATTTATTTCTTGAGATTAAAATTTCATTGAATAATGTTGAGCGTAGAGTTCTTTGTGGTTCTATTTATTTTAGAAGTAATTTTAGTTGTCAAGGTATTAGTAATAGTCTATCCTCGATATTGAGTTTTTGGGCTGACTTTGGTGGGCTTATACTTTGTTTGCATTTATTTATTTATTGAATCTTCACAGTGAACTAACAATAAGTATTCAAATCTTAATAATAATCGTAAAAAATTAAAAAAATATGTGCTTTTTACTTAAGTCCGCCCAATGTTAGACGACCTATTTACCGCTCTGATGCTGGCAAGGGTATCCCTTCTGCTCAACCGAGTATGGCCGCAAGAGGATTTAGGTAAAGTTCCAGTTTACTGACATATGTTTCTTGTTGCGTACTTCGAAAATTCGTCTTTTACCAGCGGAATACACATATCCTTGTGAGTTTTTTACGTAGCATGGAGCTGCAATAATCGGTCGAAGAATTTGATTTTGTCGTCTTTGAATTTTTTCAATGTTTGTGTTTACTGTGAGGGGCTGATAAAATCGCCTTCTCTGATAACAAACTTCCGGCCACATAAGTAGCTTTCCAGAAGCTTGTGAGTGTTTGCAGGCAAGTTCATCTTTATTTTGTGCATTAACCCCTCGTGTCACACTTTGTCAAAAGCTTAGGAAATGTCAATGAACAAAGCTCAACAATACTTTTTTTCTTCGAAAGTCTTTCTTATGAAATTTATTAGTCTATGTGTTTGTTCTATGGTGTTGTGTTTAGCCTGGAAGCCGAATTGGTGATAAGGGATACACCCTACATCATTCAATATTGGGGTCAACAGTGGAACAGCTTTGAAATTGTTGGTAGTAGACTTATTGGTCTATATGATTCTACTTTAGTAGGATACTTTCCTGCCTTGGGTATCATAGTAATCATACGCACCAGAGATCTGCAACCGGTGCATTTTTTCATGATCTAAGTCTTAAAACAGGTGGCGGTGTGATTCGCCACCGCATATTATTTGCACAAGTATGTTTTTACTCGTTAGAGCTTGTGTCTGTAAACTAGAATCTATAATATGCCCATTAAAGTTTGTATGCGGTGGCTGCTTGATTTGGTTTCTTAATTATTTTTTCCACATGCGGCAATCGTAGTACGATTATCGTACTCGCACTTCTTTTTAACCATGAAGCAAATAACTAAGATGACGCCGAAAACTTGACAAAATAATTTTCTACAGCGCATGACGTCACGGGGGTCTATAGTTATTCGTTTACATCAGCCAATTGCTTGCGATTTGTGTTAAGGGACGAAAGTAACTAATATTATTTTTAAATAACTAGAAGGCAATAAATTAATTCTTAATACTTATTGTGTTGGCAGATAGTGACACATACATAAATATACAAGTTTCTATTAAGGGTAAAAGTGAGAATTACCGTATAGATACATATGTGTATGATCTTGTTTGCTAATAAAATAAATTTTTATGTTTTGTTTTTTGTAAATTTTTAATCAATTTATAATGTTATAGAGTTTCTTGTTTTTATTATTTTATTATCTGGCAATATTTCGCTCTCCTTCGGATAGCTTCTTTAGGCCAAATAATATTTATTAAGAGACCTTAAGCTCAAGAAATTATGTAATATTAAGAAACAAAGTAATAATAATCAAATTATAATTTTATTTAACTTGTTGTGACATATACATATACGTACATTTAATTTCTTGTCATAGATTTCATTGTTATTACCACAGTTTGCAATGTTTTCTTTGTCCTATTCATAACTCGACTTTGCAACGAGGTCTTCACTTTCTTTAGAATGCACTAAAGTTTCACTTTCTTCTAAAACTAATTACAAAATTAATGTTGAATTCTGTATATTTTACAATTTTTAACATATTACCATTAAGCAAAGCTGATGCTGCATCGAGTTCCTAAATCATCTGTTGAAAAGTAAAATAACTTAATTTGCGTTTGTTTTTTTATTATTCTGGTAATTTTTTATATCGCACCTCATTTTAATTCACAAATTTAATTAATTTTTAATAATTTTGTTGCTTCTTCACTCCACAATAATATTTGTGTGTTTTCACGCTCTACGTCACACTCAACAGCTGACTGATGTAAATAACATAACGGACCTGCGCAAAGCATAATCTATCATTTTTATACCCTTCACAAAAATGTAAAGGGTATATATAAGTTTGTGATTCCGTTTGTAATTTCTACAGTTTTTTTTTTGCGACCCTATAAAGAATATATATTCTGAATCAGAATTAATGGAAAAGTCGATTAAGCGATGTCCGTCTGTCCGTCTGTCCGCTGTTGAAATACCGTTTCTGAGAAAACCATTAGACTTAGAAACTTTTTTCTTTCACCATTCTTTTACCCCATCGATTCATGGGTTTGCTATTGAAATTCAGTAATATCGGTCCACGTATAGCTGAGATATATTCAAAATTCCGAAAAAAGCCATTTTTTTTTGCAGTTTTGTATGAAAATTTTTGAAAACAAAAGTTGTTCGTTTTGCTTCAAACTTCACACACTTATTAAGCATGGTGACTAAAAGACAAAAATTTTTTTTCAGATATCGGTCCATATATACCCGAGATATAGCCCAAATCGGATTTTTAATGAAAATGTCGCATAGGCGAAGCTAAATAACTTTTTTTGCTCAAAAGCAGTTCTGGTAATAAAATTTGGTTACATAAATATGGAAAATGAAAATTTTCGATATCGGTCCATATATACCCGAGATATAGCCTAGACCGGGGTTTTCATGAAAATGCCGCGTAAGCGAACTTAAACAATTTTTTTGTGCTCAAAAGCAGTTCTGGTAATGAAATTAGGTTACATAAATATGGAAAATGAAAATTTCCGATATCGGTCCATATATACCCGAGATATAGCCCAAATCGGGTTTTTCATGAAAATGTCGCGTAAGCGAACTTAAACAACTTTTTTGTGCTCAAAAGCAGTTCTGGTAATGAAATAGGGCCATCTAAATTTGAAAAACGAAAATTTTCGATGTCGGTCCATATATACCCGAGATATAGCCCAAATCGGGTTTTTCATGAAAATGTCGCGTAAGCGAACTTAAACAACTTTTTTGTTCTCAAAAGCAGTTCTGGTAATGAAATAGGGTCATATAAATATGAAAAATAAAAATTTTCGATATCGGGCCATATATACCCGAGATATAGCCTAGACCGGGGTTTTCATGAAAATGCCGCGTAAGCGAACTTAAACAACTTTTTTGTGCTCAAAAGCAGTTCTGGTAATGAAATTAGGTTACATAAATATGGAAAATGAAAATTTCCGATATCGGTCCATATGTAGCCCAAATTGGGTTTTTCATAAAAATGTCGCGTAAGCGAACTTAAACGACTTTTTTTTGCTCAAAAGCAGTTCTGGTAATGAAATAAGATTACATAAATATGGAAAATTAAAATTTCCGATATCGGTCCATATATACCCGAGATATAGCCTAAACTGCGGTATTAATGTAAATGTCGCGTAAGTGAACTTAAACATCTTTTTTTGCTTAAAAGCAGTTCTGGTAATGAAATAGGGTCATATAAATATGAAAAATTAAAATTTTCAATATCGGTCCATATATACCCGAGATATAGCCTAGACCGGGTTTTACATAAAAGTGTCGCGTAAGCAAACTAAAACAACATTTTTGTGCTCAAAAGCAAATCTAGTAATGAAATAAAGTCATATAAATATGAAAAATGAAAATTTCCAATATCGGTCCATATATACCCGAGATATAGCCTAGAACGGGTTTTTCATGAAAATGCCGCGTCAGCCAAATTAAACAACTTTTTTTGCTTAAAAGCGGTTCTGGTAATAAAATAAGGTTATATAAATATGAAGAATGAAAATTTCCGATATCGGTCCATATATACCGCAGATATAGCCTGGAACGGGGTTTTCATGAAAATGCCGCGTAAGCGAACTTAAACAGCTTTTTTTGCTTAAAAGCAGTTCTGGTAATAAAATAAGGTTATATAAGTATGGAAAATAAAAATTGTCGATATCGGTCTATATATACCCGAGATATAGCCCAAACCGTGTTTTTCATGCAAATGTCGCGTAAGCGAACTTTAACAACTTTTTTTTGATCAAAAACAGTTCTGGTAATAAAATTGGGTTACATAAATATGGAAGATAAAAATTTCCGATATCGGTCCATATATACCCAAGATATAGCCTGAACCGGGGTTTTCATGAAAATTCCGCGTAGGCGAACTTAAACAATTGTTTCGCCTTAAAGCAGTTCTGGTAATAAAATAAGGTGATATAAATATTGAAAATGAATTTTTCGATATCGGTCCATATATACCCGAGATATAGCCTAAACCGGGATTTACATGAACACGCGGCGTAAGCGAACTCAAACAATATTTTTTGCTTAAAAGCAGCTCTAATAATAAAATAAGGTTATATAGGTATGAAAAATGAAAATTTCCGATATCGGTCCATATATACCCGAGATATAGCCCAAACCGGGTTTTTCATGAAAATGTCGCGTAAGCGAACTTAAACAACTTTTTTTGCTTAAAAACAGTTCTGGTAATAAGATGAGGTTATATAAATATGGAAAATGAAAATTGCCGATATCGGTCCATATATACCAGAGATATAGCCTAAACCGTGGTTTTCATGAAAATGCCGCGTAAGCGAACTTAAACAACTTTTTTCACGTTAAAGCAGTTCTGGTAATTATATAAGATTATATAAATATGGAAAATGAAAATTTCTGATATCGGTCCATATATACCCGAGATATAGCCCAAACCGGCGCGAGACGCGAGAGCTGTTCTTCAGCCCAGAGCTGCTTTACGACTGATCAAAAGATTATATTTTCAATCTTAATTAAGCGTAGCAAACAAAAGCTTTTTTAAATTATTTGTTTTTTTAGATTTTAAGGCCTTTTTTTAGAGAGAACTTTTTTCATGAAGGATTGATATAATAAACAGAACTCGTTTTGTAAAACAATGGAATTTCGTGAAGTTAAAAATTTTAAGATGGCCACACTGAAGTAAACTTTTACTCAAATGAGTTTATGTTGCTGCCGTGTTCAAAATATTTCAGTAATCGCCTACACAACTACAATCACCGGTTGCAGTATTTGCTGTCGTGAATTTGTGAAGTCTGCTGTGGTCTATGAGTTTGAAGCTTAAAGCAATAAACACATTGAAACAACCGACTTTAAAATGTCAAATATAAAATATATGCATTTAAATGCGAACATTTATTTTGACAACAGCAAGACGACACGACTGCAGGTTGTTATCCATACTGATTTTTTTGCCGCAGTCGAATTAAACTAATTTCTATTTTCCTTGACTATAAAATAAAAACAGTGTGACCAATGTGTACAAAAACAATTTAGCTGTCGAAAATATTTTATTTTCTAATATAACAATAAAATTTAAATGGTGTTTTAAATAAATTAATAAATATTACGACCGTATTCATAAAATATATTATATGTTTATTAAACACTTATTTGATAAATTTTCTATAGAAATTTTACAAATAACAGTTTAATAAACATACAATATTTTTTATGAATAGGGCCATTAGGCCCAAAACAAGAAATCTTAATTTTTTTAAATAAGTAGGATGTGATTAGATACATATGTATATACCAGTTGATTTTACATCACGTACAAGTAGTTTTAATTCCATTTTTTTTTTAAATTTTAAGAGAGTTTTGGTCTCCGTTTTAAAAAATTCGATAAATTGTCGTAAAGTTTCATTTCTTTAACACTGTTCTCATTATAGATCAGAAGTTATATCCAATTATATTTTAAACTTTGAAGGCCCATATAATCTGAATTAATCATAGTAAACGAAAACTTTTTTAATTTATGTTAACCTAATTTGTTAAATTTTTGTTGAACTTTTATAATTTTTTCAAACTAAAAATTTTCTGTTTTGTACATGTGTACATGGGTGCTGATGAGTAGTGTAGCGACTACGAAACAGCTAGTTGTCCCCCAGCTAAAGATTTGATTATTATTTTTCTTGTCTTCTTCAATCAATAATTATTGATCACAGCAAATTTGTATTGTTAAAAAATTCTTCTTATTTATTTGTTAGACAGAAGAACTTATTCATGAAAGTTTAATATAAACAGATCTTGTTCTGTAAATCAACAAATTTTGTGAAGCTAAAAACTCTTAGGTGGCCACACTGAAACATAATTTTTTGAATATGAATTTTGTTTGCCGTGTTCAAAATAATTCAGTAGTGTCCTACACAATTGCAATTGCCGGTTGCAATTTTTTTCAAACTGGCTAAATAAATCTGTAAATGCATTCACAGAATCTATTAACGATGAAGTGGAAAAATATAGCAGAGAAGTGGTAAATATGACCGATGACTTTGTTTTAATACAGTGGTGGATACAAAATGAGAAATATTATCCCCGCTTATGCAAACTCGCTTCGCAAGTATATTCAATACCTGCTTCAAGTTGATTTTGTGATGACGTCATGTATGTATTATTTATGAATCAAAAATAACAGCTTGCGCAGGTCCGTTATGTTATTTACATCAGTCAGCTGTTGAGTGTGACGTAGAGCGTGAAAACACACAAATATTATTGTGGAGTGAAGAAGCAACAAAATTATTAAAAATTAATTAAATTTGTGAATTAAAATGAGGTGCGATATAAAAAATTACCAGAATAATAAAAAAACAAACGCAAATTAAGTTATTTTACTTTTCAACAGATGATTTAGGAACTCGATGCAGCATCAGCTTTGCTTAATGGTAATATGTTAAAAATTGTAAAATATACAGAATTCAACATTAATTTTGTAATTAGTTTTAGAAGAAAGTGAAACTTTAGTGCATTCTAAAGAAAGTGAAGACCTCGTTGCAAAGTCGAGTTATGAATAGGACAAAGAAAACATTGCAAACTGTGGTAATAACAATGAAATCTATGACAAGAAATTAAATGTACGTATATGTATATGTCACAACAAGTTAAATAAAATTATAATTTGATTATTATTACTTTGTTTCTTAATATTACATAATTTCTTGAGCTTAAGGTCTCTTAATAAATATTATTTGGCCTAAAGAAGCTATCCGAAGGAGAGCGAAATATTGCCAGATAATAAAATAATAAAAACAAGAAACTCTATAACATTATAAATTGATTAAAAATTTACAAAAAACAAAACATAAAAATTTATTTTATTAGCAAACAAGATCATACACATATGTATCTATACGGTAATTCTCACTTTTACCCTTAATAGAAACTTGTATATTTATGTATGTGTCACTATCTGCCAACACAATAAGTATTAAGAATTAATTTAACAAAAGGAAGTAAATTCATTAATTTGCCTTCTAGTTATTTGAAAATAATATTAGTTACTTCAGTCCCTTAACACAAATCGCAAGCAATTGGCTGATGTAAACAAATAACAATAGACTACCGTGACGGCATGCGCAGTAGAAAATTATTTTGTCAAGTTTTCGGCGTCATCTTAGTTATTTGCTTCATGGCATTATTAAGAAAACGATTAGGAACGAAAATAGTAAATACTCAAAATGTTTCTCTTACTAAGTGCTAGTAACAACAACACTTTTTTGTGGTCGTTTCTTTTACTCTTAAAAAAATACACAAGATACGAAAGTGATTGGACACATTTTTGATGTCTCAAGATTTCACAAACGAACGACAGGTATAAATACTCGTAGCACCGCATCAATTTGTAAGAGTGTTTAAAATACATGGGTGTGAAAATGATTGGGTAAACAACCGGTGTACTTATGGTTGCGGTGTACCGGCGCAGATCTCTGATACACACCTCATATTAGGTGGTGATTTAAATACAAAACACGGTTCTTGGGGTGATTCAGTGAACAATTTTAACGGTGAAGTCCTTTCATCGTAGCTTCTAGATGAAGCGTGTTCTATAACAAGAATTTGCGATGATTTTGCTTCTTAGCCTGGTGGCGCTTCACATTTAGACCATTTTATATTGAGTAACGATTTATTAATAAGTATCGGGTTAACTATAGGACGAAAGCACTACTCACATTTTCCGATCATAACCCTTTAATCTTGGTCTTAACATTGTCTGACTTCAAGCTTGTTTTAGGGATTCGGATCATATCTCCTATGGAGATACGAAGTGGAATTCATTTAAAATTAATATTATAGGTGCAATACTGAATTATTGTCCTCCAATTAATAGGAACATGTCAAATTCTGGACAATTTCAGAGCTTCCGTAAATTTTGTGGCAAGTATATCTAACTGGGTTGAAAGCAGGAACAGGAAGTTTATTGCATCTGATAAATTGCAGAAAATGCTAAAATTGAATTATAACTTGTAGAGAGATTTAAAAATTAAAATTATTATTTTCAAGAACCTCCAATAGGCTACATCCGCTTTATGTACTAATTTCTAAACAAATTTCATTGATAAAGATTCTGATAAAGGAACAGATTGAGCTAGAGTAGGCAGTTTTCTTTGATGTCAGTTTGAAGAGTATAAAGTCAGGCCCATGGGCTTACAATGAAATTTTTAAAGTTATTGGCTATAAAAATCATTCGGGTGCTAAAAACATTTCAATCGATGGGGTTATGATATCGAAAGATGACCGGAAATTACGTATGTTGAAAGATTATTTTGTGAGAGTTTCAAAGGATGTCTCCCAATAGAGATATTCCAGGTATTAATGAAGCGATCAATGACTCGGTCGGTCAGGCTACTTCTGTTGTATTTAATGATAATAATACATAATTGAATAACTTATGAAGCTTACGGATTTGAACTTTCTTTAGAGATCCTTGAATAACAAAAAATCATCTGGTGTGGATAGTGGGTCGAATTTCCTTATAAGAAGCTTTCCTGTTAAGGCTTTTAAATATTTGACAATATTCACCCTTATCGTTAATAAGATGGGGAATATTTTTTCGCATAAAATTTGCAATTCCCTGGAAGGGGAAATTGCTATCGTGAAATTCATGGGAACTCTTTTAGTGCTATCAGTACGTAGTGAATGTAAAATATGTAAGAAGCGTGATTAATAATAATATTAAAGTTAGTGCAGCGAAGAAAAAGTGTGAAAATTAGTTTAATTGAAATTAAAAGAAAATATTTGGAATCGTAGCAATAATTGAATTACAGGAGGAAGAATCTCAACAACAATCTACTCAGTTAGTTACTTATTCTATAAACAAATTGTGCTTTTACATAACTTTTTTTGTTTTAGATTTATTCAACATTGTAGGGTAAATAAAGCCTCATTTATGTACATATATTCTAGAAGTGTTGGTCAATAATATTACAACTACAAAAACATCATTTGGAATAACACCAACAATAACAATGTATGCCGGTTCTTTGCAGAAGGTGTAGCCAGAGGATAAGATTTGTTGATGCCACACATCCAGGAGCCTGTACTATTTATATTTTTAGAAAGAATTCCAAAATTCAGCCAACACGTCTTTAGGGGTTTTTGCATTGCCTCTTATTAACAAAGCTAGTCCTAAAATAGCTGAATATAAGCTTGTACATTTTAATTAAAAGAAATAATTACCTACATGATGAATACAGTCCGCCAGCAAAAATAATGTGAACAAATCAAAGGGAAAAACAAAAATAATACGAGGGAAATAAATGTTTACGATTAGGTGAATTTTGGCCGAATGTGAATTTTTTTAGTGTTACTATTCCAAACTGAATTACACATAGAAAATGTGAATTCATTTCTAGAGGAAACGTATTAGCGATTGCAATTCTGGGAAATGGGAAATTTTTTCATGGGAATGACTGTTTACGATAGGGGTGATTGTTTAACAACTGTCTTAATAACTTCTGTTTTCCATCCGCTAGGAAGTTGGCAAAGGTTGTTCCGATTCAGAAAGTGAAAGGTAACAATAATGTTAATAATCTACGGCCAGGGCTGGGCAGTATTTGAAATACAAATACGTATTTTGTATCTGTATTTCAAATACCCAACCTGAAAGTATTTTGTATTTCAAATACATAACTTAAAAGTATTTTGTATCTTGTATTTCAAATACATATGGCTTAAAAATACATTTTTACAAAATACATTTATTTATTATAAGTTAAAGTTTTTTCACACAAAAGCTAAAATTGCTAGAAACTGCGACCACTAAAATGTTTATTTTTTTCAATTGTCTTGTCCAGAGCAAATACATTTTACACTAATCAGGTGATATCAATAGGAATTTTCACATATTCGCCACCAGCTTTTTCCCAACGCTTTGTATTATATATAGGGAAATAATATTTATTATGAAAACTTTTGCCTACCTTAATGTCTGTGAGAACCAGATTATATCGATTGCAAATACATATAATAATTTGATGTATGTCAGTTGTATTTTAACAATACTAATGGAGAGCTTAGAAAGGACATATGTATAACGACACCTGAAGAAACCCTAGTTTCAAAATACACTGGTCACCAGAAATCATCTCATTAAAAGAGAGGCAACGAATTCAAAACTTTGCAATAGATACCTTAGAGAAAGTTTACAAAATACGTGAAACCGAACATGGATGCAATAGAAGAAGTAGTAGTTGCAGTAAAGATGATGAGAATTTTATTGTTTTTTTGCATTTATAGAATTTGGCAGCAGGTTCCGCAGAACCTGTAGAAATATGTTTTTCCTCGGCAGATTTTATTCACTCCCCAACAAGAGGTTATTTGTCGGATGACTTATTAAATTATCTTGTTTAATACTTGTTTTGCCGAATGAATCTTTTATTTGCTATCTATTAAATCCTAAATCTTATTATTTCCCAGTTGGCAAGTTTAGAACAATCACATGAGTGTAAACACGTATGTCACACGTGTATATAAGTATGTAAAATGTATAGAATGTTAAATATATATAATAAAAAAAATATAAGACATTTTGTATAATATTACACAGCTTTATTTCTAGTATTTGAATACATAATAAGTATATATGCAGTTGTAAGTATGAACATATATGTATATTGTCGCCTAAAAAGAAAAAGAGCATAACTGACAAAAAAATTCTAGTCTAGTTTAGTTATTATCAATAATCCAAATATCCACAATTTTTAATAGGCTTTCAATACTTTGCCAGTAACGCCCTTTTAAGTTGTATGTAACAATATGCAACTTAGTTTAAGTACATATGTAAAATGAAATATTTATCTAAAACCAGAGTGGTATATTCTTATGAGATCGAAAGACAAAAAAGTATTTGTAGTTTTTAGTTGTATTTATAATTTAAAATAAACAGCTGGAAAGTATTTTATATTGTGTATTTAAAATACACAACTTGAAAGTATTTTGTATCTTGTATTTGAAATACTTAAAGTATTTTGCCCAGCCCTGTCTACGGCCAATTTCGACGCTGTCTAACTTAGGGAAAATGTTTGAGAGAGTGGTATCGAATAAAATGAATCTTCCTATAGGCGGTAACTCTATTCCTGTAAGGCAATTTTGGTTTAAAAAAGGCAATTCATACTCTGTTAAAATTGCACACCGATATAATTCAGAATTTTAGGGAACGTCATTGCACTGTGGCGGTTTCTCTTCGCATTGAAAAAGCTTTTGACAAAGCGTATCATGATGGCATTTTATATAAAATGATAAAGTTCAACTTTGGTCCGACTATCATTAAACTTTTTCACAGCTATGTCGAAATTTTGTGTGCAGAGTTGTAATAGATTATCCGAGCACGGCAACGTTTCTTGTGGGGTACCGCAAGGCTCTGTGTTGGCTCCCCACCTTTACAATATTTGTATAAGCGATTTCCCTCATGATTTCGGTCTGTCCCAGATTATATTATATACTGACGATTCACTTCTGTACGCGCATGATGAATCTCTAAAGGCGACACTTCAACGGGCATCTTTGCACCTTAGGAAAGAGGACGAATTTTTTACTCTTTGGGGAATAAACATAGACATTTTAACGAGTTTTGCTATTTGCTTGCGAAATGCCTTGGGAAATGTTAATATACGGTTGTACCGGAGAGCAATAATCTTAGGTTGATGTTAAATGGTAACGACATACGTTTTAAGGACAGCATTAAATACCTAGGAGTTCATTTTAGTAAGCTCATGAAATTTAATTGCCACGCTGTTTATAATTTGGAAAAGGCTAATCGGGTAAAGGGAGCATTTAGTAAATTGTTCAATAGTAAATGTTTGCCAATTAGAATTAAATTGCATTTGCATAAGGTAAGCATTAGGCTTTTCCAATTTGGTTTACCATTTCAAGGACTGTTATGAAGAGAATGGAGATTTTTGAACGGCACATAGCGCGGAAATGCATAGAGAAAAATTATTAAGCTCTGAATAAATGATTTTCTGTATTTGTTTATGAGAAGGCCAAAAATTCTGCCTCGTCTCATTACGCTTTCGGGCTGATAAGCTGTTTTCTTAGAAGATTGTCTTAGTTTTAGAATGTTTTATCTAGCTAGCGAGATTTTAGTTGGTCAAATACGCAATATATTTCTTGTATTGGGATTTTGCTAGTCAAAACTTTTACTTACGCTGCACTTCCGACATTCACAGGAGATAGTTTTTGTTTTTTTTTTTTGTGTTATTTTACTCTTTTGTTATAGTGTTTTCGTTTCTACACAAAAAATGCCGCCAATCACTGAAAGTCCTAATTTTCACGAGGCAATTTTAGTTGCGCAATTCTTGAGTTTGTGGACAAATAAGAGAGGAAAGAGTGGGGAGTGTAAAAATGAGTACAGACTTGCTGGTACTCGGAAGTCGTTTTGTACTATCATTTGTAATATCAGAAATTTTACATTTTCTTTCTTTGTGTTTCTTTTATGTATTCTTTGTGTTTCTTTTATGTATTGATATGTTGTCCGTGATGAAAGTAATACTGGCGCGAAATTGCGATATTTTAATTCATTTGAAAAAGAAATAATTCTAAATATTATGGACAACTTAAATAAATAAACAGCAGTATTAATTTAGAAGAAGTGAAAATTAAATGGAAAAATTTGAGAATGCAGTACATGCAAGATTAAGAAAGTGTAAGCAATAGAAAACGAAAATTGCTCAAGTAAAATTGCTGTGTCTGAACATAAAAGCAAGTTGAAACGAAAATTTGATAAGAATTGCGCAACTAAAATTGCCTCGTGAAAATTGGGACTAATAATGCAATTTATTGTCTGCCCACAATAAAACACAATTTATGTAAAAGAAGAAACTTTAATTTTTTAAATAGCTGACAGATCTTATTCAAAAAAGGATAGAAGAAAAGCAGAGTTTTAAATAAAATTACACATTTTTGTAGAATCCAAAACACAATTGGATACAATTTTCTGTTTTTCTTTTCTTTTGCTTTTATATTTAATATTTAATTATTTGATCTTGTTTTGGTAAATATTTCTTATTTTTGCAGCAAAGGATCGTTTTATGTTATATACAAAATTTAACAGTGTTTATTTTCAATATTTCGATAACAATTTGTTATCATCGTCAGGAAAATTAATATGTTATTAAAAAATTTTTCAATTTGAAAAATTATTGTCAAAAAATTCCTATATACAAAAAATCTATACACTAAGAAAAATTATTAATTCATACACAAAGAAAAAATTCTTAACAATATTATCAAATTGAAAAATTTTAAATTGAAAACTTAAAAAATATCTATTTAATATACTGACAGAAACATTTTTGGGTTATTAAAAAATCAAAAAAGAAAAAAATATAATATTAATAACAATAATGACAAACATAAAAAATAACATAAAAACCAAAATAACCTAATTCTGCAACCAACACCTGTTTTGCAACATGTTGTTTCTCAACTAGCAAAACAAATGTTGTTTACAGAATAACATAGAAATATTATTAACATAATTTAAAAAAAAATTTTATCCTAACATTCATTCTCCTAACAACAATTCAAATCTAGAATTTCTTATTAACTAAATATCTATAATTCTGTGCTAATTTTTCTGTGTCTACCTTGAAGTTAATTCTCTGTGTTGTTGGTGTGTTTATAATCTCTAACATTTCTAACATGTAACGCTTCTTATAATTATTTTCTGTTCTTAAAATTGAAACATTTTCAAAGTTTGGAGAGTGATTAAATTTTGAACAATGAGAAGATAAAGCAGTTTTTTGTGAATTAATATCCCTATATCTTTGATATAGGGATATAATCAAATATTGAAAAAATTCAAAGGCGACAAAACCAAATTCTTCGAACGATTACTGCAGCTCCATGGTACGTAAAAAATTCACGAATTCATAACGATCTGAGTGTTCCGCTGGTAAAAGAGGAATTTTCCAAGTACGCGACAAGGTATGTCAGTAAACTGGAACTTCATACAAACCCTCTTGCGCGCAATATACTTAATTTTGGCGGCCACACTCGGCTTAAAAGAAGGGATACCGCTGCCACCATCAGATTGCTCAATAGGTGATTTTACCGAAATAGCTCCCGCATAATAAAACTTTTTGTCTAGCATTGGCCGGACTTAAGAATCCCATTTTTTAAATTTAGTGTTAAGATTTGAATACCTATTGTTAGTTCATTTGGAAGATTCAATAAATAAAAAATGCTACAAAAAAAAAAAAAATCTTTGATCTGATTTATGTCCTGCAATTCTAGTTCTCAATTTGTTTTTTGTATTTCCGACGTAAACTTTACTACAATTTTCTTGGTCATTACCCTGACAAGGAATTCTATAAACCGAATTTGAAATGTCCCATTTATTAAGTCTATCTTTAGTCTTACTAAATAATTTACCTAACGTATTATAGCTTCTATGAGCCATTCTATATCCTTTTTTATTATATATATTAGACCTTGCTAATCTTTCTGATAAACCTGGTATATATGTTAAAGATTTATACATTTTGGGTTCTGATGAGTTACCTAAATTCTGTACATTTCTATTTTTAAACTGATTTACAAATCTAGAAGCAAATTCAGCTGGAAAACTGTTGTCTTCCAATATGTTTTTAATCTTTATAATGTTCTTTCTATGGAACTCCTCATCACTTATTGTAAGAACCCTTTCTACAAAATTTTTAGCTGTGTTTATTATTATATTTCTGCTATGCTTTGAAAAATAGTTAATTAATCTCCCTGATGCAGTTGGTTTTTGGTACCAATCAATTACAAGTTTGTTATCTCTCCTAATTATCAAAGTATCCAAATACGGTAATCTTGAACTGTATTCCTTTTCAATAGTAAACTTAATGCTTGAGTTAAAACTATTCAAAGTTGAAAACATCTTATCAATTGCTAAGTCCGGAATAATACAAAATAAGTCATCTACATATTTTGTCATTAATTTTGGTTTTATATCTAATCTCTCTATTGTACTATCCAATAGCCTTTCCATTACTATATAAGCAATAATTGGGGAAGCTGGAGATCCCATAGGAAGTCCATTTATCTGTGAATATATCTTACCATCATACTGAAAGTACCTGTTATCTTCTATACAAAATTTTAAAATGCGCAAAAATAGACTTTTCTCTATTCTGGTATGTTGAGTTATTACATCCCACTTATCCTCTATTGTGTTCATTGCTAAATCAACTGGAATACTAGGAAACAAAGAAACTACATCAAAAGAAATTAATCTTTCATCACTATCTATATTTTGACCTTTTATTCTATCCTTAAATTCCAACGAATTTTTAATATTATATACAGAACTATCAGTAATTTTTCTTAAAATATTTACGACATATTTACAAAGTTCGTATGATGGTGAATTAATAAACGAACAAATAGGTCTTAAAGGAAAATCTAGTTTATGAATTTTTGGCAGTCCATATAACCTAGGAGCAAGAGCTATATTCGTTTTAATTTTGTTCTTCCCAATATTAGTTAAAATTTCTTTTCTGAATAACTCATCAACAAAACTATTATTAATCTTCTGTAATTTACTCGTTGGATCTTTATTTACTAACTGATATTTAGAAATATCGCCTACAATATTATTAATTCTTAATTTATAATCTTTCTTATACATAGCTACTGTAGTATTACCTTTATCAGCTTTTACAATAATAATATCCTTATTTCTTTTTAAAAACTTCTCTGCTTCATTTACTCTATCAATCACAAATCTATCTCTACTTGTTAAAGTCATTTTATTCAAATGATTATCAATAACTGATGTAAACCTATTTCTAGCTATTTCCTGGTCTTCCTTGTTATCTAATGTTTGAACAAAATCTTCACCCTCACTTATAATTTTCAAAATCGGAAAATCTTTCTTTCTAACTGGCAAAGCAAATTTCTGTCCAAGTGAAAGAACCCATTCTATATCTTTTGGAACATCTAGATTTGTCTTATTAACAAATCACTTATCATTAAATCTAATACCTAAGTCTTTGATCTGCTGTCTCCTAAGTGTTTCAAATTTCTTTTTATGTTTTCTTTTTATCTTTTCATTGTATATTGCCGATAAGCGTTCTTCAAAAATTAAAAATTCCTCTATTTCTCTTATAGATAAAAATCTCTCTAGTAACCGTAAATACTTTACCCTCTCCCTTTGAAAATGTTTCAGCTTTTATTCTAATTTTTAGTTTATAAACTTAGTTTAAGTTACTGCAGTAGGTTTATGGTTTTTTCTTCTAGCTTCAAGTGTATTTATTTACTGTAAACATGGCGTTACAAGTACTATCAAGTACCGGGAACAAACATTGTAATCTACACTGGTGTTAAAATTTCAAGTTTTTTGTTTTACTCTTTTAACTTTAATAAACATGACGCTTATTCGTACCGAATGTTATTAAAACAATACATAATAGTTTTAAGTTTTCGCTAAATTTATGTTGGTTGTTCCTGTTTTATGAACAAGTTAAGAATCAATAAAACCTAACTCACTAACTAACACAAATTAAAGACTACTTTTAGGAGGTAAAATTGTTGGGGCAACTAAACTTAATTTTAATTGTAATTCTTTGGCAACTTCAAATATAAAACTGCTAGTTAGAAGTTGCAGAAATCGTTGCCAGAATGAAGATTTTACCCTCAGTTTGAAAAATTTGCAAGTAAAATAAGATTTGAAGATATTTTTCTGAAAATTAAGATTTTTAATTTATTCCGCGAGCTATTTTCAACAAATTTGACTTCTTTCATAAAGTGTGGCTTAATTTTTTAGATCTTGGCTTCAAACTTTTTGAACAAATCCTGCTAAAACACCTAATGTAATAATTTTATATCGGTTTTTAAAGAAGTTGGATTAGATTTTTATCCAGAATTTGGAACGATAGAGTAACTGCACACATACCCAGACCAATTATAGCGGAGCTCTAACGCAGCTCGGAGCTCGATCTGCACTTTACTCAAGCTGATAAAGTCAGCTAATCTGATGGCACCAGAGTTATGCAAAGGAAGTGTTGTAAAAGAGGAAACCACGGCTAAATTGCAGATATAGATGCCAGACAAATTTTGGGGCGCTAATCTGATGAAGCAGAATAAGTGCAAAGTACTTTGTGAAAAATAAAACAAAATATAAAATAATATATAAAGGTTGTTTTATTGAGCTTAGTTTTCATATGAGAATGTTCACATATGATGATTACAAAAATAAAACAAAAACAAGTAAGAGTGTGGTATATTCGGCTGGGCCGAATCTAAAATACACTTCACGATAGTTACGTATATACATATATAGTATATTACAAATTTTAACTAAATATGCTCGGATATACGAGTATGGACTGATAACGGGGAAAAATATATTTGCCTTGTAATCACTATTCCAAAAAAGAAATCTTTCATGGACATATTCATGGAAAAATTTTTTTAATTTCGGTTATATATATTTTTTTACAATTGGTTGATATTGCGAAAAATGAAATTTAGCAGTTGCGGAACAATTATCGCAACAACCAACAAAGTTATAACTGCTGACGACACGGTATGTTGGCAAAACAGGCAGCAACAATTATAACAGCAGCAGCAAAATAATTGTATAAAATAATAAATGTATGTATATAAGCTAGAAGTTAGTGAAGAAGATTAGATCATTATTAATAATCAATGGACAATAAACAATATTAATTAAAATTAACTTGTCTGGTGTTTTTATTCAAAAATACTAAAAAATAAAGTATTTCCTGCGACTCCTAAAAAAATTTCATACAAAATTGGAAAAAATAATGGCTTTTTTCGGAATTTTGAGTATATCTCAGCTATACGTGGACCGATATTACCGAATTTCAATAGCAAACCCATGAATCGATAGGGTTAAAGAATGATGAACGAAAAAAGTTTCTATGTCTAATGGTTTTCTGAGAAACCGTATTTTAACGACCGACAGACGGACATCGCTTAATCGATTTTTCCATTCATTCTGATTCAGAATATATATCGTTAGTCTCACGTAGAAAGGCCCTAACTCACATTTTCCCTGAACTTTGCTTATTTAGAGATTCTACTACGTTTCACAGAGTCACAAAGATTTGATTATATAATTTCATACATATCGCTCGTACAAGCAATTGAGCAAAAAAAGTTACTTTTAGATGTACCTATTTATACAGTTTCCATTACGATATTTCCTTCTCCTGTAAAATAGCAATTATGCTTGTTAGGGCCTTTCTACATGAGACCAACGATATACTTTATAATGAAATTACATTTTTGTGAAGGGTATAAAAAGTGTAATATTAAACCCAATTCCGCTTTGTTTAAAGAAATTATGATTAAATTCAGAAATCAAAAATATTTTTCGGTCGCAGTTCTAAGAATTGCAACCGTCCCAATTTAATATAAAACAATTAACTTTGAAAGTAATTTAAAGCACTAAATGAAGAAAATGTAACAAAGTATATTTTTCGATCGCAATTCTGAGAAATTGCAACCGTCCCAATTTAACTAACTTTTCACTAATAATTTGCAATAAATATTGTCAAATCGTATTTAATGAATTTCCGTTCCCAAACGAAAATGCAACATTAACATTCCGTAGAATTATTAACAAATAAAACAATATCTTTAATATATAAGAAAAATTGGTAATTAGAATAAGTCAGTCTTGTTCCTCCCATTCGGTCAAGAAGTTGTTAAACTTAAAAAGAAAACAAATTAAATAAATAAAGATTAATTTTTTTTAACAATTTAATTATTTATTGTATCTTCTAAAAGAACCAACAATAAGTATGCAAATCTTAAAACTAAAAATTAATTAATTAATATAGAAAAAAATTAATTAATACCGAAAATTTTTTTTTACTTAGGTCCAGCCAATGCTAGACGAAAAGTTGTTTCTTGCGTGTATTTTGTTAGTAAATCACCTTTCCAACGCTCTGATGGTTGCAAGGGTGGCCATCCTTCGCAGTCGAGTGTGACCGCCTAAGTTAAGGACGCTACGTGCGAGAGGATTCGTGTGGGACTCAAGTCTGTTAATTTTGAGAATTCATCTTTCACTAAGTTTTTAAGACACCTTGGAGCTGCAGCAATTTTACGGAGAATTTTATTCTGCCGCTTTTGAATTTTCTCAATGTTGGATGCAGAGGCGGTACCCCACAGTTGAATTCCATTGCTCCATATAGGCTTTAGGATTGCGCTATACAACAAAAGTTTGCAATCTAACTTCAAGGTAGAATTTCTGCCGATGACCCAATTTAGTTGCACCGCTTTTAATTTCATCCGAGTAACTTTAGCGTCAATGTGAGACTTCCACGTGAGCCTACGATCGAGATCAATACCAAGGTATTTGACTTCACTATTTTGCGGAACAATATGGTTGTTGATTTTAATTGCCAAACACGTTTTTCTACGTAGAGTGAATGTAACATGGATACATTTTTGTTCATTTAGTTTGATTTTCCAAAGTTTCAGCCATTTCTCCAATATGAATATGTTCCTGCAAATTTCGTGATGCTAATTTATAGTCTTCAGGGACACTGATGAATGCTGTATCATCTGCAAAAGTTGAAGTGTGAATTTTGCAGCTCGTTGGCATGTCTGAAGCATAAATCAAATATAAAGTTGGACCCAATATGCTACCCTGGGGAACTTCAGCATCGATTGGCTGAGTCGAGCTTTTGAAATCACCTTCCTTAACGACGAATTTCCGGTCATATAAGTAGCTCTCTAACAGCTTGTGAGTGTTTGCAGGCAAGTTAAATTTTATTTTATGAGTTAAGCCTTCGTGCCACACTTTGTCAAAAGCTTTGGAAACGTCAATGAATAGAGCTGAGCAATACTTTTTATCTTCGAATGCGTTTCTGGTTACATTCACCAGCCTGTGTGTTTGTTCTATGGTGCTATGCTTAGCCCTAAAACCGAATTGATGGTTAGGAATACATCCTACTTCATTCAAGATTGGGGTGAACTTTGTCATTAGCCGTTTCTCGAACAGTTTTGAAATTGTTGGCAATAGACTTATTGGCCTATATGACTCAACTCCTTTCCTGGTTTGGGTATCATAGAACTGACAGACACCATCCACTCTGTAGGAAAATACTTGCGACGTAAAACAGCATTAAAAATAAAAAAAGAACGATTCTTTTAGCTACTCGGGGTAACTCCGCAAGCATTTTGTTGGTAATTTTATCAATACCTGGAGCTTTTCTAGGGTTTAAGTTACTAATAGCACTCTCGACATTTTGAAAACGAAGTCTAAAAGGTACGGGAGGTCTAACGGCATATGGCGGCATATCAGCTTCATCATTCAGTCCGTCAATGGCAAACACGTTTCTCAAGTGGTTAGCGTACAGTATCCCCTTTTCGGAATCACTTCTGGCCCAGTCCCCAGTTGGAGTAAGCAAGGGTGGCCTAGCTCTAGCGGGTCTCTTTAATACTCTTGCTGCTTTCCGCAAATAATAGTCGGATTGAGGACTACCATCAAGGCTTTCCTAATAAGTTGTGAGGGAAGTCATTCTTTGGACTTCAAACAAATTTCTTAGTTGTCTTATGCATTCTCGAAGCCTAGCTTTAAGCTGGGGAGACCTGCGAAGTTGCCATTCTCTTCTGATTCTTTTTTTTTCTGAGACAAGGTGTTCGATTTCAGAAGAAAAAGTTCTGTTATTTATATTTCTAAAATTTGTTGTGGTAGCATGTTGCACGGCTTTTATAATATTTTAGGAAAAACCATTAACTGACTCATCAATGTCTCTGGAAGGTATATTTTCCGAGAAAGCCGAGGCGGGGAATAAATCGATGAAATTACCAATTTACTGCGAATGTGTGTTCAATACAAATATTTGTTGCTTGAAAATATTCTTCACATGTCTTATTTAACAAGTAATGTTTAATTCTATTTTTAATTAGAATAGCCGAACCTCCACAAGATCTTTCACGTGGGTCTTTAGTGTCATATAGTATATAGCCATTTATCCTGAAATAACTTCTTGACGTCATAAAGATTAATAAAGAAATAAAAATAAAACAAACTGAGTTTTTTTTAACAAAATCCTAAACTCGGTTACGTTACTCGCGCAATGTATATCCAAATTTCCGAAAAAAGCAATTATTTCTTGTTTACAATTTTGTATGAATGTTTTTGAAAAAAAAAAACGTTTCCTTTAATTCAAACTTTAATTAATTATTTGGGATGACAATTAGAAGGCAAAACAAAATTTTCTCCGATATCGGTCCATATATTTACATATATCCGATATAAAGCCTAAATTTTTGTTGCTTAAAAGCAGTTCTAGTAATAAAAGAAGGCTATCTATATGGAAAAAGAAAATTTTCTACATCCGTCCATATACTTATATCCGAGATATAGCCGTTTGGCAATATCTTACAAAAGGTTTCAAGAAAAAAATTTCAGGGCTGGGCAAAATACTCACCTAATGTATTTCCAATACAAGATACAAAATACTTCCCAGCTGTGTATTTCAAATACAAAATACTTTCAAGCTGCGTATTTCAAATACAAAATGCAACTAAAAGATACAAATACTTTTTTTGTATTTCGATCTCATAAGAATATACCTATCTGGTTTTAGATACATATTTTATTTTACATATGGACATAAACTAAGTTGTGTATAGTCACCTAAAACTTAAAAGGGCATAACTGTCAAAATATTGGAAGCCTATTGAAATTTGTGGATAGTTGTATTATCGACAATAACACCACATTTAATAATAATTACGGATTAGAAAATTTTTGTCAGTTACGCTTTTTAGCGTTTTAGGTGACAATACATGTATATGTTCATACTAACAACGGCATAAGAGGTTGTTTGTCGGGTGACTCATTAAAATATCTTGTTTTTATTTAACGGAATGAATCTTTTATTTACTATCTATCAAATACTAAATATTAATTTTCTTCCTTGAATTTCTCAGCTTGCGAGCATAGAACAATCATATCCCTCCTTTATTGCAACATAGTCATATCTCAAAAAATGAGCTTTTCGAGTTATCATTGCAGAATTGTTAACAGTACTATCTTTTGTACTGTGCCAAAAATTTATTTAAATTACTTTTAAACTGTTTCCCTTAGGAGATATTTTCTAAAAAAAAAAATTCTAAGACTTGTATGAAAACTAACATTTTGAAATATGTTTTTCTCAAAACAAGCTTTTTTATACCCTTCACAAAAATGTAAAGGGTATATATAAGTTTGTGATTCCGTTTGTAATTTCTACAGTTTTTTTTTGCGACCCTATAAAGAATATATATTCTGAATCAGAATTAATGGAAAAGTCGATTAAGCGATGTCCGTCTGTCCGTCTGTCCGCTGTTGAAATACCGTTTCTGAGAAAACCATTAGACTTAGAAACTTTTTTCTTTCACCATTCTTTTACCCCATCGATTCATGGGTTTGCTATTGAAATTCAGTAATATCGGTCCACGTATAGCTGAGATATATTCAAAATTCCGAAAAAAGCCATTTTTTTTTGCAGTTTTGTATGAAAATTTTTGAAAACAAAAGTGGTTCGTTTTGCTTCAAACTTCACACACTTATTAAGCATGGTGACTAAAAGACAAAAAAATTTTTTTTCAGATATCGGTCCATATATACCTGAGTTATAGCCCAAATCGGATTTTTAAAGAAAATGTCCCATAGGCGAAGCTAAATAACTTTTTTTTGCTCAAAAGCAGTTCTGGTAATTATATAAGGCTACTTAAATATGGAAAATGAAAATTTCCGATATCGGTCCATATATACCCGAGATATAGCCCAAACCTGGTTTTTCATGAAAATGTCGCGTAAGCGAACCTAAACAACTTTTTTGTGCTCAAAGCAGTTCTGGTAATGAAATAGGGTTATATAAATATGAAAAATGAAAATTTTCGATATCGGTCCATATATACCCGAGATATAGCCTAGACCGGGGTTTTCATGAAAATGCCGCGAAAGCGAACTTAAACAACTTTTTTGTGCTCAAAAGCAGTTCTGGTAATGAAATTAGGTTACATAAATATGAAAAATGAAAATTTCCGATATCGGTCCATATATACCCGAGATATAGCCCAAATCGGGTTTTTCATGAAAATGTCGCGTAAGCGAACTTAAACAACTTTTTTGTGCTCAAAAGCAGTTCTGGTAATGAAATTAGGTTACATAAATATGAAAAATGAAAATTTTCGATATCGGTCCATATATACCCGAGATATAGCCCAAATCGGATTTTTAATGAAAATGTCCCATAGGCGAAGCTAAATAACTTTTTTTTGCTCAAAAGCAGTTCTGGTAATTATATAAGGTTACATAAATATGGAAAATGAAAATTTCCGATATCGGTCCATATATACCCGAGATATAGCCCAAACCTGGTTTTTCATGAAAATGTCGCGTAAGCGAACCTAAACAACTTTTTTGTGCTCAAAAGCAGTTCTGGTAATGAAATAGGGTTATATAAATATGAAAAATGAAAATTTTCGATATCGGTCCATATATACCCGAGATATAGCCTAGACCGGGGTTTTCATGAAAATGCCGCGTAAGCGAACTTAAACAACTTTTTTGTGCTCAAAAGCAGTTCTGGTAATGAAATAGGGTTATATAAATATGAAAAATGAAAATTTTCGATATCGGTCCATATATACCCGAGATATAGCCCAAACCGGGGTTTTCATGAAAATGCCGCGTAAGCGAACATAAACAACTTTTTTGTGCTCAAAAGCAGTTCTGGTAATGAAATTAGGTTACATAAATATGGAAAATGGAAATTTCCGATATCGGTCCATATATACCCGAGATATAGCCTAGAGCAGGGTTTTCGTAAAAATGCCGCGTAAGCGAACTTAACAGCTTTTTTGTGCTCAAAAGCAGTTCTGGTAATGAAATTAGGTTACATAAATATGAAAAATGAAAATTTTCGATGTCGGTCCATACATACCCGAGATATAGCCCAAATCGGGTTTTTCATGAAAATGTCGCGTAAGCGAACTTAAACAACTTTTTTGTGCTCAAAAGCAGTTCTGGTAATGGAATAGGGTGATATAAATATGAAAAATGAAAATTTTCGATATCGGTCCATATATACCCGATATATAGCCTAGACCGGGGTTTTCATGAAAATGCCGCGTAAGCGAACATAAACAACTTTTTTGTGCTCAAAAGCAATTCTGGTAATGAAATTGGGTTACATAAATATGAAAAATGAAAATTTCCGATATCGGTCCATATATACCCGAGATATAGCTCAAACCGGGGTTTTCATGAAAATGCCGCGTAAGCGAACTTAAACAACTTTTTTGTGCTCAAAAGCAGTTCTGGTAATGAAATAGGGTTATATAAATATGAAAAATGAAAATTTTCGATATCGGTGCATATATACCCGAGATATAGCCTAGACCGGGGTTTTCATGAAAATGCCGCGTAAGCGAACATAAACAACTTTTTTGTGCTCAAAAGCAATTCTGGTAATGAAATTGGGTTACATAAATATGAAAAATGAAAATTTCCGATATCGGTCCATATATACCCGAGATATAGCTCAAACCGGGGTTTTCATGAAAATGTCGCGTAAGCGAACTTAAACAACTTTTTTGTGCTCAAAAGCAGTTCTGATAATGAAATAAGATTACATAAATATGAAAAATGAAAATTTTCGATGTCGGTCCATATATACCCGAGATATAGCCTAAGCTGCGGTTTTAATGAAAATGTCGCGTAAGTGAACTTAAACAACTTTTTTTGCTTAATAATAGTTCTGGTAATGAAATAGGGTCATATAAATATGGAAAAAGAAAATATCCGATATCGGTCCATATATACTCGAGATATAGCCTGAACCGATTTTTCCAATAACATTTTTTTTTTGCTGAAAAGCAGTTCTTGTTATGAAAGAAGGTTACGAAAATAGAGAAAATTAAAATTTCTGATATCGGTCCATATATACCCGAGATATAGCCTAAATCGGGTTTTTCATGAAAATATCGCGTAAGCGAACTTAAACAATTTGTTGTGCTCAAAAGCAGTTCTGGTAATGATATAAGGATATATAAATATGGAAAATTAAAATTTTCGATATCGGTCCATATATACCCGAGATATAGCCTGAACCGATTTTTTCATTAAATTTTTTTTTTTTTTTTTTTGCTGAAAAGCAATTCTCGTTATAAAAGAAGGTTACGAAAATACAGAAAATAGAAAATTCCGATATCGGTTCATATACAACCGAGCATATTTAGGTCACATTTTTAATATACTATACATATTCGTGACTATCGTGAAGGGTATTTTAGATTCGGCCCAGCCGAATATACTACACTCTTACTTGTTTAGTTATGACTATGCTGCAATAAAGGACCGATATGGATATACATACGTATGCCACGCGTGTATGTTTGTAAAATGTATATAGTATTAAATATATATAACAAAAAAATAAAACATTTTTTATATAATATTACACCACTTTATTTCTAGTATTTGAATAAAACCTACAGGTTCTATTGCGAGGTTTTGAATTCATTGCTTCTCTTCTAATGAGAAGCTTTCTGGAAACTAGCGGATTTTGAAACTAGGGTGGACACATGACGCCAATTTGCCATATTTGCTTCAAGTGTCAGCATGAGAAACTCATTAAATCCCTTTTAAAAGCTCTCCATTAATTTTGTTAAAATACAACTGAAATGCATCAAATTATTATACTTGCAGTCGATCTAATCTGGTTCTCATAGACATTAAGGCAGGCAAAAGCTTTCCATAATAACAATTATTTCTCTGTATATAATCCAAAGCGTTGGGAAAACCTTGGGGGCGAATATGTGGGAATTCTTATTGATATCACCTGGTTAGTGTAAAATGAATTTGCTCTGGACAAGACAGTTTAAAGCTGAATTGCAGTTTTGCAAAATGATAAACATTTTAATGGTCGTGGTTTCTAGCAATTTTAGCTTTTGTATGAAACAACTTAAGCTATGTACACACGGTTGTCAGATGTTACAATATTGTAAGATCTGACAACATGCTGACAATGTAGTGACAATGAAAAATTGTCCCGCAGAAGTAAATTGTGTGTTCAGACGATCGTAAGAAAATCTTACAATTTCATTGTCAGACTATGGTCTGACAAATAATTCATCTGTCAACAAAAATTGTCAGTTCACACGGTTGTCAGATTGTTAGATGAAACAAGTAATAGTGTAGTATATTCGGCTGGGCCGAATCCAAAATACCCTTCACGATAGTCACGCATATGTATAGTATATTTAAAAATGTGACCTAAATATGCTTGGTTATATATGAACCGATATCGGAATTTTCTATTTTCTGTATTTTAGTAACCTTCTTTTATAACGAGAACTCCTTTTCAGCAAAAAAAAATTTAATGGAAAAATCGGTTCAGGCTTTATCTCGGGTATATATGGACCGATTTCGGAAATTTTCATTTTCCATATTTCTATAACCTTATTTCATTACCAAAAAACTTTTGAGCAAAAAAAGTTGTTTACGTTCGCTTACGTGGCATTTTAATGAAAAACCCGGTCTAGGCTATATCTCGGGTATATATGAACCGATATCGGAAGTTTTTATTTTCTGTATTTTAGTAACCCTCTTTTATAACTAGAATTGTTTTTCAGCAAAAAAAAAATGTTATTGGAAAAATCGGTTCAGGCTATATCTCGGGTATATATGGACCGACATTGGGAATTTCCATTTTTCATATTTATATAACCTTATTTCATTACCAGAGCTGCTTTTAAGCAAAAAAAAGTTGTTTAAGTTCGCTTACGTGACATTTTCATGAAAAACCCGGTTTAGGCTATATCTTGGGTATATATGCACCGATATCGGAAATTATCATTTTCCATATTTATATAACCTTATTTCATTACCAAAACTGCTTTTGAGCAAAAAAATTGTTTCAGTTCGCTTACGCGACATTTTTATGAAAAACCCGATTTGGGCTATGTTAATTCTTTTGAGTTTTTTTTTTTTTGTTTTTATCAAAATTAAAAACAACTCTTAATGGAATTAATACTTGTGCAAATTCTTTATCTTTTTGTTTTTATATATTTTCCCACATTTTGACGTGAGATTTACCGCGTCTGCATAATTCATAGCTCAAACGAAATAACAAAAAAAATAATAATAACTATTTATAGTAATAATATATTTGGCCAACGTATTTAGTTATTTGTTTTTAGTATATACATACTTAGCTGGTGAGGCCTAACTTTTTTTATGTCAATAAAAATGCAAAATCTTTATTACATATTATTCCCAACGTTTCGTGAATTTTATGTTCACTTCTTCAGGGGATTTTGTCTATTTTAAAAAGAAAGCTTTTTATGAAATTACATTAATATCTTAAGTAGAAAACAATATTTGAGAAACTTACATTTTTGTGATTTTACAACATTAAACACAAAATTATTGAAACTATATTTATAATCAAGTAAAACAACATTTATACACTAATTTTCTTAAGCACTATTTTTTATAATAATATTATAAATGGCGCTTAAGTTGTCAGTATCTTCTTTTTTGTTCATTGTTCTGTTTATTATTTGCTGTATTATTTTTTGCTGTATGCTTTCTGTTGTGTAACGTTTTTTAACATTATTTTCTTTGTCCAGTATTTTGATGTTGTTAAAGTCGGGTATATGTTTGGTTTGTACAGTATGTTGCGATAAAGCAGTGCTTTCTTTTTTCTTATTAATGTCTGTCTTATGTTCATTTATTCTAACTGCTAAACTTCTTTTTGTTGTGCCCATGTAAATGAGATCACAGCTGTTGTTATCATCACCTTTACATGGAATTTGATAGACAACGTTGTTTTGTTGTAGTTTGTCTATAAATAAAGTTATATAAATATGGAAAATGAAAATTTCCGATATCGGTTCATATATAACCGAGCATATTTATGTCACATTTTTAATAGACTATACATATACATGAAGGGTGTTTTAGATTCGGCCCAGCCGAATATATTGCACTCTTACTTGTTTTTTTTCATATATATATATATATATATATATATATATATATATATATATATATATATATATATATATATATATATATATATATATATATATATATATATATATATATATATATATATATATATATATATATATATATATATATATATATATATATATATATATATATATATATATATATATATATATATATATATATATATATATATATATATATATAATTCAATTGTTTTTAGTTTTAAGCTGGCTTTTGTAAAATAATCATTTTATATAAAAAATTGTAATAAATATATTTTTATATTTTAAAGAAAGAAAATAATATATAAATTCTTTTAAAAAGAAAATAAAATTAAAAGTTGTTGGGAAAAATAATTATAAAAATATCTCAACAATTAACTACTGGAACGTCGATTATCAAGATACGCTTCACTGAAGAACGAATATAAGCAGTTTATGGAGAATTACGAAACCATGGGGCACATGTCAAAAATCCACATGAGCGAAGTAAAAGGGGATCAATACTTTATTCCTCACCACTGTGTTTTACGCCCTGAAAGCAGCACAACAAAACTTAGGGTGGTCTTCGATGCATCAGCCAAAACATCGTCCGGAAAATCTTTGAATGATATTCTGCATACTGGGCCACCACTACAAAATGATCTGTTCACGGTTCTTTTGCGATTTCGCCTGCTACGTTTCGTGTTCACAACAGGCATAGAAAAAATGTACCGTCAAATATATATCCACCCGAAGGACCGAAAATACCATATCTTGTGGCGCAATAACGCCTCTGAGCCGATCAATCATTTCCAATTAAACACAGTTACCTATAGCACTAGGTCAGCACCATATTTGGCGATCAAGTGTTTGAAAGAAATCAGTCAGGAGAACAAAATGCAATATCATTTAGCAGCAAGTTTTTTGGAAAAGAACTTCTATGTCGTTGATGGATTAGGTGGAGCCGATAGCTTGAACACAGCCCTAGAAACGCAACGTCAACTACAACATGTTATGGCTAAATACGGGTTCCATTTACGAAAATGGTGTGCCAATCATTCCCAACTGCTCCGCAACATTCCCAACGATGATCAAGAAGTCAGCTTGGATTTCTCCATAGACGACTCAGATTACACAAAAACGTTAGGGTTAGTATGGTTACCCAAGGATGATCTAATTAAGGTCAAGGTCACCATTCAACCAATCAAGTCCGTCAAGATGTTTATCCAGAAATTATGGAACTTAAATCTTTCACGGGACGAGGCTGTGCCTATGAAGTTTGATACCCGATGGCGAAGTTTTCGCAATAATTTAAGTGAACTTCAAACCTTCCAAGTGCATCGCCACGTCTACAAAGGCCGCAATATATGTAAGAACAATGCTGCCAAATAAAACAATCATCGTATACTTGCTCTGTGCGAAATCTCGTATATCTCCTCTCAAACAGCAAACGCTTCCTCGGCTGGAGTTATGTGCTGCTCAATTGGGTGCAAACTTGGCTGCAAAAGTGAAACCCGATTTGGATATGGCTACAACACCAACATTCTACTGGTCCGATTCAAACATAGTTTTAGCATGGATAAACTCTTGAGTTTATCCATCGAATCGAATAGCTTCAATTCAAGACAGCACATTATCTGCGCAGTGGCGGCATGTGAGTTCTAAGGACAATCCAGCAGACCTCATATCTAGAGGAGGAGGATTAGACCCACACCAGTTACAGCATACACCGCCATGGATGTATGGACCATTCTTCCTTCATGGAGATGAGAAGTACTGGCCTCCTACGTTTTGTTTAAATCCGAATATTTCGATACCTGAACAGAAGCTAAGGTCTTGCACCTCACTAGTTTTCGTAAACAGTGAAAACTTTATGCATAATATAAACCACAGAAATTCATTTAAAACACTTCAAAAAATTATGGGATATATACTAAGGTTCATTACCAATTGCAAAGCCGCTAAGTCAGAGCGACAAACCCAGCGAGCACTCACCCCTATTAAGCTTCACGATGCGCTGGCTATCATTGTTCGAGTAACCCAACACCACACCTTCAAAGAAGACATTCATCAGATACAAAGGCAGAAAGAGCTTAAAAGATCAAGTCAGATCAAGAGTTTGTCACCATTTCTAGACGACCACAACCTCTTAAGAGTTGGAGGTAGATTAGAGGCATCCACGTTATCTTACTACTGGCCAAACATTTACTGCTATTGCCCTATAACGACGTAGTCACAAGACTGATCTTTGAACACACACACAAAGACAACAAACACTGTGGACCTAACGCACTTCTAGCAGCCATCAGGCAACGCTTTTGGCCCATCAAAGGCAAACACTTGGCGCGAGAAACTGTGGACAAATGTATCCAATGTGCAAGATCCAAGCCAAAACTTCTTCACCAAATCATGGGAAATTTACCAGAGGCCAGAGTAACACCAGCAAGACCTTTTATTAACGCAGGAGTTCACTACTGCGGTCCAATATGGGTACACTTCAAAACCAGAGGCAAGCGACCCCAGAAGGCGTACATTGCGGTGTTCTGTTGTTTCTCCACAAAAGCAATTCACCTAGAACTAGTTACGGACCTTACAACCAACGCCTTCATTGGAGCTCTTAAGAGACTCATCAGCCGTAGAGGCCACTGTCAGCATCTGTATAGTGACAACGCAACTAACTTTGTCGGAGCTCGGAATCAACTAGCAGAATTGTCAACTGTTCTATTTGCCACGGCCGCTCAAGACAAAATCCAACAAGAGTGCGCCAGCAGGGGCATTAGCTTTCATTTCATTCCTCCACGAGCTCTGCACTTTGGTGGGCTGTGGGAAGCCGCAGTCAAATCTGCCAAAGGGTTATTGGTTAAAGAAGTAGCAAACGCATCTCTAACTTATGAAGAAATGGAGACCATAATCATAGAGGCTGAAGCGATCCTCAATTCACGACCAATCGCACCATTGCCGAATAGTCCCAATGACGAAGCGGCACTAACACCTGTCCACTTCTTGATTGGTGAACCTCTCACTGCACAAGTTGACGCAACTGCGCAATCAACCCCAAGAACGGTTGCAAAACGATGGGAATTAGTATCTCAGATAAAGCACCAATTCTGGAAGCGGTGGTCACAAGAGTATCTCAATGAGCTCCAGCAGCGAAACAAGTGGCAAACCAAGGCATCATCAAAGACAACACACCGGTTATGACATGGCGTCTGGGAAAGGTAATCGAAACATATCCTGGTCCAGATGGCATCGTCAGAACTGCTGCAGTCAAAACGTCTAATGGAGTTATTAAACGAGCAATTCACCTACTAGCCCCTCTTCCTGTAGAACCAGCAGTATCGACCGCAGCTAATGAAGAAACGGAACAACAACAACGCAAACGAAGCAGTTCCCCTACTGTCGTAACTAAAGATGCACCACCCTCAAAACAATGTATTTTGTCCACAATGAGTATGCTAATGTTCCTTGTGTTTTTATGTCCACTGATCGTCTGCCAACAGGTTACGTACAGACAGATCACTAGTAACCCCGGCCTACACTTTGAAAACATTGCCCATGTTAAACCAATCATCGCAGAATGGAAGCTCCTTATTTATTTTGAATTAAGGCCATTCTATAAAGAATTGCAGCTTTTAAATAATGGAACATCTGCATTAAAAATGGCTTGCAATGACCCGTCCCTCAAATTGAGCGACCAAATGGAGACCGGCCTAGCAAATCTCGCAATCTGAGAGAAACGCGGGGCAATAGACATCGTCGGAAATATAGCGAGTTCTTTGTTTGGAGTACTTGACTCAAAATACACAGAAAAAATGACTGATACCATTAACAGCGTAATAAATAACGAAGCTCACTTACAAAGCCTTCTACGGAATAAAACATAATTTCTCGAATCTACCCTTAATCTTATGAAACAATCTGAGAATCAAACACAAGCCAATTTTGAGAAAATTAACCTCAGATATAATGCCCTCACAAATAATGCCAACGATTACCGATCAAAGGTAATTTTGCCTCTGAGCGTACAACTACTGGCAATTGCTGATAACTTGCAAAAAATGCATGTCTCTATGATCAACTTGATAGCTGATACTTATCATGGTCAAATAGGCCCTGTTCTGTTAACACCGCAACAATTTTCAACTGAAGTCGACACCATGAAAGCAAATCTTTCACCAGATGTAATTCTACCAGTTGCAGATATCATTCATTTGTATGGTGTAGTGACAGCTCACGCGTCGATCTCAGCCCAGCACATTATTTGCACTTTGCTTATTCCCCTAACACATCAACATAAATACGACTTATTCTATATTACGCCAGTACCACAGCCAATAAACAACTCCTTAGTAACGATTATACCTGAAACTAAAATGATGGCTCTCAACGCTCATCGGGACGACATCAAACTTCTCGCTTGCAACAAGTTAGAGCAAAATACGTTTTTATGTCCAAATATTCAAGCTACATATTATAAAGGTTCCTCAATTTGTCACTGTGAGATATATTTGTTCAATAATGAATCTGACCCAACTTGCAATATTGAGCTAATCACCAGCAATACCGTCTGGTATCAACTGTACAACAGGAACCAATGGCTTCTCGCAACTACACAACAACTAAAAGTAAGCACAGTGTGTAAAGGAGAAAGTAATTATCAATTGTTAGAAGGTACCGGCTTGCTCACACTTCCAGCAGGATGTCAAATGAAAACCGATGTCGTCAATATTTACGGACACCAAACGATAACATCAACATTACATTCATCATACACAAGCAATGGGATGTCCTTCCACCATCTACTGGAGAATGTTAAAAAACTCACTCAGCCTCTGTCCTATCAATCAACAATTGAAAACATAACCCAATTGCGCAACTGCAAGATTTGACACAAACAGCAATAAATCATCAAGTCCATAGTCTATCAATCAGCTATGTAGGTCTGGCACTTATTATAATTGTAATATTCATCCTAAATGATGAAACAGAATACGTCCGCAACTTCAAGCAAAAACGACTCTCAGAGAAAACTGGCACATAATTGAGACGACGGCTGCAACTTCAAAAAATGTCATTTAACGTTCTTTTTCATTAGGTAAAAAAAAAGCTTTTTTTATTATTTTTACTTTTCTTTGCACTAAAGCTTTTGAAGCTTTGGATTTGGTTGCAAAATGTATGAAATTTATTAAAAGTGTGGTAATATTGTTAAAAGCTTTTCTGCTTCAAAGTGAGAGCATAAGAAAAATCGCTGTCAAAATAAAATAGATTCTATTTTACGACCGCATTCTCTGGCGTTATTTTATGCCAAATTGTATGGAGAAAATCGTCATGCCCTAGTTCTGTTTCATCATTAACAACAAGGCTAATACTAAAAAGGAGAAGCCAGAGAGACACCAATGCTCCACATCCATCACCAAGGTCAACATGGAATATCTCTTTGGAATCCACCCCTTAATCCATTTCTGCATCAATTACTAGAAATCGTTCATTTGTACTACGAATATTGATTGATAACCCCTTTGGGGCCGCAATATGTTAATTCCTTTGAGTTTTTTTTTTTTTTTTTTGTTTTTATCAAAATTAAAAACAACTCTTAATGGAATTAATACTTGTGCAAATTCTTTATCTTTTTGTTTTTTATATATTTTCCCACATTTTGACGTGAGAATTACCGCGTCTGCATAATTCATAGCTCAAACGAAATAACAAAAAAAAATAATAATAATAATAATATATATTTACACGCGGGCAATTAACTGACCAGCTAGGCACAGGTGAAATTCAATATTTGTTTCACGTCAACTATCAGTGGGAAACAATTTATTTAATTTTCTCGCAAGCCAGGCAGTAAATGAATGAACGATTTCTGGTCTGCTTGCTATTATTGTATTAATTTGTTTTTGATTTTCATTTGTAATTTTTTTTTTTAAATATCATTGATAATTAAATAAAATTCGTGATTGAATAATTGTCAGTCATCCAAACAACACTGCGTTTTTTTTTTTTGCGGTTATTCTGGTGTACCACCTGAATAATCCTATTAAATTAAATTATATTCATAACTTGGTGAACTACCAAGTTATCCTACAACTAATAACTTATTTTATATCCATAACTTGGTGAACCACCAAGCTATCCCTCACAAAATAAAGTTAAGGAAGGCAAACGAGCCTGCCCTTAACAGGCTATATCTCGGGTATATATGGATATCGATATCGGAAATTTTCATTTTCCATATTTATATAACCTCATCTTATTACCAGAACTATTTTTATGCAAAAAAAAGTTGTTTAAGTTCGCTTACGCGACATTTTCATGAAAAACCCGGTTTGGGCTATATCTCGGGTATATATGGACCGATATCAGAAATTTTGATTTTCCATACTTATATAACTTTATTCTACTGCCAGAACTGCTTTTAAGCAAAAAAAAAAGTTGTTTAAGTTCGCTTACGCCGCGTGTTTATGAAAAACCGGATTTAGGCTATATCTCGGGTATATATGGACCGATATCGGAAGTTTTCATTTTCCATATTTATATAACCTTATTTCATTACCAAAACTGCTTTTGAGCAAAAAAAGTTGTTTCAGTTCGCTTACGCGACATTTTTATGAAAAACCCGATTTGGGCTATATCTTTTTTTTTTGCCTTTTAGTCACCATGCTTAATGAGTGTGTAAAGTTTGAAGCAAACCAAACAACTTTTTTTGTTAAAAATTTCCATACAAAACTGCAAAAAAAAAATGGCTTTTTTCGGAATTTTGAGTATATCTCAGCTATACGTGCACCGATATTACTGAATTTCAATAGCAAACACATGGCAATATGGAGTAATAGAATGGTAATGGTTTTCTCAGAAACGGTATTTCAACGACCGACAGACGGACATCGCTTAATCGATTTTTCCATTAATTCTGAATCAGAATATATATACTTTATAGGGTTGCAAAAAAAACTGTAGAAATTACAAACGGAATCACAAACTTATATATACCCTTAACATTTTTGTGAAGGGTATAAAAAATTGCCAGACATGTTGAAAGGCATTGCCACTTACAACGATCTGTTTGGTAGTGTTCCCTATCAAACTTTTTTCTGGCAATGATGCCATTGTCAGGTGCATTTATTTTATACATCTGACCAAGGCGAATTCAAAACAGGTGGTTGCAAGAGAACAATAAATACAACATTGCAAAAACAACATGCATTTTGTTAGTGTAATCATTACTGCCGATGTCAGATTGCAAATTCGCCGAAAGTTATTTTTTGTTTACGAAAAAAGAAAGAAACACAAAAAATAGCTAAGAAGAAAAAGAGTTAAGTGAAAAGTAAGTGATACAAATTTTAATTATTTTAAGAAATTAATTAAATTTAATTATTTTAAAGGTGGTTGTGGTGAATTTATTGAGTATTTGCCGGTCTGAGTGTTAGTGCTAAAACAAGATAAATGTGTGTTGTTTTTTGTTTTCCATTTTTGTTAAAACGGCCCACAACAAAACTCGACAACAGACGGACGTACAAACCAATAAAGGAATCCATTGAAGAATATTTAACGCTAACCCTAAGGAATGGTAAGCACAATAATTCATTATATTACAAAACTATACTAAATTTATATTATACTATTGCAGCAACGTGGATGAAATAAACATTTTAGTTCCTGGGTGCGGTCTTGGGAGGTTATTGTATGAGTTGGCTAATTGTTTCCGGGAAAACAAGCACACCTTAAACCCATACATATGCACCCATAAACTCATCAACACGATAAATCCACATCGAGCTGATCAAGAAAGCTTTATACAGGTAGTAGCAGAATTACAATAAATACAACACCAACTAACATCAACATGTATTTTGTTGGTAGAATTTACGAATAGTTTATTGTAATTCTGCCACTACCTGTATAAAGCTGCCTAGGAGCTGATCAAGTAGCTGCAGTGCGTTTTTTTTATGTTTGTCCTTTAAAAAATTTATCAAGTGGCATGCTGTCCATAGTAGCAGGTGATTTTTTAGAGGTAAATTATAATTATAAAAAAACTATTTGTAAATTGAAAGTGAAACACTGCTTTCTTTTATATTTTAGGTTAATAAAACTTCATATTCTTACCACTGTGTTGCAACATGTATCTTTATATACTGTGCTAATAACGTGGTTGATTTCATTGAGACTATTTATCATATGTTAGTCCCAGGCTGCGACACACAAATTGAGGAAAGCATTGAGTCTACATTTGAAGACATTATGATGGTACTTACTGGTGTCTGATTCGAGGTCATAACGTCAAAAACTGGTATACAAAAGCGAGTATGAAAGCTTTTTGTGGATATGCCGTAAGCCTTTGCAAAGTTCCAGTAATAATATTGTGAACGTGGGTGACAATGCAGGCGAAGAGAATGGATATAAATTTTTTAGCGGTTGTAAATGATTATTTCCTTTAAAGCAGCGAATTTATTTTGCTGTCTTTGTAGAAGACGATGCAATGCACATAATTTTAATGACTTAATTTTTTTTTGTCATATAGGTATGTTATGAACTATTCTTTTTATTTTTTGTTAATATTCTTAGCAACTCCCCAATATTAACGAAAACATTGTTAAGACAAATGAATTTTATTTTTTTAGCTGCATTTAATATAAAAACAAAATTATATACATAAATACTTTGTACAAATGATAAAAATGGTTTTTAATTGTTAAGCTAAGTGTATGAAGTTGTTGGAAAAGGAAAATACATAATAGATGGAGACTTTAATAACAGAGACCAGTTCGAGCTTAAGTTAAAACGAGAAACTGAAAGCTTATAGCACGGACGTTGATTTTGCTATGGTCAACATGCATGTTCAAGAAATAAAAGCCTAGGTATTTTTCTAATTCCTATTTTCTATTGTACTGAGCAGTGTCGAAGATATATACATTGGGCACTGAGCAGTTTTAACTATGTAATTTAATTCCAACATTTTAAATGCTGTAATAGAGTTGTTATTGCTCAAGTTAGACTTCCAAAAACTCTTTCATCCTATTAAAACTTATTTTCCTAGTTCCAGTACAATGCACTGCATATGTAGGGGTCATCTCCTGAGTACTAGTCCAAGATAAAAAAAAAATATCTGACAGTTTTAATTAATAATTTGAGTTTACTGACAACTAGCTTGCCTAACAAGGCATCTATCTGCCTTTGTCTCTTAATATTCAAATATATTATAAAAAGCGCAACTGTGCCTAAAGACTATAACTTAAAGAAGGATAAAGCTTTACGCAACAACAAATTTTCCAATACAAGGAAGAAACTATTTCCGTATAGAATGGATAAAATATAAGCCCTTCAACTACATGTCGTTGGTCTCATTCAAAAAGGCCCTAACTCGCAGTTTCCCTGAATTTAGCTTTTTAAGGGATTCTACTACGTTTCACACAAGTACGCAGTGTCGCGAAGATTTAATTAAATATTTTCATACATATCGCTCTTACAAGCAATTGCACAAAAAAGTTTCTTTTAGATGTATCTAGGTATACAGTTTCCATTATGATTTTTCCTTGTCCTGTAAAATTGCAATTATGTTTGTTAGGGCCTTTCTACATATGTAGTCCAGTGTTTCAATAGCAAAAATAAAATTTAAATTTCTAAAGAAAATTAATTTTAACAATTCAATTTTATTCGCTATATTAGCCTCTAACATTGATACCAACGAAAATATTATAAATAACTTTCAAAATTTCCTAAGTCTACTGATGATTAGGACAGCTCCTATGAAAATTAATTTTATAAATTTTTATACAAATGTATGTATGTACATATACATATCTATCTATACTAATATATAAAGAGGAAAAGTTTGTATGTTTGCAAGAGGTAAACTCTGGTACTACTGGTCCGGTTTTAAACATTTTTTCAGCATAGTGTAGAGGGAAGCCTTCTGACGGGCATATGTTATATAAAAATTCATTAAAGTAATTTGAATTTGATTTTTGTGAAATATTGTGTTGTTGAAAAAGAAAAAAAAATATATTACGTAAATTAAGGTTTCCATTAGATTTGAGCATTCAGCTTATCATTTCGCGTTTACGAATACATTCAGCGCAATAAAATTCGTTGATTCTTACGGAATCGCTTTTAATTGAAAAGTGAACACTACGCCTGTTGGTGAATTTTACTTTGAGTGTTCACTGTTAAAAAAATTCATTGTTGCGGAAAATAGCCCCAGGACCTAAAGATAATTTCCAATGATTTCAATAAAAACGTCGTTTTTAATTTCTTATTATTAAGACAAAAGAAATAAACTTTTTTCAAGATAAGCTTGAATGATTACATATGCACATATTACATACATATGTATATAATTTTTATATAATAAGGAACACTGGCTTTGCTTACAAAAACTTCTTTGTGTAGCAATTAATTCGGCCCTAAAAAGGGCAGATTTTATGGAACAAAAAATTTTTTTTTAATAAAATTGGTGGCCCTAAAAAGAGCCAATTTTATAAAACAAAAAGTTCTCTCTTTTTAATAAAATTGGTGGCCCTAAAAAGGGCCGATTGAATAACTTGATAAAATTACAATTGTAATTGCCTTCTTAAAAAATACTTTTTGGAAAAAGTATTTTTTCTTAAAAAGTGCTTTTCAATAAAAAACTTCTGAGGCCCATATTTGGAAAACTTTGTGTTGCCCAAAATTTCACCATTTAATATTTTTTTTTTTTTCAAGTCTCTATCACCCTACGTCTCCAAATGTTGTTTTTTTATTTTGGAGCTGCGTGGGTAAACTAGATTAAACCGATAGTTTTATTGAAATTCAAATACTTACTCAGTTTGGGTGCTCTGCTCCTTCGGTAATAATTCAATGGTTTCCTTAGGAAGCGGCATAGGTGCAGCCACTGCAACTGTCAGCTCCTCCCAAGAAAACAACACTGTATTCCCATCAAAGCATTGTGTGTATTGCCACTAGCAACCCATTTCGGTCTGATAATTGAAAACACATTTCTTTAATTTTAAACAATTAATAAAAAGGGAACTAATCTAATTTACCAATGCAGCTCCAAAAGAAACAAAAAGTACTTACTCTATGTAGCAAAATAATAAGAAAATGTAAAATGGCAATATTGGGGAAACACTTATAGTTTCCGAGTTATGGACCGAAGAAGTTTTCATATATAAACGGATTTTTCTGCCACATTGTTTTATCTGTATGGTATTATACTATTGGTATCATTTTAAAGCTTATGGATATATCTTTTCAAATACACTAAAATAACTGAAAACAATTGGCTCAGGTATTATTAACATTTTAAACAAGTTTGTACCAAAGTGTAAATACACACATATACATAAGTATTTACAATGTACATATATATAATTTAATTTGATAATAAACACCGTCTTCGCCACCAAAATTTTTGCATAGCCAGCCTTCGGCCGGATGCAAGGGTTGGATGCATTATTGATCATATAAATTAAAAAATGTGATAGAAAACTTCTTTGGTCCATAATTCGGAAACTAACAAGCGTTTCACATTTTAAGAACTGCGTTGGTAAACTAGATTTGAGCCATAAACATTTGTACTTACCCATCTGGGAGTATTTGGCAAAAGCATCACCCTTTTGCCTTTGTGGCAATATGTTTCTCTTTGAAGTGGCTGGAACACATAATTGTATATGCCTTTAGCCGCACACCACAAATTTATTCCTTCTCTCGGGATCTTTTGTCACTTAAAACATGATGCCACCACCACTTCAAACTTTTTTTTGCACAATATACAATAACGCATTTTGTTATATATTATCGTGTTTTATTTATATTTATCCGATTATATATATTTAAAAATGCATTTTATTATTATCACTTCACTTTCTATGTATTTAAAAATACAATTTCATTCAACTTTTTAAGAAATAATTTATAATTGTTTAAAATATGTATACTTTATTCACTAATGAGAGAAAAAAGTGTATACCGAAAGCAAGAATCAAAACAATAAGAAAAAATTTGAGCTTGATGATGGAAAAAACGTGGCAAGCAAAAAATAATCACCTGTGCTGTCAAGTTCACCTATTATTGAATTCGCCTTGCATCTGACAACTAAAACTGAGCCAATTATCTGGCAATGCCAACGAAGAGTGTTCTCACGATTGTCAGATGGCTGACAACATTGTCGTCTTACAATTGATTGACAATGGTTTTTCCGACAACGTTGTAAGTTACAAAATTGGAAGTTCACACGATTGTAATACATTTTCAGAGAATTTTACTGGCAATATTGTGAGATCTGACCACCGTGTGTACGTAGCTTTATTTTGAATTTACTATAATAAATAAATGTATTTTATAAAAATGTATTTTTGAGCCACATGTATTTGAAATACAGATACAAAATACGTATTTGTATTTAAAATACGTATTTCATAAGTATTACTATTGGCAGAACTCCAAATGATTTTCTTGAAGACGGCATAGAATTTCATGTATGTTCTATAGCAAGTGTGCCCAGGCCTATGCGCTTGATGCTCAATTGTTTTTGTAAAAGCGCTTAGCTATTTAATACACAAATACTGCGCTCAGCACTAACAATGAAAAATGCACAAACACACGCAAACATTGACGACAGCGATTATCAGTGTGAATTTTGTTTTTGTAAATGTTTTGCTTTCTACAACAAATAATATGAAATAAAAATAGTTTGTCCTTAAATGTATTGGTGTTTACTCTTCCATATAGAACTTTTGGGCACCACTGCTCTATAGTATGCAAAATCACTGCTTAGCTTTATTTGCTCTGTAATGTTGGATGAATCTAAGAAAAGCAAAAATACTAAAAACGTAAAACTATTAATTAAATCACATAGGTGATTTTCAGATTATATTCGACATTACCTATTTTCTACATTTTGAAATAACTTACATTTTGTTTTTTATTGTTTTAGCTCTAAATTTTAAAATCCCAATAAAACTTATTTTTATTTCAATGTATACAATGTGCACTGATATTTTATTTGCTAGCGTGATAAATCGCATTACATTATTACATTTTCCTTTAAACCGAAAAGTAAACGATACGTTGCCAGGGAGACTGTTCTACTTGTAACATTAAACTACAAGTCAAGACAGCTTTAAACAGGTAGAGACAGAATTTTGTTTAAAAAAGCAAGAAATTCTATTTGTTTTTGGCAAATTTATGCAAAGGAAATGGAAGACAGCTGTGCTTTATACCACTACCGCATTAAAGCTGCCTTGCTACAAGTTGAAGTTGCCGGATTTTCTCAGTGAATTACAATTAAGGTGAAGTTTAGTTGCCACAACAATTTTTACCTCCTAAAAGTAGTCTTTAATTTGTGTCTTGTTGCCAAAGATAAATATAATTTTACAGGCAAGTAGTAATCGCAAGTGGTTAAAAGTCAGTTTATGGCTTACATCTGCTAACGCTAACCTTACCGGTAAGTTGTAATAATAGCCCTTAGACCCGTTATGACAGCTTTTCAGTATTAGAAGTTTTCTCTTACCCAAAAGTAAGCGTTTAATTACTGGAAAAACAATTCTACCAGTAATTTTTAACGGAAGGTTCCATGATATAAAAAATACAAGGTAGTTTTATTCTCTCAATTTTCTTTAACAATCACCATCTGACAATATAAAGGCCCATTTAGTCGACCGTAGAAATTGTAACTGTAACGTATGTATATGTAAATGTAACGTAAATGTAAAAGTAGTAGCACTTATAGAACACTTAAAACCGTATCATGTATTTTTGACATAAACAAAAAACAAAAGTGGGTTTGAAGAAAAAGTGTTAGGTTTCTCATTTTTATATTAGGTGTGTTAATTTACTACAAATTTTCACAAATTTGTAACAATTGTTACTAGAAAGCGTTCATTAACCCAAAAAATTTGCAATGAGAGAACGTCAAAAGAGCGTACAAAATTGGAAGACTGAAAAATTCTTGCAAGTTTTTGCAAGTAAAATTTTTACTTGCAATAATTATTGAAACAGCTGTTTTGCGTTTATGTTTACAAAACAATATTTCTAAATTAAGTTAAAAATAAAAGTATTTTGGAAAATTTAAGAAATTTTTAAAACGATAAAAAGTATTGAAGAGGTAACAAATTTATGTTTGTGTAAAATATACCATGTTCCGACGGTAATATGAAACACTTGGTTCGCTCTCTGAACCACTATTGCGAAACTAGGTGTTCAGACGGTTGCTTGTTGGTTCACACCAATGCTTAAGCTATGTACACACGGTTGTCAGATGTTACAATATTGTAAGATCTGGCAACATGCTGACAATGTAGTGACAATGAAAAATTGTCCCGCAGAAGTAAAGTGTGTGCTCAGACAATCGTAAGAAAATCTTACAATTTCATTGTCAGACTATGGTCTGACAAATAATTCATCTGACAGCAAAAATTGTCAGTTCACACGGTTGTCAGATTGTTAGATGAAAAATATTGCCAGACATGTTGTAAGGCATTGCCACTTATGTATATCAACAACCATCTGTTTGGCAGTGTTGCCCATCAAAATTTTTTCTGACAATGATGCCATTGTCAGGTGCATTTATTTTATACATCTGACAACTAAAACTGAGCCAATTATCTGGCAATGCCAACGAAGAGTGTTCTCACGATTGTCAGATGCCTGAAAACATTGTCGTCTTACAATTGATTGACAATGGTTTTTCTGACAACGTTGTAAGTTAAAAATTGGCAGTTCACACGATTGTAATACATTTTCAGACAATTTTATTGGCAATATTGTAAGATCTGACAACCGTGTGTACGTAGCTTCACATATTTTGTGCAAAGGTTTCACTAATTCGTTTTTCAATTTTTATTTATATCTTTATGTAAGTATCCAATTTTTATATGATCTATGTGTTTCTTTTGCTTTAACACACATTAATTTTCTGTTTTACTTTGTTTACATTTTTTTGAGAGCTAGTTCAGATAAACTAGCGATAATTTATTATCAAATTTGGAGATGATAATAGTTTTTGCATGGTTCGCAACAAGATTCAAAATGAACCAAGTTGGTTCGCTCATCAAATTTTGTATGACGAATCATGTTGGTTCAATCAAGATTGGGCCGCGAATTACGAATGAGAGCGCGAACCTCGAATATAAGCCTTCGTGTGACATGCTATTAAGAGCAACAGAGGTAAAATAAGACGTCTAATGGAAATGAGCTAAGCAACACAGTATCTGGCTGCTTCAATGGCAAAGGATGTTCCGGCAAATTTACTTGCTTGAATGTGTTTAAAACTTTTAGGGGAGCAATTAAATTGACACTAATTTACACTTCATAATCTGAATTGGAAGATTTTCATTCAACTGCCAGGTGTAATGAAATTAAATACAATTTTAGAAATTATTAACGGCTCCTTGCAAAAAAACTACAAATGTAAATTTTGGCAACTGGGCAGGAGACTCGAACACACACAGTACAATGGAATTGAGAGACTTACTAACCAACTTGGAAAAATCAAAATCTTTTGATTTTGCTTCAACCAAATCGACAACTGCAAACTAATCAATTCACAAAGTCATACAGGCCTTGATTTGCACAACAACCGACTCAGTTACGAATTGAATTGAAACGTGTATGCGGTGCTAATTAAAAATAGATATATTTTTTTTATCTTGGACCAGTCCTCAGGGGATAGCCCCTACATATGCAGTGCATTGTACTGGAACTAGAAAAATAGAGTATGAGAAGGAGGAAAGGGGGAGTAATGTTTGTTAACTTAACATACGGAACGACCAAAACAAACATTATCACAACATTTAAAATGTTGAAATTAAATTAGTTAAAACTGATCAGTGCCCAGCGTACATACCTTCGACACTGCTCAGATCAACAAAAATAATTCAACACCGTAGGATAATAAAATACATAGGAGGAACATAAAACAGAATTTAATAATAACAAATAGAGAAAAAACAAATGACAGTAAAAAAATAATATAATAAAAAAACACGTGCACACATGATGCAAAACTCTACCTATTACGGTAAAATTTCGCTTATTACAAATTTATAATAAACATATGTGTAGGTATAGAAAACACGGACGACAATGAAAAACACGTGTGTACGGAACGAAAGACAAAACACTTTTAGGGTGATTAGCTACTTTTATTCAAAAGTAGCTAATCACCCTTATACTCGTAGTGCTTAACGTATTTCGGTTATGTCTACTACTAGATTAAATAAAATTGTAAAACTTTTCATTATTCAATTACAAGCCGTACTCGAAAAACACCAGTCAAGACAATTATTTTTATAATAATATACATACATATATGTATGTATAATTTATCCAAAAGATATAAGGGTAGTTATTAAGTACTTATATATACCTATACACAACAACACTACTCTAACTTCAAATTTTTGCTAGTAAAGTGTTCATTTACTTTTTCACATTTTTGAGAGTAGTTTTGAATATTTTATTGTTACTCTCTCGTTGCTAATTTTTACTAGTAAGGCAAATGAAAACACCAATTATTGTGTGTTAAAGAAAATAATTAATTGTTCATTGTCTATATATTTATATCAAATAAATTACAAAACTAAAATAAAAGCAATACAACTGGTCATAGCAGGGATAAGAGTTCATAATATTCAGTACATATGTATACGAAAAGTAGAAAATTTGTTAAATGGTACCTAAAATTTCTAATATTTCTTTTTCTGTCTATGTGTCAACATTTCATATGAGCTACAGCTGGGAAACAAAAAACAAGCTATTTATTTATTTAGAATTTACTTGAAGAAGTTCAAAATTAAAATTTCTTAAAAAATTTCTACCAAATAAGGGACTGTTATTATTGTTTGTTACAAAAAGTTTAATTTTTTTGTTAATACCATTCACTTCAATATTTTGAATGTATTCCCTATACTTCTATTTTGTTTCCATTATAATACACATATAGATCTTTACAGGGCATAAAACTTACTTTTTATTTAATTTTTCAACAAAAGTTTTTGATACTAAACTGCATGGAGCACCAGAATCACACGCCACATCAATTGGGATTCCATCTATGTTGATTGAAACTTTGTATATATGTAGCTCAGTTGAATTGCCACAACTTTTATAATTATTAATACTATAAATAGAAAATTCATCAAAATTATTTTTAGTAAAATCTTCACTATCTACATCAGATTAAGATAAATACTCGTAATTTACAACTTTCTCCTTAAATCTACAAACCGAAGCTAGGTAAGGAAACTAATGAATTCAAATTTAACTACTTTCTCTCCCTTGATTGGGAAAAACATCTCTGTCTTGGTGAATTGGACCACCTTCTTATTAATCGGCAATGCCGTGATGATAATAAGGTCGATAAAACAAATCAGTTTTGACAGAACGTAAAAAAATAAACAAAAGAAACATTGTAATCAGCAAAAAAAAAATTATTTTGAAATCGTGGCGGAAAACAAACATATAAACATTGGACTAAACTGGATAAAAAAAACTATGAAATAAAACTATGAGGCTGATTCGTTCTTTAAAATACAGCTATTGTTAACCAACATTCCCTGAGAAAGCTTCGCGACTGCTCTAGCCGGGCGTAAGAATCTACCAGGCAAGTACTCACACAAAACTTTGTTTAACAAACTTAAACACAAGAATTTACTACTAAATTTTTCTTCCTATCATACCCATTTTTCCAGAATATCCATATCCATATCCTACTGTGGAATTTCTCCGGCAAGAAAATCGTAGTGGCAAACTCGTTCCAGTAATCACAATAAATTATTTCCTGTAATTGGTCTCGATTTACCAATTGGGCACTTAAAGTGCTAATACGAGTGCTCAGAATACTAACTTTTCTTCGAGCACTTTAAACAAAATATGAATGTGCTATATGTATATATCAACCAGTGGCTGTGTTCTGTAACTCTCGCCACGAGAAACTTTTCGACTGAAACGTGCGAAATGAAACAAAGTTGAAACAAACAGCTGCTTTTCTCACTAAACTGTAGCTATAACTTTTTTGGTGAGTAATAGCTGTCACGTAAGGAATTTACTCGCCATTTTACAGAAAGACTGTGTCTGTAAAACTATATCGCAAAAATTTCCCGCATTCAACTGTCATTATTTCTCGCAAATAAAAAGGCTGTGAGATAGTTTTTCAAATAACAATAATCATCACTAAATGAATATAATGCTGAAAAATAAGTATTTTGCTGTTAATTTAAGTATCAAATAGATATTTACACAGTTTAGAATGATTGTTTTTTTTTATTTTAACTTTTTAATTAACTTTTATACCCTTCACACAACAAGTTTTAAGGGAATACTTAAGTTTTTAATTTCAACAATTTTAATATCCGACCCAACATAGTATATTATAACAATTTTAAATGTTTTTTTCAGAATTCACAAATTGCAATTATTTTTTAATTTTACAAAATTTTGCGCATAAATATGTATGTATGTATTTGTAAATAAAATGTAAACATTAGAGCCAAACCATACATTTTCTAGAATAGCCGACGATTATAATATGACGCCGTCGAACAAAATTTCTTAAGTTTAGCAATTTTTGGTCGGCGACGGTACTAATTGTGGCTGGCGCTTTCATTTTTAAAATTGCATGTCGGCATCGTTTTATATTTTCAGACATTTCTAACGTAACGACGTAATCGCTTTGGATAGTTTTCGACATGAGTTACAGACGCAGTTTTTTCTCACTTTTCGAGAAACGATGGAATAATTTGTTTCACAAGTTTTCGACGCGAGAACTTCTCGCCAAAGTTACAGAACACAGCCACAGGTATGTATGTGATGTCACATTTATTGCTTTTTACATTTGAACCACAACTCTGTTTAGTTGTATTTTGCACATTTTGTCAATTATATACGAATATTATCGTGTTTCTAGAACGCGGGCACGCCCCTATTTCCAAGGGAAGGAGAAAATAGGGTTTGAACATTGGGTCAGCTCTCAACTCGTTAAGTTATTAAAGAATTGAGAGGCATTGAAATTCACCATGCTGAAATTTTCCTCTGCACTTAAGGATCGGAAACTATTGCGGGAAGTACTTTGTGACACCTATCACGTTTACTTTGTGTTTTTTTCCTTTCTTTTTCAATAAAACTGCTGAGATCACGGATTTCCGGATGTAATTCATGTACAGGTATATTGCACATCGCCGCACCAACGAGTATATAAGAAATAGGACCAACACTTATATCACAGGGTGTATCACAATTATTTTATTATTCTACTTCTTAATATTGCACTTCAATGAGAAAAAGGTAAGTCAATTATATTTAGTCAAGCTTATAACTAGTATCACAGATGTCAAACTTAACTGGCTAGGCAATCTCAAAATAGATAGGACGACACAGCTCATAAAAACCTTGCAACACTGCAATGTAAATACTCTGAAATCTATATTGCACTTTTCTAATTGAATAAAAAAAAAATTTTTTTCACGAGAAACTACATATGTGTTTGCTCTGCGATTTAAACTTTAATGTCTTTTGCGTGATACATACCTATGCTTTTGCCGTTCAATGTCTAAAGCTCGTACATATTGTTCCCTACAGGCCGGACCACTCTGCATTTCAGGAACTTCCTGCAGAATTTGGCATTCACATTCTTTGCAAGATTACTCTGAACCATGTTTCGTCGATATACTTCCTGTCCCGGTACAAACTTGACTATTCTGGCCTGTTTATTATACCTTCCAGCGCTTTTGTCATAGGCTTTGACCATATTTTCCTTTATTTGTTTCCATTCTTTCATTAGGCTTCGAAATAATAGGATGATCAGCGACAGAATGTAATTTTCGTGCCAATTTGTAATACGTACCGCTTGAGTACATATGGTAACCGAATAAAGCAAAACATGGGGTAAACCCAATAGCACTGAGAAATGAATTTCTTAATGCGCAATCTATTTCGGACAAATAGAGATTTTAAACACATAGCCGTCCTCTGTTTTCAAATCGGGCAATCTAGCGTTATTTTCGTTTATATATTTATTATATTTATCAAGTCAAGATATTCCTCACTTTGAAACTCAGTTGTTTCAAGTCGAATATATCTTCCAGGTTTATTTCTTCGGCGGTTAAATCTTGATTTTGTGATCGTGAAAGCATGTCTGCTACGATATTTTCGGAACCTTTGCGGTGTTCTATATTAAAGTCAAAAGCTTGGAGCTGCAGTGACCATCTTGCTAATCTTCCTGTCAAAGCTTTCAATGACATCAGCCACTTCAAGCTGGCATGGTCTGTCACTACAGTGAAGGACATCATCTCTATATAAGGACAAAACTTTTCAGCTGCCAAACATTCTTTTTCGGTAACACTATAATTTCTCTGGTAGTTATTTAAACTTTGGCTGTAAAATGCAATTGGATGCTCTTCTTTTTCCCCGTTGATTTGATATAGAACCACACCTATGCAATAATCACATCCATCACATTGTATATAAAATATTTTGGAAAAATCGGCATGTTTCAATACTGGGGCAGACGTTAGTGCCATTTTTAAGGCCTCAAAAGACTCAATAGCTTCAGCTGTCATTTGAAACTTTTTTACCTTTTTAAGCGTATCTGTTAGAGGAGCTGATATACAAGCAAAATCTTTTATAAACTGGCGATACCGTCCGGCTGTGCCCAAGAAACTGCGGACTTCCCGTGGCGATTTCGGAACTCTTATATCCCTAATGGCCTTAACTTTTCCGGGTTAGTTTTTAAACAACCTGCACCAATGATAAAGCCTAATTATTTTAACTGCTGAAAACAAAATTGAAATTTATCAAGCCCAGTTGTCAGATTGGCTTTCTTTAAGCAATCAGCCACTTCTTTCAATATTCTTAAATGCTTTTCAAATGTATCCGATATCACCAGTAGATCGTCCAGATATATAAATACATTCTCTTTTAGCCTCTGAGGAATTACTTTATCCATTAATCGACAAAGACGTTGCGCTGCATTGCAGAGACCAAAAGGCATAACGCGGAATTGGTAAAGTGGCCGACTTGCTACGGTAAACACTGTGTACGGTCTGCTCATTGGATCCAATTCTATTTGCCAGAAGGCGTATTTTAAATCAACACTGCTTATGAAATACGTTTCATCAATCCGGCTTATGATTCCATCAATCTATGCGTTTTTCTCGCATTTAGGCAAAATCTATTCTTGCCAGGCTTCCTAACAACTGTGGCCCTATTTGACAGGGGTTTTCGCTCTCCTGGATCACATTCAACTTAATCATAGTATCAATTTCTTTATAAACTGCACGGCTGAAGACAACGAATAATGACGGTCTTTAAAAGGGATTGCCCCATCAATCAGTTTGATTTCGTGTTTTTCTCAGGTAGTGCAACCTAACCCCTGTTTCTCAAAGGACGGAAACATTTCAATTACTTCATTTAATTTTTCTTGGTGTTCCTTGGTTAACACGTGAGGATTTGATTTTTGATCACTGGCCCTAAACTCTTCTTGTACTTTTTCAACACATTTCAATTCATTTACTTCAAAAACTTCAGGTGCCAGGTGAAATGCCTTCCAAAAATCGACACCTAAATATGCAACTTGCTCCAAGTCTGGGCATAGATAAAACGTTATAATCGATATTTTGTCTTTGAACTCTACTTCAATATCCGCTTTTCCTATCAGTCTATGTTCTTTACCTGCTGCAGTTGACACAATGGAAAATATAGGTTTAAAAATAATATGCAACTTATCAGGCAATTCCCTGCATACTTTACCTAATAGCCTTATGGATGCTCCTGTATCTAATAAAACTTTTATCACTATATTTCCTAACTTAATTTCTGCGAACGCTCGTGGATCATGTTTTCTATCTACATTTTTTATTGCTTCTAAAACTAATTTCTTCTTCTTGTCCGAAATTTTTCTCGAACTTTCTGTATTTTGTTTGATATTTTCCTTCTGTTTTCACGGGACCCCAATATTTTAGCTCTTATTCGATCGTAGTTTTCTTGGCGTTTTTCTAAAGAGTAATGGTGATGATTCTGTGGTATTAACTTAAAACTTCTAATAATTTCTATAAAATTTGTTCTTTTTGCAGGACTTACTTATGCGTGCTTGGCGGGTTCGATTGTGAACGACGGTTTCCCGCTTGGCCCTCGTTCTTTCTGAGATTTTTTGTCTTACAGTTCTCTCAATTTGGTGCCTTTACTTCTGGTTTCCCGCATCTAAAACAGAAAAGATTTCTATCTGTACTTGCGCAATCCATAAACATGTGTCCAATTTGACTGCAGTTCCAACAGATTGGTGGGTTCCTGTAATTACGCTCCTGCGACTTATCTGCGCTTACGACAGCTGCAACACATTCGGTGTATATATCCTCTTGGCTTTAAGGTGACTTCTCAAATATTTCGTTCACATGCCTCGAGTATCGATACCCTGGACCAGATAAATAGCTTCCTTTCAGCCATGTTCCAAAAAACGCGCGTTTTAAAACCGCAAAGCGTTCTGAAAAACGCTTAATTGATTTTTAGGTGTGCTAAGGAACGCGTTTTATTGGCGTTTCGGAGTGTTTTTCCGAAAAAAATACAACTTGTATTTTACATACGTACATATATATGTGTGTGGTATTTATATAAAATAAAAAAATATTTGACAACAAATAGAAAATTATAATTCAGTTGTTTTAATTGAAAATGTGTAAAATTCTTTCAGCTTTTTATTGAAATAAAAAGTAAACATATAAATTTCAATTCTGAATAATTTTATTGCCCTTTACACGTTCAGTTTAAGCAAATTCAACCAGTTCACTTCAATATTCACATGCGAGTTGAAGTCGCTAATTTTAAGCGATATGCGTTTTCCAGAACACCTATTTGGCGATTTCAAATCGCAAACCCATATTTCAAGCGTTATACGTTTATCAGAACACCTATTTGGTGTTTTCAAATCGAAAACTCTAAACTTAAGCGATTTTCATTTCTCAGAACATGTCTGTTTGTTATCCTTTCGGCCAAAGATTTTTTCTCTCAACGCATTCACGCCTGAGCTCTTCAACAGAATTCACCGAAATTGGGTATAAACTTTACTTCTAATATCTTCTTGATCATTTTAATAATTTCTCTATCAGATATTGAAATGTTCAGACGCGATCGCATTTGAATCATGGAAAAGAAAAACCCATCGATTCCTTCCCCAGGCTGCTGTCTTCTTTCTACCATGTCACTCATGAGCTCAAAACTTGACCTAGTAGATTGGTATTGCTTCAAAAGTGCTTCCTTTAGCGTGGCCCAGTCCGTAACGTAGTTGATTTGAATATATAGCAAGTACCATTTTTCGGCTACACCTTTAACTGAAAGATGGAAATTATCTAGGACCTCATTCCAGGAAACGTTGTATTGCCGCTGTAACCTTTTAACTCTAAATACGAAATCCTCCATGGCCAATTTGTTGGTATTGCCGTCAAATTCAAGTCCCCACTTATCTATCCGCATTCGATGATAATTATTTGAGGTTGTTGCATCAGCACTATGTACAGACGATCGAGACGAGTGGCTGGAATCATTATTTCGCATTTAGTAGAACTTCATCCCGCAGCTTTTTATTTTCCTGCTGGGTAGCTTGCATAACCATGCTCATTTGGCTAATAGTAGCCGTCAGATCTGCCATTTGTCTGCGCATTTCTTCCATCTGAGCCTTAACCCTATCACCTGTTTCAGTGTTTTCTACTTCTGTCGTATTCAACGGCTTGTGTACGGGCTTCAGCACTTGTAGAGGGATCCATATTCATGATTGTCCGCGATTTATCTATTGTTTGTGGGACCTTACTCATTTCCAAAAATTTTTTTTTTTTTTTTTTTTCTCATTCATTTGTTTATTGAATCTTCACAAAGTGAACTAACAATAAGTATTCAAATCTTAAAACTAAATACATAAAATTAATTAAGTCCAGCTAATTCTAGACAAAAATGTTTTATTTTGCACGGTCAATATCGGTGAAATCACCTATTTAACGTTCTGATGGTGGCAAGGGTGTCCCTCCTTCTCAACCGAGAGTGTCCTTCGAAATTAAGTATATTGCGTGCAAGACGATTTGGATGAAGTTCCAATTTATTGATATGCCTTGTTGCGTCCTTTGAAAATTCGTCTTTTACAAGAGGAACACAGAGATCCTTATGAATTCGTGAGTTTTTTACGTACCATGGAGCTGCGGTAATTGTTCGAAGAATTTTGTTTTGTCGCCTTTGAATTTTTTCAACGTTTGAAGCGGAGGCGGTGCCCCATAGTTCAATTTCATAGCACCATATAGGCTTTAGAATAGCGTTGTATAATAAAAGTTTGCAATCCAGCTTCAATGTCGAGTTTCTGCCCATAAGCCAATTCAGTTGAGCTGCTTTTAACTTTAGCTGAGTAACTTTCGCATTTATGTGAGACTTCCACGTTAACCTACGGTCCAGGTGAATACCAATGTACTTGACTTCATTTTGCTGCGGAATAGGTGAATTGTTGATTTGGATGGCTGAACATGTTTGTTTACGCAGCGTGAATGTAACGTGAGTACACTTTTGTTCATTAACTTTAATTTTCCAAAGTTTTAACCACATCTCTAATATTGAAATATACTCCTGCAAATTTCGCGAAGCTTGCTTTCGCGAAGATGGCTGTACGATACGCAGAATGCTGTATCGTCTGCAAAAGTTGAAGTGTGGATTCCGGGTGTCGTTGGCATGTCAGAGGCGTAAATCAAATATAAAGTAGGCCCCAGTATGCTGCCTTGGGGAACTCCTGCCTCGATTGGCTGAGTTGGGCTTATAAAGTCGCCTTCTCGGATAACAAACTTCCGCCCACATAAGTAGCTTTCCAGAAGCTTGTGTGTATTTGCAGGCAAGTTCAACTTTATTTTATGTATCAAGCCCTCGTGCCACACTTTATCAAAAGCTTGAGAAATGTCAATGAATAGAGCTGAGCAATACTTCTTCTCCTCAAAGGTCTGTCTTATGACATTGACTAGTCTGTGCGTTTGTTGTATGGTGCTGTGCTTAGCCCGAAAGCCAAATTGATGATCAGGGATGCATCCCACAGTGTTCAACATTGTACTCAACTTTGCCATTAACAATTTTTCGAACAGTTTTGAAATTGTTGGCAGTAGACTTATTGGTCTGTATGATTCTACCTTAGTGGGATCCTTCCCTGGTTTGGGTATCATAGTAATCATGGACACCTTCCACTCTGCAGGATAATACTCGAGACGTAAAATAGCGTTGAAAATAAAAAGAAGAATTCTACGAGCTACACGAGGTAGCTGCTCAAGCATTTTACCAGTAATTTGATCAATACCTGGAGCTTTCCTGGGGTTTGTGTTACGAATAACATTTTCAACATCTTGAAAACTAAGTCTCAAAAGCATAGGCGGTCTTGTAGTGTGCCTGGTGCAAAATTTAAAAAAACAAAGCGATTCTGTTGCTGGATTACCGGCTGTGCTGGCATGAATGCGGATGCTCCGGCTTTGGCTCGCCGATCGTGGGTGGTTCTTGCCGGCCAATCCAACTCAATGTTACTACAAAAAAAAACATACCAGCCTTTTTGTATCAGAGCCAAATCAAAACAATATGTGAGGCCCGAAAGTGAATGCTGAAAAAAAAACACAACTACAATACTAACCTCACTTTCTCAACTCGCCGCCTCGTCACCAAACATTCGGCCGACTGGTGTTGTTGTCGGCCACGCCAGCCCTCCCTCTGAAATCCTAATGGATTTCACCATTATGGTTTCCTGGCGCTTTAAAATTTTCGGAAACCATCCCTAACGTAGTTCAGTCACCCCCTGCCCCTACTCACCGTCCCATACTTAAACCAATTACTCCATCGTTATTACGTTATAAAGATTATTTATTGAAATTGATATATCTATACATATTTTGAACTAATAAAAAAAAACATTAAATTTCTCCCCTCTAGCCAAAATTTATGGACCTACACCTGCTCTTCTTTACAATTGTAAGCATCAATAAAAAAGAAAAAAAAATTTTACATTAAAAAAACACAACATGCAATTTCAACATGTAAAAGTGGTTCATCAAACTGATATATTAAATTAAACTCCTTTTCTTTTCTTTCACAGCCTACGGCAAACCTACAGGATACCGAATTACCAGCTTGACAACACATAGGCGCCACCATACGTAAATAGATGAAAATTTTCATATTTAGCTGCAACTTCACGCACTAAATCTACCTTCCTATAGGTAATCGCCGCATTCACGTACGGTCATTCATTATGTGGCATCAGGTGAACTATTGGAAAAAGGTAAGTGGATGTTTTTTTTTAGCATATGTAAGAGACCCAGGGACTAAAGCCACCAAAGTCTTAGAACTGATGTTCTAATCTCTGGCGAACGGAACCCCCTAGAGTACCTCATTGGCGAAAATGCTATAGAAGATCCAACGCCTAAGCAAACTAACTTGGACGTGGGCCGGTGAGTCCCAATCAAATTCTCAAACCAACAAAAACCAAATAAATAAAAAAATAAAAAAAATATTCGCCCTTCAAACCAAATTGCAATTGTTGCTTTAAAAATTTGTTCAATTCTTCACTGGCCTGTGAGACCAACCTACAGAAAAACTATTATATAAGAAAAAACTACTATTCCTTTCACCCTAAAAGTCTCTAAAAGAGAAATTTATTTAAAACAAAAAAAAAATAATATTTCAGAATATTTTATTATCTACTTTTAGAGGCTTTACCAGTGAAAAACTTAATTATTAGTTAGATAACTAAATGAAAAACAAATATATATATATATAAACATACTAAAATAGATTTTACCTCTTCACAGCTCATACTTCATAATTCTGATGGCTGGAGAAATAAATAATGGTATACCACCATCATACGAAGAAACAAAAAAATTGTAAAAGCGTAAATACTTTTAAAATAGTTTACTAGAAATATAAATAAAGTCCATTTATTTTATTTCAGGTATTCGAATTCATACTTTGCCCCTAACAGAACTTCTCTCACCAATCAGCAAATTAACATCAACAACGAGTAAGTCTTCGATTCTAAGTTATTATAGTATAGTTAGCTCGATAGGTTATTTATATTATAAAGCGACGCTCAGACCGTTGACCGACGCGACTCTTTAACCCAACCTCAGCATGAACACGTCCTAACCGTGGTTGCTTGGTTTTCGTGAAACTTTACATATGCTTTGAGTCGCCGTAAGACGAACGGAAAATGTCATGCCCTAGGTGTCTAAAGGCCTCTCCTCTTAATGGCATAGTTCCCCAGAGGTTCAGGGGGCCACCCCAGCAATGGTGTCATGACAAGTTGCACTTGCTGCTAATTCCTGAACGCAGGCTGGACTTGGCAAGTAATCAACTTTCATGGAAAATCTTAGCACTACCAACCAACTGGCGGACAAAACTTCTGCTAAGCTTGGCTTAAAGAGGTTGTTGTTTTCTGGTATACGAAACTTTAAACGGAGCTTTATACCTATTATTTAAAAAACTATACTAACTTTGCTTTAATTACATTCTACTAATCGACTTTTTCAAATACGAACGGCAAATTATTGCGCGGCGCGATAGCCTTATATTTTTTTTTTTTAATTACTGTTTGAGATCTTTGGCATGAAAAATACCTATTGATCGACCTTTGAGATCTTCGATCTCATATAAACAGTTGCCGACAGGCTTTACAATCCGACATTTCAAAAACTTTTTCGCGAGTTTAGCATTAAAACCACTTTTGAAATCGCTTTGTTGAAAATTTCGGCGAAAAACTTCCTGGCCGGGCAGAAATTTTATTGTGCGACAACGCGTATTATAACTTTTTTCATTTTGCAAATACGTTTTATGTAAAGCGTTTCGTATTTTGTCCCTCACCAATGCCATTCTCTCCGATTTCGAAATTATTTGTAAGTCTGGATCACTTAAGCTTTTTAGTTTTTTTGCTAGTTCGTATGCACTACCATGTCATACCGAACAGAGCAAAATAAGGTGTAACGCCTATTGCGCTCTGCACGGATGAACGCAGAGAAAATTCTACCTCGGACAAATGCCTGTCCCATTTTGCGTGATCATCTTTTAAATAAGACCTAATTGCTGCCAAAATGGACTGGTTTACACGCTCCGAAGCATTTGCTTGCGGAGAGTATATCGCAGTTCGGACGTGTTTGATACCAAAAGCCTCCAACAAATCTTGAAACTCCTTGCTAACGAATTGTTTACCATTATCTGACACTAGTGTTTCAGGAGTTCCAAATTTGTGAAAGACTTCGGTGATTAAAAATTTTACAATGGCTTTCGTATTGGCTTTAGGCAAAGCTTTAAGCAAAACGTATTTCGTGAGATGATCTAGCCCAATAAATATAAAACAATTTCCGTTATTCGAGCGCGGGTATGGACCTATAAAGTCAACGAATATGCGTTGAAACGGACGTTCGCTGATGCATTCTCTGCTCATCGGTGGACGGAGAGTCGTGTTAGCCGGTTTCGATTCTTTACACACGCGGCAATTCGTAACGAAGTCACGAACTTGCACAGCAACATTTGGCCAATAGAAATACTCCCGAATGCGTCGAAGAGTTTTACCAACACCCCCGTGCGATGCTTGCGGTGAATTGTGGGACTTTTCAATGATGGCTTTAGTAAGTTCGTGAGGAACCCATAACTTCCATGAGAAGTCCTCGCTCATAGCCTCACCATCATAGGGTCGAACTCTCTTATACACAAACCCGTCAACTACTTTTAGATCAGGCAACCGTTCAGAATTTGCCTCTATATTCGACGCAAGTTCTAAATAGTCGTCCGATCCAAAAGCGGTTGAGTTGAGATCGATCAGCTCTCCCACATCTGCCGAAATTTCCTCCAGTTCTTGTTGTGATAGGGTATCGGGTACCACATTTTGTTTCCCCTGCCTATGTTCAATGGAGAAGTCATAAGACTGCAGATGCAGGCTCCACCTAGCTAACCGGCGACTGAGATCTTTGTGTGACATAAGCCACTTAAGACTACTGTGGTCAGTTATCACAGAAAACGGCATAAGCTCTACAAAGGGCCTAAACTTCTTAATCGCCAGGACCACTGCCAGACATTCACGTTCAGTCACAGAATAATTCTTCTGCGCCGGCGTTAGCTTGTGGGAGAAATAAGCAATTGGGTGCTCGTCTCCAGAATTATCCTTCTGGAACAGAACAGCTCCAATGCCTACATCGGACGCATCACACTGAAAGTAAAAATGTCTGGAGAAGTACGGGTGAGTAAGAAGTGGGGTCGAAATCAGAGCTTTTTTGAGGCGATCAAAGGCAGCTTTGGCTTCATCCGAAAACTTGAATTGCTTACCCTTCTTCAGCGTGTCAAAGATGGGAGCTGCAATAGTGGCATAGTCAGGTATAAATTTTCTATACCATCCCGCTATCCCCATGAAGCTCCGTACCTGCCTAGCTGTTTTAGGATAAGCAAAACGAGAAATCGTATCCGCCTTAGCTGGATCGGGCTTTATTTCCCCATTACCTATAATGTAACCAAGATATCGCAGTTCCTTAAAATAGAAGTTAGACTTCGCCACATTTATGGTCAGCCCTGCATTCGCCAGACAACTTGATACCCGTTTCAGCAGCTCCAGGTGTGTCTCGAAATCTGGAGATACTATCAAAAGGTCGTCTAAGTAGACAAAAACTCTATCACGTATGGCCGCAGGGATCACCTTATCCATTAAACGGCATAACCTTTGAGCTGCGTTACACAGTCCAAAAGGCATGACCGTAAAATGGTAAAGTGGTCGCCCGGGCACCGTGAATGCAGTTTTTGCTCTACTAGACGAGTCTAGTGGTATCTGCCAGAAAGCGTCTTTAAGGTCGACACTGGATATGTATATCGTGTCTCCCAAACGACTGAGCAGCCCCTCAATATGCGGCAATGGATAGGCATCCTTGACCGTCAACGCATTGAGCTTGCGAGCGTCCAGGCACAACCTGTTCTTTTCACCCTTGCGGACTAAAGTAACAGGATGACTCCATGGGCTCTCGCTCAGCTCAATGACACCAAGGTCAAGCATCCTATCTAGCTCCGCATACATAAGCTTCTGCACAGCCGGGGATACCGGATAATGCTTATCCTTCACTGGAGCAGCATCACGCGTATCGATTGAATGCTTTTCCAAATGTGTTTTTCCTAGACCTTTTTTACTATAGCTATAGATATGACCAATTCCAACCTCTGTTGCTGTTCAGGCGTTAAGGCATGAACTGCGACAGCAAGGCTACTATCAGGCTCCTCGCAAAGACTAACGCCATTCGTCGTTAGACTCCCGATATGAGCGAACATTTTAAAAGCCTTCATAAAATCGATCCCCAAAAACAGCTCTCGATTCAGAGTAGGCACTAAGTAGAACGTTATGGCCTGTGTTGTTTGACCAAATGTCACTTGAGCACGAACGCGACCTATAATGTTGTGTTTGGTTCCGTCAGCTGTCTTGATGATTGTAGCAAAGTCATGGACTTTCAATCCAGCCTTTTCCACAATATCAAGACAGTTGCGGCCTAAACACGTTACTGTGGCACCACTGTCTAGCAGTCCTTCGATTTCGTGACCCCCTAAATTAATTCTAGCGTAAGGACGAGTGTCTTTACCCTCATAAAGGGAAGCCGACGAAATTTCGTGCCCCAATTTTTTCCGAATCTTATACCGTTCGCGCGCTTTCTTGATTCGATTCGATACCGTTCCGAAAATTCGCGCCTTAGCTTCATTATAATCTCGAATTCGAATGTGTAGTGGTCTAAGCTCTCTGAGCTTAGGCGGCTCACATTCCCTATTAAATTCATTCTCATTTTTCAAAATCTTAATCCTACCGCTATTTAATTCAATTTGCTGATTATTCACTGGGTCTACACTGCTGTGGCCCTCGCCTCCCCAGCTTGAGACGAGTTTCGCGCCCTATTTCCCTGGCATCGGGTACATTTAGGTGTCACAACATTTTCGCGACCACACCTATAACAAAAAATTCTACGCGTTGGCTCGGGACAGTCAAAAAAAAACCGTGCCCAGGCTGCTTGCAGTTCCAACAAACATAGTTGTTCTGAGCTGTCACCACGTCAACCTCCAACTTCTCTTCCACCACCTCTTCATCATACTCCAGTTCACTGACTCTCTGTGGTGCGTAACTACGTTGCTGATAAAGTGGCCTCTGTGAAGCTACTAGACTTTCAGCTCTTTTTGCCTGTTGACATAGCTCGTTAAGGCTGTCAATCCGCACCGCAAAAAGCAGATGTGACAACGAGGGCTTTAAATTTGCTCGCATAATTTCCACGAGTTCTCTCTCGCTATAGGGCGTGCGCTGCTGATTCCTTAGCTTCAGTACAGCATTAAAAAAATCTTCGATAGATTCTTGCGGCCCTTGCCGACGGTCCATGATCTTTTTCTGGATCTGGAACTCGCTCTCATAGCGACGGAATTGAGTCAAAAACGCCGTAACCAAATCTTCCCAAAACACAACCGGGTTTAGTTTACGGTAGTTCCAGAACCAGTCGACGGCCTGGCCTTCGAGCAAGGTATGAAAATTGCGTCTTAAGTCATCGAACAAAATGCCAAAATCTGCGCGTAACATCTCCACTCGGGAAATGAAATCTTCAGCGCTTATCGACAAATCGACCTTGTGTTGAGCATAAGCATAAGACTCAACTGGAGTGAGTACGGGACCCGTTGGTGATGATTGAAAATTCAAGCCCCTTGGTTGCTACCGAACGCCATAATCAGGTATCGTGGACTCAGGACGACCAAGGGCTGGATGAGGTGCAAACGATACTGAGGGCTGGTTAAACCGAGGTAAGTTTTCTGTGCCTTGTGGCCAACTCGAACCTAATAAATTTTGTTGCCCGATTCCAGGTTGTTGGTATGAAGAAGCTAGTGATACTGGAGGGTATACGGCTTGTGCCCCTAAATTGACGTTCTGAGCTGGTGATCGAACGCTTGGGTCGGCTTGACGATCCAGAGCTCGATTCAAGGCCAATGATATTTGTTGTTGCAAGGCCAGTTGAACGCTCTGCATTTGTTTAGCCAGTTCACTCTGTATTAACCCTGCAATATCTACAGAAATCCCTACTGGCGGATCAACCAAGCCTCTGGCTCCATCAACCTGAGCAGGCTGAGAACTGCCCCTATTTGTACGGACATCATGTTGGGCGTTCCTCGCAGTTATACTGCTGTACTCTGGCGAAGCTATTGTGTCACTAGAATTGACTTGCATTACGAGAATGATTACCCCTATCGTGAACTGACGACATAAACTGCTGCACTGAGGGCGCCATGTTGTCCCTTGCGGATGTAACTCCAGCTGTTACACTGGCTGTCGTAACTACAGGAACAGACACTGACCTTCCAGTTGCCCCTGTCGTGCGCGTAACTTCCTCCATGTTATGACCTGTTCTACCAGAGCGAGTTGATACCATTACCTTCCGAAGGATTACCAAAAACTTAAACAAAACACCGACACCAAAAACCGAAAACTAATAATTGATGTTTCAATTCAAAACTATACCTGTCTATATAATAAAAACAATTACACTTTTACGAAGGATGTTATGTTGAAAAACTAGCTAAGGTTTAAACCACGAGCCAAAACCTTGAACGAAATTCCGAATGCCGAAATCTCAACTCAAGTCTCTGGGCGATGAAATCTTGAGTCAATAACTTTACAGCATTAAAAGCAAAAAAAAAAATTAATATATAAAAATAAAAATATATAGGCATATATATATATAAGAGTATATATGAAAAAAAAGGTATATACATATACTAGATATGAATATGTATAGAAAACCATATATATATATATATAGGTATATGTATATATATATATATATATGAATGTATATAACAAAAAAAAATATATATATGTCTATGTATATGTGCGTATAAAAATATATGCAGATAATTCATGAAATATAAAAAAAAAATAATAAAAAAACAAATAAATTTCGAAATATAAAAAAATCAAACTTTAAATATAGAGCAAAATTTATGGAAAAAGTATGTATGTATATATATATATATATATATATATATATATATATATATATATATATATATATATATATATGTGTGTGTATGAATATATGTGCCAATAAAAAAAATAGAAAAATAAATTTCGAAATATGCAAAAAACGAATTTTAAATATAAAGCAAAAATTTTGAAAAATAAATACACATACATATATCTGTATGTATTTGAAAGAGATCAATAAATAATACAATATCAGAAATTCATTATGGGGTTTTCAGGTGAGCAAAAGCAAGGTGCGACCGAAAACACGTTTTTTGTTTGTAACCTATTATGTTTGTGTGACGAAATCCTGATCCAAATGTGTTCTATTGTTTCAAGTACGGCGAGCTCATACGGATGAGGTTGAAGTATGTATCAGTTCGGATACTACCGAATTCCGAATTAATTGCGGAGCTACTGACCCTGGACTACGGTCCGTTGAATCAGGACTAACCTGCCAATTAATTCATCTATTCGGACATATGTATGTATGTTCATACATTTATTTTTCTAGGTGCTTAAACCTATGTCCTTATGTATCCTCCCCGACTTGGACTATTGGAAAACCTACTTCTTGGATGGAATTCTCAAATTCTATGGCATTGGAAGCAAGAACTGCCGGTATATCTATATTAAAGTCAGCTCGACTCAATATGCCACAAAATTTTTGAATTTACTTCTTTATCTTTCTACTTAACTGCCTCTAACGCCCGTAAATTGTCGCAACGCGGGAAACGTTCCTGTGAACTAAATATTCCCGGGACTTACAAAATACAATGCATTAGATCCACAGTTTCGCAGAAGATAACCTATTGAAAAAACAAAACAAAAATTAAAACTGAAACTAATTGTAAGCTTCATGGTAGATATTGTTGAGCTACTTATGTCGCAACTAGTTAGGGACTCTTAAATTGACCTAACTGGACTTACACTTGTAACCAACAATTCTCCATAAAACCTAAATTCAAAGCTTATTCACTTTCGGGCCCCACGTTGGGCGCCATTTTTGTAGTGTGCCTGGTGCAAAACTTAAAAAAAACAAGGCGATTCTGTTGCTGGATTACCGGCTGTGCTGGCATGAATGCGGATGCTCCGGCTTTGGCTCGCCGATCGGGGGTGGTTCTTGCCGACCAATCCAACTCAATGTTACTACAAAAAAAAAACATACCAGCCTTTTTGTATCAGAGCCAAATCAAAACAATATGTGAGGCCCGAAAGTGAATGCTGAAAAAAAAACACAACTACAATACTAACCTCACCCTCTCAACTCGCCGCCTCGTCACCAAACATTCGGCCGACTGGTGTTGTTGTCGGCCACGCCAGCCCTCCCTCTGAAATCCTGATGGATTTCACCATTATGGTTTCCTGGCGCTTTAAAATTTTCGGAAACCATCCCTAACGTGGTTCAGTCACCCCCTGCCCCTACTCACCGTCCCATACTTAAACCAATTACTCCATCTTTATTACGTTATAAAGATTATTTATTGAAATTGATATATCTATACATATTTCGAACTAATAAAAAAAACATTAAATTTCTCCCCTCTAGCCAAAATTTAAGGACCTACACCTGCTCTCTGGACCACAAAAAAACAAGGTCGCGAACTAAGACGCGTGGGCTAACTTATTACTTCCCCTGCTTAGTGTGAGCTCACCCTATTCGGAGTGTCAAAGCCTCTCTTATCGCTGAAGCGACACTTACGCGATACTACGCTAGGTGTTTGCCCTAAAAACCGGAAATTTAATCTTTTTTTTATAACAAAGATAAATGAAATCAAAGTTTGTAAATTTAAAACTCGAATTGTACCAAAAAAAGAAAAATATAAAATAAAATTTCAATAAAAATATTAAAATTAATAATATATGTGGGGATCCCCGAACTATATGCTTGGGGAGGTTTTTTTTTATTTTATTTTCCCTCTAAATTTTGTATTTAACTTTATCTGCTTTTGGCGTTAGTAGCACTTTGATTTTTCTCTACGTTTTCCTTTCTTTGGTTCTTGTTTTTTTATTCTTGCTTACGTGACTCAGGATCGTATTTCTTTTTTTCTTTTCTATTAATCCATTACGTTTTATTAAGTTTTCTCCTTTATTTCAGTTTTTTTCATTCCCAAATTGCAAAATTTTCCAAAAAAAAAACCCCCACAATTTTAGCACCACTAATTCATCACCTTTTTCTTTCAAAAAAAAAACTCAAAACTCTTCCACCATCTTGACTTTTTTTCAACCCACACTCACAACAAAAACTCTGCGTTTATTTTAGGCATACAACTTATGGCCAGTATTGCCTACCTACCTTACTTATTTTTTCCCCTGCTGTGTCAACCCAACCAGAAAAAACGGCATTGCCACATAAAAAAAAAGGTTTACACGACAGTCTAGCAGCGTATGACGGTAGTTCAGCTGAATTACTCGCTGTATCATTTGTGGTAAAAACATTTCTCAAATGATCGACATACAACATTCCCTTTTCAGAATCGCTTCTTGCCCAATCTCCAGTTGAAGTTCGCAGAGGTGGCTTACCTACTATGGGTCTTTTCAGACCTTTTGTCGCTTTCCATAGAGAATAGTCGGTTTGAGGGGTACCATCAAGACCTTCCACATAATTTTTAAGGGAAGCCATTCTTTGGATTTCAAGCAGATTTCTTAACTGAGCTATGCACTCTCGTAGCCTGCTTTTAAGCCGGGGAGACCTGCGAAGTTGCCACTTACAAAATACAATGCATTAGATCCACAGTTTCGCAGAAGATAACCTATTGAAAAAACAAAACAAAAATTAAAACTGAAACTAATTGTAAGCTTCATGGTAGATATTGTTGAGCTACTTATGTCGCAACTAGTTAGGGACTCTTAAATTGACCTAACTGGACTTACACTTGTAACCAACAATTCTCCATAAAACCTAAATTCAAAGCTTATTCACTTTCGGGCCCCACGTTGGGCGCCATTTTTGTAGTGTGCCTGGTGCAAAACTTAAAAAAAACAAGACGATTCTGTTGCTGGATTACCGGCTGTGCTGGCATGAATGCGGATGCTCCGGCTTTGGCTCGCCGATCGGGGGTGGTTCTTGCCGACCAATCCAACTCAATGTTACTACAAAAAAAAAACATACCAGCCTTTTTGTATCAGAGCCAAATCAAAACAATATGTGAGGCCCGAAAGTGAATGCTGAAAAAAAAAACACAACTACAATACTAACCTCACCCTCTCAACTCGCCGCCTCGTCACCAAACATTCGGCCGACTGGTGTTGTTGTCGGCCACGCCAGCCCTCCCTCTGAAATCCTGATGGATTTCACCATTATGGTTTCCTGGCGCTTTAAAATTTTCGGAAACCATCCCTAACGTGGTTCAGTCACCCCCTGCCCCTACTCACCGTCCCATACTTAAACCAATTACTCCATCTTTATTACGTTATAAAGATTATTTATTGAAATTGATATATCTATACATATTTCGAACTAATAAAAAAAACATTAAATTTCTCCCCTCTAGCCAAAATTTAAGGACCTACACCTGCTCTCTGGACCACAAAAAAACAAGGTCGCGAACTAAGACGCGTGGGCTAACTTATTACTTCCCCTGCTTAGTGTGAGCTCACCCTATTCGGAGTGTCAAAGCCTCTCTTATCGCTGAAGCGACACTTACGCGATACTACGCTAGGTGTTTGCCCTAAAAACCGGAAATTTAATCTTTTTTTTATAACAAAGATAAATGAAATCAAAGTTTGTAAATTTAAAACTCGAATTGTACCAAAAAAAGAAAAATATAAAATAAAATTTCAATAAAAATATTAAAATTAATAATATATGTGGGGATCCCCGAACTATATGCTTGGGGAGGTTTTTTTTTATTTTATTTTCCCTCTAAATTTTGTATTTAACTTTATCTGCTTTTGGCGTTAGTAGCACTTTGATTTTTCTCTACGTTTTCCTTTCTTTGGTTCTTGTTTTTTTATTCTTGCTTACGTGACTCAGGATCGTATTTCTTTTTTTCTTTTCTATTAATCCATTACGTTTTATTAAGTTTTCTCCTTTATTTCAGTTTTTTTCATTCCCAAATTGCAAAATTTTCCAAAAAAAAAACCCCCACAATTTTAGCACCACTAATTCATCACCTTTTTCTTTCAAAAAAAAAACTCAAAACTCTTCCACCATCTTGACTTTTTTTCAACCCACACTCACAACAAAAACTCTGCGTTTATTTTAGGCATACAACTTATGGCCAGTATTGCCTACCTACCTTACTTATTTTTTCCCCTGCTGTGTCAACCCAACCAGAAAAAACGGCATTGCCACATAAAAAAAAAGGTTTACACGACAGTCTAGCAGCGTATGACGGTAGTTCAGCTGAATTACTCGCTGTATCATTTGTGGTAAAAACATTTCTCAAATGATCGACATACAACATTCCCTTTTCAGAATCGCTTCTTGCCCAATCTCCAGTTGAAGTTCGCAGAGGTGGCTTACCTACTATGGGTCTTTTCAGACCTTTTGTCGCTTTCCATAGAGAATAGTCGGTTTGAGGGGTACCATCAAGACCTTCCACATAATTTTTAAGGGAAGCCATTCTTTGGATTTCAAGCAGATTTCTTAACTGAGCTATGCACTCTCGTAGCCTGCTTTTAAGCCGGGGAGACCTGCGAAGTTGCCACTCTCTTCTAACTCTTCTTTTTTCTGTTAGAAGCTGTTCAATTTCAAACGAATAGTTTCTGTTGCTCACATTTCTGGATCTTATATGGCTAGTGGTGGCGTGTTGTACGGCTAGATTAAGGTGTTCAGAAAATTCGTTAATCGACACATCAATATCCTCAGGCGTTCTCAAGGCAATGTTTTCCGTACAATGTGTACTCAAATATTTCTTATATTTTATCCAATTAACTCGAGTGACGGTCTACGCCAAGTCACAAAACGGGGAACCAACCCCCTGGGGGAACGAAACAGAAACTATAGTTGGTGAGTGATCTGAGGACAAGTCTAATGAAGGCTCCACTTGCATCCATTCTGAGGGAAAATTTTTAGTAACTCCAAAGTCTATAACGTCTGGAATCTTGCGTTGGTCTGACGGCCAATAAGTGGGGTGTCCACTTGAAATCACACCTAAGCCCATTTTGGTAACGGTGTCAAAAAGCACACGGCCTTTCGGGGTAATTAAACGTGATCCCCAAAAAGTGTGTTTAGCGTTATAGTCGCCAGCCGCTAAAAATCGAGGCCCAAGTGATTTGAAAAAATTGAATATTGTCTTTCTATTATTGAAAATCGTGGTGGTGAGTAAATCTAGGATATAACAATTTTTTCATGAAAATAATCAAGGCATATATTTGTAGCTTGGAGATATTCCTCACATGTCTCGTTCATTAAAAAGTGTTTAATTCTGGATTTTATTAGAATTGCCGATCCTCCGCAAGATCTTCCACGGGGATCTTTTGTGTCGTACAGTATGTAGCCATTAATTTTGAAAAAACTGTTAGTTGTCAAATGAGTTTCAGCAATCAGCATTATGTCGATTTGCCTTTCCATAAGGAAGTGCTCAAGTTCATTTTTGTGTTGGCGGATGCCGTTTGCGTTCCAGAAACATATTTTCAACCAATTCTTTTTTTAAAATTGCCTGTAAAATATTGGATTGCATTTCCTGCATCATGTTTGTCATAGAAACGGTAAAAGTGTTTATAGACTGAACAAGAGTCTGCAGAGTTGCCTCTAAATTACTAAAATTTGGATCGCACTTTTGAGGTTTGGGCTCCTGGTTCAAGATTTGGTCGGCTTTAAAGACATTTGCATATGAAAATTGTTTGGAGGTTTGCGTATTTGTATGGGTGGTTGAATCGCCTTCCTGGGGAAAATTGTTTTTACCAATGACATTTGGCTGCTGGGTTGCTGGAGAAACCGATGATTTATTTGTCATTGACCGCTTAAAGTGAGTATAGACAGGGCAACCTCTATAATTTGCAGTGTGGTTACCTCCACAGTTACTGCATTTCTTAACACTTGCGTCGGCCTTTGGCTTGTTGCACTGAGTTGTGCCGTGAAGTTCGCCACATACAACACAAACAGCGGGCAAGTTACAGTAAGCCTTTGTGTGACCAAATTCTTGGCAATTTAGGCACTGAACGGGTCCTGAACGCTTATGTGGCTCCTCAACGGTAACCTTACGATGCAAAAGAAATTTAAGGTTATAAATTGGATGAATTTCACCTTTTTTTAGGATAACATCCCTGGGTTCTAGTTCAACCCTAAACATGGGTTGAGGGATCTTCTCACGGTTCCTGATGTTTACTACGGTTTTTATTTTAAAACCTTTATCTTCCAATCCTGTTTTGACGTCATCAATATCTACGCAAGAGTCAATAACTTTAATAACGACCTGAAGACCTTTAGCACTTTTGAGCTGGTATGTGTAAAATGATCTTTTCTCTTTTTCTAAAACATCAGACAATTTTCAATAATCGTTTTCATGATTTACTTGTATTTTAGTTTCACTGATGCTGCCGTGCTTCACTGATGTGACGTTGAAAGTATCTTTACCGATTGCCGTAATAAGTTGTTTTACCAGCTCACTAGAAGTATGCTCTCTCAAATAAATTGGTGGGGGTTTATATGTTTTTTTGGATGTTGTTGGCTCATCCGTCTGAAGGATAGCAAACCTATTACCATCCGTTATCGCAGTGGGTTTATCGTCTTTGGAAATTTTTGATTTTGAAGATATTTGTGCGGATTTAGGGCTTCGCTGACGTTTAACCACGGTTATTTACCTATCCATTCCTACTTGCGTTTTTGGTTTATTAATAATAGCTAAACTGGAAGATGGTTTGTCTTCTGTTGTAACAACAATGTTTGGCGAACACGAACGCGTGCGTTTTTTATCTCTTAGAGACAGAAGATTATCCAATGATTTTTTCAGTGATTCTTCCTCAGAGATCCAGAGGTTTTTTCTAGTGGAGCTAAGCTCCCTTTTAGCATTGCATCTGCTAGGTACACTCATGCAATTTTTTATTTTTTTTTATTTATATTTTTTTTTATTTAAAAGTATATAAAAATAATTGTCATAAAGTTTTTCGGTTTTGCAAGAAAACAAAACTTTAGTGTATAGTTTTTTCTCCCACTGGGTAGGTAATCTTCACGCACAATAACAACAAAAACAATGCACTGCCCCCGCACTTGTTTTATTGAAATTGATTTTATTGTTTATTTAATGAAATGTGAGGAATTTATTTTCCCGTTGTTTTTTTAAATAATTTGTTATTGTTTTTACAATTTAATACAATATATTATTGTTTTTATATGTAAGTTTAAAAATATAATAGCACAATGATTTTTTGGTTTGTTTTTTGTTCACTTTTTAAAAACACGACCGTGCGGTTGAAGAATCACAGAGTGAATGAAACTTTTTTGTATCACCTATTTTCGGCCAGGAGTATTTGAATCAAATCAAAATTTATCTGTCTTTTTCTAGAATCCGAGCGATTTGAGGTCATAACCCAAGAATTCGCAATTAGAGCTAGTTATTAATCTTATAAAACAAATCAAACCAAAAATCTATTTCGATGCCAGAAGTACCAAAAACTCATCGAATATTCTATACTAATAATGAAGGTATCAGAAACGTTGTTTTTGGTTCAAAATCTCACTAAGTTTCACCAAACCGCACGATCAAAGAGCCTCGGATTGGTATGTTACGATTTTATAAATATTTTTCTCTATATTACTGAAGGCACCCACAGACGATGTTTTACGTCTGTTTTTTAATATATAATTCCTAATGTATTTTTTATGTCTGTCAAAATTTTTTCATTTTTATCAAAAGTGTAGTGAACATCAGGAATCGTGAGAAGATCCCTCAACCCATGTTTAGGGTTGAACTGGAACCAAGAGATATTGTCCTGAAACGGAATAAAATTCATCCAATTTATACCCTCAAATTTCTCTTGCACCGTAAAGTTACCGTAGAGGAGCCTCATAAGCGTTTAGGTCCTGTTCAATGCCTAAACTGCCAGGAATTTGGCCATACTAAGGCCTATTGTCAACTGCCCGCAGTTTGTGTTGTGTGTGGAGATCTACACGGCACTTCACAGTGCAAAAAACCAAAGACTGACTCGAGCGCTAAAAAATGCAGTAACTGTGGAGGTAACTACACTGCAAATTAAAGGGGCTGTCCTGTTTACACTCATTTTAAACAATCAATGACAAATAAGTCATCAATTACCTTTAAGCAACCGCAGCAGTCAAATATTATTTCTGCAAACAATTTTCCCCAGATAGGCCAGTCAACCAGCCAAATACTTATGCAAAACCCCAAACAAGTCTCATATGCTAATGTGGTCAAAACCGATATACAAAACTTGAATCAGGAGCCCATGCCCCAAAACTCCGATCAAAATTTTAAAAATCTTAAGGCAACTCTGCAGACTCTTGTTCAATCCATAAACAGATTTACGGTTTCTATGACTAACATGATGCAGGAAATGCTGAAAATGCAATCCACTATTTTACAGGCAATTTTAAAAAAATGAGCTGGTTAAAAATATGTTTCTGAAACGCAAACGGCATCCGCCAACACAAAATTGAACTTGAGCACTTCCTTATGGAGAAGCAAATCGACATAATGCTGATTGCTGAAACCCATTTGACAACTAACAGTTTTTTTCAAAATTAATGTACTGTACGACACAAAAGATCCCCGTGGATGATCTTGCGGAGGATCGGCAATTCGAATAAAATCCAGAATTAAACACTTTTTAATGAACGAGACATGTGAGGAGTATCTCCAAGCAACAAACATATGTATTGAACATTTTCATCATAAAATTATTATTTCATCGATTTATTCCCCACCCCGGTTTTCAGTAACAGAAAATCAATATACAAATTTTTTCAAATCACTTGGGCCTCGATTTTTAGCGGCTGGCGACTATAACGCTAAACACACTTTTTGGGGATCACGTTTAATTACCCCGAAAGGCCGTGTGCTTTTTGACACCGTTTCCAAAATGGGCTTAGATGTGGTTTCAAGCGGACACCCCACTTATTGGCCGTCAGACCGACGAAAGATCCCTGATGTTATAGATTTTGGAGTTGCGATAAATGTTCCTTTAGAGTGGATGCAAGTGGAGCCTTCATTAGATTTGTCATCAGATCACTCACCCACTATAATCTCTGTTTCGTTTCCCCAAGAGATTGGCTCCTCGCTGACCGTCAATAGAGTTAATTGGCTAAAATACAAAAAATTTTTGAGTACACATTGTACTGAAAATATCGCCTTGAGAACGCCTGAGGATATTGATGTGTCAATTAATGATTTTTCTGAAAACCTCAAACTGGCCATACAGCATGCTACCACTAGTCATATAAGATCCAGAAATGAGAACAATAGAGCTTATTCGTCTGAAATTGAGCAACTTCTGTCAGAAAAAAGAAGAGTTAGAAGAGAGTTGCAAGCTCGCAGGTCTCTCCAGCTTAAAACTAGGCTACGGGAATGCGTAACTCGACTAAGAAATCTGCTTGAAATCCAGAGAATGTCTTCTCTTAAAACATATTTGGAAAGCCTGGATGGTACTCCACAATCTGACTATTCTCTGTGGAAAGCGAAAAAGGTCTGAAAAGACCCGTAATAGGTAAGCCACCTTTGCGAACTTCAACTGGCGACTGGGCAAGAAGTGACTCAGAAAAAGGGATGGTGTATGTTAATCATTTGAGAAATGTTTTTATTACAAATGATATAACAAATGATGCATCTGAATTACCACCATATGCAGTTAGACCACCTGTGTCTTTGCGATTCATATTTCAAGATGTAGAACAAGCTATCAGTAACATAAACCCCAGGTAAGCTCCAGGTATTGATCAAATTACTGGCAAAATGCTTGAACAGTTACCTCGTGTAGCTAGAAGAGTTCTACTTTTTATTTTTAACGCTATTTTACGCCTTGAGTATTACCCTGCAGAGTGGAAGGTCTCTATGATTACTATGATACCCAAGCCAGGGAAGGATCCGACCAAGGTAGAATCATATAGACCAATAAGCCTACTACCAACAATTTCAAAACTATTCGAAAAATTGTTAATGGTTAAGTTGAGTCCAATATAGAACAATGTGGGATGCATCCCTAATCATCAATTTGGGTTTCGGGCTAAACATAGCACCATAGAACAAACACACAGACTAGTCAATGTCATAAGACAGACCTTTGAGGAGAAGAAGTATTGTTCAGCTCTATTCATTGACATTTCTCAAGCTTTTGATAAAGTGTGGCACGACGGCTTAGTGCACAAAATAATGTTGAACTTGCCTGCAAATACTCACAAGCTTCTGGAAAGCTACTTATATGGGCGGAAATTTGTTATCAGAGAAGGTGATTTTATAAGCCCAACTCAACCTATCGAGGCAGAAATTCCCCAATGTAGCATACTTGGGCCTACTTTATATTTGATTTACGCCTCTGACATGCCAACGACATCTGGAATCCATACTTCAACTTTTGCAGACGACACAGCGTTTTTGAGCGTTCATGAAAACCACGAAATTTATAGGAATTTATTTCAATGTTGGAAAAATGGCTGAAGCTTTGGAAAATCAGGGTTAATGAACAAAAATGTACTCACGTTACATTCACACTGCGTAAGCAAACATGTGCGCATATCCATATTAACAACTCACCTATTCCGCAGAACAATGAAGTAAAGTACCTTGGTATTCACCTGGACCGTAGGCTAACGTGGAAGTCCCACATTGAAGCAAAGGTCACTCAGTTAAAACTAAAAGCAGCACAGCTAAATTGGCTTAGGCGCAGAAATTCTACATTGATATTAGATTGCAAACTTTTGTTATACAACGCAATACTGAAGCCTATATGGTGCTACGGAATTCAGTTATGGGGCACCGCCTCAGCGTCAAACATTGAAAAAATCCAAAGGTGACAAAACAAAAATTTTCGAACGATTACTGCAGCTCCATGGTATGTAAAAAATTCACGAATTCATAAAGATCTAAGTGTTCCGCTGGTAAAAGAGGAGTTTTCTAAGTACGCGGCAAGGTATGTCAGTAAACTGGAACTTCATCCAAACCCTCTTGCGCGTAATATACTTAATTTTGGCGGCCACAGTCGGTTGAGAAGAAGGGTATGTAAAAAATTCACGAATTCATAAAGATCTGAGTGTTCCGCTGGTAAAAGAGGAGTTTTCTAAGTACGCGGCAAGGTATGTCAGTAAACTGGAACTTCATCCAAACCCTCTTGCGCGTAATATACTTAATTTTGGCGGCCACAGTCGGTTGAGAAGAAGGGATACCGTTGCCACCATCAGAACGTTCAATAAGTGATTCTACCGATATTGCTCCCGCATAATAGAACTTTTTGTCTAACATTGGCCGGACGTAAGTAAAAAAGCACTTTTTTTTATTAATTCTTTTATTTTTATATTTAGTATTAAGATTTGAATACTTATTGTTAGTTCATTTTGAAGATTCAATAAATAAAAACGCTTAAAAAAAAAATTTACAGACGGTTTTTAAAATTTGCTCACAAACGTATTTACATGTACATTTACGTCCGACATTGTCTATGCTTTTTATTTTTATAAAAAATAATTATTTTAAACAAATTAAAATATTAATGCATTAAAATTTTCTCAAGCCGACTACTTATACCGCCCAGAAATGGCCGCTGAATTGTTCGCAAGGCATAGAGTTCTAATGTCAGATGTTTAAACATAACAAAATAGAACACACTCTATTTGAAATTTTGTCAGACGACTTTGCTCATGTTTTTTACAGACGCAATGTTTTTGAGGTAACAGACGACATGTAGGCATTTTACATTGTGAAAAATGACATCTACATTGTGTTAAAAACATATCGTGTGTTATCTACTTAATGCAATTATATATTTTACTTTTCAGACAAATTCAATATTTTTATACTTTTGCTGTGTTATCAGCTGACAAAAATTATAATATTATTTTCTTCTCCTTTACGTTAAACTTGGCTGGCACAGAAGTGAGTTTTATGCTAGGAACACAACTCCGACGAACGACGAACTTCGGCCATCGCGACGAATTCGCCGACAAATATTCGTTGTATAAATTCGTCGTCGTGGTTGTTTGTGAATTTAACAAAAAAATTTTAATTGTTATTGAATGTTTGGTTTATGCCACGCCATTTAAGCGCGCTTCTTTAATATTGTGCTTGAATAGATTTTCTCTCAAGCTAACGTATTCGATTGGCTGCCATTTAAGGCGGGACATAAAGTTTTGCTTGCTTTGATTTTTCTGCAAGCTTTCCTTTAAATATTTGATTGGGCGCCATTTAAGGCGTAAAATTAACGTTTGTCCCTTGGGCTTCCATCGTAATGTCAGGTAAATTTAAAATTGGTTATTGTAATATACGTGTGCTGAGAACGAATTTTTTCTCTGTTTATGCTCACACTTGTCTACGTCGGCCGGATGTTTTCGCCTTATGTGAAACTCAGGTATCTGAGAATGCTGATCCACAGGATTTTCACATACCTGGGTATCAACTGTTATCCCTATTTAATTTCCATCGGGGCCTTGTAATTTACGTTCGCAATGAAGCTGTGTTCCAATGCCAGCAACCATTAGACATGCATGATGCCGAATTTACCTGTCTTTGGGTTAAATTCAAAATCAAATCACACTTTTTGCATTTCGGGTTTTTATACAAAATTCCAAATGCGGGGAGGGATATTACCCTTGCTGATTTCGATACCCTCTCCGACTCCATATCGAAGATCCTGGAGAGTTATCCGAGCAGTGAAATCGTTGTTGCTGGTGATTTCAATGTTCACAACTCATCATGGCTACGTCATTCGAGTCATACAACTGAAGAAAACCAATATGTTGAGTTATTCGCTGCGCACAACCACCTAGTGCAATTAGTGAATTAGCCAACGCATATTCCATGTGTTGAAGGGCACCATTCAAACACTCTTCACCTATTTCTGACTTCACACCTTAAAAAGTATGAAGTCGTTGTCGAGAATATGATATTGGTAGGGATGAAATCATTCATCCCCTCCAAGCAGATTTCGGTTAAACCAAGAGTGAAATCCTGGTTTTATCAGACGTGCAAAAATGCAGTCAGATCCCAAGAGGAAGCATTCAGTAATTGGCGTTTAACTAAAAACCCAGATTTGCTACGCAAAAAGGCAATATCTTCGTGTTCCAAGGTATTTAGTCGTGAAAAGTTTCTCCACGTGCCAAGGTCCTTACAGCTCCCCGGGGCAGTAAGACCTTCTGATCTTTCGTTAAGAGAGTAAAGAACAGTGCTCGTTCATCAATTCCAACTTTCTTAAAGAATAACCAAGCATTCACCGACCCGGTTGACAAAGCTGAAATTTTTGCAAGCAGTTCCTGGTTGCCGGATAGCAGTCACCCACTGCCCGAGCTCGAAAGAGTATCTATCACTATGCCAAAGATATTTTTCCGGGCTCGAGCAGTTAAAAGGGTTTTGGCCGACCTCGACATAAATAAGACTCCTGGACCGGATGGCATTCCAGCACTGGCCTTGAAGCAGTGTTCTTCTACGCTTGCGCGTCCGTTATCACACCTCATCAGCATACTTTACCATGTCGGTGAGTTTCCATCGTGCTGGAAGGTTACTAATGTAACGCCAATCCCCAAAAAGGGTTAGGCAAATAACCCGGAAAATTACCGCCCAATTGCAATTTGCTCTACGTTTTCCAAAGTGATGGAAAGTATGAACACCTATCACCTTATGAAATATCTAGAGTCACATAAATTACTTTGTGACCGCCAAAATGAATTTTGCAAGGGTCGTTCTACTGGCGATCTTATGGCATATCTGTCAGAGAAATGGTGCCACTCAATCCATCATTTCGGTGAAAGTATGGTGGTGGTTCTGGATATTTCCAAAGCGTTTGACAGAGTGTGGGTGGCATGGTGCACTACTGGCAAAACTCACTGCTTTTGGTTGGTGATGACTTCTCTCGGTTTATATCGAGCTTTCTCAGAGACCGCACTATACGAGTTGTTATAGATGGGATCTCATCAAACGAGTTCAAGATTAATTCAGGGGTACCGCAAGGTTCCGTTCTTTCTTCTCTATCAAACTTCCAACCCTATCCACTCTTTCGCGGATGACAACAGCATTGGCCACTCGTACTTTTTTAGTTATAGGCCCAGCCTATCAGAGATCGCTGCCAAGAGACTAAATATGAACGGTTCAGTGAATAGTGACCTTCTATTAAACTCCGAATGGAGTCGTAAAAACAGAGTCGCCTTCAACGCTCGTAAGATCCAATGTTGTGAATTTATTTGAACTAACGGCTACGGATTCAAACAATCTATTTTGTCATGTATTTTATTGCTTGAATATGTAAATCAACTCTGATACTTAATATTTTACTGTATAAATCAACTCTGACACTTGGTACTTTGTTCTGGTTTGTACTCGGTACTGAAATAATCTTGGTCTTACGCCACAATTTGAACGATAGAAAACCGTAATTCCAGAACAGAAGCCAAGCCCGAAAGAATTGAGTAAGTTTTATTTTCTTTTTCATATGTATAATTATTACCTTTTTTTTATTATAATAATATTTGTGAAATTATCATTTAGATAATAAAACCAAACAACCAAACAACTGCTGACATTTGAAAAGTTTGCGTTTTATTATAATTCAAAGCTACCGCCGTAGCACGCCATTTTAAATTGCTGATGCAATAAGTTTTTAAGTTACAGCCGTAACACGTTTTAAATTGCTGCCGCAATATTTTTGATTATTCAATTTCTGGAATTAATTTATGCTGCGCCGAAGCGAGCGTTTAAGAAAGAGGACAATGTCTGACAGTGAGGATCTTATTAGCCAATGTAGTGATGGTGATGCCGAAACAACAATGGTCCATCAGGATTCTATTGCAGACCTAAAGGAAGAGATTCGTTCCCTTAAGGAATCATTAAGCATGCTTCTGCCAAGAAGTGAATCAAATTCATCTGCTGCAAACGCAACATCTTTGTCTAATAAGCCAGACATGCCGCCACAGTTTTTAGCCACATCAGCTGTGAAGACTAACACAGCACCTAATGTACATCAAGAACAGAATTTAAGTATCGATAAAATTTCTATGCCCTCAGCCTATCAGCCAAATTTATATTCGCCTTATTATTCTTTTTCTTACATGCCAACACCTGAACCAATCACATCATATAAGCCATCTACTTCTATTCATTCATCTATACAAATTCCACAGCCATCTACACATTTGCCGGGTTGTATACCCTTGTCAGCTGCTTCATCAACGCCATTTCAGTCTCTATCATCATCTACATCAATGCCGCCGACTCATGTGCATTCCACACGATCACACACTTATATGCCGCCCACAACAATCAATTATATGCCAACAACAAATATTCTGCCACAAGTGCCTCATTTCTCTGCCACAGCTGAAACCAACCCTTACTATTGGCAAACAAATTCAACATCTATGCCGCCGAATATATATGGAAACCGTCCTATGCGTAAACTACACGACCTGCCGGAATTTGATGGCCATCCGGAACAATGGCCAATATTTGCTGTTTCGTACAAAGAGACTACTCTTAGCTACAATTATACAATTTACACGCCTACAGAAGGCACTAAAAGGTGATGCCAGAAGGAAAGTAGAGGCCTATTTAATTCACACAGAGGGTATAGAACAGGTGATGAAAACTTTAGAATTTCATTACGGCCGCCCTCAAACTATTATTCGCAGTCAAATATCCAAAGTTCGAGCTTTTCCTGTAATATCTAGTAAAAGGCTAAGTGAAATTGTAAACTTTAGCACAACGGTTGCAAATCTGACCGCCTTTTTGGAAAACGCAGGTGCCATTCCTCATTTGTGCAACCCGACATTACTTGATGAATTGGTCAACAAACTGCCTCTAAGTAAACGTGAGGAGTGGATGAAATACTCTGTAAACAATTTGGGCCAATATCCAAGCATACGGGAATTTAGTACATGGCTGCATGATGTAGCAACTTACATTGCACTGGCTACAGAAAACGAGTTTAACAAAGATGAACCAACATTGAATAAACGGGACAAAATTAGAGCCTCCTTTGCTATCACAACCACTGATAGACGCCAAGTTGTTTGCTTGATGTGTCAACAAAATCATTTCCTGAACCAGTGTGCAAAATTTAAGGGAATTTCTACTCCTGGACGATGGCAATTTGTGAAACAAAAAAGACTTTGTTTTTGCTGTTTACATAGTGGTCACAATTCATTGAAATGCAGTAATCGCCGGCCGTGTGGGTTATCGAAATGTGCAAAATATCATAACCGCCTTTTACACGAGGAAATAAATTCAGCTCAGTATGCCAACCCTGTAATACATCAAAAAGCAAATAATACTAATTATGATGACAACATAACGATGGATGGTAATAATAACGACAAAGATCAAAAGTTTGTCACAGCAATTTTTAACAGTGAGTACAACAGAAAAACATTATTTAAATATTTGCCAGTAGTTTTGAAGGGTCCAAGAGGTTGTGTTGAAGTTATTGCCTTTATTGATGATGGTTCTAAAATATCACTTTTGGAAGAAAGTGTTGCCAGTTTTATAGGAGTAAAAGGGCCAGCAAGTAATTTGACTTTAGGTTGGATTGGAGGTCAGACCTCTAAAGAACTGTCCAGGACAGTCAATTTGGAAATTTGTGGCACAGGCAATGATCAAATTTGTCAAGCTATGAAAAACGTTAGAACAACCAGGAATTTAAAATTGCCGCTACAGAGCCTTCAACTTGATAAATTTAATTGTGTTTTTTCTGAATTAAACGATATTCGAATCGATGATTATTCTAATGCCGTTCCACAATTGTTGATTGGGCTTCCTCATATTGGACTAGTTCGCCCGCATGGAATTATAAACCTTGACGAAAATTTTGCTATTCATAAAACAAAGCTGGGAAATATTTTATTTGGTTCAAATGAGGAATCTGCTGAAGCAGTTGTTTGTGTGATTGACACAACGACTTGAATGATATTCATGATAGGGTTGCGGAATATTTTTTAATTGAGAATTTTGGTTCGAAGCCCTTAAATGCAATTATTTCCGATGATGACAAACATGCCGAAGAAATTCTAGAGCGGACTACTGTAAAAATTGGGTCTCAGTATGAAACTGGTCTCCTATGGAAGAAAGAGAAATTTTGTTTCAAAAATAGTTTTGACATGGCACTTAAACGTTTGGAAGTTGTTGAGCGTAAGCTGAAAAAAGATGAGGAGTTAGCAAAATGGTATAATGAGAAAATACAAGAATATATTTCTAAAGGTTATGCTAGAAAACTTTCTTACGAAGATATAATGAAGCCGATCGATCAAAATGAACGCCTTTGGTACTTGCCACATTTTTGTATCGCTAACCCAAATAAGGGTAACAAACGTCGCCTCGTATTTGATGCAGCTGCCGTTGTAAATGGTGAATCATTTAATTCAAGAATATTGAAGGGTCCAAATAAATACCAGCCCAAGCCGCTTTTATCAATTTTATTCAGATTTCGACAATTTAAAGTGGGTGTATGTGCGGATATCAGGGAAATGTTCCATCGTGTCAAAATAAGAGAACAGGATCAGAACGCTCAGAGATTTTTATGGAGAAATGGTGACACCTCTGAGCCACCAGACATTTACGTTATGCAAGCCATGATTTTTGGTTCGGCTAGCTCACCATGTTCTGCTCAGTTTATAAAAAATTTAAATGCCAAGGTTTATGAGGGTACTTACCCAAGGGCATATAAAGCTATAGTCGACTGTCACTACGTTGACGACTACGTAGATAGTTTTGACGACATCGATGAAGCAATATCGGTTACAACGCAAGTTGTTAACATACACAAGCAAGCAAATTTCGAGCTGAGGTGCTTCGTGTCTAATTCAAACGAATTTCTTAATGCAATTGCTAATGATGAGTCAAAAAATAACGAAGTAAATATAACGAACTTATGTAGAGGCGAAACAGCTACCGAAAAGATTCTCGGGTTATATTGGGCTCCAACAGAGGACGCTTTCTGTTTCGTTTTGAAATTTAATAGGGTTCCAGAATCTGTTCTGAATGGCCAACGCAGACCAACTAAGAGTTAAGTTTTAAGCATAACAATGTCGATTTTCGACCCATTTGGATTTTTGGCCAATATGGTAATTAAATCAAAAATTTTATTACAAGAGCTGTGGAAATTCAACATTGATTGGAATTCACCAATACCGGAAACAGTATACAAGAAATGGTACGAGTGGTATCAAGAACTCCGAAACGTCCAGTATGTCAAAGTGCCCAGGTGCTACGGAACTAACTTTGGCAGGGCTGACGCGTATATTGACTTGCACGTTTTCGTTGACGCAAGCGAGGTGGCATATGCAGCTGTAAGCTATTGGAGAATTTATAGCGCCGGTGAAGTCAGTGTTGCATTTGTTGCCGGGAAGTCAAAGTGTGCCCCAATAAAACCGCTATCGATTCCTAGGTTAAAGCTTCAGGCAGCTGTTCTTGGTGTAAGACTTAAAGAGGCAGTTATCTCCAGTCATGAAATCACAATACGAAAGGTAATATTTTGGTCCGACTCTAGGACTGTGATCAAATGGATCCATTCTGACTGCCGTATTTACAGACAGTTCGTATCTCATCGAATTTCCGAGATACTTGAAAGCTCAACAATGGAACAGTGGAGGTGGGTTCCAGGTTCACAAAACCCTGCCGACGATGCGACTAGGGACAAACAGTTTTTTGGAAATTCTAATTTACGTTGGCTGAATGGACCGAATTTTTTAAAGCTTGATGAAACCCATTGGCCAATACTAACAGAGGGTATTGAAAAGGAAGAACGGGATTGTGAGATAAGATCTAAATTTGTAACGGCAATCACAACAGCAGGTACACTTATACCATATAACTGTAGATCTAGATATTACACCTTGTTAAGAGTTGGATGCTGGTTTATTCGTGCTGTGAATATTTTTAAGGGGTTTGTCTCGCATCGGAAAAAATATGATTTAAATTATCCTATTCATATAACAGTTAAGGAAATAGAGGAGGCAGAAATTTATTGGTGCTCCATTGCTCAGCAAGAGGAATTTTCAAAAGAGTTGGTTTCCTTGAAACTTCATATAGCCGTATCTAATAAAAGCCCTATATACAATTTGACGCCATTTTTGGGCGAAGACGGATTAATAAGAATTTCAGGTCGGATAAACAATGCTAGCTGTGTTACACAAATGACAAAAAACCCTATTATTATGCCAAAAAACCACATTATAACAAGATTAATTGCAAAACAGTTTCATGAAGATTTCAGGCACCAAAATCAGGAGTCAATAGTTGCGGCAATACGCACAAAATTTTGGATACCGAGTATACGGCAAGTGGTTAAATCAGTCAAAAGGCAATGTCAGGAATGTATGAACAGGAACGCTATTCCTAAGCCACCTCTAATGGGACAACACCCAGTCGATAGGCTCACACCCTATGTGAGGCCGTTTACGTATACTGGTATCGACTATGTCGGACCTTTTATGGTTTCTATTGGCCGCCGAAGTGAAAAGAGGTGGGTAGCACTTTTTACTTGCCTAACTATTAGAGCTATACATCTAGAAATCGCGAGAGATCTATCCACTGATGCTGCCATCCTGTGTATAAAAAACTTCATCAACCGAAGAGGAGTGCCATTACGTATTAGGAGCGATAGAGGGACTAATTTTATTGGTGCGAGCAAAGAAAATTTCGTGATTGATGAGGTGAAATTGGCAGATGAGTGCACAAAACGTGGTATAGAATGGATATTTAATACTCCAGGAAATCCTTCCGCTGGTGGCGCATGGGAGCGCATGGTTCGCAGTGTAAAAAAAGTTTTGGCGTTTACGCTGAAGGAGAAATCCCCGCAAATTGAAACGTTTAATTGTCTATTGGTTGAAGCGGAAAATTTGATAAATTCCCGTCCTTTAACTCATGTCCCAGTTGAGAGCTCCGAGTGTGAGCCTTTGACACCAAACCACTTTTTGCTTGGTTGTCCGAATATAGTGCAAACTCCGGCTGTGTTGGAGAAGGTCGTCCTTAGAAAGCAGTGGCATATTGTACAACAATTGAAGCAGACATTTTGGAAACGGTGGATTCTTGAGTATCTCCCTGATTTAACGAGACGCACCAAATGGTATAAGCAGGTAAAACCAATTGAAGTTGGAGATGTGGTGATCATTTGTGACGACAATGAGACGCGTGGCGAGTGGAAAAAAGGGATAGTTGAGGAGGTTATAGTAGCAGGTGATGGTCAGGTACGTTCGGCATTGGTGAGGACTTCGATTGGGAAACTACGTCGTCCGGCGTGTAAGTTAGCAGTCCTCGATGTGAGTGGTGAGACTAATTGATTGTCTCACGGGTGGCGGGATGTTGTGAATTTATTTGAACTAACGGCTACGGATTCAAACAATCTATTTTGTCATGTATTTTATTGCTTGAATATGTAAATCAACTCTGATACTTAATATTTTACTGTATAAATCAACTCTGACACTTGGTACTTTGTTCTGGTTTATACTCGGTACTGAAATAATCTTGGTCTTACGCCACAATTTGAACGATAGAAAACCGTAATTCCAGAACAGAAGCCAAGCCCGAAAGAATTGAGTAAGTTTTATTTTCTTTTTCATATGTATAATTATTACCTTTTTTTTTATTATAATAATATTTGTGAAATTATCATTTAGATAATAAAACCAAACAACTGCTGACATTTGAAAAGTTTGCGTTTTATTATAATTCAAAGCTACCGCCGTAGCACGCCATTTTAAATTGCTGATGCAATAAGTTTTTAAGTTACAGCCGTAACACGTTTTAAATTGCTGCCGCAATATCCAATGTTGCTTATTAACACACAAGCAAACGACCGCAAATGCTGCTTCATCTGTACTCGTGGATGGTATAAATATTGAGGTATCGAATGGTCTTGATGTTCTTGGAATGAAGATACAGTGTGACGTTCGCTGGACTGAACACATTTTTCATGTCTCCAAAGAAGCATTCAAGTGCCCCGGGTTTTTGAAACGATGTTAGATGTGCTTCATCCGACCTCCTTACTATTTATACCACCTACATCCGACCGAAAATGGAATACAACTCTCATGTTTGCGCCGGTGCCTCAAAGTCTATTTTGGGGATACTCAACCGTGTTTGCAGGAGACGGCGAATAAGCTTATCGGTGATAGTAGGGTATCCAACTCTATTGACTCCAGGGATGATTAATTTTGCTGAATCAATCTAAACACTTCATGGAAAAATTGTACCATCACTGTTTTATCCAGAACCTACCCGCTATATATATTTTTTTAAAAGCAAAATCTTATAATTTTTCCCCAAAACTTACATGTTTGATTCTTACGTTTCTAGCTTTTTGCTCTTGTTCACCGGGAAATTGAATATATCTTCTTCAGAAGGTTGAATTTGTCTATCAATTTGGACGCAAACACAGCCATGATACACAAATTTACAAAATTTCTTTTTTCACTGCTCTTTTTCTTTTGATCATAGTTTATTAGTCAATGTCATAAGACAGACCTTTGAGGAGAAGAAGTATTGCTCAGCTCTATTCATTGACATTTCTCAAGCTTTTGATAAAGTGTGGCACGAGGGCTTGATACACAAAATAAAGTTGAACTTGCCTGCAAATACACACAAGCTTCTGGAAAGATACTTATGTGGGCGGAAGTTTGTTATCCGAGAAGGCGACTTTGTAAGCCCAACTCAGCCAATCGAGGCAGGAGTTCCCCAAGGCAGCATACTGGGGCCTACTTTATACTTGATTTACACCTCTGACATGCCAACGACACCCGGAATCCACACTTCAACTTTTGCAGACGATACAGCATTCTGCAGCGTACATGAAAACCATCAAGTAGCTTCGCGAAATTTGCAGGAGTATATTTCAATATTAGAGAGTTAAGTCTTTGGAAAATTAAAGTTAATGAACAAAAGTGTACTCACGTTACATTCACGCTGCGTAAACAAACATGTTCAGCCATCCAAAACAACAATTCACCTATTCCGCAGCAAAATGAAGTCAAGTACCTTGGTATTCATCTCGACCGTAGGTTAATGTGGAAGTCTCACATAGATGCGAGAGTTACTGAGTTAAAGTTAAAAGCAGTTCAACTGAATTGGCTTATGGGCAGAAATTCGACATTGAAGCTAGATTGCAAACTTTTATTATACAACGCTATTCTAAAGCCTATATGGTGCTATGGAATTCAACTATGGGGCACCGCCTCCACTTCAAACGTTGAAAAAATTCAAAGGCGACAAAACAAAATTCTTCGAACAATTACCGCAGCTCCATGGTACGTAAAAAACTCACGAATTCATAAGGATCTCTGTGTTCCTCTTGTAAAAGACGAATTTTCAAAGTACGCAACAAGGTATATCAATAAATTGGAACTTCATCCAAATCGTCTTGCACGCAATATACTTAATTTTGAAGGCCACTCTCGGTTGAGAAGGAGGGATACCCTTGACACCATCAGAACGTTAAATAGGTGATTTTACCGATATTGACCGTGCAAAATAAAACATTTTTGTCTAGCATTGGCTGAACTTAATTAGTTTTATGTATTTAGTTTTAAGATTTGAACACTTATTGTTAGTTCACTTTGTGAAGATTCAATAAACAAATGAATGAAAAAAAAATAGTTTATTAGCTTCCAAAATATTCCAAACCTTCCAAATATTTCTAATTTTTTTCCAAATTATCGACCGTTTACTTTCCATTCGACAATCATTTTGTCTCTCTTTTTCCTTTATAAAACTGCCTAATTCAAACGAATTTCTTAATGCAATTGCTAATGATGAGTCAAAAAATAACGAAGTAAATATAACGAACTTATGTAGAGGCGAAACAGCTACCGAAAAGATTCTCGGGTTATATTGGGCTCCAACAGAGGACGCTTTCTGTTTCGTTTTGAAATTTAATAGGGTTCCAGAATCTGTTCTGAATGGCCAACGCAGACCAACTAAGAGTTAAGTTTTAAGCATAACAATGTCGATTTTCGACCCATTTGGATTTTTGGCCAATATGGTAATTAAATCAAAAATTTTATTACAAGAGCTGTGGAAATTCAACATTGATTGGAATTCACCAATACCGGAAACAGTATACAAGAAATGGTACGAGTGGTATCAAGAACTCCGAAACGTCCAGTATGTCAAAGTGCCCAGGTGCTACGGAACTAACTTTGGCAGGGCTGACGCGTATATTGACTTGCACGTTTTCGTTGACGCAAGCGAGGTGGCATATGCAGCTGTAAGCTATTGGAGAATTTATAGCGCCGGTGAAGTCAGTGTTGCATTTGTTGCCGGGAAGTCAAAGTGTGCCCCAATAAAACCGCTATCGATTCCTAGGTTAAAGCTTCAGGCAGCTGTTCTTGGTGTAAGACTTAAAGAGGCAGTTATCTCCAGTCATGAAATCACAATACGAAAGGTAATATTTTGGTCCGACTCTAGGACTGTGATCAAATGGATCCATTCTGACTGCCGTATTTACAGACAGTTCGTATCTCATCGAATTTCCGAGATACTTGAAAGCTCAACAATGGAACAGTGGAGGTGGGTTCCAGGTTCACAAAACCCTGCCGACGATGCGACTAGGGACAAACAGTTTTTTGGAAATTCTAATTTACGTTGGCTGAATGGACCGAATTTTTTAAAGCTTGATGAAACCCATTGGCCAATACTAACAGAGGGTATTGAAAAGGAAGAACGGGATTGTGAGATAAGATCTAAATTTGTAACGGCAATCACAACAGCAGGTACACTTATACCATATAACTGTAGATCTAGATATTACACCTTGTTAAGAGTTGGATGCTGGTTTATTCGTGCTGTGAATATTTTTAAGGGGTTTGTCTCGCATCGGAAAAAATATGATTTAAATTATCCTATTCATATAACAGTTAAGGAAATAGAGGAGGCAGAAATTTATTGGTGCTCCATTGCTCAGCAAGAGGAATTTTCAAAAGAGTTGGTTTCCTTGAAACTTCATATAGCCGTATCTAATAAAAGCCCTATATACAATTTGACGCCATTTTTGGGCGAAGACGGATTAATAAGAATTTCAGGTCGGATAAACAATGCTAGCTGTGTTACACAAATGACAAAAAACCCTATTATTATGCCAAAAAACCACATTATAACAAGATTAATTGCAAAACAGTTTCATGAAGATTTCAGGCACCAAAATCAGGAGTCAATAGTTGCGGCAATACGCACAAAATTTTGGATACCGAGTATACGGCAAGTGGTTAAATCAGTCAAAAGGCAATGTCAGGAATGTATGAACAGGAACGCTATTCCTAAGCCACCTCTAATGGGACAACACCCAGTCGATAGGCTCACACCCTATGTGAGGCCGTTTACGTATACTGGTATCGACTATGTCGGACCTTTTATGGTTTCTATTGGCCGCCGAAGTGAAAAGAGGTGGGTAGCACTTTTTACTTGCCTAACTATTAGAGCTATACATCTAGAAATCGCGAGAGATCTATCCACTGATGCTGCCATCCTGTGTATAAAAAACTTCATCAACCGAAGAGGAGTGCCATTACGTATTAGGAGCGATAGAGGGACTAATTTTATTGGTGCGAGCAAAGAAAATTTCGTGATTGATGAGGTGAAATTGGCAGATGAGTGCACAAAACGTGGTATAGAATGGATATTTAATACTCCAGGAAATCCTTCCGCTGGTGGCGCATGGGAGCGCATGGTTCGCAGTGTAAAAAAAGTTTTGGCGTTTACGCTGAAGGAGAAATCCCCGCAAATTGAAACGTTTAATTGTCTATTGGTTGAAGCGGAAAATTTGATAAATTCCCGTCCTTTAACTCATGTCCCAGTTGAGAGCTCCGAGTGTGAGCCTTTGACACCAAACCACTTTTTGCTTGGTTGTCCGAATATAGTGCAAACTCCGGCTGTGTTGGAGAAGGTCGTCCTTAGAAAGCAGTGGCATATTGTACAACAATTGAAGCAGACATTTTGGAAACGGTGGATTCTTGAGTATCTCCCTGATTTAACGAGACGCACCAAATGGTATAAGCAGGTAAAACCAATTGAAGTTGGAGATGTGGTGATCATTTGTGACGACAATGAGACGCGTGGCGAGTGGAAAAAAGGGATAGTTGAGGAGGTTATAGTAGCAGGTGATGGTCAGGTACGTTCGGCATTGGTGAGGACTTCGATTGGGAAACTACGTCGTCCGGCGTGTAAGTTAGCAGTCCTCGATGTGAGTGGTGAGACTAATTGATTGTCTCACGGGTGGCGGGATGTTGTGAATTTATTTGAACTAACGGCTACGGATTCAAACAATCTATTTTGTCATGTATTTTATTGCTTGAATATGTAAATCAACTCTGATACTTAATATTTTACTGTATAAATCAACTCTGACACTTGGTACTTTGTTCTGGTTTATACTCGGTACTGAAATAATCTTGGTCTTACGCCACAATTTGAACGATAGAAAACCGTAATTCCAGAACAGAAGCCAAGCCCGAAAGAATTGAGTAAGTTTTATTTTCTTTTTCATATGTATAATTATTACCTTTTTTTTTATTATAATAATATTTGTGAAATTATCATTTAGATAATAAAACCAAACAACTGCTGACATTTGAAAAGTTTGCGTTTTATTATAATTCAAAGCTACCGCCGTAGCACGCCATTTTAAATTGCTGATGCAATAAGTTTTTAAGTTACAGCCGTAACACGTTTTAAATTGCTGCCGCAATATCCAATGTTGCTTATTAACACACAAGCAAACGACCGCAAATGCTGCTTCATCTGTACTCGTGGATGGTATAAATATTGAGGTATCGAATGGTCTTGATGTTCTTGGAATGAAGATACAGTGTGACGTTCGCTGGACTGAACACATTTTTCATGTCTCCAAAGAAGCATTCAAGTGCCCCGGGTTTTTGAAACGATGTTAGATGTGCTTCATCCGACCTCCTTACTATTTATACCACCTACATCCGACCGAAAATGGAATACAACTCTCATGTTTGCGCCGGTGCCTCAAAGTCTATTTTGGGGATACTCAACCGTGTTTGCAGGAGACGGCGAATAAGCTTATCGGTGATAGTAGGGTATCCAACTCTATTGACTCCAGGGATGATTAATTTTGCTGAATCAATCTAAACACTTCATGGAAAAATTGTACCATCACTGTTTTATCCAGAACCTACCCGCTATATATATTTTTTTAAAAGCAAAATCTTATAATTTTTCCCCAAAACTTACATGTTTGATTCTTACGTTTCTAGCTTTTTGCTCTTGTTCACCGGGAAATTGAATATATCTTCTTCAGAAGGTTGAATTTGTCTATCAATTTGGACGCAAACACAGCCATGATACACAAATTTACAAAATTTCTTTTTTCACTGCTCTTTTTCTTTTGATCATAGTTTATTAGTCAATGTCATAAGACAGACCTTTGAGGAGAAGAAGTATTGCTCAGCTCTATTCATTGACATTTCTCAAGCTTTTGATAAAGTGTGGCACGAGGGCTTGATACACAAAATAAAGTTGAACTTGCCTGCAAATACACACAAGCTTCTGGAAAGATACTTATGTGGGCGGAAGTTTGTTATCCGAGAAGGCGACTTTGTAAGCCCAACTCAGCCAATCGAGGCAGGAGTTCCCCAAGGCAGCATACTGGGGCCTACTTTATACTTGATTTACACCTCTGACATGCCAACGACACCCGGAATCCACACTTCAACTTTTGCAGACGATACAGCATTCTGCAGCGTACATGAAAACCATCAAGTAGCTTCGCGAAATTTGCAGGAGTATATTTCAATATTAGAGAGTTAAGTCTTTGGAAAATTAAAGTTAATGAACAAAAGTGTACTCACGTTACATTCACGCTGCGTAAACAAACATGTTCAGCCATCCAAAACAACAATTCACCTATTCCGCAGCAAAATGAAGTCAAGTACCTTGGTATTCATCTCGACCGTAGGTTAATGTGGAAGTCTCACATAGATGCGAGAGTTACTGAGTTAAAGTTAAAAGCAGTTCAACTGAATTGGCTTATGGGCAGAAATTCGACATTGAAGCTAGATTGCAAACTTTTATTATACAACGCTATTCTAAAGCCTATATGGTGCTATGGAATTCAACTATGGGGCACCGCCTCCACTTCAAACGTTGAAAAAATTCAAAGGCGACAAAACAAAATTCTTCGAACAATTACCGCAGCTCCATGGTACGTAAAAAACTCACGAATTCATAAGGATCTCTGTGTTCCTCTTGTAAAAGACGAATTTTCAAAGTACGCAACAAGGTATATCAATAAATTGGAACTTCATCCAAATCGTCTTGCACGCAATATACTTAATTTTGAAGGCCACTCTCGGTTGAGAAGGAGGGATACCCTTGACACCATCAGAACGTTAAATAGGTGATTTTACCGATATTGACCGTGCAAAATAAAACATTTTTGTCTAGCATTGGCTGAACTTAATTAGTTTTATGTATTTAGTTTTAAGATTTGAACACTTATTGTTAGTTCACTTTGTGAAGATTCAATAAACAAATGAATGAAAAAAAAATAGTTTATTAGCTTCCAAAATATTCCAAACCTTCCAAATATTTCTAATTTTTTTCCAAATTATCGACCGTTTACTTTCCATTCGACAATCATTTTGTCTCTCTTTTTCCTTTATAAAACTGCCTATTCCCGAATAACGTATTTTAAAGTCAGAAAAAATAACTGTGCACTGCTTTGGCCTTGAGTTGAATTTTATTTTCCTTTTCTATTAATGCACTTGCCACACATTTAAACCAAGTAAAATAGAAACCTATCTATCTTCAAAACACGCCTAGGAATGTAAAGAAAACTAATGAATTCAAATTTAACTTCTTTCTCTCTCTTGATTCGGAAAAACATCTCTGCTTGGTGAATTGGTACCACCTTTTTATTAATCGGCAATGCCGTGATGATAGTAAGGTCGATAAAACAAATCAGTTTTGACAGAACGTAGAACAATAAACATAAGAAACATTGTAAGCAGCAAAATAATAATTTGTAAAAAACGAAACTATACCGTAATAGGTAGAGTTCTTTTTTGCATCATGTGTGCACGTGTTTTTTTTTATTATTTTATTTTTTTTTTTTTTTTTTTTTGTTTTTTCTCTATTATTATTAATTTCTTTTTATTTTCCTCTTATGTATTTTATTGTCTTACGGTGTGCGCGGTGTTGAACTAATTTTTATTATTCTGAGCAGTGTCGAAGGTATATACACTGGGCACTGATCAGTTTTAACTAATTTAATTTCAACACAATGCTGTGATAACGTTTGTTTTGGTCGTTCCGTGTGTTCACAAATTTACTTCCACCTTTATCCTCATAATCTATTTTCTTCAAGTACAATGCACTGCATATGTGTTCACAAATTTACTTCCACCTTTATCCTCATAATCTATTTTCTTCAAGTACAATGCACTGCATATGTAGGGGCTATCCCCTGAGTACTGGTCCAAGATAAAAAATAATAATAATAAAAAATTATTTTGAAATCGTGGCGGAAAACAAACATATAAACATTGGACTAAAACTGGATAAAAAACAGGTATGTATATAAACAATGAAATAAAACTATGAGGCTGATTCGTTCTTTAAAATACACAGATATTTGCAACGCAGATGGCGTAAATAGTGTTTCACAACCAACCCCTTTGTTAACATTCTGTGCCGCAACAGGGTATGGGATCCCTAGACAGTGCGTCGGCTACCACGTTTAGTTTGCTCCTCCAGCGTATATCCTAACACCACTATGGCATCCAAGTACGCAAAAGCATGGTGTTCCATTTCGGCACCAATTATCTTATCTAGAGCCCTTTGGAAAGTTGCGGGGGCTGATGTAAGGCCAAAAGGCATCGCTTTCCACTGGAATAGTCCTTTACCCGCCACCGTAAATACGGTATACTCCCGATCTTCCTTTGCCATCGGGATCAGCCAATAACCTTTTTTAAAGTCAATGCTGCTAAAGTATATGGCATTGCGCAGACGCTCCAAAATGGCGTTTATCCTTGGCACGAGATATGCATCGGGCACTGTTTTGGCGTTAAGTTGCCTGTAATCTATATAGAGCCGCAGGATACCATTTTTCTTTGATACCATCACGATTGGGACACTGTAAGCACTGCTGGAGAGCTTAATGCACTCGTTCTTAAGCAGCTCGTCGACTTCCTCGTTTATGCGTCTTTGAATTTCGGGATTGCGCTGTGCGTATCTTTGACTAACCGGTCTATCATCCCTCAATATTATTCTATGCTTAGCTATGGTTGTTGGTCCTCTTATGCTCTCAAAATTTTCCAGTTCCTCCACAACGCAACTCGCAACCCATCGCTCTCAGAAAATCCAGCGCCAGCAATACCTCGTCTAACAAATGAGGGAGGACTCCCAACTCTAGGTGGGAACATTTGCTGCCCATTCATACTTGAACCCTGACTGCTTTGTTCACCTTCACCGCCACCCCGTTCGCCAATTTCAATTGACTTTCCACTGGAAAAACGTCGTTTCTCATCTCCTCTGCTAGAACTGCACTGATATAACTCTTTGAGGCTTTGGTGGCCCATCTGTGTTTGTTATTTAGCTGCACCTGGGCCGGGTTTTGGTATGGCTAAATAGTGCTTCTCGTTTGGGACTTACTTCTGAGGGACTGCTGCCTGCCCTCGTTCCTGGCGTTTCCCGCCCCCGATCGACAGCACTCACGAGTTCTGACACCACTTATTTATTTATTCATTTATTTTATTTATTATATCCCTACATAACAAGACTTAGTCTTATAATTACAATGCAGGGCTGTATAATGTACAATAAAATCGCCAAAATAACTTATCATTAATTACAATTAACATTAAAAACAAAAACATAATTTAACTCATTTTTATTAATAGAGTAAAACATGCATATTTAGATATTTGTGAAACATTTAAGACATCTAGTCAAAATAATCGAAAAGAAAGTTTTTAAAATGTGTTGCATTGCTATTAGTTTGTTGATGCTGTGGAAGAGCATTCCAAAGACGAATAGCATGCAGAAAGAACTGCCATTCGGAAACAAGGCACTGATACTTGGGAATTATTATTTTTTTACCCCTTAAAGATCGAGCAAATCTAATTTTTTCAAATAAATATTTTGGTTTTTGGATGTGTATTACTTTGTGGAGAAAGATTAATGTTCTTATCTTTAAGAGATTCTCAAATTTTACACCATATACTGTTTTGGCATATAACGCAACATGGTCGCGGCTCTTGAGATTATAAATGTATCTTACTATGTTATTGAATAAAACTTCAAGTTTCCTCTTACTAGCACTATCACAATTAGAAAACAATTCACAGGCATATATGACACATGGTATCAAGTAAGTTTTAGCCAGTAACATTCTTACTTTCACAGGTGTAAAATATTGAACAGTCCATAGCGTCCTTAATTTTACATACGATTTAGCCACCAGCGCATTAACATGATCAGTCCATGTTAAATTATTATTAAAAATAACTCCTAAATTTTTTGCAGAGTTTACTACTTGAATATTTTGTCCACTGACTGCAATATCAACTTCTATACGAGGACGAATAGTTTTTTTGTGGATCACCAGACATTTAGATTTTTTAGGATTCATCTGTAATCGATTTGCAGATGCCCACATATAAATATTGTTTAAATCATAATTAATTTTGTTTATGCTTTCGCTGATGCATTCAGCTGGGCTACTGAGCTATAGCTGCACATCATCTGCATACATGTGGACATTGCAATGTTTTAAAGTATTAGGCAAGTCATTGGCGTAAATTGAAAATAGCAGAGGTCCCAAGATTGAACCTTGAGGAACACCTTTCTCAAGCTCAACTGGGTTGGAAACGGCATTGTTCACACACACTGACTGTGTACGATCTGTTATATACGACAATATAAGTTGTGCGGCTGTAGACGAAAAGTTAAACGAAGATCTAAGCTTGTTATAGAGAATTTGATGGTTAACTGTGTCAAATGCTTTTGTATGATCAAGTAGTATTAATATATTAATTTTCCCGTCATCTAGTTCACGCCTAATGCTTTCTGTGACATCCACTAAGGCAGTTACACAACTGTGGTTTGGTCGGAAACCTGATTGTTTGTCAGACATCAATTTATTACTCTGAATATAATGGCTTATCTGGAGGTGCAATATTTTCTCCAATGCTTTAGAAAGGTAGCTTAAAATAGCTATTGGCCGATATTCATTGTTAGTTTTCGGAACTGGAATTATTTTTGCATGTTTCCATTTGAGTGGAAAATAGCTTGTGGTTATGATTGTGTTAAAGAAATATGTAATATATGGCAGAAGAGCAGGTAAGATTATTCGTATAAACCGGGGATGTATATTGCCAAAACCTATAGCATTTGATTTTATCTGCGCAAAACTTGATAGAACGTCAAGCTGAGTGATACACTTGAAACCAAACATACTAAATTGGCCTCTATTAAAATTATTCATACCCGAATTATTATAATCTGAAGTGCCACTTCCTGACGGTATGTTAGCAAAAGTGTTGTTGAGTTCATTAACATCAACAGAACAGTCTACAGCAGTATTTGACTCACCAATACCAATTTCCCTAATAGTTTTCCAGGACCGTTTGGATTCAAGAGCAGTACCAAACCTGTCAGAATAATATTTAGTTTTGGCCAATTTTATCAATCTATTTGCATCCCTCCTAGCTGAACGGAAACTAAGCAATAAATTATTTGTTCGAAAACGCTTCCACCGTGAATACGCTAAATCTCTACGTCGGATAGACTCTTGGATCGCGGAATTAAACCACGGTCTCCTTGTTGCTGTTATAGTCTTAGACCTCATGGGTACTGTATCATCAAAGAGTTTTAGGATGTTATCTTCAAGAAACGAAAGCTGATAATCAACTGATATCATGTTGTAGATACAGCTCCAGTTCACTTGTAGAAAGTTTTCATTAAGTGTATGAAAATCTATATTTTTAAAATCACGAAAAGAATATGTTTGCTTCCTATTTCCAGGCTCAAAATCATATGCCGCATACACAATATCATGCTTAGAAAAACACGAGGCAGAAATTTGATCATAACGTATTATCTTTGTAGCATTTGTTATAAAAATAAGATCTAAAAGAGTGCTATTATTCTCTGTATAGTGTGTAGGAAACGTTGTGTTCACTGGAATGAGGCCAATAGTAGCCATTTCATCTTTAAATGCTGATTCTACAAAAAGGTTAGAATTAAAATCACCTGCAATAATAACATCATTGTACCGTGTCCCTATAGTTTCAATACTAGTCATAAAATCACTGTAGTCAACAGTACTGTTAGGTCTATACACACAACCAATCAAAGCCTTTCTACCAAAAGATGAAATTTCAACAAAAATTGACTCAATGCTATCACCTGCACCACTTTTAGCGCGGAACTTGCAAGTTATGTGATTTTTAACATATATGGCAACGCCTCCACCTCTCCCAAATGTACGGTCCGACCTAAATATTTTGTACCTGGATAAAGATATAAGCCCATCCGAAATTGAGTTATCTAGCCACGTCTCAGAAATACATATAATGTCAACGTTAGAATTCTCAAATGTCCATCTAAATTCATCAATCTTAGGCCTTAAACTCTGGGCATTTAAATGACATATTTTAAGACCTCTTTCCTGTACGGCTAGTATTTTCACAATGCTACGCGTTATATAATTGGAACTCTCCTCGTAGTTTGTACTATTCATCAACACAAAATATTAAGTAATTTAAAAATTTACCTAATCGCAACGCAACATTTTTTAAAAGTAATGATGATAAAAATAGAGTGACTTTGCAATACTGAGTAATTATAAAAGTTTCATGATTCCTAATGTTTTTCGATTTATGATAGTCAATAATAATATGCCACAAGCGACAGAAATGTTCATAAGAATATACAAAATTTAATATTAGTGTAATAGAATTTAACATTGAAATAAAAAGTAATAATATATGAGTGTTCCAAATAGCAAGGTTCAAAAACAAAAACAATAATACATAGTACTGAAATACAATATCACGTTGGTACATTAACATTAGATGAACTAGATGGTTGTACAATATTATGTCCACGAAAAAGCTTTTGTAACTCATCAATGCTCGCAACACGTACTGGCTCATCTGAGTTTATTCGCTTTACATATACTAGTCCCCTATACGTATATGCAGTTTGCAGTATTTTTTTCTTCTTCAGTGTATTTGCTTCTCTGAGAATTTTATAGTTACCATTTGTTAGGTTTTCATTAATATAAAAGTATCGTTCTCTTGTACCGTCTGCTTCAAACCTAATTAAGTCCAAAGTTAAATATCTACGTTCTCTTTTAAATACCTTTAACGCTTTTAGAATAAAGTTTTTATCATAAGGTGTCAGTAATCTTACAATAACAACACCATCGATAGAATAATGATTACTTTTATTATTTTTGCTTTGCAATCGATGAATAAACTGCACTTCTGGCGTGGTAATTTTAAGAAAACTGCAGATCTCGTTGAATAAACTATGCAAGTTTTCACCAGGTTGAAACGGAATTCCATTAATACGTAGGTCACTTGCGATAATTGAATTAGAATGTTTTGATGATTGTATTTTTAATCTTTTTATTTGCGCTTTCATATCAGTGAATACAACTGCTTCTGCTTCAAGTTTTGCGACTCTTTCAATTACACCACTTAGATCTCTTTGCATTTTTTTAAATGTAATATCGATCTCAGTTAAAAGTCGCTCTTCAGCTTCTTTAACAGTTGCCTTAATGTCTTCACCTAGTCTGGACTCCCCTTCCCTTAATAGAAGTCCAAATTGTGAGATTTGGCGATTCATAACCTCAGTTAATTTTAATATTTTGGTGTCCATTCCACACTCCCAACAGAATAGCATGCTAGGGTTCCGGCAAAATGCGTACTCCCACCACTTGACGCATGTGCTCTTTTCTTCGCTGTGCTGGCCTGTTGTCGCGCCGGTCAAGGACCTCTGGGTGTGAGGCGCGAATGAGCTCATAGCCTTCAGCCATCTTTATCAGCTCGCCTAGCGTGCTAAAATCTCGGCGGCGAATGCATAATTGGCATTCAACCAGACTATTCCGATTGAATTCTTTCCACCTTCGTAACGAAACGACCACTTCCTTACCGTGTCTATTACCGTAGCGTATGGTACCCCTGAATTATACCGTGGGTCTGAGGTCGTCTGATCGCTCTGTCTGAAATTTACATTTGGGTACAAAAGGTGGCCTGTTGCCCATTACGGATGTTGTAGGCTGTTGGTTAGGATACGTCAGATTGGTACCACCTTTTTATTAATCGGCAATGCCGTGATGATAGTAAGGTCGATAAAACAAATCAGTTTTGACAGAACGTAGAACAATAAACATAAGAAACATTGTAAGCAGCAAAATAATAATTTGTAAAAAACGAAACTATACCGTAATAGGTAGAGTTCTTTTTTGCATCATGTGTGCACGTGTTTTTTTTTATTATTTTATTTTTTTTTTTTTTTTTTTGTTTTTTCTCTATTATTATTAATTTCTTTTTATTTTCCTCTTATGTATTTTATTGTCTTACGGTGTGCGCGGTGTTGAACTAATTTTTATTATTCTGAGCAGTGTCGAAGGTATATACACTGGGCACTGATCAGTTTTAACTAATTTAATTTCAACACAATGCTGTGATAACGTTTGTTTTGGTCGTTCCGTGTGTTCACAAATTTACTTCCACCTTTATCCTCATAATCTATTTTCTTCAAGTACAATGCACTGCATATGTGTTCACAAATTTAATTCCACCTTTATCCTCATAATCTATTTTCTTCAAGTACAATGCACTGCATATGTAGGGGCTATCCCCTGAGTACTGGTCCAAGATAAAAAATAATAATAATAAAAAATTATTTTGAAATCGTGGCGGAAAACAAACATATAAACATTGGACTAAAACTGGATAAAAAACAGGTATGTATATAAACAATGAAATAAAACTATGAGGCTGATTCGTTCTTTAAAATACACAGATATTTGCAACGCAGATGGCGTAAATAGTGTTTCACAACCAACCCCTTTGTTAACATTCTGTGCCGCAACAGGGTATGGGATCCCTAGACAGTGCGTCGGCTACCACGTTTAGTTTGCTCCTCCAGCGTATATCCTAACACCACTATGGCATCCAAGTACGCAAAAGCATGGTGTTCCATTTCGGCACCAATTATCTTATCTAGAGCCCTTTGGAAAGTTGCGGGGGCTGATGTAAGGCCAAAAGGCATCGCTTTCCACTGGAATAGTCCTTTACCCGCCACCGTAAATACGGTATACTCCCGATCTTCCTTTGCCATCGGGATCAGCCAATAACCTTTTTTAAAGTCAATGCTGCTAAAGTATATGGCATTGCGCAGACGCTCCAAAATGGCGTTTATCCTTGGCACGAGATATGCATCGGGCACTGTTTTGGCGTTAAGTTGCCTGTAATCTATATAGAGCCGCAGGATACCATTTTTCTTTGATACCATCACGATTGGGACACTGTAAGCACTGCTGGAGAGCTTAATGCACTCGTTCTTAAGCAGCTCGTCGACTTCCTCGTTTATGCGTCTTTGAATTTCGGGATTGCGCTGTGCGTATCTTTGACTAACCGGTCTATCATCCCTCAATATTATTCTATGCTTAGCTATGGTTGTTGGTCCTCTTATGCTCTCAAAATTTTCCAGTTCCTCCTTCAAGAAGTGTTTAATAGCCTCTTCCTCTACCTGGCTCCTATGCTCCTCTCCACCTTTTGGTGATTGTTTAGCTGACATTATCCGATAGGGTATCGGGTCCAACTTGATATGTTGGTCACCACAACGCAACTCGCAACCCATCGCTCTCAGAAAATCCAGCGCCAGCAATACCTCGTCTAACAAATGAGGGAGGACTCCCAACTCTAGGTGGGAACATTTGCTGCCCATTCATACTTGAACCCTGACTGCTTTGTTCACCTTCACCGCCACCCCGTTCGCCAATTTCAATTGACTTTCCACTGGAAAAACGTCGTTTCTCATCTCCTCTGCTAGAACTGCACTGATATAACTCTTTGAGGCTTTGGTGGCCCATCTGTGTTTGTTATTTAGCTGCACCTGGGCCGGGTTTTGGTATGGCTAAATAGTGCTTCTCGTTTGGGACTTACTTCTGAGGGACTGCTGCCTGCCCTCGTTCCTGGCGTTTCCCGCCCCCGATCGACAGCACTCACGAGTTCTGACACCACTTATTTATTTATTTATTTATTTTATTTATTATATCCCTACATAACAAGACTTAGTCTTATAATTACAATGCAGGGCTGTATAATGTACAATAAAATCGCCAAAATAACTTATCATTAATTACAATTAACATTAAAAACAAAAACATAATTTAACTCATTTTTATTAATAGAGTAAAACATGCATATTTAGATATTTGTGAAACATTTAAGACATCTAGTCAAAATAATCGAAAAGAAAGTTTTTAAAATGTGTTGCATTGCTATTAGTTTGTTGATGCTGTGGAAGAGCATTCCAAAGACGAATAGCATGCAGAAAGAACTGCCATTCGGAAACAAGGCACTGATACTTGGGAATTATTATTTTTTTACCCCTTAAAGATCGAGCAAATCTAATTTTTTCAAATAAATATTTTGGTTTTTGGATGTGTATTACTTTGTGGAGAAAGATTAATGTTCTTATCTTTAAGAGATTCTCAAATTTTACACCATATACTGTTTTGGCATATAACGCAACATGGTCGCGGCTCTTGAGATTATAAATGTATCTTACTATGTTATTGAATAAAACTTCAAGTTTCCTCTTACTAGCACTATCACAATTAGAAAACAATTCACAGGCATATATGACACATGGTATCAAGTAAGTTTTAGCCAGTAACATTCTTACTTTCACAGGTGTAAAATATTGAACAGTCCATAGCGTCCTTAATTTTACATACGATTTAGCCACCAGCGCATTAACATGATCAGTCCATGTTAAATTATTATTAAAAATAACTCCTAAATTTTTTGCAGAGTTTACTACTTGAATATTTTGTCCACTGACTGCAATATCAACTTCTATACGAGGACGAATAGTTTTTTTGTGGATCACCAGACATTTAGATTTTTTAGGATTCATCTGTAATCGATTTGCAGATGCCCACATATAAATATTGTTTAAATCATAATTAATTTTGTTTATGCTTTCGCTGATGCATTCAGCTGGGCTACTGAGCTATAGCTGCACATCATCTGCATACATGTGGACATTGCAATGTTTTAAAGTATTAGGCAAGTCATTGGCGTAAATTGAAAATAGCAGAGGTCCCAAGATTGAACCTTGAGGAACACCTTTCTCAAGCTCAACTGGGTTGGAAACGGCATTGTTCACACACACTGACTGTGTACGATCTGTTATATACGACAATATAAGTTGTGCGGCTGTAGACGAAAAGTTAAACGAAGATCTAAGCTTGTTATAGAGAATTTGATGGTTAACTGTGTCAAATGCTTTTGTATGATCAAGTAGTATTAATATATTAATTTTCCCGTCATCTAGTTCACGCCTAATGCTTTCTGTGACATCCACTAAGGCAGTTACACAACTGTGGTTTGGTCGGAAACCTGATTGTTTGTCAGACATCAATTTATTACTCTGAATATAATGGCTTATCTGGAGGTGCAATATTTTCTCCAATGCTTTAGAAAGGTAGCTTAAAATAGCTATTGGCCGATATTCATTGTTAGTTTTCGGAACTGGAATTATTTTTGCATGTTTCCATTTGAGTGGAAAATAGCTTGTGGTTATGATTGTGTTAAAGAAATATGTAATATATGGCAGAAGAGCAGGTAAGATTATTCGTATAAACCGGGGATGTATATTGTCAAAACCTATAGCATTTGATTTTATCTGCGCAAAACTTGATAGAACGTCAAGCTGAGTGATACACTTGAAACCAAACATACTAAATTGGCCTCTATTAAAATTATTCATACCCGAATTATTATAATCTGAAGTGCCACTTCCTGACGGTATGTTAGCAAAAGTGTTGTTGAGTTCATTAACATCAACAGAACAGTCTACAGCAGTATTTGACTCACCAATACCAATTTCCCTAATAGTTTTCCAGGACCGTTTGGATTCAAGAGCAGTACCAAACCTGTCAGAATAATATTTAGTTTTGGCCAATTTTATCAATCTATTTGCATCCCTCCTAGCTGAACGGAAACTAAGCAATAAATTATTTGTTCGAAAACGCTTCCACCGTGAATACGCTAAATCTCTACGTCGGATAGACTCTTGGATCGCGGAATTAAACCACGGTCTCCTTGTTGCTGTTATAGTCTTAGACCTCATGGGTACTGTATCATCAAAGAGTTTTAGGATGTTATCTTCAAGAAACGAAAGCTGATAATCAACTGATATCATGTTGTAGATACAGCTCCAGTTCACTTGTAGAAAGTTTTCATTAAGTGTATGAAAATCTATATTTTTAAAATCACGAAAAGAATATGTTTGCTTCCTATTTCCAGGCTCAAAATCATATGCCGCATACACAATATCATGCTTAGAAAAACACGAGGCAGAAATTTGATCATAACGTATTATCTTTGTAGCATTTGTTATAAAAATAAGATCTAAAAGAGTGCTATTATTCTCTGTATAGTGTGTAGGAAACGTTGTGTTCACTGGAATGAGGCCAATAGTAGCCATTTCATCTTTAAATGCTGATTCTACAAAAAGGTTAGAATTAAAATCACCTGCAATAATAACATCATTGTACCGTGTCCCTATAGTTTCAATACTAGTCATAAAATCACTGTAGTCAACAGTACTGTTAGGTCTATACACACAACCAATCAAAGCCTTTCTACCAAAAGATGAAATTTCAACAAAAATTGACTCAATGCTATCACCTGCACCACTTTTAGCGCGGAACTTGCAAGTTATGTGATTTTTAACATATATGGCAACGCCTCCACCTCTCCCAAATGTACGGTCCGACCTAAATATTTTGTACCTGGATAAAGATATAAGCCCATCCGAAATTGAGTTATCTAGCCACGTCTCAGAAATACATATAATGTCAACGTTAGAATTCTCAAATGTCCATCTAAATTCATCAATCTTAGGCCTTAAACTCTGGGCATTTAAATGACATATTTTAAGACCTCTTTCCTGTACGGCTAGTATTTTCACAATGCTACGCGTTATATAATTGGAACTCTCCTCGTAGTTTGTACTATTCATCAACACAAAATATTAAGTAATTTAAAAATTTACCTAATCGCAACGCAACATTTTTTAAAAGTAATGATGATAAAAATAGAGTGACTTTGCAATACTGAGTAATTATAAAAGTTTCATGATTCCTAATGTTTTTCGATTTATGATAGTCAATAATAATATGCCACAAGCGACAGAAATGTTCATAAGAATATACAAAATTTAATATTAGTGTAATAGAATTTAACATTGAAATAAAAAGTAATAATATATGAGTGTTCCAAATAGCAAGGTTCAAAAACAAAAACAATAATACATAGTACTGAAATACAATATCACGTTGGTACATTAACATTAGATGAACTAGATGGTTGTACAATATTATGTCCACGAAAAAGCTTTTGTAACTCATCAATGCTCGCAACACGTACTGGCTCATCTGAGTTTATTCGCTTTACATATACTAGTCTCCTATACGTATATGCAGTTTGCAGTATTTTTTTCTTCTTCAGTGTATTTGCTTCTCTGAGAATTTTATAGTTACCATTTGTTAGGTTTTCATTAATATAAAAGTATCGTTCTCTTGTACCGTCTGCTTCAAACCTAATTAAGTCCAAAGTTAAATATCTACGTTCTCTTTTAAATACCTTTAACGCTTTTAGAATAAAGTTTTTATCATAAGGTGTCAGTAATCTTACAATAACAACACCATCGATAGAATAATGATTACTTTTATTATTTTTGCTTTGCAATCGATGAATAAACTGCACTTCTGGCGTGGTAATTTTAAGAAAACTGCAGATCTCGTTGAATAAACTATGCAAGTTTTCACCAGGTTGAAACGGAATTCCATTAATACGTAGGTCACTTGCGATAATTGAATTAGAATGTTTTGATGATTGTATTTTTAATCTTTCTATTTGCGCTTTCATATCAGTGAATACAACTGCTTCTGCTTCAAGTTTTGCGACTCTTTCAATTACACCACTTAGATCTCTTTGCATTTTTTTAAATGTAATATCGATCTCAGTTAAAAGTCGCTCTTCAGCTTCTTTAACAGTTGCCTTAATGTCTTCACCTAGTCTGGACTCCCCTTCCCTTAATAGAAGTCCAAATTGTGAGATTTGGCGATTCATAACCTCAGTTAATTTTAATATTTTGGTGTCCATTCCACACTCCCAACAGAATAGCATGCTAGGGTTCCGGCAAAATGCGTACTCCCACCACTTGACGCATGTGCTCTTTTCTTCGCTGTGCTGGCCTGTTGTCGCGCCGGTCAAGGACCTCTGGGTGTGAGGCGCGAATGAGCTCATAGCCTTCAGCCATCTTTATCAGCTCGCCTAGCGTGCTAAAATCTCGGCGGCGAATGCATAATTGGCATTCAACCAGACTATTCCGATTGAATTCTTTCCACCTTCGTAACGAAACGACCACTTCCTTACCGTGTCTATTACCGTAGCGTATGGTACCCCTGAATTATACCGTGGGTCTGAGGTCGTCTGATCGCTCTGTTTGAAATTTACATTTGGGTACAAAAGGTGGCCTGTTGCCCATTACGGATGTTGTAGGCTGTTGGTTAGGATACGTCAGATACACTGTAGCCCCTTGCTGACCCTCTGTTGACGCTTGGTCATAGGTGCCTGTATTACCCGGTGGTAATGTTGGAGCATTACGACCATGCTTTACCTCTAGCTCTTCAAGCCTATTTCGAACCTTCTCCACATCTGCACTTGAAATAAAGTTGGGTAGCGTCTTCCTCATTTCTTCGACTATTCCAAGACCTCTAAACCAAATACCTCCAAATATTCGGCGAGCTCGTCTTTCCGCAGCGTGTAGACCCACGAAGTACGAACCATTTTTTTTACACTTTTACTGTCCCTGCTCGGGCGCCAATTGTAATGTTACCTCCGATTACCCCGGGTTTGAAGCTGGGGCACGCTCTCTCGCGTCCAGAGCCTTTTCCCGCTTTTTGGGTGTAAGTGATAAATACGTTGGTGGCTTTGAGCTCCTAACGTTGCTCTCCTAGTTTTAGTACCTGAATGTAAATTCAGGTACCACTATTTGGTACTGATGAAAATCAGCACCCCCTACGAGTCCCAGATGTAAATCAGGGACCCCTATCACCTTGGACTCTAACTTTGCCGGGGTAGATGAAAATCTAGCCGGCCTATAATTTGTCTCCTATTTACATACGTCTGTCCCGTCAAAAAAACCTAGCCACACCCGCGTTACCACTTATAAACGTTACTATTTATTTTTACTTCCTTTTATATTTGCAGCCCTTTAAAATTATTTATTTGCACCTTTGTTTTTTTTTATATTTCTTCTTTGATATTTAATTATTTGATTGTTCAATTATCTTCTCCTGTTGCTGCTCTGGCTGCTGCTTTTTCACTACCGTGCATGTTCTCTTGTTGTTGTGCCTTTTATAGCTCACTTATGTTGTTTTGTGCTTTTTATATATGTTTTCGTGGTGTGTGTGGTGAATTGTGCTTTTTTCTTCTAAGTTTACTGGCTGCACTCTCTTAGCTCTCTCAGCTGCTCACAACGTTTTAACCCTTGGGGACATGGTGGGACCTGAAATATTAATGTTCGGTAGATGGAAATCTGTCGCGCCATGGATGTAAATCCATGCCGTTTTGTGCGGGCCTAAATTCTCTGAATTTAGGATCCTCATACCGCTTACAGACATACAAACTTTTCCTGGCTATAATATTATTTTAGATTTTTATAGCTTACATACATATCTTATTTGCAAAATACAGATTTCGTTATCCAAGCAGTATAATGTAAAGCCTTACTTAAATATGATTTAGAAGTGAGTATTTACGCATACACACAAAAGTTGTTTGTGACAAGAACCACCGTTGTTAAGATCGTTCTCAACAAAAACTTCTCTATCTGCAGAAAGGGGCAAAAAGTATCACGAATTTGTAAAAAATGATACAAAAGGATATTTAAAGAAAAGTGTCATAGAAAGTTCGTGGACACCAAAAAAGGGTCAAATTGACACTTTAGTACCACAAGGGAAACGCTGCGGGTAAAGTCTGGTGAAATGAGAAACACAAATTGCTTTCTCAGAAGCTATCTCATTTACCCAGTTTGCCTTATTTTCAACACAAGAAACACTTTTCGTGCCAATTGGGAGCCCAAGGGTTCTCGCGGTAATGACGTCGAACACAACTTATGTATATAGTACAGCAACTTCTACCTGCTACCACTTAATAATTGCAGCATGGACGCCGCCATTTGTTGCAGTTCATAAAGTACTCCATACAATTTTAAAGCAATTAAAATATAGAAATATTTCGTTTATTGGATTGGCCTCTGGCGAACTCGTAGTTTGTACATATATAATCCACTAGCTTCTTCTTTTGAAATAGTTTTACAATTTTCTTAAATAAATTATAAATATATTTATATTAATAAAAAAAATTATGAATAGCTTGTTTTCTATGCTTCCCAGCTATCTATATGTCGACATTTCATGAGAGCTACCCTAATCATCAGTTGACTTTGGAAATTTTTGAAAGATATTCTCAAACATTCAACTTTATATCCCAACAATCTAAATAATTTTTTAAGAATTATAATTTATCAATGTTTGTTGGGGTACCGCCTCATCGAATCAACACTACACATTCTCTGACTAAACATACTCCACACATAAGTATTCACATACATACACATTTTTTGTACCAAGCATCTTTTATAATTTTAAACAGTCACTAATAAAAGAGTTGATGAATACAGTCCGCTAAAGAAACAAGTAAAATCATTATATTGGGAATTTCGTGTTTTTCATTTATGGTGCATTCCCAATTACATTTTTGATCCTTCTCGCCAAATTGGGATCAGTGTCCAATGCAAGTGAACAAAGTGGTGGCGTAATATTATTGGAAGTGACAATAATATTACCAAGAACAAGAGAAAAACAGTGATGCAATAATCAAAATTATTGAAACATAAATATGTACATAAGGTACATACGTACTTACAGTGAATATAGTGGTGGAATAATAAAAATTATTCAAACATACATATGTACATAAGATACATATGTACAAACAGTGAATTTAGTGGCAGAATAATCCAGATTATTCATATATACATATGTACACAGGGTACATATAGTGAAGCAACAGATACAGAATTATAGAAGTTATTCATACATACATATGTACACAGGGTACATACAGTGAAGAAATAGAAACAGTGTGAAATTATATGCTTATGTACATACGTGCATAACGTACAAATTTGGAACGAAACAAAAAGCTCTATTGTTGATGCAATAGAATTTCATCTGAGAAGCGTTATTTTTTAAATAAACAAACACAAGTGCGTGAGTTATGTCACCACAAACACCCCCACCAAAGCCACCAAGACATAACGACACACATACATAAATAACACACGAAACTAGTTCAAGCACCTCATATTAACAAAATGCAAAACAAACATAAATTGTAAATTATTAATTGCAAATGACAAGTTGCGAAATATAAAAATATCGTTCATTAACCCTTTTACTATTAATTGCTGACCATTAAAAATATTATTTTCAAAATCAAACCAATGTAAAATATTAATTGCAAGTGACAAGTTGCGAAATATAAAAATATCGTTCATTAACCCTTTCAATATTAATTGCTGACCATTAAAATATTATTCTCAAAATTGAACTAATAGAATAAGCACTTTTATATTTAGTTAATAAGTTTCATTGTAAAGTAAAAACAGAAAATAAAGTTAGTTTTTATTCGATTACAGAAATGAAAAGTTGTTTTTTTTTGTGACGATTAGGTTAGGACAATAACTGGCGCAGTCAAAAAAAAAGTTGACGGCTTATCAACTTTCGCTCCTAAATATTAAAAGTGAAAAAGTTAGTGAATATAACTCTATAATTATCCTGAGAAAAAGGAAAGAAAAAGTTAGTGAATATAACTCTATAATTATCCTGAGAAAAAGGGAAAGAAAAAGTTAGTGAATATAACTTTATAATTATCCTGAGAAAAAGGAAAGAAAAAGTTAGTGAATATAACTCTATAATTATCCTGAGAAAAAGGAAAGAAAAAGTTAGTGAATATAACTTTATCATTATCCTGAGAAAAAGAAAACAAAAACTAGTGAATATAACTTTATCATTATCCTGAGAAAAAAAAAAGAAAAACTAGTGAATATAACTTTACGATTACAGAAAAAAATAATAATAATAAATAAATAAACAAAAATTACTGAAAACGTTTATCACAAAGATAAAAGACATAAACATTGTTAACTTGCTTTCATAAAAAGATATTATCATCCCACAATAAAAGAAGAAAATACCTGTTGCCGTGGAAAAAGTGATATTTTGTCAACCAACAAGAAGTTCCAGTCGAGCAGTGTAAAATTGACCAACAAGAAACAAATCAACTGAACCCACGGGACCACCAAATCATCAACAGGAAGAAATCCACAGATTATGAGACAACTAATAATAATACTAGGGTAAACTAATTTCTTATTTTTAATATAAGTATATTTAAGCATAAATAAAAAAATAAAAAAAATAAAAATATATATAAATAAAGTTATTCATGCGGAGAACATATCGGGTGAAACCATACACAAATATATTTAGATACCTTACACCAATCCCAGAAAACACTGAAATGTCCACAGATAACAATAATCCCTCGGGTTCCATTCCCCAAATCCCAAATCAAATGTCATATCACAATCAAATATTTGATTCACTTAAAATCCCAGATGCAGTGAAAGACCTCCCAAAATTTGACGGGAACCCCAGACTTTTGTATGAATTTCTAGCAAACGTAGAAGAAATATTAGGGTATTTAGTTAACGTAGACGGGACAAACTATGCAAAAATTATTTTACGAGCAATCAGGAACAAAATAGTTGGACAAGCTAACGAGGTACTAAATGTGTATGGTACCCCTTTAGTTTGGGAAAGCATAAAAAACAATCTAATCCTGCATTATTCCGATAAAAGGAATGAAACCTCCTTGATAAAGGACCTACACAATTTAAAACAAACTCAGTCTGTCCAACATTTCTATAGCTCAATCATAGAAATACAGTCATCCATCAACAATAACATCCTAATCCATGAAACCAATCCTAGCGTGATTGAAGCAAAACAAAAACTATTCGCTGAAATGTGCTTAAACACATTTCTGTCAGGCCTTAAAGAACCTTTAGGCTCAAATATCAGATCGATGAGACCTAAAACGATGGCTGAAGCCCTTAACTTTTGTATACAGGAACAAAACATATGCTACACAAAAACATTTACAAATACACAGCATGTTCCCCAGCAAAATTTTAAACACTTTCCGAACTACCCACGGTCCCAGACTTACCAACCAGTAGTTAATAATTCATACAGATTCCCTCAGCAGTCCTCGAGACAATACTATCCGAGTATACACTCATATCAAAACAATACAATTGGATATCAAAACCGAACGAACAACGTTCAAAACCCCCAAATTAATACAACCACTAATACATTCGGACAGAATAGACATTATTACCCGAAAAATATACCGAATAACGGACTTGAACAAACCCGAACATTTTACAACAATAACAATTCCCTTAGCAATACCTTCGGAAGACAGCAATATAGTGCACAAAACTTACCGCCACCAGAACCAATGGACGTAAGTTCAGGTTATACTCATTTAAGAAAACCACAAAGTATGCAAACCAAGAGAACAACTAATGGCTTTAAGCCTCATGAAATACACAACATTGATATAGAAGGAACTCCATACGCAAATTTGGAGGAATATTACTATTGTCCAGAGAACGATCAAGTTCAAAAGGATGTTAGATTTGCTCAGAACAATTCAAAACAACACTTAATTTTTGGAAAAAATTATCAATACAACCAAAACACTAATACAAATGCAGACGCCCTAAGCCGCATTAGAACTTACGATAACTTTCCTAAAAACGAAGAAGTCAACCTTAATATAGTCGACAACGACTCAATTCAGGGAACAGCAGGAACGACCATTCACTCTGCCGAAGAAAATTATGACGACGGCATTCCAATCTCGGAAAAAGCCTTAAACACATTTAACCTCCAAATTATCCTACAAGTCAAAAACGAAGGTTCTCCTCTTACACTTGAAACCGTTTTTAAAAATAAAATGCGAAAAACAATACGCAGACCAGTATACAACGAAACTGTAATGATCGACATATTTAAAAGATACCTGGCCCCCAATAGACTTTCTGCAATAATGACAGACGACGACACTTTTAGAATTGTTCAAAACACTTACTCCAAATATTTTGCAAATGGCAAAACATTCAAACTTGTTCGATGTAAAATCTTATTAGAAGACATCCGAAACACTGACGATCAAGATAAGCTTGTGAATGACTACCACATCAATCACAATCATAGAGGCATTCAAGAAACATTTGAACACTTGAAACGGGAATATTTCTTCCCTCACATGAAAGAAAAAATAACCAAATGCATAAATCACTGCGATGTATGCCAAACGCTCAAATATGACAGAAGGCCTCCGAAACCTACATTTGAAACACCTGAAATACCGAAAAAACCATTAGACATTGTCCACATTGACATATACTGCATAAATAAACGAAACATTCTCACCTTTATCGATAAATTTTCAAAATTCGGATCAGCGTACCTTTTAGGTTCCAGAAATAGCATATCAATTTTAAAAAAAATTAAATATTATATAAGCCTACACGGGCCCCCCAAAAAAATCGTTTGTGACCAAGGTGCCGAATTCAGTGCGTCTATCATAAAGGATTTTTGTAAAATTAACAAAATTAATATACACTACACTTCGTTTCAACAAAGTACTAGTAATTCACCAGTAGAAAGACTACATTCAACGATGACAGAAATATATAGAATTATTATGCAAAAATATAGGGCATTAGAACAACCATTAGATAATGATGAAATACTATCCGAAGTAATCATGACATATAATAATTCCATACACACCGCGACAAAACTGACTCCGTTTGAATTATTCTATGGTAGAACACCCACATTTGAAAAAGATCTAAACTACAATACGCACCACGAATACCTGCAACGACTTAAAGAATTTCAGACCGAATTACACGAATCAATTAGGAAAAAACTGACTCACGACACAGACAAACGCATTGAGCGATTAAACCAAAATAGGGAAAACCCTGAAACCCTTTTAGAGAATGACGTCATATACAGAAAAGAATGTAGGAGAAACAAAATGACTCCTAGGTTCTCGAAAAGAATTGTTAAGCAAAACAACAGAGTAACTCTCCTAACACTTGACAATCAGAAACTTAAACAAAGAAAAATCTTTGTTTAAGTAAGGGGCACTCTGCTTCAAATTGTAAGTCACAACATAAATGTCGTGTATGCCAGAAACATCATCATTCGTTGCTACATTTTGATCGAATCGACCTAAACCAAAACGCTACTGTCGCCGCTACGTCCGAGTGTTCACAACATAAGGATATTTTCACTGGCCCGCGCTGCTCAAAGCAGGTATCGCTAAATGCTGTCATTTCGCAGTCGGGTACTCAATTCTGTCCGGAGAAAAATATTAGGCATCTTCTCCCTACAGCGCTAGTTGATGTGCGTAATTCCCAGGGTAGCTATATTACCTGTCGTCTTTTGTTGGACACAGCGTCTGAATTGTCGTACATTACTGAGGATTGTATTAAAAAATTAGGTTTGTCGCGCATTAGATCAAAAATCGCGCTTACTGGCATCTCATCAGTTAAAGCTGAGTCGACACATGGTCACAGCTTTATACAAATAAAGTCGAAAGTTTCGAACCACAAACTAAACTCGCAAGTACATATTTTGGAGCGTATAACGTCGTTACTTCCCCGAAATACCATAGAGGGTACGCACAAAAGAAGGTTAGAGTCGGTCCAACTTGCAGATCCAGAGTTTCACCGTCCAGGTCCCATTGACATCCTGCTTGGGGCAGAACATGTTTGGGATGTTATTACGCAAGAAAAGTTGTTTGATGATACGGGTGCCACTATTGCTATTTCTACAATATTTGGGTGGGTGGTAACATCTGTATTTTCATTTCATTCACATCAAAGGTCAACGTCATCGCTACTAACGCTACCTGATATTGACAAATCACTTCAGCTATTTTGGGAAGTTGAAGAAATGGGGATCCATGAAAATCAACAAGACGAAAATGCGTCGGTAGAAAAACATTTTCGTGAAACGCATAAGCGGCACTCATTGTAACGCTTCCATTTAAGGAACAAAATCCTACATTTAGTAACACTTTTAAGGGTGAACTTTCAAGATTTAAATCAACAGAGCAGAGGCTCAACAGAAATCCTACGCTTAAGGAAAACTATTGCAAGTTTATGAGGGAATATCAAAGTTTGGGGCACATGCGCGAACTTTCGCCTAGTGAAATAGATGTCGAAGATGGGCGCCTGTTTTATCTACCACACCATCCCGTTGTCGGTGCCAAACTACGCGTTGTATTTGACGGTTCATTTCGAGACATTGATAATACATCTTTAAACCAGAAACTACATGTTGGTCCCTCGATTCAGCGCAATTTATTTGCCGTTTGCTTTCGATTTCGATTGCATAAATACATTTTTTCCGCAGACATTGTCAAGATGTTTCGCCAAATCTGGGTTACAGAGGAACACCGGAATTACCAAAGAATCCTATGGAGGGAAGATTCTGGTGACACTTTGAAACATTTTCAATTAAATACCGTGACCTACGGTACCGCTTCCGCTCCCTATCTGGCAGTGCGAGTGCTAGAGCAGTTGGCAGAGGATTACCAAGAGTCACATCCTCTCGCATCAAAAATTCTACTTGAAGATTTCTATGTTGATGACGTTTTGTCTGGTGCTTCTACAGAAACAGATCTTTTGCGTAAACGTGAAGAGCTCATACTCTTGCTTTCCAAAGCTGGGCTTGAACTGAGTAAATGGGTATCTAATTGCAAGAATATTTGCCCAGGTAGTAAAGAAAAACCAGTTTTCCTTGGAAATTGTGAAGCTGAGACTGCAAAGGTTCTTGGAATCAACTGGAGCTCTGACGAGGATGTAATTAGGTATAGAATCAATATAGATAATGCAACAATTCCCAAAAAGAGAAAGCTCATCTCAGATGTAGCTCGCATATTTGATCCCCTTGGTTTGATTTCTCCTATCATCCTAAAATTTAAAATACTTTTTCAAGAACTATGGCTGCTGAATCTTGGTTGGGATGAACCATTGCCACACCATTTAGCTAACCTTTAGTTACGACACAGGGAGGATTTATGGAACCTCAAGAAACTACAAATACCTCGGTATGTACCAAACTCAACGTTTCGAATCACGCTACATGGATTTTGTGATGCCTCCATGAAGGCATATGCAGCGGTTGTTTATTGCAAAATGGAAGACGACGCAGGTAATAGTCACGTCAATCTGGTTGCGTCAAAGACTCGTGTGGCTCCGCTGAAACAAGTTTCTCTTCCAAGGTTGGAGTTATGCGGAGCTCTGCTACTCGCTCGCTTAATACAAACCATCAAGTCATCAGTAACACACCAACAGATTGGAATTAGTGCGTGGTGCGACTCAACGGTCGTACTGTCCTGGTTGTCAATGCAGCCCACCAAGCTAAAAACGTTCGTAGGGAATCGCACCTCTGCGATTTTAGAAGTCTTACCTCGCAATGTTTGGAGGCATGTGAATACGAAGCAAAATCCAGCTGACTGTGCCTCTCGAGTTCTCATGGTTGATCAGCTTTTAGAACTTGACATATGGTGGTCAGGTCCATCGTTTTTGAAATCCGAAATGCCGCAACTTTCATCTGATTACTTACAACCGCCTTGGGACAACGAAGATGTCCAAGCTGAAATGAAGTCAACATCACTAATTTCTGCAACAAATTTGATAACAACACAAACGGCTGCTGATTATATCCATCCACTGGAACCAACCGTTAATAGATTTTCCTGTTGGTACAAACTCACTCGTGTTGCAGCTTATGTTAAACGTTTCATACACTTATACGTGTATAAGGTTAAAATTCCTTCAAAAAATTTAACATTCGAGGAAATCAAATATGGCAAAATTATTTGCCTTCGATTGGCGCAAAAAACATTTAAAAAAAAAATACCAGGTTTCCCAAAATAGAAGAACTTGACATTCAATCCATACTAGGTCAATTATCACCATTTGTAGATGAAAATGGTTTGATCAGAGTTGGTGGAAGAATATCGAATTCAACATGTCCTTTCGTAACTCAACATCCTATTATCCTTCCTACTGGCAGCACATCCAGTGTATGTATCAAGGGTTTTGGAAAAGATGGAGCCAAGAATACTTGACATCACTTCAACAACGTCCAGGGTTCAGCCGAACATCGAGAAAGCTGATCTCGTCCTTATCAAAGAACACAACACCCCTCCTGCCACTTGGGTAACTGCTAGAGTGATCGAAACCTTTCCATTCAAAGATGGGCTAACACGAGCTGTTTTACTGAAGACTCCTCAAGGCACGATAACTAGGCCGATTGTGAAGATTGCAAAACTACCTATGTGCTGAAACACTGTTTCAGGGTCGCCCGGGATGTTGGGGAACCGTCTCATCGAATCAACACTACACATTCTCTGACTAAACATACTCCACACATAAGTATTCACATACATACACATACACATTTTTTGTACCAAGTATCTTTTATAATTTTAAACAGTCACTAATAAAAGAGTTGATGAATACAGTCCGCTAAAGAAGCAAGTAAAATCATTATATTGGGAATTTCGTGTTTTTCATTTATGGTGCATTCCCAATTAATGTTAGAAGCTAATATAGCGAATAAAAAACTGAATTGTTTATATTATTTATTCTTGCTTACGAGTATGTTTCTCATTTTAAGTTTTTGCAGCTAACGATATTTATTTGTTTTATAACAAAGTTCGACAGTTTTTATTTTCAATACTTTGCAAAAAATTTGTTAGCAATATATTGAAAATAAATACTGTTGAATGGATTTTTTTATAAAACAAATAAAGATATTTAGGTACAAAAATACGAATTGATAAATTACATGTAAATATCTTTTTTAACATGCTAGAATTAAAAAATTGTTAATAACTTACATTTTCTGCACTTTTAAAATCCATTTCAATATTTTACTTTCTTTTTTTAACTCCGCATGGTGTTTACTTGGGAAATAGTTTGATGTATACTTTTCACAAAATTTAAATGCTGAAACATATATACTCCCAGCTTTCCAATAATTTACGTCAAAAAGCTTAATTGACAGATAGATACGAGTAACACATAACAAAGAGATATTGTAGAAATACTTGTGTGTGAGAAATCATTTTTTGTTTCAATTCACCTCGATTTTCATGTGAAAAATTTCTCGATGTGAGATATGGAGAAACGAGGTACAGGTTTCAAAATTTATATTTGTATTGTTTTTGCAAAGAACACGTTATATATTTTTAAAATTGTCTATAATTTCATTGAATTTAATAGTTGAATGAAAATCTTTCAATTCAGTTTATCAACTGTGTGGGCAATAATCAATTCAATTGAAAGACCTAATTCACAATTGAATTGATACGTGTATGGGCCGCTTAAAAATCAAGCCTCAAGAGAATTAAAAATCATAGAAAACTAAATTTGTCAACTCATAACTATACCATTACTATCGCTTCTGTTGTGAGTCAGAACTCACTTCTTCCCCCAGCTAATAATATTGAAAACGAGCAACCATCAACTGCTGCCTGAATAACTAATAAAAAGAATATTGGGGTCAGGCCCAATATTGCAAGGCAGCAAATATATATTAAACAAAAGAAAGAACAGCAGTACCAACAAAAAACTGCTACAACCCGGAAATTACATAAACTATAACAATTGCTGACACGATGGAATACTGATGTGGGTCATGAATTCGAGCACACTCAGCTATAGCTCCAGGTTTGCGGCAGCAGCTATGATGGCAGGCAGCACATATAAAAGAAGTATAATTAAGAGAGAAGAGGAGGAATGTTAAACAGTGAACAGAAGCAATCGTTAAACAAATAACTAATTTCAATAAAGTGAGTGACAATAGAAAAAAGGGGTTTTATTTAAATTAGAATAGGACTATAATACAATAGTAAATCCTGCGATTCCCAAGGGACCCTCCAGGATAAAATAATAACTACACCACAATAATAATAATAACAAGTATTTCCTGCGAATCCTATGGGACCCTCCAGGAAATACTATAACATTTTGGCGCAGCCGGTAACCGCGTAAATAAAAATTTCGAATAAATTAATAAATTTTACTATAAAATTAATTAAGAAATTTTGCGCGGGTCTGAACGTTTTGGGTTTTTATTGACCTATAGTGCTCGAAAAAAAGAAAGTTCAAAGGAAAGCCTTTGGATTGCTTGATCTTGCACTAGGGGAATATAATCCCGAGAAAAATAGTTTTGCAAGGAGCTTACCACTCGGTGGGATCTTTGTACGGCTTGGGAAAACCCATAACAAAATAATAATTACAAAAGCTACTAAACGGTCAGTTTTGTTGTGAATATCGTGGTACGAAACAGCAGGAAAGCCTGAATTCCAGCATCCTTGAGCTTGTCTAGTACTACGATAGAAAAGTGACACTACTTATCAGTAGTTGCATGGGAACAGGCACGCTATGAGTTACGGTTTGCCTGTGCGCCTGCAACAACAGCAAAATCTAGCTTATAAGAAAGTAAGGATAATAGAGAAAATATATAATAATAATAAAATTTCGTTAGCTTAAAGACCTTGTATGTTTTTTTAAACATTTTTTTGTGAAATATAGGAAAAAATATATATAATATATACAAATTAGATAAACTATATAAAAACTCTGTATAAAAGAAAGAGGTGAAAGTCATAAACAGTGCAAAATAACTAAAAGAAGACCCAGCCATGAGGATGTTGGTAAGTTTAAGAATATAATTTTTTTTTTCTCTTTTTTTAATTATAGATATATCTGCTAATGGAAAGCCCTGGTACAAAGATGGTCGAACTAGTAAATAGGCTAAATAAATATAGTTATTCAGTCGACAATCTGCAGGTAATATAGCCGCAGCGACAATATAATCAGGGAATTTGGGAAATTGGTACCTTTAGCACGAGAGCTTTTAACGAGAAGATCAACTTCCTCAGAGAGAACTAGAACTCCAGAAGCAGCCCCAATTAACACACACAAAATGCCAACCTTATCAGATATTACCAAGATAGTGAACAACACAGTTCCTACTTTCTTTGGCACTGAAGGACCGGACCTACAAGCCGAAGTCTTCAGATACATACAGAGTTGCAAAATGGTGGAAAGAGAGTTAGTATCAGACCAAAATGATGGCTTAACCCAGGATATCATCCAACGCTTAAAATTGAGACTATTAGGATCGGCTTACACAAAATTCTCCCAGCTTACCTTTAACTCAGTAGATGCGCTATGCAACGCCATCAAAAAACAGTATTTGAAGAGGAAAAGTCTGGATAAAATAAGGGAACTAATATTAAGCTGTAAACAGGGCATCAGAGAGCCAGCGGGTAAATTTGGAGAGCGTCTGGAAAGTTTACTGAACGAAGCCATAGCAACAATAGGGGATGAGTGGCCAGAAGGGGTAGGCTGCGACACTATGGAGGCGGATTTTAAGAGGATAGCGGCTAAAAGTTTCATTAAGGGCCTAAGGGACCAAGCCTTCAAGGCCCGACTACTTGGATCAGAGGGCGAAGGGTTGAGATCCCTAATAGAAATCATTGTCGATGCGGAAGAGCTGTTCGGGGAGCCACACTATGCGATAAACGTGGTCACAAATGCAGAACCATGCAGTTTCTGTAACAAGGAGGGTCACGAACGAATTAATTGCAAAAAAAAGGCTCAACACTCCCTATTGCATTAATTGCGGAAAATACGGACACGAAAGGGGCCCCCAATGCAAAACAGACATGGTGAAACAGAAAAGCTGCGATTATTGCCGAAATAGAGGCCATACAATTGAGAAATGTAGAAGAAGACAAGGCTCGTTGTATTGTAAAGTGTGCCGAACTAGTGGGCATAACGAAAATCAGTTTTGCAGGCAGCAGCCTGTATATGGCTCAGCGAAACAAAATCGTTGGCAAAATAACAGAATGGAAGCCCCCGAAATACGCTACAACAGAGCAAACGATGGCCCAGTGACACGAAACTGGCTTACAGGAGTAGCCTCAAATGTAAACATACAACCGCGATGCTACAGTTGTAATTTATTCGGTCATTTTGCTAGAGAATGCCCAAGCATTGATACACAAAACTATGCAGGAATTGCAGGAAACCCGTATGGCAGTCGGGCTACAAATAATGTTGTAGGCAACAGACACAATGTAAGCGGCAATTGGGGAAGAAATAATGTACCACAAAACCCGGGAAACCAAATTGGGCCCAGTTCGAGCCAATAACTGGGGAACCAAAAATTTGCGGACTAACTTGGCAGCGACAAATATACACCTCAAATATTGAAAATAATAATGTACATAGTATGAGAGGGAAGAACAAAGTGGAAAATAATTTCTCGGAAAATATCGACAAGAAAGAGTTGACGAGCGACTCTAAACTCGATTTGCCAGAAATTAGTACACATGGAAGCAGCGACTCTAAAATCGATCTACCTGAAATGTTGACGTACAGGGCAATCATTCATAGAGACGATTGCAAAAGAAGTAATCCCACACATAAGAAATTCCAACCCGAATTAAGAAGTTCTGCAGAGGAAGATTTTGGAGACGAAGCGAAGGTAAAAATATGTACACCAGCACCAAAATCAAAAATAGAGAGGGTCAAAATCAACGACACAAACTCAACGGACGATATGGATGCAGCATTCATTACTGTTCCCTGCAATCAAGCAAAGAAGGGTTGGTTGGTCCTACTTGTTGACACAGGGGCCGATTCAAGTATAATAAAGGAGGAAGCTATGAGGGTATGCTCAAGAAAAGATTCGGGAGATGTCAAACTATTAACGGGTGCATTTAGAGGAAGTGCAACCACACTCTTTACAATTAAAGTCAATATAATCGGTAAGGTAAAGCTACAATGGGAATTCCAAGTGGTAGCCCAAGGAAGTAGTATTCCAGGAGATGGAATCCTAGGAAGAGATAATATTTGGGGTTTTAGCATTATGAATACCCGACCAAAACGCTGCAGATATTTGATAATCATAATTGCATTAAAACATTCGCCTTGCATAATGTTCAGGACGGTGGTGTAAAAAAACAGTTCAGTATTCAAGGTAGAGCAGTTCAGTCATTCCAATTCAAGTAAATTCGAATGAGAAAACTGTAGTAATTCATAAACAGGAATTGTGTCCTGGAGTATATGTTGGGAATACCGTGGTGAATATTCGAAACGGAAAGGCAATGGTACCAATACTTAACTCTACAGAAGAAGAACTATCACTATATGATGATTTATAAGTGAAGTTATCAAACATAAATAACTACACAGAGTATAGTGGAACGGACTCCTCAAGGCCGATTACAAGCAAAAGAGAAAGAATAAGGAAGTTACGGGACATAATAATGCAGGAAGCTACATGGAATGAAAAAGAAAGAGAATCGGTGATGAAAATTTGTGAACAGTACCACGACGTATTTATGCTATCTGGCGATACTCTACCGTTCACATCTTCGGTGCAGCATAAGATACCAACAAAACATGATCAGCCACCAATAAACCAGAGGCAATATAGACTCAGAGCTCTTGAAGGAAGGTGTCATTACCCCAAGCACATCGCCAAGGAATTCTCCACTATTATTGGTACCCAAAAAATCACCTGCCGGCCAGAAAAAGTTTCGCATGGTGGTGGATTTTCGAAAGTTAAACGAGGCATCGATTAAACAGGTGTTCCCGATTCCACGAATTGCCGAGATTTTGGACCAACTAGGAAACAGCCGATATTTTACTACACTAGATCTGGCTAGCGGATACCATCAGGTGTTGGTGGATGAAAAAGATAAACAAAAAACAGCATTCAGTACAGACAAAGGTCATTTCGAGTTCAGCAGAATGCCTTTCGGGTTAACGGGAGCACCAGCAACGTTCCAGAGATTAATGAACACCATTCTAACGGGATTGCAGGGCCTGGACTGTTTTGTGTACCTGGATGACATAGTAGTTTATGGGAGGGACATCTCAGATCACGAAAGGAAATTGCTCAATGTCCTAGACAGACTCAGAGAAAGTGGCCTGAAACTAAATACAGAAAAATGCCAATTCCTTAGAAGAGAAATCGTGTATTTGGGCCACAAGTGTTCAGAAAAGGGAGCATTGCCTGATCCGGGAAAAGTGGAATGCGTACAAAATATTAGACCCCCAAGGAACGTGAAAGAAGTACAAGCTCTCCTAGGCTTGGTCAATTACTACAGGAAGTTTGTAAAAGGTATGGCAGACAAGGCCTCACCAATAACCCGTCTCTTGAAGAAAGGAAGTAAGTTTATCTGGACCATAGAGTGCCAGGAAGCTTTAGATAATATAAAACGAAGTATTGCGAGTCCCCCCATTCTCATCTATTCAGATTTTGCGGAAACTTTTCGCCTAAGCACAGACGCAAGCAACGAGGCGCTGGGAGCGGTGCTGTCCCAGGAAAGGGAGGGCAAAGACCATCCCATCGCATTTGCAGGCAGATCACTATGTGATGCTGAAAAACGATATTCCACAATAGAAAAGGAAATGTTAGCTATCGTATGGGCAACTCACACGTTTCGTCATTATCTACTAGGTCGCTATTTTACGATTTTTACTGATCACCAACCACTGCGTGGAATAGCGAACCTAAAAGATCAAACATCAAGACTAGCTAGATTCAGACACAAGCTCTCCGAGTATGAGTTTGATATTGTCTACAAACCAGGAGCAGCCAACTTAAACGCAGATGCACTCAGTCGGCTACCTCTTGACAGCATAGAGTGGAAGCAGTAATTCGGGCCCAAGCAAAAAGGAGCAACGAAAACCAAGAACCCCGTAAACCACTATGTCAAGAACAAACCGAGCCTGAGTCTAAGGCGACTATCAAAAACATAGAAATCCATGATGCCGCTATTACTGTAACCAGAAGAGACGATATTCGGGAAGTTCTAAGAAGTTTTCACGAATCACCCCTAGGCGGACATCAGGGGAGATGAAAAACATACCGGAGAATACGCAGACAATACAAATGGAGGGGTATGCTGAAAGATATAAAAAGGTACATAGAAAGTTGCCTTAAATGTCAGAAGAATAAAAGTGGACACCGAAACAAAGAGCCAATGGTATTAACAGATACACCCAGCCGACCTTTTGAAAAAGTTTATATGGACATGGTTGGCCCCCTCCCCACAACTACAACAGGAAACAAATACATTCTCACCTTTCAGGATGATTTATCAAAATTTTTTATATGTGCACCCATGCCAGATGCAGAAGCAGTGGCAAAAATTTTCTATAACGAAATCATAACAAAGTATGGAATTCCAGCAAAGCTAATCACGGATAATGGCACAAGCTTCACATCCAAGTTGTTCGGGAGTGTGTGTAAACTTTTAAAAATAAAAAAGCAACATATCCCTACCACCCACAGGCTAACGGGTCTCTCGAACGAAGTCACTGACCCTTAGCCGAATATCTGAAGAATTTCGCAAAAGAGGACGGGTCAAATTGGGATCAATGGTTGGCCCCGGCAATGCATGTGCATAATCATACACCATGTATCTACAAGCCAAACCCCGTTTAAGGCACTTTATGGATTTGACACGCCTTTACCGTCAAATCTCAAAATAAGTACCCCCCTTTATAACCCATACGAATACCCGTCTTTGTTAAAACATCAAATCCAGAAGGCATATGAAATAGCCAGGAGATGTCAGATGAAAGCTAAAGCTGTGTCCAAGGAAAGGTACGACAAGGGTAGCAAACACACAACATACAGGGTTGGAGAAAAAGTGCTTGTAAAAAATCAGCTTCGAAAAAACAAACTCGCTCCACTATGGGAGGGGCCGTACGAGGTAAAAGGACTACCCTCTGCGGTTAATATTCAGGTATTCATCAAAGGCAAACTAAAAACCTTACACCGTAATCTGGTAAAACCCTACAGATGACAACAATAAGCTTCTTTGAATTGCCTTGAGAGGAGCTACTCACAGAAACGCGGCCATAAGTTTTATATAAGAAGGATGTGGCAACTTACTCTGGGAATCAATATCCGCATGCCAAAGTCAACTGAAACACCAAACTAAAAACGAAGACAGACCTGGAAAGAAGAATATACATTTAAACTGTACGCACACAAGAAGATGAGGAACGCAACATACCTGATGTGGGTCCAATCCACGGTGAGTATTTTCCCAGTATCCAAACGGATACTGGAAATTTTTTAAATTAAAAATTGTTTGGTTTGTACATATTTATTAAAAAATTATAAAAAGTTCAACAAAAATTTAACAAATTAATGGATACTGGAAATTGCTCTAACTCACTGTGTTAGAACAATTCTTCCGTCCCCATCAAATTTTTAAACAAAATAAATTAACTCTGTTCACAGACACTGTGTTACTATTTGTGCGCTTCTAGTCAGTTTGCAATGATATCCATCATCGTACATGTGGAGTTTAAATAACAATTACAGAAGCGATTGCTTTAAACATGTTGGCTGGGGTATAACTTAAAATTTATTTATGTTTATTTAAAAAGAAATTCAAGCTTTTAACTTTTGGGACAATCCAATCAACCATATGGCTGGAAGCATAAGTAAATTGAGGATGAAATAAAAATATAAAAAACTATATGTACATATATAAAATATTTGCAAGGAAATAATTCCTTTCACATGGTTAATATTATAAACATATGTCTCACAAACATATTTGCCAGTCGTTTGGCGTACTGGGTTACTTAAACCCAGTACAAATAAATGAGACCAAACAATGTGCACGTACGCTCAAACACACATATGCATGTATATGTATAAAATCGCAACAACTGCATTTTTAGCTTAAAAAATTAAAACATTAAAAAAAACAGGAGTATCCATTGCTAAATTAACAAAGTAAAAAAAAACAATGAAAAAAAATGTAAATACCGATAATAATATTGCGTAAGGTCAGTAATTAAAACAACTACTTAGGAAATTTTACAGTAGACTGACCTTAATGCCATTATGTTTATAAGTTAAAGAATTATGTCTCAATTATAAGAATTTCTCATGACTATATTTAAGGAAAAATTTTGTAAGATTAATTAGGCAATAAGAAAATAATATGAAAAAATTAAAAAAAAAGAAAAGAATTAAAATAAGTATATCATAAACAAACAGCAATCACTCTCTGCCTCTTCAAAACGCAACTACCATAGAAAGACACACAGCCACCAGCACGCTTACAGCAGTCTAAAGTCGTGAGCCCAATAGCCTAGAGACACTCCAGACGAGGAGAGTGCCGAATTTTATTCCCCATCATGACCGATATCACGCAGTCAGGCTAACTATAGAAAAGAAAATGCCGGAACAGCCACCACTACCACAAAGTCCGAAACATCTTTACTCGGACGTTTCACTTCCGAAAGGGGGGAGGGATGTTGTGAGTCAGAACTCACTTCTTCCCCCAGCTAATAATATTGAAAACGAGCAACCATCAACTGCTGCCTGAATAACTAATAAAAAGAATATTGGGGTCAGGCCCAATATTGCAAGGCAGCAAATATATATTAAACAAAAGAAAGAACAGCAGTACCAACAAAAAACTGCTACAACCCGGAAATTACATAAACTATAACAATTGCTGACACGATGGAATACTGATGTGGGTCATGAATTCGAGCACACTCAGCTATAGCTCCAGGTTTGCGGCAGCAGCTATGATGGCAGGCAGCACATATAAAAGAAGTATAATTAAGAGAGAAGAGGAGGAATGTTAAACAGTGAACAGAAGCAATCGTTAAACAAATAACTAATTTCAATAAAGTGAGTGACAATAGAAAAAAGGGGTTTTATTTAAATTAGAATAGGACTATAATACAATAGTAAATCCTGCGATTCCCAAGGGACCCTCCAGGATAAAATAATAACTACACCACAATAATAATAATAACAAGTATTTCCTGCGAATCCTATGGGACCCTCCAGGAAATACTATAACATTTCCATTATGTCCTGAAATTACCTTTAAAAAAGTTTACTTTAAAAATTTTTGTAAATCAATGTTGCTTGAATGATACGTAAATATCGCACTGGTTCCTCTAAAGTGCGGTCTCCACCTGACATGAAAACACTAACTTTAACGCTAACTTCAAGTTAAAGTTAAGTGTGGACCGTCCATGTTGAAGTTAGAGTTATAACTTGGTTGTTAAAACATTTCATTTGGAAACTCTGTTATAACTTAAATTGACAACAGCCTGCTAATTGTAGTTGTTTTTCGCTATTTTTATTTTTTTACTATGAGAGGTTATAACTCTAACATTACTACGTGTCCGCCACCTTAAACAGACAGATATATAAACAGCAAGTTTTAACTTTATGTTTTAACTGCCCTTCAAGTTAGGTGTAGACTGCATGTAAAGAGTGCCAACTCAAAATTTACAAATTTTCAGTAGAGCCAAAAAACTGTTTTTTTATATTACTTTTATATCAAGAAGAGGGATACAACTGTGTTATTGGCAACAGAGCCACAAAAATTATGTGAGATTTTGACACTGGGTAGACAGGACCAATTTACGACGATTTCCTGTAAAAAGTGAAAACTGTAAAATTTTGAATTGACTCTCTTTAGAGGAAACGGTGCGATATGTGAACTATAAAAATCGTCAAGAACTTAACTTAAATCGTCAACATGCTATACACCCAAAATCGTCAAATATGGCAACCGTGTATACAATCTATTAAAACAGAGCTGACACATCTACTTACTGTCTACACTTAACTTAAGAAAACGTACATAGTTTTGGTTGGACCAAACAGCAAATAAACCACACACACTGCTTGCCAAACATGTAAAAATTTTAGGTTCGTGCAAACATTTTTGTTCTTTTGTGGGGGTGTTTGCTAGTTTTGCAAACATTGTGAATGCGTTTGTCAATTTTGTCATTTCAATTAAATTTTTGCGGATTGAAGTGGTGGAAGAAGAAGCATGCAAAGTGAATCAAGAAAATTTTTTTTTGTAATAATGTTTAAAATGGCGTAAAAGAATACTTTTATTGTGGAAATTAATAAAATAAAGATTAAAAAACATAATATCAAGAAATAGAGGGTAAAACAATTTATAAAACATTTTGTGGCTTGGAAACTTCATATGGCGAGCAAATTGCCGCAACACAATGGCCATCTACTCTCATTGAAAACAAAGAAGAAATTATTAATGTGTGATTAAATTACATTTGCTTGTGCTGTATTTGTATGGTTTGGGTGCAAGCGGCAAGCGTGTGTTTGGTAAGCAGTTTGCGTAGTTTATTTGCTCCTTTAACATCTTCTTGAAACAAAACATTAAAACGACACAATAGGCTTTTTACACTGATCAACATCTGGCATCTACCATCATTGTCTGAAAATGTTAACATCTTCCCATATGAAATACATGGTTCTAAAAATCAACATTTTTCAACATCTATATAAAATGTTTTCATCTCATTTTGTTCCATTCAACATTTTTCGATTATTTCAGTGTCATCACTAGAAAAGTGGCACTAATGCCGATTATTCTTGTGGCATCACTGAAAAAACTTTATTTGAAAAAATTAATAAAAAATCATAATTTATTTATCATAAGTCAATTGTTTGCATGTGTGTCTTCTTTCTTAATTTTTTTTTTCTGTAATAGTTTTTTCCGTGTTTCTGTTAAATTTTGTTTATAAGGCCTACATTTTATTTATAGACATATGTACATAAATTTTATAATCCTCTTTTTGTTTTTAAAATTAATTTTTTTCCAACAAATTTTACGAGCTTTTGTTAAATTGCTTGAAAATTTAAACAATATTTTTGATTGATAGTAGATGTTAGATGTGAGCAATGTAAACAGTGTTTCACATTTTCAACATCTTTCATGCGTTTCATGAAGATGTTGATCAGTGTAAAAAGCCTATAAAGAAGCGTAATTAAAAAAATATATAAAAAAGTCGAGCTTAGAAATTAAATAATAGCAAAAACAGCGTTAAAAAGTACAAATCTAGGAAATAAGCAAAATCGCTTGATAGCCTCGAATTAAGTATCTTGAGCAAAATTTAGCAATTGCTGGAAAATGTTCACCATAGTCATAACACAACTGTGAAGAAACGAACCTAGTGTCTACAACTGCGATTAAATCTGACATAATATCTGAGAAAATGTCGGCAGAATGAGAGAGCGAATTTCTCTATGTCCATCTTCATATAAGAATCCATATATCAATGAAAACCGAGAAGAAAACACATCTTTCCGATAAATAAAATTTATATGAATTTCGTATATACGCACATTTTGTACAAAAGTAATCACTTATAGTATATATTTAATGCATAAAAACAAATTATTTTCCATTTAAAATCGTTTTTAAAAGATATTTTGCAAAATTAATAATCGCTAAAATTTCAATGGCGTGTTTTTGTAAACAAATACACAAAATCGTTTTTTTTTTTTTTTTTTTTTTTGACAGCTCATTATAAAATCGTTGCCATAAGATTTGTCATAAGAACGCTCTCATAAAAATGATTATAAGACTGCGATAGTACTGATTTTAGGTCTACACGTAACAGAATTCTCTCTGCGATTGAATTTGACGTTCTCATCTTAGATATTATCGCAGGTGTAGACTCTAAGTAAAGGGCCAAATAAACCACACAAATTGCTTGCAAACATGTCAAAATTTTAGGTTCGTGCAAACATTTTTGTTCGTTTATGGAGGTGTTTGTTAGTTTGTGCAAATATTTGAAGCATGTTTGCACGAAAATCAAAAATTTTTGTTTTTCGTACAAACATTGTCAATGTGTGTGTGAATCGAGAAAATGTTTTTTTTTTTTTTTTTTTTGTAATAATGCTTAGAATGGCGTAAAGTGCGGTCTCCACCTGACTTGAAAACACTAACTTTAACGCTAACTTCAAGTTAAAGTTAAATGTGGACCGCTCATGTTGAAGTTTGGTTAAAGTTATAACTTGGTTGTTAAAACATTTCGTTTGGAAACTCTGTTATAACTTAAATTGACAACAGCCTGCTATTTGTAGTTGTTTTTCGCCATTTTTATTGTTTTACTATGAAAAGTTATAACTCTAACATCACTACGTGTACGCCGACTTTAACATATAGATATTTAAACATCAAGTCTTAACTTCATGTTTTAACTGCGTTTCAAGTTAGGTGTAGACTGCATGTAAGTTTATTTTTATTGTAGAACTTAAAAAAATTAAGATTAAAAAACAGAATATCAAGGAATAGGGGGCAAAACAATTTATTAAGCAATTTGTATCTTGCAAACTTGATATGGCGAGCAAATTGCCGCAATACAATGGCCGTCTACTCTCATTGAAAATAAAGAAAAAGTGATTAACTTGTATTTGTATATGTGATTTAATTACATTCATGATACAAAAAACAAGGTAGCCGCTTCGCTACAACAATACAACAATAAAAAAACAACAGGTATTTTGTTTGTGAAAAAAGGCGAATTCACACTTACGCTGTCAAAAGTAGTTGATAAAGACATGTATAGGGTGTTTTTTTAAGCCCGATAGAACTTGAAATTGTAAAAAATAACACAAAAAATTAAATTGTAATCAAAATTTTTTTTATTCGAAAGATCAATACGTGACATTAACATTTGAAAATGATTTCGGGCATATGGGCACCGCGGCTGTTCTTGACGAAGCGCATTCTGGACGTCCAATTTTGGGCCACTTTTTCGAGCACTGCTGGCCGTATGTCACGAACAACACGAACAATGCTGGCCTCCAAGGCGTCAATTGTTGCTGGTTTATCAGCATAAACCAGTGACTTCACGTAGCCCCACAGGAAATAATCGAGAGGTGTCAAATCGCACGACCTTGGAGGCCTTGGAGTCTGTAGGGTCTCTGGATTGGTCTCACTCCATATGCGGCAATTTTGCTTATTAACAAACCCGTTAAGCCAAAAATGCGCCTCATCGCTGAACACAATTTTGCGTCTATAAGATTTTCAAAGTAAATTTGGATAATTTCGTAGCGTTGTTCAAGCGTGAGTCTATTCATGATGATTTGTCAGAGTATACTGAAACAAATAAAAAAAATGTTGCATCAAAATTTAATTTTTTGTGTTACTTTTTACAATTTAAAGTTCTATCTAGCTTAAAAAAACACCCTTTACATGATACAAAAAACAAGGTAGCCGCTTCGCTACAACAATACAACAATAAAAAAACAACAAGTATTTTGTTTGTGTAAAAAGGCGAATTCACACTTAAGCTGTCAAAAGTAGTTGATAAAAAACATGTACAAAAATTTAAATGGCGCCGAAAAAGGTAAACAAAAGTTGACAGAGAAAGTGCCGCCATATTAAACGAATTAGCCTGAATTCGCCGATGCATCCACCTAATAATAAATTCGCTTGGACATGTATAAAAATTTAAATGGCGCCGAAAAAGGTAAACAAAACTTGACAGCGAAAGTGCCGCCATATTAACCGAATTCGCCGATGCATCCACCTAATAATTAATTCGCCTTGGTTTGTACTAATCTAAAATTTTGACATGTTTGGCAAGCAGATTCTGTAGTTTATTTGGCCCTTAACACGTTAACATCGAAAAGTTTCTCGTAGCGAGAGTTACAGAGCACTGCCAATGGTTTAATTTATGTTAATATTTATATTTTGGAGATACTGGTTCTGTGTACGTATGTTGTGTACTTCACTAAACTCACCATATATAAACAATGCCTACAACCAAAAACAGCTGTTGCAGTATGTTATTTTTCACGCTATGTTATTTTGACTTCCGTCGTAAGGCAACTGTGAAGAAGCTAAATAAAGGTGAAAGAAATGAAAACAGAATATTTAAGAAGAAAAAGTATTGAAAATAAAACATTATCAGTTCCATAACTAAATTTTTTGTTTTATTGTATACCACTGTGTTGTATACTGACTGTTGATAAAAACTCTGAGCTCAATTATCAATAGGCTATACATTAAATAATTCACAAAAATATATGCTGGAAATATTTTTCCACTTGGTGTGCATGGACAGCTGTGACATCCACTATATATTACTAAATAATTTGAATTTTGCTTACGATAAATGTTGTTATATATTCTAATATTGCACTCATTTAAAACTTAAAACATCACTGCTTGATTTATCGAAAAAACAGGTTTTGAAGATCATATTTAATTTCCAAGCGTAGGCTTAAAAAAGTCTGGTGAGTTACTTCCATACATATATAAAATTGTAATAAATAGTTAAGTGAAGAAAATCATAATAGCTATTTATCTTCGCATAGAAAGATGCGGTGGACAGTACATTTGGATGGCGGACCACGTAGAGTAAATCACGCAGCTGTTTGTGTAGGTGATTTTATATATTCTTTTGGTGGATATTGCACTGGCGATGACTATCGTTTTAATGAATCAATAGATGTTCATGTCTTAAATACTCAAACACTGCGATGGACTCTTCTTGCTCAAAGGCGTTGTGAAAATGGGACCATACTAAAATATCCAGATGTTCCATTCCAAAGATACGGTCATACTGCTGTTGCATACAAAGATAAAATATATATGTGGGGCGGCCGAAATGATGAGACCCTTTGCAATGTATTATATTGTTTCGATCCGAAAACGTTAAGCTGGTCACGGCCACTAGTAACTGGCGCTATCCCAGGATCAAGAGATGGCCACTCAGCATGTGTTATTGATAATTGTATGTATATATTTGGTGGATTTGTCGAAGAAATACATGAGTTCTCATGTGACGTGCACGCTCTTAACTTTGACAAAATGGAATGGCGCTATATTCAAACTTTTGGTGTGCCACCATCATTTCGTGACTTCCATACTGCCGAGCACATACAAGGAAGAATGTATATATTCGGCGGCCGGGGTGATAAGCACAGTCCATATCATAGTCAAGAAGAAATGTACTGTGCTGAAATTGTTTATTTAGATTTAAAGACTAAAGTATGGCATCGACCGTCTACAACAGGAAAAGTACCTGTTGGTAGAAGAAGTCACTCGATGTTTATTTATAATAATTTGATATATGTATTTGGTGGCTACAACGGTTTGTTAGACCAACATTTTAATGATTTATATACATTTCACCCTAAAGCAAACTGTTGGAATCTCATCAAACCACATGGTAAACCACCAACACCCCGAAGACGCCAAGTTGGGATTGTTAAAGGGACACGCTTATTTTTGTTTGGTGGTACTAGTCCTTACCCACATGAAACAGCTCAAGAACAAGCATTTTTGATCGACAATAACGATACAAATATTCTTGATTTTGAGCCAAATTTAAAAACTTTAGCAATTTTAGCCGTCGTAGAAAATCGAATTGATACCACCTGGTTGCCTAGAGAATTAAGACTAGAAATAAAAGCCATGACACAACCAAACTCCATTAGCCGGCCCATAAATCATGCGGGTTGATTACACTGTGCAGATTGCAGGTAAACGACAGACGGCGCTTTTATATATGTATATGAAATTTGAGATTCTTTTGTGCATAATTGATATACCGTATTTGGCCAGAGCGGTAACACTTTTAACATGTTCAAAACTTTTTGTAAGAATCTCAAAAATGAATATTTCCTGTATTTCAAGCTATTTAAAATGCTGATTAAAATAAGTTTTTTGACACTCAAAATACACAACAAACAAGCATATTACACAAAGAGAGATTTGCATGTGTTGAGTATATGAAGAATTTATGTGTTGCATGTACGCAACAACAATTGGCCAAATTTCTGTTGGTTTGATTATTCGGTGAAACCAATTGAAAATAAAGATCAGTTAAATATTCTATAATCCGTTTCTTAAATAAAAAAGGATGCTTTGAAAAGGATAAGTTGACATTTGTTCTAAACAATGTTTAGAACAAATTTAAAACAATGACTCCGGTTGTCGAATTTAAAAAACGCCTATGACAGTTTTGTAATAGATATTAGAAAACAAGTTATAATTATAATATTGGTCTATTAAAAACTCTATGTAAATTCGCCAACCACAACGAAAGAAAGTATACATTTGTTTTAGTCTTGAAAATTAAAAAATACGCCACAGAAAAAATATATTCAAAGATAGTTTACGTCCTGTTCTGTTCTGTTTTGAGTGATTTCCATATAAAATTTTTTAGACGAGTGCTCGTCTGTATTCTATGAACAGCATAATACTGTTTGAAATGGGCGTTTTCGATTTCAGAACGACAAAATAGCATTCCGATAATCGAAAAGTTGGAAATTCTGCGTTTACAAACCGGTAATGTATACTGTGATCTGAAAAATTGTTAAATAAAATGCACTTTAGAAACGAAATTATATGATGCACAATTAAAATTTAATATGTTTTTATTTGAAAGGAAACTGACAAATTTTTTGCGGTCTTACTGCCGCTTCGACTATTTCGAATAAATATTTTCATTCACATAAAAACATTTGAAAGAAAAACAAAATTTGAAAATTTGTTTTTGTTTTAAATGTATATATGCGAATGAAAATATTTATTCGAAATAGGGGAAGTCGCAGTCAAGGCAGCTTTATAAAGCTGCCTTGGTGGCAGTTAATGAAAAAAATGGGAAATTAATTAGTTTATCAATTGACTGTGTCAAATTTTTTAGTATTGAGCTGGAGATTTGTGCGAACAATTATTTTTTTTTTAAGCTAACATAGAAAGCAAAAGCGCTGTAGGCATGTAAATTATATATGTACATATATATTTTTAAGTTTTCTTTATTGCAAAACATGTTTTTTATGTTAAAAAATTTTTTTAAAACGGTAAAAGGCTTGCAAATCGTGTCGGTTTCAGAACGACCAGAAATATGTTTTTCCAGCTATATGCCAACACATTCATGTTTTTCAGAACTTGGACGATATTTTGGAACCGACCCAGATAATGTTTTTTACAATCGAGATTTTGGCTTCCGTCAATCCAGGATCCTTTAATTAAATAATATACTTACACATACACTGGCCCACAGCTTATTTCAACCAGCAGCTTTTAAACATGTTTGATTTCAAAACTTCTTTAATTTAATTCAGGAAGCTTTCGAGTGATTTTTAGGAGTTATTTTTGACCATTCCTCTTTTAGGGCTGATATAAGATAATTCCTGTTCGAGATCTGCTGTTGTTCTCGAATTGCCCATAGCTTTACCATTACATTTAAATTAAGGTGACTAACTGCGAACATATCTGCAAAAATAAAAAGTTGAAAATTTTCCGCTACTATAGCATTGATGTCAACAGATCTCAGAAATGCCTGGTTGAAATAAGCTGTTATTTGTGTTTTTTCGGTACCTGAATAATATTTCTTAATTTTGAAGACGGGAAGTTATCCATAAATTCCTATTAACATTTTTTAAACGTTTTGGTTCACTCCGAAATCAAACGCACTATACCTTTATACGAGTATATGCAAAAAAAAAAAAAGATAGAAAAATCTCGACTTTGAGAAAAAGAATTAGGGCATTCCGTATTAAAGTAACAATATGTATTTTCTTCGCTACACTGATACATATTAAATACTAGCTGACCCGGTCTGCGTTGCTGGTCCTAAGCAGACATGATTGTTGTATTGCCACACGATTTAAATTGAGCTTTTAACGAAATTTACAGCCTTTAATAAAAATCCTGTATATTTCATTGGTGGTGCAATATGAAAATTGCATTTTTCCACGCTCCGCAGACCGAAGATAAAAAATTAGACTTCACAGCGTCAACCTCCAGAATATTCTGTAGATTCCCTGAAAATTTCATCAAAATCGGCCTAGCAGTTTTGGAGTCCATACGTTAATACATACACACATCCTGTTTTATACATATACATAAGTAGATAGAATCATAGTTTTGGATACGAACTAAATAAGTAACAAATTGATGATATACTTAATGCAACATAGACCATTTTGTCAATATACAAGTTGGCTTTGTGTTGTTTTGCGCCCTCAAATAATTTTAAGAGAAAAGTTTTGATTGAGTTCCATACAAAAATGTTCAAATTTGAGAACAAGTGTTACCGCTCTGCGAAAATATATTACATGCCATAATTATTATCAATGCTCAATAACAGACGAGAACAATTGTTATGCAGCTTGTCGGAGAACGGGGAGATGAAAGTGATATTTTGTCAGCATAATTTTTTCAAGCAGCTTTATGCCGGCACAAGCAGAACAAACGATTACAAATACAAACAAAGCAATAAAATATACACATACACAATGCTGTGTATACGTATACATGTTATTTAGTCTCGTCTGTTCTTGAAAAAACAAAAAATTGTTCTCGTCTGTTATTGTCCATTCAAAACCACTTTTTTTTTATAAGTTTAAAAGCCGTATGTCTCAATAAATTGTATAACATTAAGTTATTGCAAAGTTGAACATAGATTTTTTTTCTTATCTTGAAATCTAACCATTATTTACTTACATAATTAAATTCTTAAAACACGCAGTAATCATACATAATAAATCTTATTAATATTTTACTTTCTCTTCGATTAAGGTTCATAAAATATAAAACCAATGTTCATAAGTTAACAGTAATTCTTTTGTTTGACTGCCAAAAATGTTCACAGTCCTGATTATCTGCGTGTATTCTTAAGTTTGTAGTTTTTTTCAGTTGAAAGTTTTTAGAAATAAAGAGTATTTTAAACTGTGTTGAAAAATAAACTATTTAATGTGGTGGTATGTATGTATAAATGTAATTTTTTCATAAAACCTAAAGTGATAAACGAATTTGGCTGGAACTATAAAGCTCCAGAACTTGAAAGAATTAGCTGAATCATTCCGTCATCAGTTAGACTCCATCTAAATTTCGAATACCTTTAAATTCGTAATGCGAACAATAGAAAAGTATCAAGACATTAAGGTTTTTGTCTAATTATTTGTGTTTTGTCCAATTAATTCATATTATTAGACGTGTTTCTTTACTTCTTAGATAAACTCCGTGGAAATGAAAAGGATAATCCCATGATGTTGGACTACAAACTGCGAGGAAACGCTAGAAGAATTAATGAACACCCACTTTCCGGGAAACCAGCCATTGAGGGAAACGAAAGCTCTCTTCTGCTACATTCCCGGAATGCGGTATATTTTGATATAACAAAAGAGATACTGCTTTGGTTAATCAAAAGTTTCCAACCGTTCAAATCACCAGGACCGGGTTGAATAATTCCCGCGGATCTACAGAGCGATGTAGATCTGATCACCCCATGTCTCCCTGAAATCTATAGAGCCACCCTAAACTGGTCGTGCATCTCATTGGAATGGACCAAAATCAACGTAATCTTCATCCCAAACGGAGGGAAGACGTCAGTCACTAAAGCAAAGAAGTATAGGCCAATTAGCCTGACATCATTTCTTTTGAAAACGCTAGAGAAGATCATAGATATTCACATAAAGTCCAAAAATAACAAAAACCAATTGTCGCCCTCGCAACACGCCTATGCAAAATGCAGATCAGTAGAAATTGTGCCACGTAGTTTGCTCAGTCATATCGAACGGTCCAATCAGTAAAGAAAACTATACATTAGTGGCCTTCAGGAATATCGAATGTGCCTGTGTCATAGATGCACTTGACGGTCTGAAGGTTGTCCGACCTACAATCGTGCTCATTACGAGCATACTAAATTGCAGAATTTAAACATCGACAATGGGGAACACCAGAAGTACGAGAAAAGTATGCAAGAGTACACTGCACGGAGGAGTACTATTCCCCCTCTTATGGAATAATCTGCCCAAAGACCGAGATTATAAGAGGATAAATACTGTAGCCTATGCCGATGATGTAGAATAAGCTCTAAAGATGGTAAGTCAATGGAGTGTACAATGCGGACTAAGAACAAACCCAGCGAAAACGGAAATCGTACTTTTCTGTAATAAGTATAAAATTGCGCATTTCACACCTCCAAAAACGGATGGCACCACACTTATCCAATCGGATAAGGCAAAATACTTAGGCGTCATTCTAGACAGCTAATTATCATGAAAAGTGAATATACAGGTTAGAGTGACCAAGGCTACAACAGCCATTTATCTCTGTTAAAAAGCAATAGGCTCAACATAGATCATATAACCAAAAGAATTGTGGCACTCTAGGAAATGGTTATAAAACCGATTATTTTCTATGGAGTATCAGTATGGTACAAATCACTGGATTCCGCAACCAACAGACTGCAAATTGAAAAAGTCAGTGGCAATACTGGCCACAGGGGCTATGAGGACAACACCAACTAAAGCACTTATGAGCTGGACGCCATGTGACTTGGAAGATAAGCAAATAGCGCTGAGAACCGGTCAGGTTTAATGCGACAGAAACATGGAGCTACGAACCATGATGGCACGCCAATATACTGGAGATTGGAAAGGACCTAGTACCCGATCTACTACTAATGCATCCCAAAACCATTCCTCTCAAGGAGCTTCGGCTACCAAATATAGGAAGCTCCCTTCGAAACTGGATCCTTCTATGTTTACACGAATGTGTCTAGAGGGGATGCGTTTACATAGAGGAATTCAACGCTAATATATCCTTTAGACTACCCGACGTATGTAGTGCTCTTCAAGCTGAAATAATAGCTATAAATAAAGCAGCAAGATGGCTAACTTTTCACAGGATATTAAGTAGGTATAGGTGTTTTGGTTGTAATCCCCAATAGAATAAATGCCTTGCACGCTGTTTGCTTGTCATACAGAGAATGAATTGTTCTCTGCTGTTTTCTTTTATTATACTTCAATCGCCATCTTATAATTTAGACTAACAATGTTGTCAACTAACATGATACAAAAAACAAGGTAGCCGCTTCGCTACAACAATACAACAATAAAAAAAACAACAGGTATTTTGTTTGTGTAAAAAGGCGAATTCGCACTTAAGCTGTCAAAAGTAGTTGATAACGAACATGTAAAAAAATGTAAATGGCGCCGAAAAAGGTAAACAAAACTTGACAGAGAAAGTGCCGCCATACTAATCGAATTCGCCTGAATTCGCCGATGCATCCACCTTATAATTAATTCGCCTTGGTCAACTAAGTACTTATTAATACATGCTCTTTTTTTTATATATATATAAATAATCATAAAAAATTATAAATAGCTTGTTTTCTATGCTATCTATATGTCGACATTTCATAGGAACTACCCTAATCATCAGTAGACTTTGGAAATTTTTGAAAGATATTCTCAAACATTCAACTTTATATCCCAACAATCCAAATAAATTGCTGAGAATTTAAAAAAAGAAAAATGCTCTAATAATATCCGTCAAAACACAAAAAACAAGCTTTTCTATTTATAAACGTCTCTAACATTTCTTTACACCTTTCAAACAAATGAACAACCGTTGGTTGCTACGATTTGCTTTTTGAAAGTATCGAAAAGCAGAGAACAAAAATTCAAACAATTAAGTTTTTTATTCGCTATCTAAGCTTTTAACATTTATACCAGTAAAAAATTATAAATAGCTTGTTTTCTATGTTTCCCAGCTATCTATATGTCGACATTTCATAGGAACTACCCTAATCATCAGTAGACTTTGGAAATTTTTGAAAGATATTCTCAAACATTCAATTTAATATCCCAACAATCAAAATAAATTGCTGAGAAGCAAATCGTAGCAACCAACGGTTGTTCATTTGCTTGAAAGGTGTAAAGAAATGTTAGAGACGTTTATGAATAGAAAAGCTTGTTTTTTGTGTTTTGACGGATATTATTAGAGCATTTTTCTTTTTAAATTCTCAGCAATTTATTTGGATTGTTGGGATATAAAGTTGAATGTTTGAGAATATCTTTCAAAAATTGCCAAAGTCTACTGATGATTAGGGTGGTTCCTATGAAATGTCGACATATAGATAGCTGGGAAACATAGAAAACAAGCTATTTATAATGTTTTACTGGTATAAATGTTAAAAGCTTAGATAGCGAATAAAAAACTTAATTGTTTGAATTTTTGTTCTCTGTTTTTCGATACTTTCAAAATGCAAATCGTAGCAACCAACGGTTGTTCATTTGTTTGAAAGGTGTAAAGAAATGTTAGAAACGTTTATAAATAGAAAAGCTTGTTTTTTGTGTTTTGACGGATATTATTAGAGCATTTTTCTTTTTAAATTCTCAGCAATTTATTTGGATTGTTGGGATATAAAGTTGAATGTTTGAGAATATCTTTCAAAAATTTCCAAAGTCTACTGATGATTAGGGTAGTTCCTATGAAATGTCGACATATAGATAGCTGGCAAACATAGAAAACAAGCTATTTATAATTTTTTACTGGTATAAATGTTAAAAGCTTAAATAGCGAATAAAAAACTTAATTGTTTGAATTTTTGTTCTCTGCTTTTTGATACTTTCAAAAAGCAAATCGTAGCAACCAACGGTTGTTCATTTGTTGGAAAGGTGTAAAGAAATGTTAGAGACGTTTATAAATAGAAAAGCTTGTTTTTTGTGTTTTGACGGATATTATTAGAGCATTTTTCTTTTTAAATTCTCAGCAATTTATTTGGATTGTTGGGATATAAAGTTGAATGTTTGAGAATATCTTTCAAAAATTGCCAAAGTCTACTGATGATTAGGGTAGTTCCTATGAAATGTCGACATATAGATAGCTGGGAAACATAGAAAACAAGCTATTTATAATGTTTTACTGGTATAAATGTTAAAAGCTTAGATAGCGAATAAAAAACTTAATTGTTTGAATTTTTGTTCTCTGCTTTTCGATACTTTCAAAATGCAAATCGTAGCAACCAACGGTTGTTCATTTGTTTGAAAGGTGTAAAGAAATGTTAGAAACGTTTATAAATAGAAAAGCTTGTTTTTTGTGTTTTGACGGATATTATTAGAGCATTTTTCTTTTTAAATTCTCAGCAATTTATTTGGATTGTTGTACTTATTTTATTAGTTTATTTGAAATAAAAACGCAAGTGGAGTTAATTTATATCAATGTTGTTGGTTGTTTATTGATTATTAATTCTGATCAATTCTTCTTCACTAACTTCTGCTTATATACATTTAATATTCTTTACAATTATTTTGCTGCTGCTGCTGCTCTAATTGTTGCTGCCTGTTTTGCCAGCATACCGTGTTGTCAGCAGTTATAACTTTGTTCGTTGTTGCGACATAATTGTTTCGCAACTGCTAAAATTTCAATTTCGCAATATCAACGAATTGTGCTGTTGACCTAATTGGTTGAATTATTTCCGCATGTTGTTGTTCTTGTTGATATTGTTCAAATAACTCAACAGGAGTGGTGTTGTAGTCTAACAACTGATATTGAAACATGTTAGCGTCATTCATTTCATAACATCGTTTGATAATATTTTTGCAATAGCTACACCCTTTTCAGCCAAACAGTTGCTTTGGGGGAATCCGGGACTGAAAACTTTTTTTTTTTTTTTTTTGTAGCGTTTTTATTTATTGAATCTTCAAAATGAACTAACAGTAAGTATTCAAATCTTAATACTAAATTAAAAAAAAATGTGTTTTACACTTAAGTCCGGCCAATGCTAGACAAAAAGTTTTTTTTATGCGGGAGCTATTTCGGTAAAATCACCTATTGAGCAATCTGATGGTGGCAACGGTATCCCTTCTTCTAAGCCGAGTGTGACCGCCAAAATTAAGAATATTGTGCGCAAGAGGGTTTGGATGAAGTTCCAGTTTACTGACATACCTTGTAGCGTACTTAGAAAATTCCTCTTTTACCAGCGGAACACTCAGATCTTTATGAATTCGTGAATTTTTTACGTGCAGCAATCGTTCGAAGAACTTGGTTTTGTCGCCTTTGAATTTTTTCAATATTTGACGCTGAGGCTGTGCCCCATAATTGAATCCCGTAACACCATATAGGTTTTAGAATTGCATTGTATAGCAGAAGTTTGCAATCCAACTTCAAAGTCGAGTTTCTACCCATAAGCCAATTTAGTTGCGCTGCTTTTAGTTTCAACTGAGTGAATTTTGCTTCAATGTGAGACTCCACGTTAGCCTACGGTCGAGGTGTATACCGAGGTACTTGACTTCATTGTGCTGCGGAATAGGTGCATTGTTTATTAGGATAGGTGCACATGTTTGCTTACACAGTGTGAATGTGACATGAGTACATTTTTGTTCATTAACTTTGATTTTCCAAAGTTTTAGCCATTTCTCTAATATTGAGATGTAATCCTGTAAATTTCGTGAAGCTAATTGGTGGTTTTCATGAACGCTCAAAAACGCTGTGTCATCTGCAAAGGTTGAAGTATGGATTCCGGATGTCGTTGGCATGTCAGAGGCGTAAATCAAGTATAAAGTAGGCCCCAGTATGCTGCCTTGGGGAACACCTGCCTCGATTGGCTGAGTTAGGCTTATAAAATCGCCTTCTCTGATAATAAATTTCCGACCATATAAGTAGCTTTCCAGAAGCTTGTGAGTATTTACAGGCAAGTTTAACTTTATTTTGTGCATCAACCCGTCGTGCCACACTTTATCGAAAGTTTGAGAAATATCAATGAATAGAGCTGAGCAATACTTCTTCTCCTCAAAGGTCTGTCTTATGGCATTGACTAGTCTGTGCGTTTGTTCTATGGTGCTATGTTTAGCCCGAAAACCAAATTGATGATCAGGGATGCACCCGACATTGTTCAATATTGGACTCAACTTCGCCATTAACAATTTTTCGAACAGTTTTGAAATTGTTGGTAGTAGACTTATTGGTCTATATGATTCTACTTTAGTGGGATCCTTTCCTGGCTTGGGTATCATAGTAATCATTGAGACTTTCCACTCTGTAGGATAATACTCAAGGCGTAAAATAGCGTTAAAAATAAAAAGAAGAACCCTTCTAGCTGCACGAGGTAACTGTTCAAGCATTTTACCAGTAATTTGATCAATGCCTGGAGCTTTTCTTTGGTTTGTATTTGTGATAACGTTTTCGACATCTCGAAAATTAAGTCTCAAAGGCACAGGGGGTCTAACAACATATCTTGGTAATTCCGCTGTAATATTCGCTGAATCATTTGTAATAAAAACGTTTCTCAAATGATCGACATACAACATCCCCTTTTCAGAGTCGCTTCTTGCCCAGTCGCCAGTTGAAGTTCGCAAAGGTGGCTTACCTATTACGGGTCTTTTTAAACCTTTAGTCGCTTTCCACAAGGAATAATTAGGTTGAGGAGTACCATCAAGGCTTTCCAAATATGTTTTAACGGAAGCCATACTATGGACTTCAAGCAGATTTCTCAACTGAGTTATGCATTCCCGTAGCCTAGTTTTAAGCTGGGGAGATCTGCGAAGTTGCCACTCTCTTCTGACTCATCTTTTTTCTGACAGAAGTTGTTCAATTTCAGACGAATAAATTTCAAAAATTTTTTGTATTTTAACCAATTAACTCTATTGAAAGTCAACGGTGAGCCAATCTCTTGGGGGAACGAAACAGAGATTATAGTGGGAGAGTGATCTGATGACAAATTTAATGAAGGCTCCACTTGCATCCACTCTAAAGGAAAATTTTTCGCAACTCCAAAATCTGTAACATCTGGGATCTTTCGTCGGACTGACGGCCAATAAGTGAGATGTCAGCTTGAAACCACATCTAAACCCATTTTGGAAACGGTGTCAAGAAGCACACGGCCTTTCGAGCTAATTGAACGTGATCCCCAAAAAGTATGTTTAGCGTTATAGTCGCCAGCCGCTAAAAATCGAGGCCCAAGTGATTTGAAAAAATGTGAATACTGATTTTCTGGTACTGAAAATCGTGGTGGTGAGTAAATCGAGGATATAACAATTTTTTCATGGAAATAATCAATGCATATATTTGTAGCTTGGAGATATTCCTCACGTGTCTCGTTCATTAAATAGTGCTTAATTCTGGTCTTTATCAAAATTGCCGAACCGCCGCAAGATCTTCCACGGGGATCTTTTGTGTCATATAGTGTGTAGCCATTAATTTTGAAATAACTGTTGGTTGTCAAATGGGTTTCAGCAATCAACATTATATCGATTTGGTTATCCATAAGGAAGTGCTCAAGTTTATTTTTGTTGTCGCGAATGCCGTTTGCGTTCCAGAAACATATTTTTAACCAATTCATTTTTTTAAAATTGCTTGTAAAATAGTGGATTACATTTTTAGCATTTCCTGCATCATGTTTGTCATAGAGATGGTAAAAGTGTTAATGGATTGAACAAGAGTCTGCAGAGTTGCCTCTAGGTTACTAAAATTTGGATCGGAATTTTGGGGCTTGGGTTACTGGTTCAAGTTTTGGTCGGATTTAACCACATTAGCATATGAAAATTGTTTGGAATTCTGCGTGTTTGTGTAGTTGGTTGAATGGCCTACCTGGGGAAAATTGTTTTTAAGTCCCAATTTTCACGAGGCAATTTTAGTTGCGCAATTCTTATCAAATTTTCGTTTCAACTTGCTTTTATATTCAGACAGCAATTTTACTTGAGCAATTTTCGTTTTCTATTGCTTACACTTTCTTAATCTTGCATGTACTGCATTCTCAAATTTTTCCATTTAATTATCACTTCTTCTAAATTAATACTGCTATGTATTTTTTGAAATTGTCCACAATATTAAAAAAAAAAAAATTTTTTTTTTCAAATGAATTAAAATATTGCAATTTCGCGCCAATATTACTTTCATCACGGACAACATATCAATACATAAAAGAAACACAAATGAAAGAAAATGTAAAATTTCTAATATTACGAATGATAGCACAAAACGACTTTCCGAGTACAAGCAAGTTTGTACTCATTTTTACACTCCCCACTCTTTCCTCTCTTATTTGTCCACAAACTCAAGAATTGCGCAACAAAAATTGCCTCGTGAAAATTGGGACTAACAATGACATTTGGCTGCTGGTCTGCTGGAGAAACCGATGACTTATTTGTCATTGACCGCTTAAAATGAGTATAGACAGGGCAACCTCTATAATTTGCAGTGTGGTTACCTCCACAGTTACTGAATTTTTTAACACTTGCGTAGGCCTTTGGCTTATTGCACTGAGTTGTGCCGTGAAGTTCGCCACATACAACACAAGCAGCGGGCAACTTACAGTAAGCCTTAGTGTGCCCAAATTCTTGGCAGTTTAGGCACTGAACGGCTCCTAAACGCTTATGTGGCTCCTCAACGGTAACCTTACGATGCAAAAGAAATTTCAGGTTATATATTGGATGAATTTGATTCTTTTTTAGTACAACAGCCCCTGGTTCTAGTTCAACCCTAAACATGGGTTGAGGGATCTTTTCACGGTTCCTGATGTTTACTACTGTTTTTATTTTAAAACCCTTATCTTCCAATCCGGTTTTGACATCATCAATATCTACGCATGGGTCGATCCCTTTAATAACGACCTGAGGACCTTTAGCACTTTTGAGCTGGTAAGTGTAAAATGATCTTTTCTGTTGTTCTAAAACATCAGACAATTTTCGGTAGTTGTTTTCATGGTTTACCTGAATTTTAGTTTCACTGATTCTGCCGTGCTTCACTGATGTGACGTTGAAATTATCTTTGCCGATTGCCGTAATAAGTTGTTTCACCAGTTCACTAGAAGTCGGCTCTCTTAAATAAATTGGTGGGGTTTACATGTTTTTTTGGAAGTTGTTGGTTCATCTGTCTGAAGGATAGCAAACCTATTACTATCCGTTGTCGCAGAGGTAATATCGTCCTTAGACATTTTTGGTTGCGACGCTATTTGCGCGGATTTAGGGCTTCGCTGACGTTTAACCACGGTTATATACCTATCCATACCCACGTGCGTTTTCGGTTTATCAACAATAGCTAGACTGGAAGATGGTTTGTCGTCTGTTGTAACAACAATGTTTGGCGTGCGTTTTTTATCTCTTAGAGACAGGAAATTGTCCAATGATTTTTTCAGTGATTCCTCTTCAGAAATCCAGAGGTTTTTTCTAGTGGAGCTAAGCTTTCTCTCAGAATTGCACCTACTGGGTACACTCATGCAACTTTTTTATTTATATTTCTGTTGCTTTAAAAGTATATAAAAATACATAATTGTCACAAAGTTTTTATTTTGTATTAATTCACTCTTCACTTATTGCGGTTTTCTACTTATACCGTTATTATTATTTTTTTTTTTTTTTTGTAACACTCCGATCAAAACAAATATGTCCGTTCACTATCAAAGCTACACTCTGATTGACTGGAAAACTTAAATTGAACATTATATTCTTCTGAAAACTGTTTAAACTCACAAGAACCAAATGGACTGTTGTCACATCTAATGACTGTCGGATAGCCTATCATATTGAAAATTTGCACAATTGTACTAATAATATGGTTGGATGTCTTGTTTCGAATTTTGCATGACCATAAATAATTAGAATATGCGTCGTATAGCGCGACCCGCATACTCGAACAAATCCATTCCCACAATGTGAAATAGATATCTGGGGATTTCATTCTGAACCAGCGGCTCCTTCTGCGGGTTTCTTCTGAATTTTTCACAGATCTTACACGAGCTGACTAAGTTCTTAACGAATCCATTCATTCCCGGCCAATAATACAGCTTCCCTGCACGAGCAAGCGTTTTCTCAATGCCCAGGCGAGATGTTTGTAGCCAAACGGCTACTTTATGTTGCAGTTCCGAAGGGATGACCAACCTATGATTCCGAAGTAATAAGCCATATTCAACGTGTAGTTCTGACTTTAATTTATAAAATTGTTGACCCAGTTCATCCAACTTATGGAATCCTGGCCAGCCATTTTCAATAAACTCACGAATATTTATTTTATTTTTATTTATTTATTTATGACATATTGCAGTACGTGAATATTCGTGGTCATTATCCAGTATTCGCCTTATAGGCTGTAATTGTCGGTCGTTAGGCAAACTGCATTCACCACCGAATGAATAACGCCAGATAACCCTGGTATTTCTGACACTTGAGCCCTCGACAAACAGTCGGCCACTAACATCTCTTTTCGCGGCTTGTATGTTACAGTCATAAGTGGGTATTTTAGTAAGAACATAAACATGCGCTGCAGTCGCATAGTCACATCATCTATGTCGCGTTTAACAAGCGCCTCCAAGGGCTTATGATCAGATTGCACAGTAAATTCTCGCCCATACAAAAAGAAATGAAATCGCTGGCATGCAAACACAATAGCCAGCAGCTCTTTCTCAATTTGTGCCCACTTTTGCTCACTTTTACCTAGTGTTCTGGAAGCAAATAGCACCGGGTGTCCCTGTTGCAGCAGAACACAGCCCAGTCCATGAATTAAAAAATATTCCCGCTTGATACACTCATTTAGCGATTTTGGGTTCAGACAAATTCTAAGTTCACCATTTGGTTTTTCTACTAATTGTAGGTTATTAACCCAGTCAGTTGGGTAGTCAACCGGTGCAATTATTCCCTCCCCTTTCATTCTTTCCAGTTCAAGTTTCAATGGCCCTAGTAGTGAGTTTGGTATTCGTTTTCTATAATGAAGCACAGGCTTCGAATTTTCCTTTAATGTTATTGAAAACGTTCTTGGAAACTTTCCAAGTCCCTGAAAAACTTCACCAAACCTTTCCATGAACGATGCTTTGGAACCTATACCAGTGCTATCCACATCTAACCTCACCTCATTTTCTAAATCCAACAATTCCAGAGTACAAGTCCTATAAATTTTCACTTTATTATCATTATAGTCAAATACTGAAAAGTCTTTATTCATATTATATAATTCAGTACCCAATTTATTAACTAAACCTATCGGTACACAGTTCACGTCAGCACCAGTGTCCAATTTGAATGTTACTTGCTCGTTTTGAATTTTATATTTTTTCGTCCAATGTCTGCTTTTCGGTGGACTTTATCCTAAGAATATATTTGTAACTTAATAATCTACTTATTGATCTAAGACTGCTATTTTGGTTACCTTGTATATCACTCCAATTAATTTCAGCAACTTTCTGTTTAGTCCTTTCACTTCCGCTGGGTTTTCTTTCCGCTGCTTTCTCCCTTGGTTTACGACACATTCGTTGAAAATGCCCCTTTTTTGAACAAGAATAGCAAATTACATCTTTAGCCCTGCATTCTGATGGGTGGCCGATCTTCCACGTGCCGCAGTTAAAACAGAATCTATTAGTTTCAGCCGTTGATGATTCTAGTTTTTGAGCTGCTTTTATTACACTGATAACATTGGCTGGTTTAGTGTCCGGTATATTCTTATTGCGTTTGCTATCTCGAATGTTTTACACATCTCAATTACTCTTTCCAATACTTCATCCCGGCCGTCAAGTAGCTTCAGCTGTAACCTTTTATCATGAACGCCAATGATTATACGGTCACGCAACATACGGTCCTCATATATTTCGCCACATTTACATTTAAAGCAGCAGTATGGCATTTCAGTTCGGAGCTCGGTCTCAAACTCTGCAAACGTTTGTCGCTCTTTTTGGGAAATAATGTTGAACTTATAGGATTCCTTTGCAACGTTTCGTTGTGGCAAACAGTGTCGATCGAATTTCTCTAAAACGTCTTCTAATGTCCTTTGCAATACCTCGTCTCCAGCATTCACGGTTCCCAACAATGACTGTTCTGTACCATCGTTAGGGAATAGTGAATTATAAATATTTGCCCCAGCCGTACCAATTAACCAAACGAAATTTGCAATCTTGGTATTTTCCGATTCATTTATTTTACCACTGGCTATTATGTAGACCAAAAAATTCCTTTTCCAATTTGACCACTCATTTGCCAGGTTGGAGCAATCCAGTTCTGCCGGTAAACGGTCAGTTGCTGACATTTCGATTACAATTGTCTTTTATATCAATTCTCTTTTTAAATAAAAATAACACAATTTCTTATTATCTTGGCTTCTTTTCGATAATGATGTACACCACAATACTTTTTAGGTTATCTAGTTTTTTCCTCGTGTTTTCACTTCGCACGCTGTTTACTTGTCATACAGAGAATGAATTGTTCTCTGCTGTTTTCTTTTATTATACTTCAATCGCCATCTTATAATTTAGACTAACTATATTGTCAACTAACTACTTATTAATACAATAGGTAGGGTAGCAAACAGCAAGGCCGTCATTAATTCCCTGATTGGGATATACACTAATTCCAGTCTTAGGAATGCCGGACATCTTCAAAAGAAGATAAAGAGACATTTTCTAACGTTCTAACCTAACCATAAAATGGAAACGTAGACACAGGTCCAATAACGGCAACAACATCGCTGACGGCTTATCCAAAAAAGGACAGCCCTAGATGATAGGGATGTAGGTCCTTTTTGCAGACAACCCTTATCAGCGTGTTGGAAGAGAAACGTGCCCAAGAAAAAGGCTTACAGATCCCACATCCCTTGTATCAAGGAACCTGTGGCCGCATATTAACTCTAAGTGAAAGTGGGGGCTATTAAAACTGCCCAGATTTCACTGGGAAGTCACTGTAGCAGTCATCTCGTGATATTGCTCGTTTTAGAACCATCCGAAGAAAGTAGGCGTTCCCTATAACGACTTCTGCAGAAATTTCCAAGACAAGGAAGAGTAGGAGATGATCCTTCATCTTTTCGGAACATACCCAGTATTGGAGCATCACCACCTAAGATATCTAGGCAGGCGAAGCCTCAATAGCCTATCATATCTGGCCTCGGTCAATCCTGCCACACTAGCAGATGGCTAGTAGAACAACATGCAACGCCACACTAAGTGGTTTCCTCCCCTTCCACTATATCCCTCTAACTTCCATTTTTCACTTCTACTCTTCCACTTTTCAGGTAATCACAAAGGGAACGATTTTAGGACTCAAGTGAGCCGGAGAACCTAAGTTAGTGGCCGGCCTACCTAACCTAACTTTGTGTTTGAATTGGTTTTGTGCGGGTACAAAGCTGGTTGATAAAAGAATGCAAAAAAAGAATATAACTCCCTTCACCTCGATCTCCTTCAAGCTGTCAGAACAACGGTTTTCGTGTGTGAATTGAACATTCATACTTCTCGACATAGTATTAGCTACAACTATGTTAGAAATTTCTTTTATTTAATTTCTTTATTGTCGCTAATCAAGGCGAATTCATTACCAGGTGAACTTAACAGCACAGGTGATTATTTTTTGCTTCTCGCGTTTTTTCCAATGAGACTGTCAAATTTTGTTTCTTTTGTTTACAAACATTTTCGCGCCATTTTAATCTGAAGGTTTTTTTGCATGATTTAGTGCAATTTCAAGAAATTTGTGTGAATTTACAAGTGAAAAACTAATATAATCTGTGATTTTAATTACAAACAATTATAAAAGCTTATATTTAACGTTTATATAAAGTGCGGTCTCCACCTGACTTGGAAACACTAACTTAAACGCTAACTTCAAGTTAAAGTTAAATGTGGACCGCTCATGTTGAAGTTTGGTTAAAGTTATAACTTGGTTGTTAAAACATTTCATTTGGAAACTCTGTTATAACTTAAATTGACAACAGCCTGCTATTTGTAGTTGTTTTTCGCCATTTTTATTGTTTTACTATGAAAAGTTACAACTCTAACATCACTACGTGTACGCCGACTTTAACAGATAGCTATTTAAACAGCAAGTTTTAGCTTCATGTTTTAACTGCGTTTCAAGTTAGGTGTAGACTGCATGTAAAATATTTTCTCTGCTGAGCAATCTTAGGCGAATTTAGATTATGACATTCACGATGTGTTTTACAATAACAAAATACATTGTACTGAATTCGCCTTTCCGCTTGCACTCACCTGTATAAAGTCGCCTTGGTCGCTAATTACATAAAATCTTTTCTAATTTTGTTAATATTAAAAATGAAATAGTTACACAAAAAATAGAGAATACAATATTAGCATGAAAATATGTAATTAATGCATCTAATTTAAGATAAATATTTTCTTTTTGTCCAAAACTCCAAAAAAATAAACAAAAGAAGGAAGGTACTTCAAATAAAACAAACTGCAAACAAAAATTTCAAAAAAGAACTTAGAAATGTTTTGCAACAAATATTTCATAGTATGTACGGGGAGTAAGAAGGCAAATTTTTATAAAATTCTAACAAGAAAACTTTGGTACAAATCAAAAAATTATAAACAGCTTGTTTTCTATGTTTTCCAGCTATCTATATGTCGACATTTCATAGGAGATCCCTAATCATTAGTAGACTGGACATTTTTAAAAGATATTCTCAAACATTCATCTTTTTATCCCAACAATCTCAATAAGTTATTGAGAATTTAAAAAGAAAAATGCTTCAAAAATACCTATCAAAACACAAAAAAAAAACTTTGATAGGAAAGCTTTTGAAAAATGTGGTAGAAAATCGATGTACATATATTTGAAACTTTTTCGCTCCATAACTCGAAAACAAAGCATTTGCGCCAATATTGTCATTGCACATTTTCTTATTATTTTTCAATTTTCTATAACTTTATGTACTTGTTATATTATTTGGAGCTGCGTTGGTAAACTAGATTTGTTCCACCACTATTTTCTTCATTTTTGTGTGCATCTTTTTTTTTCCTATTACTTCACGCTGAAAAAATTTCACTGAAATGTCGAAACCTAACGCTGAACAACACACACAGTTTAACATGCATCAAGCGTGCTTCAAATATTTGTGCAAACAGCCTTACACAACAAAAATTTTTGTAAAAGCGTAGAATTGTCGCAAGTCTGTCAAGCAGGTAGTGTACTTTATAGCAGGTTCACACGAAGGCTTGTATTTGAGGTTCGCTCTCTTATACGTGGCTCGCGGCTCAATCTTGATTGAACCAATATCATTTTGCCATATAAACTTGGTTCATTTTGAATATTTTTACGAACCAAGGCGAATTTTTCAGGTGAATGCAAGCGGAAAGGCGAATTCGGTGCTATGTATTTTGTTATTGTAAAACATATCGTGAATGTCAAAATCTAAATTCGCCTAAGATTGTTCAGCTGGGAAAAAATTTTATATAAACGTTAAATATAAACTTTTTTAATTGTTTGTAATTAAAATCAAAGATTATATTAGTTTTTCACTTTTAAATTCACACAAATTTCTTGAAATTGCACTAAATCATACAAAAAAATCTTCAGATTAACATTTTTTTTTTTTTTTTTTTTTTTTTTTTTTTTTTTTTGAGCATTTTTATTTATTGAATCTTCAAAATGAACTAACAATAAGTATTCAAATCTTAATACTAAATTTAAAATTAAAATGGCGCGAAAAAGTTTGTAAACAAAAGAAAAAAAAACGCGAGATGCAAAAAATAATCACCTGTGCTGTTAAGTTCACCTAGTAATGAATTCGCCTTGTTACGAACCATGCATGGTACAATAATATAACAGGTAAAAGCGGAACTACAACAAGCCAACAATAAAAAAAACAACATGGCTTTTTATTGTTGCTTTATGATTATAACTGTCAAAGAACACAAAAGAAAACAAAAAAACAAACGTATATTTTTATTCGTGTCTTTATTTTACAAATAATTTTTCAATAAGTTTTTGCATTTAAAAGTCGTAAAATAAATTAAATATATAAATAAAGATCAAGAAAAAGCTGTCTGTTGTGTTTGGAGCTGTTTTTGCGTTTGAAAATTATTATTGGAACATTTTTTTTTCAACAAGTTTTTCAATTTGTAAACAATAATAAAAACTGTGTGTGTATGTGTGCACTTTTGATAGTTATCATCACATCAAAAAATGTCGGCCACAGTTGCGACACTACCTATATATTATTGTACCATGGAACCATGCAAAAACTACTATGATCTCCAAATTTGTTAATAAATTATCGCTAGTTTATCTGAACTAGCTCTCAAAGAAATCTAAAAAAAGAAAAAACAAATAATAAATATTTGAATAAGAATAGAAAAAAAGGAGTGAAACATTTGCACAAAATATGTATACATACATCAGTGTGGAATAAAAAACGACCATCTGAACACCTAGTTTCGCAATCGTGGTTCAGAGAGCGAACCAAGCATGATAAAAAAAACAAGTAAGAGTGTAGTATATTCGGCTGGGCCGAGTCTAAAATACCCTTCACGATAGTCACGAATATGTATAGTATATTAAAAATGTGACCTGAATATGCTCGGTTATATATGAACCGATATCGGAATTTTCTATTTTCTGTATTTTAGTAACCTTCGTTTATAACGAGAATTGCTTTTCAGCAAAAACAAAATAATTTTTAATGGAGAAATCGGTTCAGGCTATATCTGGGGTATATATGGACCGATATCGAAAATTTTAATTTTCCATATTTATATAACCTTATTTCATTACCAGAACTGCTTTTGAGCACAACAAATTGTTTAAGTTCGCTTACGCGACATTTTAATGAAAAGCCCGGTTTGGGCTATATCTCAGGAATATATGGACCAATATCAGAAATTTTAGTTTTCTCTATTTTCGTAACCTTCTTTTATAACAAGAACTGCTTTTCAGCAAAAAAAAAATGATATCGGATATTTTCATTTTCCATATTTATATAACCTTATTTCATTACCTGAACTGCTTTTAAGCACGAAAAAGTTGTTTAAATGCGCTTACTCGGCATTTTCATCAAAAAACCGGTTAAGCTATATATCGGGTATATATGGGCCGATATCGGAAATTTTAATTTTCCATATTTATATAACCTTATTTTATTACCAGAACTGCTTTAAGGTGAAAAAAGTTGTTTAAGTTCGCTTACGCGACATTTTCATGAAAAACCCGGTTTGGGATATATCTCGGGTATATATGGACCGATATAGGAAATTTTCCATATTTCTATAACCTTATTTCATTGCCAGAACTGCTTTAAGGCGAAAAAGTTGTTTAAGTTCGCTTACGCGGCATTTTCATGAAAACCACGGTTTAGGCTATATCTCTGGTATATATGGACCGATATCGGAAATTTTTATCTTCCATATTTATATAACCTCATCTTATTACCAGAACTGTTTTTAATCAAAAAAAGTTGTTAAAGTTCGCTTACGCGACATTTTCATGAAAACCCCGTTCCAGGCTATATCTGCGGTATATATGGACCGATATCGGAAATTTTCATTTTTCATATTTATATAACCTTATTTTATTACCAGAACTGCTTTTGAGCAAAAAAAGTTGTTTAATTTCGCTGACGCGGCATTTCCATGAAAAACCTGTTCTAGGCTATATCTCGGGTATACATGGACCCATAACGGAAATTTTCATTTTCCATATTTATATAACTTTATTTCATTACCAGAACTGCTTTTGAGCACAAAAATTTTGTTTTAGTTCACTTACGCGACACTTTTATGTAAAAGCCGGTCTAGGCTATATCTCGGGTATATATGGACCGACATCGAAAATTTTCATCTTTCATATTTATATGACCCTATTTCATTACCAGAACTGTTTTTAAGCAAAAAAAGATGTTAAGTTCACTTACGCGACATTTTCATTAAAACCGCGGTTTAGGCTATATCTCGAGTATATATGGACCGATATCGGAAATTTTCATTTTCCATATTTATGTTACCTTATTTCATTACCAGAACTGGTTTTGAGCACAAAGAAGTTGTTTAAGTTCGCTTACGCGACATTTTCGTAAAAAACCCGATTTGGGCTATATCTCGGGTATATATGGACCGATATCGGAAATTTTCATTTTCGATATTTATATAACCTTATTTTATTACCAAAACCTCTTTTAAGCAAAAAAAGTTGTTTCAGTTCGCTTACGCGACATTTTTATGAAAAACCCGATTTGGGCTATATCTCGGGTATATAGGGACCGATATCTGAAAAAAAAAATTTTTTGCCTTTTAGTCACCTTGCCTAATGAGTGTGTGAAGTTTGAAGCAAAACAAACAACTTTTTTTGTTAAAAATTTCTATACAAAATTTCAAAAATGCATGGCTTTTTTGGAATTTTGAATATATCTCAGCTATACCGACCGATATTACTGATTTTCAATAGCAAACACATGGCAATATGGAGTAATAGAATGGTGAAAGAAAAAAGTTTCTATGTCTAATGGTTTTCTCAGAAATGGTATATCAACGATCGACAGACGGACATCGTTTAATCGACTTTTCCATTAATTCTGAATCAGAATATATATACTTTATAGGGTTGCAAAAAAAAACTGTAGAAATTACAAACGGAATCACAAACTTACATATACCCTTTACATTTTTGTGAAGGGTATAACAAGGCAGACGCTTGGTAGATGGCAAAGCGAATTTATACAGGTGAATGCAAGCGGAAAGGTGAACTCAGTACTGTGTATTTTGTTATTGTAAAACATATCGTGAATGTCAAAATCGAAATTCGCCTAAGATTGTTCAGCTAGGAAAAAATGTTACATAAACGTTAAATACAAATTTTTATCACTGTTTGTAATTTAAATCACAAATTATAATGGTTTTTCACTTTTAAATTCACAAAAACTTTTTACAACTTCATTGAATCGAACAAAAAAAATCAAATTAAATTTTTTTTTTTTTTTCATTCATTTATTTATTGAATTTGCAAAATATGAACTAACAATAAGTATTCAAATCTTAATACTAAATATAAAAATTAGTTAAGTCCAGCCACTGCTAGACAAAAAAGTTTTATTTTGCGCTAATAATATCGGTAGAATCACCTATTTAACGTTCTGATGGTGGCCAGGGTATCCCTTCTTCTCAACCGAGAGTGGCCGCCAAAATTAAGTATGTTGCGTGCAAGAGGATTTGGGTGAAGTTCCAGTTTACTGATATACCTTGTGGCATACTTAGAGAACTCGTCAGTTACCAGCGGAACACACAGATCCTTGTGAATTCTTGAGTTTCTTACGTACCATGGAGCTGCAGTAATCGTACGAAGAATTTGGTTTTGTCGTCTTTGAATTTTTTCAATGTTAGATGTTGAGGCGGTTCCCCATAATTGAACTCCATAGCACCATATAGGCTTTAAAATTGCGTTATATAACAAAAGTTTACAAACTAACTTCAATGTCGAATTTCTGCCCATAAGCCAATTTAGTTGCGCTGCTTTTAATTTCAACTGAGTGACTTTCGCATCAATGTGAGGCTTCCACGTTAGCCTACGGTCGAGGTAAATACCAAGGTATTTAACTTCATTATGCTGCGGAATAGGTGTATTGTTAATTTGGAGAGCCGAACATGTTTGCTTACGCAGTGTGAATGTAACGTGAGTACATTTTTGTTCATTAACTTTTATTTTCCAAAGTTTCAACCATTTCTCTAATATTGAAATATACTGCTGCAAATTTCGTGAAGCTTCTTGATGGTTTACATGAACGCTAAAAAAAGCTGTGTCATCTGCAAAAGTTGAAGTATGGATTCCGGATCTCGTTGGCATGTCAAATGCGTAAATCAAATATAGAGTGGGTCCTAGAATTCTACCTTGGGGAACTCCTGCTCCGATTGACTGTGAGAGACTTGTAAAGTCACCTTCTTTGATAACAAATTTCCGGTCGTATAAGCAGCTTTCCAGAAGCTTGTGAGTGTTTGCAAGCAAGTTCAACTTTATTTTGTGCATCAGTCCGTCGTGCCACACCTTATCAAAAGCTTGGGAAATGTCGATAAATAGAGCTGAACAATACTTTTTGTCTTCAAAAGTCTGTCTTATGACATTGACTAGTCTATGTGTTTGTTCTATGGTGTTATGCTTAGCCCGAAAGACAAATTGATGATCAGGGATACATCCCACATCATAAAGTATTGGAGACAACTTCGCCATTAACAATTTTTCGAACAGTTTTGAAATTGTTGGTAGTAGACTTATTGGTCTATATGACTCTACTTTAGTCGGATCCTTCCCTGGCTTGGGTATCATAGTAATCATAGAGACCTTCCACTCTGCAGGATAATACTCAAGGCGTAAAATGGCGTTAAAAATAAAAAGAAGAACCCTTCTAGCTACACGAGGTAACTGTTCAAGCATTTTATCAGTAATTTGATCTATACCTGGAGCTTTCCTGGGGTTTATGTTATTGATTACGTTTCAACATCTTGGAAGTTAAGTCTCAAAGACACAGGCTGTCTAACAGCGTACGGCGGAAATTCTGCTGCAGCATCTGCTGAATCATTTGTCGTAAAAACATTTCTCAAATGATTAACATACACCATCCCCTTTTCAAAATCGCTTCGTGCCCAGTCGCCAGTTGAAGTTCGCAAAGGTGGCTTACCTATTACGGGTCTTTTCAGACCTTTTGTCGCTTTCCACAGAGAATAGTCAGATTGCGGAGTACCATCCAGGCTTTCCAAATATGTTTTAAGGGCATTCCCGTAGCCTAGTTTTAAGTTGGGGAGACCTGCGAGTTTGCCACTCTCTTCTGACTTTTATTTTTTCTGACAGAAGTTGCTCAATTTCAGACGAATAAGTTCTATTATTCTCATTTCTGGATCTTATATGACTAGTGGTAGGATGCTGTATGGCCAGTTTGAGGTTTTCAGAGAAATCGTTAATTGACACATCAATATCCTCAGGCGTTCTCAAGGCGATATTTTCAGTACAATTTGTACTCAAAAATTTTTTGTATGTTAGCCAATTAACTCTATTGACTGTCAACGGGGAGCCAATCTCTTGGGGGAACGAAACAGAGATTATAGTGGGTGAGTGATCTGATGACAAATCTAATGAAGGCTCCACTTGCATCCACTCCAAAGGAAAATTTTTCGCAACTCCAAAATCTATAACATCAGGGATCTTTCGTCGGTCTGACGGCCAATAAGTGGGGTGTCCGCTTGAAACCACATCTAAACCCATTTTGGAAACGGTGTCAAAAAGCACACGGCCTTTCGGGGTAATTAAACGTGATCCCCAAAAAGTGTGTTTAGCGTTATAGTCGCCAGCCGCTAAAAATCGACGACCAAGTGATTTGAAAAAATTTGAATATTGGCTTCCTGCTATTGAAAATCGTGGTGGTGAGTAAATCGAGGATATAACAATTTTTTCATGAAAATAATTAAGGCATATATTTGTAGCTTGGAGATATTCCTAACGTGTCTCGTTCATTAGATAGTGCTTAATTCTGGTTTTTATCAAAATTGCCGAACCGCCGCAAGATCTTCCACGGGGATCTTTTGTGTCATATAATGTGTAGCCATTAATTTTGAAATAACTGTTGGTTGTCAAATGGGTTTCAGCCATGATACAAAAAACAAGGTAGCCGCTTCGCTACAACAATACAACAATGATAAAAACAACAGGTATTTTGCTTGTGTAAAATGGCGAATTCACACTTAAGCTGTCAAAAATAGTTGATAAAGAACATGTACAAAAATTTAAATGGCGTCGAAAAAGGTAAACAAAACTTGACACAGAGAGTGCCGCCATAATCGAATTCGCCTGAATTCGCCGATGGACCCACCTAATAATTAATTCGCCTTGGGTTTCAGCAATCATCATTATATCGATCTGCTTTTCCATAAGGAAGTGCTCAAATTCATTATTTTTTATGTTGGCGAATGCCGTTTGCGTTAAATTAAAATGGCGCGAAAATGTTTATAAACAAAAGAAAAGAAATTTGACAGTCTCATTGTAAAAAACGCGGCAAGCAAAAAATAATCACCTGTGCTGTCAAGTTCACCTAGTAATGAATTCGCCTTGTAAAAAATAATCACCTGAGCTGTTAACTTCACCTAGTAATGAACTCGCCTTGGGCACGTGCAAGGTGCATTAACGTATACACGGTGGCAGCACTACGGCATGTGACAATTTTTTGCTTCTGGCAATATATTTACGTCAAATGTATTGTTTACATTTTTGAAAGTGAATTTAGTGCTTTATTCTTAATTAAACATATACAAGTTATACCAGTAAAAAATTATAAACAGCTTGTTTTCTATGTTTCCCAGCTATCTATATGTCGACATTTCATAGGAAGTACCCTAATCGTCAGTAGACTTTGGAAATTTTTGATGATTAGGGTCGTTCCTATGAAATGTCGACATATAGATAGCTGGGAAACATAGAAAACAAGCTGTTTATAATATTTTACTGGTATAAATGTTAGAAGCTTAAATAGCGAATAAAAAACTTAATTGTTCATATACAAGTTATTTTGCTAACATATAAATAATTCAAATAAATATAATTTATAATTATGAAAAGGTATATTCATAGTTTATAATTGTGAAAATAGTTACAAATATTTTTGATAAACATAGCTTACCACATGCCGGTTTTTGTTGTATTGTTGTAATTTTGCTATAGTGCTGCCACCGTGTATACATTAATGCACCTTGGGCACGTGTTAGTTTTTTAAGTGACTGACGTTTATAGCAATTTAAAACATTGTTTGTGCTCAGAAAAACTTGAGCTAGAAAAAATATACATAGGTATATAACATAAAATGGGCAAAAAAGACAAAATTAAAAAAAGAGGCAAGGGCGCCGAAAAGACTGCGATGAAAACAGATAAAAAATTAGCGAATAAACAAAAGAAAATGCTAGAAAAGCTAGGAGAGGTAAGTCGTCTTCTATGTATTTGCTCATGTGTCGGTACTATAATTAACTAGTTCAACAATTCGTCCCATAGTTGTCAGCGGTTACGGCTTAAATCTAGTTTTCGCACGCAGCTTCAAATGAAATAAAAATACATTTGAATTGATGAATAAGATAAGAAAATATAAGAATAAGATAAGAAAATATAGTCTCAATATTCTGGGAACCGCTTAGATTCCAAGTTATGGATTGAAGAAGTTTTCATATATCCATGCAATTTGTTAGCGAAGCCGGTTCTGATTATATCATAGAGGAGAGAATCCCTGCATACGTCCAAAAGGAGGCTATGCAAAAAAACGTTAGCGAAGCCGTGGTTAGTTATACCATAGAGGAGAGAATCTCTGCCTCCGGCCAAAGGCCGGCTATGCGTTAAACTTGTAAGCAAATCTGTTGGTTGTTATATCCTAGAGGAGAGAATCTATGCATCCGCACAAAGGGCGACTATGCAAAAAAAATTGTTAACGAAGCCACTATCGGTTATACCATAGAAGAGACAATCCCTGCATGCGGTCGAAGGACGGCTATGCAAGAAAATATTGATAGTGTATATTATTAAATATTTGTTGGATTTTAATTAATATGTATATGTATGTATGTATTTACCCTCAATATTGCTATTTGACATTTTCTTATTTTTCAGTTTTTTTTTTATCACCCTATGTACATTTTATTTCATTTAGAGCTGCGTGCGTAAACTAGATTTGTTCCGCGGACTGTAGTGTACGAATACAATTTCTTCACAAATACGCAGAAATGTTCATTAAAAATTAGTTTACCAGAAGCAAGCTACATTTTTCTGGCAAAATATTCTTAATGAGCCGAATTCAGCCGCTATAATGGCAGTGGTATAAATTGAATAGGGCCGGCGACGGCTGACAACCACTCGAATTGACCCACGCTGCATACGCATAAAAGCTGTTAGCAGTGTATCAAAAATGACAGAACTTTAATAATTATATTATTCTTGAAAGTATATCTGTGAATATAGGTACATTCATAGCTATACTTTGGCTGGTACAAGGCAAGGCAGCTCCACCAGGTACTGGTATAAGCATAGCTGTCTTGTTTCCGTGACGTAAATTCTTCAAAATTTTGTCGGCAAATTTCATAATTCGTAAAAAAGACACTTGCTTTTTCAAACTATTCTGACAACAATTCGTAATTTCTACCAACAAAATACATGTGTTGAGCTGCCTCAACACATGTATTTCAACATAGGCCATGGTACAATAATATATTGTACCATGATCTGGAGGTAATTTAATTACGTATGGATTTATATACGTACAGTTTGTCAATAGTTTATTGAGTTTGGTCACTGAAAACAAGCACGGTTTAGTTAAATTTTTAGTAATTGTATTACATTTTTATTTTAGAAATAACTTTTTATGCGCATAGTATGTATTTCATAAATTTATATGTATGTAAAGAGATTGAGTTAAAAAAAGTATTAAGTACATAAGGTGTGTTCATTTAGTTTGATAGGAAAAGTTAGCAACGAGAGAGTAACAAGAAATTTTTCAAAATTACTCTCAAAAATGTGAAAAAGTAAATAAACACTACTATTTTTTCACACTACTATCATTTATATTCAGCATTGTTGTGACTGGGGTTTTTCGAATACGGCTTGTAATAGGTTAGGTTAGGCTGTAGGGTTTAGCACCAAATGTATTTGAATTCAAATACATTTGCTTTTTTAAGATTGTCAGCATAAAGCTAAGTACAAATGCCGATCAAAGCAAACAAATGCAAAACAAAAAAGCACAAATACAAACCTTATACTCTTTATACGTGCGAAGTATTTGTATTTACTCGTGCTTGTTGAATATAAATAAATTAAAGCAAATAAAATTTTGCTGATTTTACTCTAAATGTTTCCGAAAGTATTTGAAAGTCTTGTTTTTTCTTTAGAATTTCTCTTATTCCCAGTTTTATATAAAACGAAATATTGAAGAAATAAAACAATAAATCTTATTGCCTATATATAATTGATTATATTTCCTGTATAATAATTAATTTTAATCAAGAATCTGATTTTCAAATCATTTGGAAATGTTTAATTGTAATTTTTATAAACGACTTTTTCACGAAAAAAATTTTTTTCTTTAAAATCATTTTTTTAATACATATGTATGCAAGCATTTATTTACATAAGTTTGTTTGCAAAGGCAGTTAATTTTAATAAATATGTAGTATGTATGTATGTATACATATAAAAGTACCTTTATAAAATACTCAAGTATCCTACCAAATGTTTCAAATAATGCTTGATTTTTTTCCAAATAAAAATATGTCTTGATATTTTCTTCGCTTACATCTTGAGACACTCAAGTTTGCATGTTTTATTTGCTAGAAACGTAATATTTATTATGTTTATTTCCTTTAAGAGAATATCCCATCGTATTTGTTAAGAGAAGGTAGCATAAAGCAAATTGAGGGAAAAGAGAGAGTCTTACTGTATTTGAAATTTGTGTTTATGCTAAAGCCTAGAGTAGGCAGGCCGCTGTGATAGAAAAATTAAACATTTTACAATTTTTTTTATGGTAGCTATTGCTAGAAGTGCGTCCTTTTGGTATCATCTGTGCCACCAAAACCTGGTTAGATTCTTTGATAAATGACCAAGCAGTTAGTATCCCAGGATGTACAGTTTGTAGAAGTGATCGTCCATCAGGTTACAGAGGTGGTGGGGTAGCAATTTATATCGATTATAGGTTAAAATATAAATGTGTATTCAAATGTACTGATTATTTTTCGTGTGAAGGGCTTGTTTTAGAATTCGCGAGTAGTTTAACTTCATTTGCTGTTGGTGTTGTTTACCTTCCTAGAGGAAACCTAGTTTCTTTTGTTAATTCCTTTGGAGATATTTTTGTACGTTACAAAAATATAATTTTAGTTGGAGATTTCAACAACCTTTTTATTCCATCTAAAGGCGAAAATATTCATTTACTGTGTAAACAATTTGGACTTAGATGTCTGCATAATTATGCACCAACTCACTGATTCGTTTCATCAATCCACTTCTTATAGACTTTTTCATGACTAGCGAAAGCATTGTTACCAATAAATCTCTCCAGTATCAAGTTCCTTTTATTGCCAACCACTCCCTAATATTTGCGGCCTTTCAGTTTGTGGTCGTTTGAGGTGTCCTATGTAAGGGATTATGCTAGAACGGATGTTACTACGATGAAGACACACATTCTGCAAACTGATTTTCGTCAAATGTATCTTACTAATAATTCGGATGAACATCTTTCTTTCCTAAATGCTCTTTTCAACGAGCTTCTTGATTACATTCCTTTAAGACAAATATCCAGTCCAACTGACAAAAGGAAACTTATTTTTCCGAACCACATTAATTATTACAGATCTTTAGCTGGCATTGCGCTAAAAGCTTATCAAGAGAATAAAAATGATAGAAATTATGAAATTTACAAACTTCGGAATCAAACCAAATCTAAAATTCGAAAATTTAAGAGGAATAGCTGTGGCGCAATTTGCGTAATGCTGGATTATTGGAAGTTAATCCTATTCACTCCAGTATTAATGTTAATTTTAAAAAATTGGTCAAGTAGAATAGCACAAAGAAATGCTAAATAAACCAATCAATCAATCAATGATATCAATAACAGTTTTGATGAGGAGCCTACTGGACTGATTTTGTCAATGTCTCAGATTCCTTCTGTTACTTGGCTCATTATCTTTTTTTTTTATCTTGGACCTGTACTCAGGAGATAGCCCCTACATATGCAGTGCATTGTACTGGAACTATGAAAATAGATTATGAGAAGGAGGAAAGGGGGAATAATGTTTGTGAACTTAACACACGGAACGACCAAAACAAACGTTATCACAGCATTTAAAGTGTTGAAATTAAATTAGTTAAAACTGATCAGTGCTCAGTGTATATACCTTCGACACTGCTCAGAATAACAAAAATTAGGTCAACACCGCGCACACCGTAAGGTAATAAATACATAGGAGAAACATAAAAAAGATATTAATAATAACAAATAGAGAAAAAACAAACGGCAGTAAAAATAACATAATATAAAAAAAAACACGTGAACACATGATTCAAAACAAAACTCTACCTATTCCGGTATAATTTCGTTTTTTTTTAGAAATCTATCTATATATAAAAATGAATGTTTGTATGTATGTATGTTTGTCCTTTATAGAATCGTAAACTATGCGTTTTAGCATGTGAGGATCTTCGGCAAAGTTGTTGTGCATGAGCCCGAGAAGGTTTCAAAGTAGACGCAACCACGCCTACTTTAACGCCCACTTTTTTATATTGAGTAATACATGGGTTTTAACAGATTTACTTCAAATTGTATATACGTCTTACTTTAGGCGAGGTAAAAATAAAAGTTTTATGTGCCACGCCCATTTTTACGCCCCATCTCATGCGGGACGACATTTGCGGTGTAGGCCAAACTGCTGGACCGATCTGCCTGAAATTTTCACAACACACCACTAAAGCTCTGGACACTTCCTTCTTTTGACCACGCCCACTTTGACACCTACGTTTTTACGTTTTATTTTATTTTATATTATTTTTACATTTTAGATTTTTTTCATTTTGAACGTAATGCCATGCCGTACTCGATCGGCGTGCATATTCTACCATTAATATATTACTTCAAAGGAGATCACAAACTGATCGATTATCCCAAAATCAATTGCAGTGCTATGCACGATCTCAAAATACATCTGCGGATCCAACTCCAAATCCAAGAAATCCAGTATCGCGATAATTAACACGACTTGCATATCATGTTGTATGAAACATGGAATATGCTGCTCTTAGTTATGACCGCGAAGTTAATGACAGTCTACAGGAATGGTCTTCTTTTGGTGCGGCAAGATCGAGATAGAAGATATTATAAGCCTCAGTTTTTCCTAAAAAGTTACCTTATATCATGGAAGATAACGCGGATTTTTTAACGTATATATGTACATATCTATGATATCTGCAGTTAATTGAACTAATAGAAAGAAGTCTAAATGAAAGATCTGGACCGATGATTAGGATAATCTTTTTTATGAAGTCTTCGTCATAACCTACTTAAGAGTTTTCCGGAACAAAAAATTTATTGTATCACACCCACTTTTTAAATTTATCTTAAACACAATTTTTACGGAGAAAAATAGTTTTGTAAAACAATGTCAATGTCTACTTCTACGTCGACTTTTTTTAAATCCTTGAGAAAGAAAAATTAAAGTATCTCGTAAAATTTATTTTTTCTGAACTCAAGGCCATAATAACAATACGAACAATTTATAACCATTGCAATGGAAATGTATTAATTTCATTTACACGGAATTCTATATACTGAAGCTAACAAAAAAGTAAGTTCAACCAATTACAATTCGTATCGGATTGATGAAAATAGGTCAATCATATCTTGAAATATTGCCATCTATTCCACATGCTGGCTGTATTCAATTTACCGTCCTTTTCTGCCATTTCACCGAATCAAAAACTGAGCTCATCCGCAATGTGCTCTCAAACATTTAGCAAAGTTACAAAAATCACGATTAGTTTATCAGACGTGATGTCGGCGATCTGAATTTTCGGATTCAAAGTGAAATTGCTTGCGAATTGGTGATGTTAAATTCAGTGACTCTTCATTTCCAGTATGATGTCGTCAACTATACAACCGGTATTACCTAGGTTGCCACTTTGCAATCTGCAACTTAATGTCAGTTTAGTAATCATAGTGCTACGAAATATAAACAAGTATTTTGAAAGAAATTACTGGATATTGGCAATCGTAAATTCCACTTTGGCTTTTCGACCGACTGTATTCAGTTTCCTGACGCTTTCTATCACTTGACCGAACCGAATTCTAAGCTCTTACAATATCTGACCAACAGTGGTCACTAATTATTTAAGGGTCTCCAAAGTTTCTTCTTTTCTCTCTTTTTCAATATTGGTTGCGTGGGGTGATTGAGTGATGCAAGAATGGTACGGAAATATTATTTTTAGGATATGTTTTTATCGAGTTTTTCTTCCCTTTTATATGTATTATATAATTGTATACAGATGAATTTCGCTCTATTTTATAGTATATTTAAATTGTTATTTGTTGTTGAGCTAGTGGTCTTCTTGTTTGGTAAAAAGTACGGTTTATATTTTTCAATATTTCGACACTCCGTTGTATGTCTTCTTCAGGAAAATTTTTTGTTTTTTTTTAAATTGTGTATACAAAATAATAAATTTGAAAACTCATATTGAAATAACAAAAACAAAATATTCAACTACATTAACATTTACAATGAAGAAACATATTTTACATTATTATAACATTAAACATATTATATAATACTTTTTTAAAAAGAAATGAAAAAGTTTTTAAACAATTTTAGGTAAAATACCTATCTACTCCTGTTTTTGTTTCTATGTATTAAATGCCTATAATTTTGTGCTAATCCGTCTACATCCTTCTTAAAATTTATCCTCTTATCTACAGGCACGTTAGTTATCTGTAGCATTTCTAGCATATATCTACGTTTATAATAATTTTCTTTGTTTAAAATAGACGTTCCTCCAAAATCTGGATAGTGATAAAAATCAAGGCAATGGATAGATAATGCAGTTTTCTGCGAAGAAGACCACTAGCTCAACAACAAATAACAATTCAAATTAAAAAAGGGCCGAAAAATTAGAAGCAAGCAATAGTATATTTAATACAAATTCTGTATTGGCCAATAGGCTACTTGTATTAAAATGAAATAAATAAAATAATTAGTCAGTCTTTGCCTGGCATTTGCCGTGTTCACAACGATTTCTTCTTTGTTTGTGTTCGGTGGGATAAGTGTTCGCTTTATTGGTGTTTTTGGAAGTTTACTGGAATAATTCAGTTGGATTTAATATATTTTTTTATTTTGCTATTTTTTTTTATTTGAGTGACTAATCGGAAATTTTTTCAAGAAAGTGAAGAGAGAGTTTTAAGTTACAACATGAAGGGGGCTAACCCCCCCAACTATAATCGTTTTAGGGACTTAGAGCCCTCTTACGATAAACCGAAACCTACTAAAATTAAAAGACTTAGAACTGAAGATTTCGTACCACTTCCTAACATCATACCCAACGATGATCATTTTCCAAGATATTTAATTGCTTCTGCCTTACCACAATTGGAGAATACTGAAACGAAACCTTTAGCATCCTATAATGTTTTTCAAATTGAAAAAGGTTTAAACTTTATATCACGCGATTACTTAGATATTACAGAGATGCGGAGCGGCGATTTAATGATCATGCCGACATGAAATCAGCCAATAAATTTCTCAAAACTAAATACATTGATGTTGTACCAGTAACTATAACGATGCATAAGAACCTTAACTCAACCCAAGGCCGAATTTATTCGAGAAAAATTATCGACATTTCTGAAGATGAACTTTTGGAATCACTAGAAGACCAGAAGGTTATAGAAATTCGTAAGTTATCAAGAAAAGAAGGCGAAAATTATATTCCAACAGGAGCAGCAGTAGTTACTTTTAATTTAATACGTCGACAAGAAATTCTAAAACTGGGATGGGAAAGAGTACGTGTAGATGAATATGTAAATAACCCAATGAGATGTGTAAATTGCCAGCGTTTAGGACATACAAAGAAAAGATGTAAGAATATTGAACTATGTAGAGTTTGTGGTTTGTCTCCTCCACATGAACCTTGCTCAAGGACTTTCTGTGTTAACTGCAATAACGAATCCCATATATCATTTGACTCATCATGCCCTTCCTTTTTAAAATACAAGTCAGTTAATAAAATCAAGGCAGATAAAAGATGTACTATACGTGAGGCATGGACTATATTTAATGATAATCCTACTATTCATTCCGTTAAACCATTTAATAAAACTAACCCAACTTTTTCCCAAATATTACACAATAAATCATCTATAACAACAGACAATAATATTTTGGAAGAAAAAAGTAACGACGCCATCTTTTCTAACGGTAATAAAAATTCTTCATCTTCCAGTAAAAAAATGAAATCATTTCTCTAACTTCCAACGACAACTCTGACACCATTCCAACAACACATCAACAGATTTCCAAAAGAAATAACGGCATCACCATTGAAAATCCAACAAAGTCTTATAACAATAACAATAATAACATAACGACCAACGAAATACTAAGCAATTTTAATGAAGCAGCATGATCATTGACAACACAACGACAGACACATCTGACCCGTTTGAGGTTATTGATACTGAAAATAACATTAATGATGGTGGATTGCAAACTCCACCTAATGGTAATAGTGTTAACGATTTAACACCAACCAGTAGTATATTTGAAAAATATACTAATCTTAATGTTTTAATAACACCAGAAACTTTTAAAAAAACAATGCCTAAAAAGAAAGGAAAGAAGAAAAGTTGCGAGTAATTGATTTAATTAGCATTGAAAATGGATATTGGGCTGAATATTACTGTATTACAGTGGAACATCCAAGGTTTTATTACACACAAATACACACTTGGGAACCTAGTTTCTAAACACAAACCCACAATTATTGCGCTTCAAGAGACCCACATAATTCCCAGAAATTTACAATATTTGCATTTATCAGGTTACAACATTTTTCATCACAATAAAAATATCAATTATGCCAAAGTTGGAATCGCATTGTTAGTTTTGAATAACCTTTATGTCACACAGCATGTTAAATCTAATGGTGATCTCCTTTTCCAAACTATCACTATTAAAGGTAGCTCCAACTTGTATATTACAAATATTTATAAAGAATACGACATAACATTAACAGCAGATTTAATAACCACTATAGGTGTAACGTCACCTAAACAAAATTTAATTGTTGGAGACCTCAATTCTCAAAATCCTATATGGGGTTCTCAAAGTTTGTCGCACAGCGGTAGTCTTTGGGAAAAATTCGCCGACGACTCTGGTTTAGTAATACTGAACGATGGTTCTCCTACTTTACTCAACACTCGAGGAACTTGTACCTGTGTGGATGTCTCAATGGCAAATTCTAATTTAGCTGCCAACCTTTTTTGGAAAACCTTAAGTATTCCTGAAGTTGGAGATCATTTTCCTATTTTAATTGAAAATAATAAGCATACTTACAAGAAACTTTTCCATCCGAGGTTTATGGTTGACAAAGCTGATTGGTCTCTTTTCGCCAATAAAGTAATGAAGGTTATGAATGAATTTCCTGTGTCGATGAATATTAATAGAGAAGCTGCACAAATTAAGATTATTATTAGAAAATCGGCAAACGAAACAATATACAAGAGCATAAACCCCAAATTAAATAATTCTCCGGCTTGGTTTAATTCCTCAATTGCTAAATTAATAAAAGAGAAAAACAAGTAAGAGTGTAGTATATTCGGCTGGGCCGAATCTAAAATACCCTTCACGATAGTCACGAATATGTATATTATAATAAAAATGTGGCCTGAATATGCTCGGTTATATATGAACCGATATCGGAATTTTCTATTTTCTGTATTTTAGTAACCTTCTTTTATAACAAGAATTGCTTTTCAGCAAAAAAAAAATTTTTTTAATGAAAAAATCGGTTCAGGCTATATCTCGGGTATATTTGGACCGATATCGAAAATTTTAATTTTCCATATTTATATAACCTTATATCATTACCAGAACTGCTTCGCTTACGCGATATTTTCATGAAAAACCCGATTTGGGCTATATCTCGGGTACATATGGACCGATATCGGAAATTTTCATTTTCCATATTTAGGTAACCTAATGTCATTACCAGAACTGCTTTTGAGCACAAAAAAGCTGTTTAAGTTCGCTTACGCGGCATTTTCATGAAAACCCTGGTCTAGGCTATATCTCGGGTATATATGGACCGATATCGGAAATTTTTATCTTCCATATTTATATAACCTGGGCTAGAGATGACTCGGAAAAGGGTAATTTATTTGTTAACCATTTGAAAAATGCTTTTAAGATTCAATTTCCAAGAAATTGAAAATGCTATTGGCAATCTAAACCTTAAAAAAGCTCCAGGTATGGATAAAATCAGCAACAAAATGCTCGTAGAGCTGCCTCGTGTAGCTAAAAGAATTGTTCTTTTTATTTTTAATGCTATTTTACGGCTTGAGTATTACCCTGCAGAGTGGAAGGTGTCCATGATAACAATGGTTCCTAAGCCACATCACACGAAAGTAGAATCATACCGTCCAATAAGTCTATTGTCAACAATATCAAAACTTTTCGAAAAATTGCTAAAGGCGAAGTTGGATCCAATGCTTCATAAGGTTGAATGTATTCCTGATCACCAATTTGGTTTTAGAGCGAAACATGGCACCATTGAGCAAACACACAGGTTAGTTAACGTCATAAGAAAGGCATTTGAAGATAAAAAATATTGCTCTGCCTTATTCATCGACGTCTCACAGGCTTTTGATAAAGTGTGGCACGATGGACTAATGCATAAAATAAAGTTTAACTTACCTGCAAACATACATAACCTTTTGAAAAGCTATTTATATTGTCGCCAATTTATAATAAAAGAAGGCGATTTCATAAGCCCCGCCCAGCCTATTGAAGCTGGAGTTCCCCAAGGCAGCATATTAGGGCCTATCTTATATTTGATCTACGCATCTGACATGCCGACAAGCACCAACATTCACACTTCAACATTTGCAGATGATACAGCACTCCTTAGCATACATAGTAACCACCAGCAAGCATCAATAAACTTACAGGAACATATCGACAAACTAGAGAAATGGCTCAAGCTTTGGAAAATCAAGGTTAATGAACAAAAGTGTGCCCATGTTACATTCGCACTGCGTCTAGGAACATGCTCACCCATTACTATTAACAATAAAGTAATACCTCAACACAGTGAAGTCAAATACCTCGGTATTCATCTTGACCGTAGACTAACATGGAAGACGCACATCGAGGCAAAAGTAACGCAAATGAAATTGAAAGCAGTGCAAATTAACTGGCTAATAGACAGAAATTCGACTTTGAAGCTTGATTGTAAACTTTTGCTGTACAACGCGATTCTAAAGCCAATAAGGTGCTATGGGATTCAATTATGGGGCACAGCCTCTGCATCTAACATTGAAAAAATTCAAAGAAGTCAAAATAGAATTCTCCGTAGAATTACAAATGCTCCATGGTACGTTAAAAACTCACGAATCCACGCGACATATTCATGAAAAACCCGATTTGGGCTATATCTCGGGTACATATGGACCGATATCGGAAATTTTTATCTTCCATATTTATATAACCTCATCTTATTACCAGAACTGCTTTTAAGCAAAAAAAAATTGTTGGTTAAGTTCGCTTACGCGACATTTTCATGAAAAACCCGGTTTGGGCTATATCTGCGGTATATATGGACTGATATCGGAAATTTTTATCTTCCATATTTATATAACCTCATCTTATTACAAGAACTGTTTTTAATCAAAAAAAAGTTGTTAAAGTTCGCTTACGCGACATTTTCATGAAAAACCCGGTTTGCGCTATATCTCGGGTATATATTGACCGATATCGGAAATTTTCATTTTCCATACTTATATAACCTTATTTGATTACCAGAACTGCTTTTAAGCAAAAAAAGTTGTTTAAGTTCGCTTACGCGGCATTTTCATGAAAACCACGTACCAGGCTATATCTGCGGTATATATGGACCGATATCGGAAATTTTAATTTTTCATATTTATATAACCTTATTTTATTACCAGAACCGCTTTTAAGCAAAAAAAAAGTTGTTTAATTTCGCTGACGCAGCATTTTCATGAAAAACCCGTTCTAGGCTATATCTGCGGTATATATGGACCGATATCGGAAATTTTTATCTTCCATATTTATATAACCTCATCTTATTACCAGAACTGTTTTTAAGCAAAAAAAAAAAATTGTTGGTTAAGTTCGCTTACGCGACATTTTCATGAAAAATCCGGTTTAGGCTATATCTCGGGTATATATTGACCGATATCGGAAATTTTCATTTTCCATATTTATGTAATCTTATTTCATTATCAGAACTGCTTTTGGGCAAAAAAAAAGTTGTTTAAGTTCGCTTACGCGACATTTTCATGAAAAACCCGATTTGGGCTATATCCCAGGTACATATGGACCGATATCGGAAATTTTCATTTTCCATATTTAGGTAACCTAATTTCATTACCAGAACTGCTTTTGAGTACAAAAAAGCTGTTTAAGTTCGCTTACGCGGCATTTTCATGAAAACCCTGGTCTAGACTATATCTCGGGTATATATGGACCGATATCGGAAATTTTCATTTTTCATATTTATGTAACCTAATTTCATTACCAGGACTGCTTTTGAGCACAAAAAAGTTGTTTAAGTTCGCTTATGCGGCATTTTCATGAAAACCCCGGTCTAGGCTATATCTCGGGTATATATGGACCGATATCGAAAATTTTCATTTTTCATATTCATATGACCCTATTTCATTACCAGAACTGCTTTTGAGCACAAAAAAGTTGTTTAAGTTCGCTTACGCGACATTTTCATGAAAAACCCGATTTGGGCTATATCTCAAGTATATATGGACCGACATCGAAAATTTTCATTTTTCATATTTATGTGACCCTATTTCATTACCAGAACTGCTTTTGAGCACAAAAAAGTTGTTTAAGTTCGCTTACGCGACATTTTCATGAAAAACCCGATTTGGGCTATATCTCGGGTATATATGGACCGATATCGGAAATTTTCATTTTCCATATTTACGTGACCTAATTTTATTACCAGAACTGCTTTTGAGCAAAAAAAAGTTATTTAGCTTCGCCTATGCGACATTTTCATGAAAACCCCGGTTTGGGCTATATCTCGGGTATATATGGACCGATATCGGAAATTTTCATTTTCCATATTTATGTAACCTAATATTATTAACAGAACTGCTTTTGACCAAAAAAAAGTTATTTAGCTTCGCCTATGCGACATTTTCATTAAAAATCCGATTTGGGCTATATCTCGGGTATATATGGACCGATATCTGAAAAAAAATTTTTGCCTTTAAGTCACCATGCTTAATAAGTGTGTGAAGTTTGAAGCAAAACGAACAACTTTTGTTTTCAAAAATTTTCATACAAAACTGCAAAAAAAAAATGGCTTTTTTCGGAATTTTGAATATATCTCAGCTATACGTGGACCGATATTACTGAATTTCAATAGCAAACCCATGAATCGATGGGGTAAAAGAATGGTGAAAGAAAAAAGTTTCTAAGTCTAATGGTTTTCTCAGAAACGGTATTTCAACAGCGGACAGACGGACAGACGGACATCGCTTAATCGACTTTTCCATTAATTCTGATTCAGAATATATATACTTTATAGGGTCGCAGAAAAAAACTGTAGAAATTACAAACGGAATCACAAACTTATATATACCCTTTACATTTTTGTGAAGGGTATAATAAGTCATTCAATATATTCAAAAGACATAGAACACAGGAAAACTCATTAAATTTTAGAAGAATGTGTGCACCGGTAAAGCGGGAATCGCGGGTTGCGAAGCGTCAAACATGGAAAAATTTTCTAAATTCTCTCAACCCAATGTTGGACGCTAAAACCCTATGGTCTAGGATAAAAGGCATTAGATCTGAAAAAAGGAGTAATTTTCCAACTTTATTTCACGATGATACTATTTTTTCTAATCCAGTTCACATTGCTAATAAATTTGCTGAAGTTTGGTGTTCGATCGGATCTGATAACAATTTTGATGATAACACCATATTAAGAAAACAAACTTATTTAGATAACATTGAAGCACAAGTTTCCCATCAAAACAAATTTCTTTTGAAACTATAACACCTGATGATTTGGATGTGGCACTTAGCAAGGTCAAAGGGACAACACCATCGCTTGATAGAATTACATATTCAATAATAAGGAATTCACCAATCTCGTTTAAAAAACGTGTTATAAAGTTATATAATGATATTTTGAGTAGTGGCACTTTTCCACACGACTGGAAGGTTGTCCTGTTATCACCTATTCCTAAGCCGGGGAAAAATCCAAATGGTACAGAAGGTTATCGGCCAATATCTTTAATACCTGTGTTATCCAAATTGTTAGAGAAAATAATTACAATGCGTTTTTGGAAGAAGGCTAGGGAGAAAATTTCATCATTGCAACATGCCTTCCTACCCAAGTATGGGGTTCACTCTTTGGTCCATCAACTTGAAGATAAACTTCGGCAAAATTTATAGAAAAGAAGGCACAGTGTGGTTGTGTCAGCTGATATCGAAAAAGCATTTGATAGAGTGGTTTCAAATTTCGTTCTAGATGAACTGTGTGTCTGGGGTATCCCTTTTTTAATTATTAAGCTTATCAAATCCTTTTTGTCTAATCGCCAAATTATGGTAAAAATTGATGGCTATCTTTCGCAACCATACTATCTTGACAACGGGATTCCACAAGGCTCACCTCTGTCGGTTGTGCTTTTCACTATTTATATGAATTCTCTAGCAAGATCAATTCAAAGCATACCAGGTATGGATTTTATTGGAACATATGCGGACAATTTATTTACTGTAACCTCAAGGCATCATGAAACTGTTTCTAATCACTTAAATCATCTGAACAATTGCATCCAGAACTGGGCAAATTCGCGCGGAGCGGTAATACCAGTAAGCAAATCAGAGATACTACATGTTTGTCGACGAATAAATTGCTGCCCACCTTTTATTCAATTTGGGGACGCTGTAGTGCAGTTCAAAAATTAATTAAAAATTCTTGGAATAATGTTTACCAAATTCGAACCGCTTCGGGTCTCTTGAGGGTAACCGTCTCTCAGAGTTGAATCGAGATCACTAGACTTTCCTACATTGCTTTATAAAAGATCAATAAATATGGCAGCAAGATCCATAACAGATCCGAACGATGGTTTGCACAATACCTTTTGGGATACCATAACTGACCATAAGAAAAGCTTCAGCGCAATACATAGCATCATGCTTTTATTTAAAAAGTTCGATATTCCTTTACCCTCTAAGCCTGTAGCTTCATATGAAGAAAATCATGCGATTGAAATTGATTTTAGTTTATCTGTATACAAAAAATCTAATACTAATCCCGAAATTTTTAGGAGACTGATAACTGAGAAGATATCAACCTACTCAGCTGATATTGAGTTATATACAGACGGATCTTTTCAAAATGGAATAACATCTTACTCAGTGGTTCAACATCAGCCCGGTTCCGAATGGGTGGTGGTTAAACAGAGGCAATTGCCTCCATTTTCTGGTATTTTCCCAGCTGAACTTGCTGCAATTGTTTCAGCAATTAGTCATGCTGTCAAAAATAACCAGAAATCTATCATATGCACCGACAACCTTAGCGCAGTCAAGGCTATATTCTACAATAAAAATGATTTATATAATAGTATTTTTAGAAATTTCTGTATAATTCAGCCTCTGCTTATTATATGGATACCATCACATTTAGGTATAAGCGGCAACGAACTAGCGGACAAAGTGGCGAAGGAAGCAATCACCATGCCTCTAGTCATGGAAATGCCATGTTTCAGCGTGGTTATAACCAACATTTATAAAAGTTCATTTTTGAATACACTAAAGGAAGAATGGAATAATTGCCATTGCTTCTTAAAAATTCATAATCCAGACATATCCAGACCCAGATACCATGACAATTATTCAAGATTACAGTGTGTTTCTCTTGCCCGTATAAGAGTAGGAAAATGTTTATTTAACTCACAACATTATTATGATAACTCGAATCCGTTGATGTGCAATTTCTGTGGCTTGCTGAATAGCGTATCTCATATTCTTGTGGATTGTCCAGTATCCTGTTTGCCCGTTCCACTTGAACATGCACTGGATTGCTCCAAACCTCAACAGACTACAGCCATTTTTAAATCTTTTACGTAACATTTAGATGTCCGTTTCTTTTTCTCGAATGAATTCTTTTTATTAGATTATTTTTTGCATAAAAAGCTCTAATCTAATATTTAAAAAAAAACTTTTTGAATTAATATAATTTTTTTTTTAGTTTTTATTTGTCCTCATACACATACAGATGTATATTTTGTATTAAAAACCCTTTTCATAATTAATAGTTAGTTTAATTAGACGCGCAATATGGTCTCGTTACCCTGCGCCTTACTTTATTGTATTTTATATATTAATATATAGAATATATATTAAACTAGCTGACCCGGCAAACGTTGTTTTGCCTTCAAATTTATTTACATTGATATAGATGAAAAAACGTAGAAACATGGGTTTTTTTATTGCGAAAGCAGGCCGTAATGATGGAATAGTGTATTTCTCGAAACCATTAGGAGTCGTGGTATCAAAACCTCTTCATCTTTATACTTTTATTTAAGTACTCTCACTTTTTTCACCGGATGTCGAGTGTCATTACAGATATGTGGTTGATGTATACTTTGTAACATTATGATTACCGATCCGACCTTATGTTGTAATTCCAGCGAACAAATTATAATTTTTGTAATTTTGTGAAATGTTAGAGAGCACATTGGGGATGAGCTTAGAAATCGGTTCGGTCAAGTGATAAAAAGCGTCAGGAAACTGAATACAGTCGGTCGAAATTACGATTGCCAATTATCCAGTAATTTCTTTCAAAATACTTGTTTATATTTCGTAGCACTATGATTACCAAACTGACATTAAGTTGCAGATTGCAAAGTGGCAACCTAGGTAATACCGGTTGTATAGTTGACGACATCATACTGGAAATGAAGAGTCACTGAATTTAACATCACCAATTCGCAAGCAATTTCACTTTGAATCCGAAAATTCAGATCGCCGACATCACGTCTGATAAACTAATCGTGATTTTTGTAACTTTGCTAAATGTTTGAGAGCACATTGCGGATGAGCTCAGTTTTTGATTCGGTGAAATGGCAGAAAAGGACGGTAAATTGAATACAGCCAGCATGTGGAATAGATGGCAATATTTCATGATATGATTGACCTATTTTCATCAATCCGATACGAATTGTAATTGGCTGAACTTACTTTTTTGTTAGTTTCAGTATATAGAATTCCGTGTAAATGAAATTAATACATTTCCATTGCAATGGTTATAAATTGTTCGTATTGTTATTATGGCCTTGAGTTCAGAAAAAATAAATTTTACGAGATACTTTAATTTAGAATGGATGCATGTAGAGCCTTTTTGTTTTTTTGGATTTGTCCTCCGATCACTCACCTACTATGGTCTCTATATGTTTCCCCCAGAACATTGGATCCCCATTTAACGACATAGGTGTATTCCAGTCCAGAGTGAATTGGCTAAAATATAAAAAATATTTAAGTACTCATTGTACGGAAAATATATCTTTGAGAACTCCAGAGGATATTGATGAGTCATTTAATGATTTTTCCCAAAATATTATAAAAGCCGTGCAACATGCTACCACTACACATTTTAGAAATATGAATAGCAGAACTTGTTCTTCTGAAATCGAACACCTTGTCTCAGAAAAGAGAAGAATCAGAAGAGAATGGCAACTTCGCAGGTCTCCCCAGCTTAAAGCTAGGCTTCGAGAATGCGTAAGTCAACTAAGAAATTTGCTTGAAGTCCGAAGAGAGGCTTCCCTCACAACCTATTTGGAAAGCCTTGATGGTAGTCCTCAATCCGATTATTCTTTGTGGAAAGCAGCAAGAGGGTTAAAGAGACCCGTTAGATCTAAGCCACCCTTGCGTACTCCGACTGGGGTCTGGGCTAGAAGTGACTCCGAAAAGGGAATGCTGTACGCCAACCACTTGAGAAGCGTGTTTGCCATTGACGGACTGATTGATGAAGCTGATATGCCGCCATATGCCGTTAGACCTCCCGTACCTTTTAGACTTCGTTTTCAAGATGTCGATAATGCTATTAGTAACTTAAACCCGAGAAAAGCTCCAGGTATTGATAAAATTACCAACAAAATGCTTGTACAGTTACCCCGAGTAGCTAGAAGACTCGTCCTTTTTAATGCTATTTTACGTCTCGAGCATTTTCCTACTGAGTGGAAGGTGTCTGTCATTACTATGATACCCAAACCAGGAAAGGATCCTACAAAAGTTGAGTCATATAGGCATAAGTCTATTGCCAACAATTTCAAAACTGTTCGAGAAATTGCTAATGACGAGGTTGACCCCAAACTTGAATGAAGTAGGATGTATTCCTAACCATCAATTCGGTTTTAGGGCTAAGCATAGCACCGTAGAACAGACACACAGGCTGGTGAATGTTATCAGGAATGCGTTCGAAGATAAAAAATATTGCTCAGCTCTATTTATTGACGTTTCCAAAGCTTTTGACAAAGTGTGGCACAAAGGCTTAACCCATAAAATAAAATTAAACTTGCCTGCAAACACGCACAAGCTGTTAGAGAGCTACTTATATGACCGGAAATTCGTCGTTAAGGAAGGTGATTTCAAAAGCTCGGCTCAGCCAATCGAAGCTGGAGTTCCCCAGGGTAGCATATTGGGCCCAACTTTATATTTGATTTATGCTTCAGACATGCCAACGAGCTGCAAAATTCACACTTCAACTTTTGCAGATGATACAGCATTCATCAGTGTCCATGCAGACTATAAATTAGCATCACAAAATTTGCAAGAAAATATTCTTATATTGGAGAAATAGCTGAAACTTTGGAAAATCAAAGTAAATGAACAAAAATGTACCCATGTTACATTCACACTACGTAGAAAAACTTGTTCGGCTATTAAAATCAACAACTACATTGTTCCGCAGCACAGTGAAGTCAAATACCTTGGTATTCACCTCGACCGTAGGCTCACGTGGAAGTCTCACATTGACGCTAAAGTCACCCAGATGAAATTAAAAGCGGTGCAACTAAATTGGCTCATCGGCAGAAATTCTATCTTGAAGTTAGATTGCAAACTTTTGTTGTATAACGCAATCCTAAAGCCAATATGGAGTTATGGAATTCAATTGTGGGGTACCGCCTCTGCATCTAACATTGAGAAAATTCAAAAGCGCCAGAATAAAATTCTCCGTATAATTACTGCAGCTCCATGGTATGTTAAAAACTCTCGAATTCACAAAGATCTAGGTGTACCCTTAGTGAAAGATGCATTTTCAAAACACGCGATAAGGTATATTAACAGACTGGAGTCTCACCCAAATCCTCTCGCACGTAGCATCCTTAACTTTGGTGGCCACACTCAACTCAGAAGGATGGACACCCTTGCAACCATCAGAGCGTTGGAAAGGTGATTCACCAACAAAATACACGCAAGAAACAACTTTTCGTCTAGCATTGGTTGGACTTAAGTAAATAAAATTTTTCAATATTAATTAATTTTTTTTTCTATATTAATTAATGAATTTTTAATTTTAAGATTTGCATACTTATTGTTAGTTCTTTTAGAAGATACAATAAATAATTGAATTATAAAAAAAAAGAAAAAATTAATTATTCTTTCTCAAGGATTAAAAAAAAGTCGACGTAGAAGTAGACATTGACAACGTTTTACAAAACTATTTTTCTCCGTAAAAATTGTGTTTAAGATAAATTTAAAAAGTGGGTGTGATACAATAAATTTTTCGTTCCCGAAAACTCTTAAATAGGTTATGACGAAGACTTCATAAAAAAGATTATCCTAATCATCGGTCCAGATCTTTCATTTAGACTTCTTTCTATTAGTTCAATTAACTGCAGATATCATAGATATGTACATATATACGTTAAAAAATCCGCGTTATCTTCCATGATATAAGGTAACTTTTTAGGAAAAACTGAGGCTTATAATATCTCCTATCTCGATCTTGCCGCACCAAAAGAAGACCATTCCTGTAGGCTGTCATTAACTTCGCGGTCATAACTAAGAGCAGCATATTCCATGTTTCATACAACATGATATGCAAGTCGTGTTAGTTATCGCGATACTGGATTTCTTGGATTTGGAGTTGTATCCGCAGATGTATTTTGAGATCGTGCATAGCACTGCATTTGATTTTGGGATAATCGATCAGTTTGAAATACTCTAAACACTATAAGGGTGGTTAGCTACTTTTGAATACAATATCTATTTTTAATTAGGGGCTTAACCTATACATGTTTCAATTCAATTGGCAACTGAGTCGGTTGTTGTGAAAATCAAGATGGTATGTATGTATGTAAGTATGGCTTTGTAAATTGATTAGTTTGGCAGTTGTCGAGTTGGTTGAAGAAAAATCAAACGATTTTGATGTTTCAAGTTGACTAGTAAGTCTCTCAATTCGATTGAGCTGTGTGTGTTCGAGTCTCCTAATCAGCTGTCAAAATTTTATATTTGTGTCTTTTTTTTTTGTTGCAAATATTTTAAATATTTTTAAAATTGTCTTTAATTTCATTGAAGCTGATAGTTGGATGAAAATTAAAGAAACAAAAAAGAAAACATTTCAGAGATCAGTCGTAAAGCAGCTCTGGGCTGGAGAACAGCTCTCGCGTCATCGTAATTATTTCTTAAGTGCGGTCAGGCTTGTGTTTGTTATTCGGTCTTCGAGAGTTTTGCGGCTCACTCGCACTGGTTAACGGTTTGCCTCAACTAATGGTTTGCAGTTTTTAGAGGTTATTTATTGTTAACCACGTGGAAACTTCCTATGTGAAGGCATATGTCGTTATAGTTAGTCGCAGCGACTATATATATATATATATATATATATATATATATATATATATATATATATATATATATATATATATATATATATATATATATATATATATATATATATATATATATATATATATATATATATATATATATATATATATATATATATATATATATAACATTTGTGCCATCAAACACTCTGCATCTATCCCAGCCTAGATTTAGTCTCATGGCCGCTATAACTTTTAGATAAGATTCATTATCAATTTTTAATTTCGCATTATTTTTGTTTCATGTGTTTTTATACTTTCCATTTCACTTGTTTTAAGTACTTCATTTTGCTTCTTTAATTCTTTTTCCTGTATTTAAAAAATTCATGTCTGTGATTACTATATGCATCTCAGTTTTGGAACTTTGATCTTATAATCGTCACTTGTTTATTTTTCTATAGCATTCTTGATTCTTTCTATTTCTTCCGTATCCACGCTTTGTATCACTAAAGGTCCATTTCTTCTGTTTTCGACGTTAGTTATTTTAAAATTTACTGGGTTTTTTCCTTTTCATTCAATTTAGTATTTGTTTTTTTACACTTAGTTTCTCCTTGGGTTTAAAAATTAAGGGACATTTTTTACAGATCTGGCATCACCGTGTTATTTGATACAGTTTGAGCATAGGACATTCTTGTTTTTATATTTGTATCTTTTACCATATTCTTACATGCAGTCTACACCTAACTTGAAACGCAGTTAAAACATAAAGATAAAACTTGCTGTTTATATATCTGTCTGTTTAAGGTGGCGGACAGGTTTTTTTTTTTTTTTTTTTTTTTTGTAGGACCAGTACTCAGGGGATGACCCCTACATATGCAGTGCATTGTACCAGAACTAGGAAAATAGGTTTTGAGGAGGTGGAAAGAGGGAGTAGTGCTTGTGGACATTTGACTTGAAATTTCCAAACAGACAGGAAATACGTCTGCAGGCAACTTGTTCCACAGACGAAGCGTACGGCTGAAAAACGAATTCTCTCTGTAATGCGTAGTATGATTCACCGGGCAATCAACCACAAATGGATGAGCGCGTGTTACGTAAAAAAGTGCGAGTTTCGAGATCCCTAATCTCGTCAGAGCAAAATCCATTGTAGGAACGATAGAACAGAGTAACGCACCCCACACTGCGTCGATGCTTCAGTGAATCAATAGAGTTGGATACCCTACTGTCACTGATGAGCTTCTTCGCCCTCTCCTGCACACGGTCGAGTAACCCCAAAATAGACTTTGAGGCACCGGCCCAAACATGAGAATTGTATTCCATTTTCGGTCGGATGTAGGTGGTATAAATAGTAAGGAGGTCGGATGGAATGAAGTACATCTTACACCGTTTCAAAAAACCGAGGCACTTGAATGCTTCTTTAGAGACATGAAAAATGTGTTCAGTCCAGCGAACATCACACTGTATTTTCATTCCTAGAACATCAAGAGCATCCGATTCCTCAATATTTGTACCATCCATAAGTACAGATGAAGCAGCATTTGCGGTCGTTTGTTTGTACGTTAATAAGCAACATTGGGTCTTACGAGCGTTAAAGGCGACCCTGTTTTTACGACCCCATTCGGAGATTAATAGAAGATCACTATTCAGTGAATCGTCCATATTTTGCCTCTTGGCAGCGATCTCTGATAGGCTGGGCCTATAACTAAAAGAGTACGAGTGACAAATGCTGCTGTCATCCGCGAAAGAGTGTATAGGATTTGAAGTTTGATGGAGAAGGTCGTTGAGGAAAATAAGAAATAGGGTAGGAGAAAGAACGGAGCCCTGCGGTACCCCTGAATTAATCTTGAACTCGTTTGATGAGACCCCATCTATAACAACTCGTATAGTGCGGTCCCTGAGAAAGCTCGATATAAACCGAGTGAAGTCATCACCGACACCAAAAGCCGTAAGCTTTGCCAGTAGTGCACCATGCCACACTCTGTCAAACGCTTTTGAAATATCTAGAGCCACCACCTTACTTTCACCGAAATGATGGATTGAGTGGCACCATTTCTCGCGGTAATTTTCAGGGTTATTTGCCTCCCCTTTTTTGGGGATTGGCGTTGCATTAGCAACCTTCCAGCACAATGGGAACTCACCAACATGATAAAGTTTGCTGAAGAGGCATGCTAATGGGCGCGCAAGCGTAGAAGAACACTGCTTCAAGACCAGTGCTGAAATGCCATCCGGTCCAGGAGTCTTATTTATGTCGAAGTCGGCTAAAACCCTTTTGACTGCCTGAGCTCGGAAAAATATCTTTGGCGTTGTTACAGATACTCTTTCAAGCTCGGGGAGTGGTTGACTGCTTTCCGGCAAGTAAGAATTGCTTGCAAAAATTTCAGCTAAAAGGTTAGCTTTGTCAACCGGGTCGGTGAATGCTTGGTCATTCTTTAAGAGAGTTGGAATTGATGAACTGGCACTGTTCTTTACTCTCTTAACGAAAGACCAAACGGTCTTACTGCCGCGGGGAGCTGCAAGGCACGAAGGCGCTGTTCGTGAAGAAACTTTTCGCGCCTAAGTACCTTGGCACACGAAGATCTTGCCTTTTTGCGTAGCAAATCAGTGTCTGAGGTTTTGTTTAAACGCCAGTTACTGAACGCTTCCTCTCTGGATCTGACTGCGTTTTTGCACGTCTGATTAAACCAAGATTTCACTCTTGGTTTAACCGAAATCTGCTTGGAGGGGATGAATGCTTTTCTCTAGCAATATCATATTCTCGACTATTTTTGCTGTAGCATTTATGTCTAGAAAGCACAGTTTCCAATTAAAATGCTTATAAAATTGGTTGAGCTCAGCCCAACGCGCCTTTTTGTAAATAAATATTGAACGTTTCGTAGCTGATTTCGAAACGTTACGAAGTTCAGAGATCGAAAAGGTGGCAGAAATGGTGCAATGATCCGAATTGCCGAGAGGTGCACTAACTCTGACTTCATACTTTTCAGGGTGTGAAGTCAGGAATAGGTCAATTGTGTTTGAATGGTGCCCTTCAACACATGGAATATGCGTTGGCTCATTCACTAATTGCGCTAGGTGGTTGTGCGCAGCGAATAACTCAACATATTGGCCTTCCGGAGTTGCATGACTCGAATGACGAAGCCATGATGAGTTGTGAACATTGAAATCACCAGCAACAACGATTTCACTGCTCAGACAACTCTCCAGGATCTTCGATATGGAGTCGGAGAGGGCATCGAAGCCAGAAAAAGTAATATCCCTCCCCTCACTTGGACTTCTGTATAGAAACCCGAAATGCAAAAAGTGTGACCTGATTTTGAATTTAGCCCAAAGACAGCTAAATTCGGCATCATGCATGCCTAATGGTTGCTGGCACTGGAACACAACTTCATTGCGAACGTAAATTACAAGGCCGCGATGGAAATGAAATAGAGATAGAAGTTGATAACCAAGTATATGAAAATCCTGTGGATCAGCATCCTCAGATACCTGGGTCTCACATAAGGCGAAAATATCCGGCCGATGGAGACAAGTGTGAGCATATACCGAAAAGAAATTCGATCTCAGCCCACGTATATTGCAATACACAATTTTAAAATTGCCTGTCATTACGCCGGAATATCATGTAAAACGTCATATCTTGCAATGCAGACGAGGCCAGGACTAATTACTGCCGTAATTGAGCTATTTAGTTTTACAAAAAATACTCTGATATTTTACACTTTTGGGCTTTTAAAGTCTTTTGCACATTCCTTCTTATTTAAGCAAATACTGAAATGATTTGTATACGAGTTGATTCAAATGAGCTTTGTTTCTTTGCTATTGTTTATTTTTCGAACAGCTGATTGCTTAACTACTTACCCAAAGAAAAAGTACGGGCTGTTTCGTGCACGAAGAGGAAGCATACTGTTCTCTCAAAAGCGCTCTCATGTGCCCAATTTTACTGTACGGGAACAATTTTCGTACATATTAGGATCCCGCGGGATCTCAAAATAGAGTAAAGAAACACACCTATTATATACTGCAGACAATAATTTTTTATACTTTACAACAAAGGATCAATAATATATGATCAAAAGTGAGTGTACGTCATAGTATAAACAATAGGTATGTTTCTTTACTTTCCGGGCAAGTTTCGGGCAAAAGAGAGCATGCATGAGTTACTCTCAAATACAGATAAAATTTACCTAAAGTACGGGAACGCAAAAAGCCAAATTTCTAGCCCAAAAAGAAACATATGCTGTGTTTTGATATGGCAAAAAAAATTGTCACTTAGTTTTACGAAAAAATACTGTGATATTTTTCACTTTTTAGCTTTTAAGGTCTTTTGTACATTCCTGTGTATTTAATTTTTATATAAAAACACTGAAATGATTTGTATACGAGTTGATTCAAATGAACTTTGTTTCTTTGCTATTGTTTATTTTTCGAACAGCTGATTGCTTAATTACTTGCCCAAACTAGCCCGAAGAAAAAGTACGGGCTGTTTAGTGCAAGAAGAGGAAGCATACTATTCTCTCAAAAGCGCTCTCATTTGCCCAATTTTAAAGTACGGGAACGCTTTTCGTGCAAATTGGGATCCCGCGGGATCCCAAAGTAGAGTAAAGAAACACACCTAATATGTGTGTGCAGTCTTATTTTTCGAACACCTGACATTAAATTCATATTTATGCAAAGTGCGTCGTATTGTGCTATCACTAACTGCTTTATCAGACTCTTTTTAATTTTTCCACAATGCTTTTTAAGAGGTGTAGTGTCTTCATAAGATTTTACTAATTTTTCGAAATGATTTACCTTTTTCTCTTAGCTCTATTATAGTTTTTCTTGTTTCACGGCTTTCATAAAACTTTATAGGCACTTCCACAACGTATATTGATTATCAATTGACTAAAACAATTATTTTTTGTCTTTTTCAATAAAAATCATCATAAAAATTGCTGTAAATCTACCGGTATTAGCGAAAAAATTACATGAGGAGGAAACTGTTTACTCACTTTTGAAGCGTAACTTTTGACAGTTTTAGTTAAAAGATATTATAAAAAATGTTTGGTCTTATTTTTTGAAACTGGTTAAGTACGCATTAGATAGTCTCTTAATAATAGTTACTAAGATTATTCTAGTGCTAATACTAGCAATGTAATAAAACGAAATATAAAATTATCATTGATGTTGACTCACTTTTGACGCTGATAGTATATTGAACAAAGTTATCTTCATCAATAATTTTTGATGCATATCGGTCAATGCCAGCACATTTTTTTGTAAAATGGTAAACTTTATCGCATACGCCGTTACACCGAATTCCACTTTCGCCTCTAATTGCTGATCTGCATTTACTGCACTCAGCCATGTCTAATTAGCAAAAAAATATATATATTGTTTTTATTAATTTTTAATTAACTGAACTAGTTTTTTTTTTTTTTTATATATATGTATTTTGTATTTAATAGTCACTATCTATTTAATATATATGTTATTTTATTTATTATTATTTTTTCCTCGGAGCTTTGCATAATTTACTTGTTTACTTAAATACTAATTATAATAGGACATAAATTTGGGTAGTAATTCATTAAATACTAACTAGAATAAGATATAACAAGGAAATTGAGTACATATGAAAAAAGAAAAATTAGTACGAATGTCTATAAAAGTAGACTTTAGATATCGTATAAACTTATGCATATAGTTCTTGGCTCCCCAGCCGCACAAACAAATTGAATAACTACTCGTATAGTATCTTCAAAGGATCCGGCCACTGTCAGTGGCAACTCACATTATAAATAAAATAAATAAAAAAAGCTACGCCCAATTTCATTAAGTCGAAAAATAAGCTATGATTTTCCGGCGAAAAACGATATCAGTATGAGAGAAGACACGTAACTTATACGCTTATCCAAAAGCGAGCCACTCTCACCATGAATGATCTTTCTAATATAGAGCAATTAATCCTAGGAATAATAACCTATATATTTCTATCGTGAAAAGATTAACTCATTACGCAATGATGAAGGATACCCATATTTAATTATCTGGTAAAAAACGGCAATATTATGAAGATTAACAAAATTTTTAGCTGTGTTAATGATTATACTTCTACTATATTCTGAAAAATAATTTATTGTTCTACCTGATCCGTAACTAGCTTATTATTCCTCCTAATTACCATTGGTTCCACATATGGAAGCCGTGAATTATCCTAATATTAAAACATATCGTCAATAGTCAGGAATAATACAAAACAAATCATCTATATATATGTATAGTCATTAATCTCGGTTTTATATTAAATTTATCTATAAAGCTGTCCAGTAACTATTCCATTATAATGTCCGCAAATAAACTTAATTTAACTTTGTTTTAGTTGTATTTTTTTAACATATTAGGTGTGTTTCTTTACTATACATTGGGATCCCGCGGGATCTCAATTTGCACGAAAAGCGTTCCCGTACTTTAAAATTGGCCAAATGAGGGCGTTTTTGAGAGAATAGTATGCTTCCTCTTCTTGCACGGAACAGCTCGTAATTTTTCTTCGGGCTAGTTTGGGCAAGTAGTTAAGCAATCAGCTGTTTGAAAAATAAACAATAACAAAGAAACAAAGTTCATTTGAATCAACTCGTATACAAATCATTTCAGTGTTTTTCTATAAATATTATATAAAAAAAAAATGTGTAAAAGGCTTTAAAAGCCCAAAAGTGCAATATATCATAGTATTTTTTCGTAAAACTAAATGCCAATTTTTGCTGCCACATCAAAACATAGCATATGTTTCTTTTTGGGCTAGAAATTTGGCTTTTTGCGTTCCCGTACTTTAGGTAAATTTTATCTGCATTTGAGAGAAACTTATGCATGCTCTCTTTTGCACTAAACTTGCCCGGAAAGTAAAGAAACACACCTATTAAAGTTGTTTTCGTCACGATCAAACATATGTATGTGAAAAATTTTTTGTGCAACAAAATATGCCTTGAATTTATTAATAGTTTTAACTAAAAGGTCTTTGTGTTCAATGTGCAAACTCATTATTGACAGACTGTATGTATGTACACGAGCATAACACATAACATTGTTTTATTAAGGCGGACATTGCTGAAGTTGTAGCCAAACTTGAGGCCGAAGAGGCGAGACAAAAAATCATAACGGAGCAAATATGCGTAGCGCCGCCACCTCCAAGGTCCAATTTCACTTTAGTTTCTCATCCAGAAAAGGACGAGTTAATTCTTTTTGGGGGCGAATTTTTCAACGGTCAACGTACATGTGTTTACAATGATCTGTTCTTTTACAATATAAACAAAAATGAATGGAAACAAATAAGATCTCCTGGTGGTCCAGCACCAAGGAGTGGACACCAAATGGTTGCAGTTGCCACAAATGGAGGACAGCTATGGGTAAAACTTATTTTAATAATACTAGAGCAATTGTTTAAATTAATATCTTTTTAGCTATTTGGTGGGGAGTACGCAAGCCCCTCTCAAATGCAATTTTATCATTACAAAGATTTATGGATGATGAGTTTAAAAACGCACAAGTGGGAAAAAATAAACGCTCCAAATGGACCTAGTGCCCGCAGTGGACATCGTATGGTTGTCTCGAAAAAGAAGTTATTTGTGTTTGGAGGTTTTCATGACAACAATCAGTCTTATCGTTATTTTAATGATATGTATGTATTTTCTCTGGAGTCCTATACCTGGATGCATATAGAAATAAGTGGAGCGATATTACCACCACCACGCTCAGGCTGTTGCATAGCGCCTAACTCTGAGGGTAAAATCATCATATGGGGTGGATATTCTAAATCACAACTAAAGAAAGATGTTGACCGCGGCATAACTCATACTGACATGTATGCCTTTGTACCCGAAAGTAAGTTTTTATAATATTATTTAATAAAATTATAAATAGCTTGTTTTCTATGTTTCCCAGCTATCTATATGTCGACATTTCATAAGAGCTACCCTAATCATCAGTAGACTTTGGACATTTTTGAAAGATATTCTCAAACATTTAACATTATATCCCAACAATCTAAATAAATTGCTGAGAATTAATAATAATTTATTTATTTAGATTGTTGGGATATAAAGTCAAATGTTTGAGAATATCTTTCAAAAATTTCCAAAGTCTACTGATGATGGGATAGCTCCCATAAAATGTCGACATATAGATAGCTGGGAAACATAGGAAACAAGCTATTTATAATTTTTTATTGGTATCAATATTAGAAGCTAGAATAGTGAAAAAAACTCAGTTGTTCGAATACTATTTAATGCTAGCATGGCCCTTCGTGTTTTTCCACATTGTTCTTCATTCCGAACTTTGCCTTGATCCCCTGAAGACGTTCCTTATAAACTGATATTCGATATCTTAAGTATTTTCTTCAATTTCTTTTGAGCTTGTTTCAAATGAAACACGTTCAAGTAATATTACAACCAATCATTGCGGTTATTGTATTTTGGCTTTAGTAAAAAAAATTAATTTGATTGAGTAAACGTATGTTACTTAAAGAAATCCTATTGGCTCGTTTTGGAGCATTTTCCACAACATTTTTTTTTAATGTGTGGCTGTGGCGCTTGTTCATTTACTTTTTTAGCTGCCAAATAATATGTCTGTTCGTTTACCGGAAATTTGTAAAAATTTTTACTGTGTTTTACTGCATTTTACTGAATGCTGTTCGTTTACCCAAGTTGCAGTAAATGACAACACAAAAAATAGAGTAAACAGTTTTTTACCGAATGCTTACAAATTTTTACTGCAAAAATTTCTAGCAGTAAAGTTTAGTAAGAAATAGATGTAAACAAAAGAAAGTAACCAAAAAAAGAAATATTTTTAGAGAAGTTAAGAACAGATTTAAATGATTATTGCTTTTAAAAATTAATTGGCAAACTATTTAGAAGGTAGTAAAACAATTGTGTGCTTATAGTGATCAGTCAAAACTAGACCACCTTTTACTGGTTCATTATGGTTATTGTGATCGTTTATATTGTGAGCAAATAAAATTGTAGGTATATTAATGATAAATAGTCCAACTTATTGTATATTTCTAATATTGTATGATGGTATTATTCGTTTGGCTGAAGTTCAAACTTGGCTTTCTCCAAGAATTATATTACAGTTTTATCAGCTGTTTACTAAAGTATGCGAATTTTTACTATTTTTCTGTTCGAATACTTTTTTGGACTAGAGAGTTTTCAGAGAATAATTTTATTGAAAAATTACTCATTTACTGCATTTTATTGTACAGTAAACGAACTTACAAGCAACGCTTTTTCCCCACAAAATATATACATACTTAAAATTAAACAAGTAAGAGTGTGGGCTGGGCCGAATCTAAAATACCTTTCACTATAGTCACGTATATACATACATACATAGTATAAATTACAAATTTGAAATAAGTAAATATGGACCGATATCGGTGAAAAATATTTTTGCCCTGTAAGCACCTAACCAAAAAGGTAATCTTTCACAGCTATATCAATTTCCTCTATTTATCGGTTATATATGATCCGATATTGGAATTTTCCATTTTCTGTATTTTAGTAACCTTTTTCTATAACAAGAACTGCTTTTAAGCAAAAAAAAAGTGTTCATGGAAAAATCGGTTTATCGTATATCTCACCGGAATAGATAGCAAGCTATACGTGTATACGTGTTTATTTTTTTCTTTCTCTTTTTTTACCATTGTCCGTATATTCTATATACCTACACATGTTCATTATTAATTTCGTATGAAATCAAAGTGCACACGTGTACAAGTTTTTCTTTTTTTTTTTGTTTCTTTTTTTCACCGTTGTCCGTGTTCTCTATATATGTTCAATATTAATTTCTTCTGAATATATCTCATTACCTTGTAGTGTGGAAGGTGTTGGCCTAAATTTTGCTAATCTGAGCAGTGTCGAAGGTATATACACTGGGCACTAATCAGTTTTAACTAATTTGATTCCAACATTTAAATACTGCAATAGTTTGTTTTAGTCTTTCGTGTTGTTATTGTTAAATTTAAACTTCCACGAACACTACTCCCTCTTTCCTACCTCATCATAACATATTTTCCTAGTTCCAGTACATTGCACTGCATATGCAGGGGCCCTGAGTACTGGTCCAAGATGAAAAAAAAAATCTCGGGTATATATGGACCGATATAGGAATTTTCTATTTTCTGCATTTTAGTAATCATTTTTTATAACGAGAACAGCTTTTAAGCAAAAGAAATGTTATGGAAAAATCGGTCTATCTTATATCTGGGGTATATATGGACCCATATCGGATATTTTCGTTTTCTGTATTTTACTAACCTCCTTATACCCTTTTATAATCAGAACTGCTTGCTTTTAGGCATTTAGATCAGATAGTTAGCCAAAAATGAGCACGTTTAATGTATATAAGTATAAATTTTTGTTACATTGCTATTTTATGGTGAAGCATTCAATAAACAAATGAATGAAAAAAAAAAAAAATAATTGCTATTAAAAAATTATAAATAGCTTGTTTTCCATGTTTCCCAGCTATCTATATGTCAACATTTCATAGGAACTACCCTAATCATCAGTAGACTTAATTAATTGCTATTTTATAAAAAAAAAAAATTAATGTTTATGGTATTCTGTGAGCAACATGTACCATGTTGATTTGCTTGGGGATAAGGTACAACATGTTCTAATCGTTAACAGGGCATGTGTTGGTTGCGGAATAAGTTTAATTTAAATTATGTTATATGTTAGTTTTACAATTTGTTAATATTTTTATTATTTCTTTATTTCAACAGTTTTTTTCTTTCTTGTTCGAGCTTAAGGTCAATTTTTAGTTTTTTTTTGGTTTTTAATTATCTGGCAATATTTCGCTTTCCTTTGGATAGCTTATTTGGCCTGCAGAAGCTATCCAAAGGAAAGCGAAATATTGCCATACAATTAAAAACCAAAAAAACTAAAAATTCCAAAAAAGATCTTAAGATCGAACAATTACACATATTAAGATTTGTTAATATTGTTAAGAATTTTTTCTTTGTGTACGAATTTTTTGTATATAAGCAAGGCGAATTCATAACAGGTGGCCTTCTTAGTACAGCAATACAACAACACAAAAAACAAAAACATATCGTGAATGTCATAATCTAAATTCGCCTAAGATTGCTCAGCAGGAAAAAATTTTATATAAACGTTAAATATAAGCTTTTATATTTGTTTGTAATTA